>JAUPFV010000003.1:56656010-57374174 GCA_036936605.1 Limnanthes douglasii subsp. nivea | reverse complement strand
GATTAGGCATAAGATTTTTCATTTACCTATCACCGATGGCTGAGTTGAGAAGTTGATCTTCTAATTTTGATTTTTTCTGAGTTTATTGATTAGCTTGGAGAGTTTTTTACTTTAGTGGATATTCACGGTGAGTTGATCTCTCCTTGTGGTCGGTGCAAATTTCTCTAGCAAAACTATCATGAATCCGGATAACTCGGTTCACCACTGAATCCGTTTTATGCCTCATTAAAAATTAGTTTCCAACAAAAACCTCCCTTGGGGGAAAAATCAAATTTTTCGAAAGAAAAATATTACATAAACTTGTGGCACAGTATTAGAGTCTTTGGTACGCTTTACCGAATTGGAAAGAATTTATTGTTAATTTTTTGTAAGCGGATAGCCCTCATAATATTTCAAAATAGAGACATCATAAATATTATTAGTAAAAAAATGAACGTGACAAGTAAAAGAGAATTATACCATTATTTTACTAATTGTCTTAGCCCGGAGGCGAGACTCAAGAGTTAATCAAGGCCTTTTTATGCAAGGATAACATATCATGGGAAATCTAAAAAAGTTAGCAAGTATAATTTTATTGTCTATGGAATAAAGCACAATGTCAGTTCGATTGGCTTCCGTCCAAGAGGTTTTGGACGCGTTGCTCTGGTGCAAAAACAAATTTTAAGTTTCATAACCAATACCATAAGATAGGGTGTCACAACCACTGATTTACTCTAACCGTAAATAGTGGATATGCAAAGCATATCTTCATAAGAGGTAAAAAATATTTATATTGAATTTTTTTTCTTTTTTTGTGTAAATTACGATATATTCCATGAATTTTATTTCTAAGAAATTCTTTGTATGATTTTTTATACTCTAAAGATCTCTTACAGACAGAAGGCATGATATGATTCAGAGTTCTGGTAGTGTAAAATATTGTTTCCAAAAGTGACTAGAGCGTAAGCATCTCAATTAAAGAGGAAACAAATGAGGATTGGTTCCTAATGTCATGAGATGGTGCATGAGCATGACCGAGCAAATGATGTTCTTAGGGAACCAATACCGTTGAGAACGATCTAACTGAACATGAAAGCGCTCATACTGATGAGAATGACATGCAAAACATATTGTGCAGGTGATGACAAATCACTTAAGATTTTTCTCTTTGAGTATGGTATTGTAACAGGGTGTGTACCAAGTATCATCGGGGGAGAGACATCAGAAAGTGACTTTAGACAATGATGTTAAAAAATGTGCTCGAAGTATGAGTTTGGCTTCCACTACATCCGTTTTTACATAATTTAGTTCGTGTTTCTCATATGTGACCGCTAACTAATGAAGAATAGGTGGAGGTTATTGATGACCTATATCGTTGTTATAAATTGTGTATTTTTAATGGAATATTTTTTAGCCATTATGAATATAATATCACCAAAGGATATTATGTACTACTATATATGTATTCATACTCGGTAGAAGTTACTCGCTCATGTTTTGCATTCTGAAGGTCTTAGTAAAAAAAAGATATGTCTCCACTACTAGTGCACGGGATACCAGGATATCTGTGTCGTATGAGTAAAAATAATGTTTTGTATTCTGATCAAGTTTGCTTCAATATAGTGGGTAGAATCTTCAAAGAATGACTCGGGTCGATAGAGCACACAGATGTAAGATGACAAGTCTTCCAGCGCAGTTTTAGGGAATGCTCATATGAAGTGTTTATATTGTAACTCACATAAACAAACTGAATTATCTAATCTTACCAATCATACCTTAATGCACTGTATTATGTTACATTATGAATATCTTAAATAATTATATAATGTGAAATTTCACGTCAGGTTCTTAGATATAAGAAAGGAGATGAATGTTTATTCAAACTGAAACCTTGAAATAAATACTTTCTAGGCATGTAAGACATCACCCCTACATCCAAGAGTTCAAGTGCCAACGATAGTGGATAATCATTTTCCATCCAGAAGACCATACATTCTTAATATCATGATATTTCTCAATATGTTCATAGATGAGGTTACATATTTGTACACCTTTAAACATGTACTAATGAAACCAAACATGGCAAAAGAACTAAACGTGTCATAATGAACGTGAAAGTTATGAACATGATGAACATACATATTGAGAAACGTACATTTACAATGAAAATAACTTAAAAACTGAATATGTTTGATGCATGTATGAAGGGGTTCTTTCAAGTAAAGCGGCCAATATTTATACTAAATTTAAAAAGTATTGACAAATGTCATAGTTTCTTACAAACTTTTTTTCTTTCTTTCATGATTGTAGGCTAGTAGTACCCTTGGAGCAAGATTCTTCGATGCAACGCATTATAGTCACAATCAACACCTACTTCTCCATTATGTATGTATAATTTAGTGAGTCTTAATTGTATAATGTATCAATTATCCAAAAATATATTGTTTATTCTATTTTAATGCGCTTGAATTTAGGTTTTTAATTAGAGTTCTTCTTCTTAATTCTTATGAATTATTATAATTCAAGATGATAAATAATAGATGAATTTTCTTGTAAGACTACTCATGTGTTGAATTGCACAAACTGAAGATGAAAAGCATTAATAATTGTATTCTCTGCTCTTTGCACTTGTTTAAAGATAACTTGCTTAACTAGAATTTCAATGTGCCAAATTTCATTTAGATATTGGATTTTTTTTCTTAGCTAGTTCTTAGCCTAAAGTCTTGTTTATTACTACTTGATAGTAGAAGCCAAACTATTGCAACCTCATACTCTTTTTTATTGTTATAAGTAGAGACACCATAATATATAGATGGACTCAAAATTACTTATGTTGAAGTCATTAGCTAAACTCATGCGTCAGAGCCAAAGTTTTTGTTTTCATTATTAGTTTTGACTTTTCCAAGTTGATTTTTTTTATTCTTCTGAAGGTGTAGGTCTCTTTCAATGAATTTGTTTTAGGAAACCTACCAAACCTTGAACCTTTTTTGTTTAAATTTTATATCATCATCTCATAACTCAACTAACAATCTAGTTATCGTTCCATATATATTCGAATTTACAACACAATTCTGAGGTGATAAATGGTTCTTACTAATATTGTATGAGCTAGAAAGAAAGCCTCATCTTTCTAGCTGCAACTAACAATGCTAAAGAAAGATTTTATAATTGTAAATACCTAGTTTCTAAATTCACCATGGCTTGCTAACATAATATATGACTTTAGACTTCTCTACCTGTTAACACAACACTAAGAATAAATTATTAAACTACTAAATGGAAACATATGGAGTCACTTAATTTATCATTTGTCAATACTTATACAAAAGTCATAAACTTCTTGAGGTTTTAAAAGTCTTTCTCACAAGCTAGAGTCTAATTGAACTACCATACTCCTTTTACAACCTCAAATAATGATTGATATTTCTCTAACAATATTGAGATAAAGGGACTTAGTTCAACCAATCAGCATTCTAATGTGTACTTAATTTATGTTTATGGGAAACATCTATTATAACTACATATTTGAGTTAACTATGGTATATTATATGTCATTTTTACTGGCCATGGTCTATTAGTATGGTCTACTAGAGTTTGAAAATATTTTAGCTAGGTCAGCTAAATGATCTTCATCTTGAGTATCGGTGACTAACATATCATTAATTTAGGCTTATAGATATTGGTTGAGATGTGTTGAAAAGATCTTGTTGACAAGTTTGTAAGACATGACCCAAGCTTATTTCAGCTTAGAATGAATTAATTTGTAACTATGAAGTCCCATATCAGTTATAAAAGTAGTATACTCATGATTCTCTTCATGTACTTAGTTCCAGCTTCAACCCTTAGTTCTAACCTTCGGTACTTAATCCCAGCTTCAGCTATATGTTTTAGCCCACAACACTAAGTTACAACTTCAACATTAAGTCAAATCTCAGAACCAAGTTACCCCCTTCACCACCAAGTCACAACATTCGGCAGTGATCTTTCATCTATCATCCGTTACCCCAAAGCTCCAACTACTCACCGGTGCCAATCTATCCACCTTCCTCTTTGAAGTGATCAAGTCTCATGAAGTCTATGAAATCATTTGCTACAATACTCTCTAACTTAACATTCTCATGACCTCATATATATATAAGAAGGCAATAGTAATATCCATATGACCTGCCTTAAGATCATATTGAGCAACACTTGATAACTTAGTTTCAACTTTTAATTGTTGCTCCATAGTTTGAACATGTGAAACATGTGACCTATCAAACTTCCGGTTATGGCCCAATTCATGTAATGGTTTAACTTTCTTTGGAAAGAACAAACTTGAACCCATCTTGGAAACCACTTTGGCATAAACATCCTCGATATTTATTTTATATTCAAACTCTATCTCAAATATAGCTCCACCTTTGGTGTCTTTTATATATCCATAAAAACCAAAACTTCAGGGGCTCTTGTTTATGTTTATTCCAGCAGTCTCAACAATGTTTTCACTCAATCTCCTGTGAAGTCCAGTTATCGGAACCATTCCCCTTACTCTCTTAAGTAAGGTTGGCTTATTTTCTCAAGTATTCTATTTTTTGAAGTACATCTTAAAATTTTGTTCTTACACATACGAAGTTTAGAATAATAGCTAGTGAAGGGTTTGTTCACTAATAACATACCATTTTAGTTATAAAGCTCTTCATTTACTTCCCTAATTGCATCTCAACCTACTTTGGAAAATTTTCAAAGGCATCCATCTGTATCTCACCTTAATTGTTCTAAATACGGGATATCCATTCTACTACCATTAAAGTCACTCTTAAAAGTTGTATTCCTTTGAAGATTTTTCGAGTTCAAAACACTCTTAACTTCGACCATCGTAAAGGATTATTTTCCATATAACATAATGTTAAAAAAGGTCTTATACATTTCTAGCAGAGAACATAATAGGATTATTTTTTGATCCTCGTCTTTGACATTGACACAATTGCATTATAATCAAGAATGATTGCATTGAAATCATCCAAGTGTATTCAAATCTCCTTGCTACCATCCATTTGTAGCCTATTTGTTAAGTACTTCTTCATGTAAATAGCTTCTAGCTTATCTTGAATCCCCATGATGACAGACTCTTCACACATCTTTTAAAACACCTCGTATATCAAGCTTAATATCAGAGCATTATAGGGCTTGGACAACACTTCATGCAACAAACTCCTTTGTACAATTCTCATTAATGGTAGAATAAATTCCCAATTGTATAAAGAATATTATGATATTGATTCTCCTAAGATTAAAATAATTATTTCATGTGAATTTATCATGGTAAAATTTGATAGAATATATCTTCATAACATCATTTTATTTTTTAGTGAGAGCTAAGTCTCTGACTCAAGATCCAAAATGATCTTCGTTCTTTTACCTCGTCTTTATCACCCAAAAAAATATCGTTAACAGACTTTCATACTAACGGTACCTCTTGTTAAGAAAGTAAATAATATAAAAAATAACTTATAACCATGCCTAACAAAGATTACCTAGGCTAAAACATAACCACTTCCAACCAAAGCAAATGCCATGATTGGTAAACACCTACCGAGAGGTTCTAAGAGGTAGTCAGAGCTTCGAACCTTTACTCTTTCAGTTACAAAGTTAAATCAACCACACAACAAATTAACGTGGTTTGGATCATGAAGAAATCCTACATCCACTGGAAATATTCACAATTTTACATAGGAGGTTATAAAAAGAATTTTCAAACACTAAACACTCAACCAATAAATTTTTGTTATAAAATACTCATATCTTACAAAATAATTATAAATATCAAAGTATTTCCAAGTCTTAATATTCTACCTCATTACACTCCTAAGACAAACTAAAAAACTTTTTCTTATTAGAAATTCCTAAGTCTTACATATGATTGGGCAAACACTTCAATTTTTTTTAAAGTTATATAGACTTAAAAATGTGGATCATAGCACACCATGATCATAATAGTGCTTCGGTAGGTAAATATCTTCTACCACACTGACACAAGTACAGGGCCATCTTCAAGTGCGTACTCCGGATTAATGCTCTTAATCAAGAACATAGATCTTTTATCCAATTCATTATATTCTCATACAATTGGTCATGTTAATTTGAAGAACACTAATGCTCTTAATCAAGAACATAGATCTTTTATCCAATTCATTATATTATCATACAATTGGTCATGTTAATTTGAAGAACGTAAAAGAATATCAAGAATTCTTCGGTGAACCAGTTACGACACCTTTAGTCCAGCAAAAGTCTAACTTGCACATTCGGTCATAGTAGTAAAAAATAAGTGTGTCTTCAACTATGATCAACTCTTAGGTTCTCATAAAATTCTCTACACCTAAGTTTGATCAAGGATTCAACCACGTAGACAGTTAACAACTTCATCTACTTAAGCTTCATCGTACTCATCTTCAGCCGTTAAGGTATGACTAAATTGTAACAATCATATTTTTCCATCTTCGACATTTAGTTCTAGCTTTTGGGACCTAGTTCCAGCTTCAACACTTAGTTCCAAATCTATTTCTTTGCAAACTTTGACACTTAGTTCCAACTTCAACTCTAACTTACAGTTTATGATACTAAGTTATAGCTTCAACATTAAGTTACAAGTTCATCACCAAGTTACAACCTTCGACAATGATCCTCCCTTAGTAAATTTGAGTTATACTTAACATTTATAAAATTACGGTTCTTTGGAGTAGGAGTTAATAAAAGGGTGATTTTGGAACATTATTAAATTTATATTGTGAAATATTTTTAGAGATTTCAGAAGAGATTTTTATAAAAAAACTGAAAGAATTATTAAACTAGTAAAATATTCGATCAATTTTGGAGTACGTTAACTAAGGTATATATTCTATACAATTGAAAGATATCTAGAAGTTTGAGATGGAGAAAAATCGAACACCCATTATAATATGTTATAAAAGAAACATACTTCATAATTGGCAATATTGTTATGATAACCTCATGGTTTTGGAAGACAGATGTTAACGTGACAAGAAATACCTCATTTATGAAGAACAAGCTCTTATTTTTTAAAATCATAAGCATGATGTATAAGGTTTGTTCGTAGAATAAATATTTGATATAGTTAAGTGTCGGTTGTGATCTATCCATATGTTGGGTAGTTTTAAATGACAAAGCAATGCTAAATTTAATTACTTCAACTAGTGTTGGAGTATCAATGTTGTGTATAAGTTTTTATAAAAAATGCAAAAGATATTAATTTCAATTTTTTTGAATTCTATTTTTTTTTAATTTGAAAAAATTGAATTGTTTTTTAAAAACTTCACGTATAAATATGTAAATACAATAAAAGTCTTGTTACTTATATAGATTTAAATTCATATACTTCAAAAGTTTTAAACAAAATTTGGTTGAAAAAAAATGTTGAAAGTATATCTAAATTGTCATAAATAAATCTTATAGGTTCTTCAACTTGAAATGTAACATAATAATAAAAAATTAACAAAATCAAGTTCACATTAAAATATGAATTGCATAATTAATAAAAAGTATATATAGATAACTAGTATTAACAAATTTAAAATCATCGTTTTTCATTCATATATAACAATAATAGTTTTAAAAAATTGTAATATGAAGAGAGATGAAAAGTAAAAACAACGGTCAATTTAAAATAAAAACTAATAAACCTCTTTTTAAAAAATGAGTGTCATTTTTTAAACAAATAAAGAGGTATTACTTTACAAATATTATTCAATTTTATTTTAATACAGTTAAAATATTAGTCTTTAAAAATAAAAATAAAAATTGTTAGTCTTTAAAAATACAATCATGTCAACCTATTATATTTGTTATAAAATTATAGCACATAATTTGTTATTCTACAAATATAAATATAAATACGCAAGTAATTTGTTTTATTCTATATAGTTTTGCTATTAAACTTTGTTATCTCTTAACAAAAATATAAATACAAAATATATTGCCTCTTATAACTTTTAACGTGTGTTGGGTTTGAAATTGTAAATTAGCTGTAGTTGCACCTCGCTGCATATGTGTATCTCAAGAACAAAATCTAAAAGTTAGAATAATGTTATAGTAAAACTAGTTTATATATTTCACGTGTCATTTATAACTATGTAATATTTTAATAAATTTATTGAATAATATTTTAGTGAAAGTTTATAAAATATTTTTTACGTTTTTATGTTTTTTAATCGTTTAGTCTGTACGACGATTAACATTGTCTTTGATGAAGGTAATATTCCATTTCTATATGATTTATGAAACAATATTTTGTCACCTGAAGTGATCACGGACGAAAAAAGGCCAACGAAAGTGACTGTTTTGATACAAAAGTAGCAGCAATAATTTTTTTACACACGTAACAGATACTCGTGACTAATCATGATTTTAAACCTTTAATAATCTGTGTAACTATTTTAAATAGCATATTTACGTATAATATATATATATATATATATATTATAATATGATGCTCATAACCATCCATAATCACACACAAAATTCGAAAAAAAATAATATTTTATTTTTATATAATATAAAAAAAAATTTAAGTTGAATATTTTGAATTTTATTTTTTTAATTTGAAAAGTAGATTTTTTTAAAAAAAAACTTCATGTATAAATATGTGAATAAAGTAAAAGTCTCGTTACTTATAGATTTAAATTCATATACTTCAAAGATTTGAAACAAAATCTTGTTTAAAAGAAATGCTGAAAGTAACTCTAAATGAATCTCATATGTACTTCAACTGGAAATGTAATGTAATAAAAAATTTTAACAAAATCAAGTTAACATTTAATGAACGTTAAAATATGCTCGATATCGCAGTAGACTCCTAGCTTCATCGATTCTTTTTTATGCATAATGTACTTGATGCACGGTAGAGACGTATGGTGTCCGGGTTGTATGAAGTCCTAACCACGCTGACGGGGAAAAATGCCCGACAAGTTAGCTTATTTGTACACCGTGTCGATAATACCGATGGAATCACTACCTTACGAAGTCCAGTGCGAAACCTGAGATGCATGCAGTATGGCGTTTTAAAGTACTATTACGAAAAATATGCTGGAACATGTGATGCAAGAACTGCACGAGAAAGCAGACGCGATAACCACCGATGTTAGATCTAACCCAACTCCTGATAAAAGTAGCGAGGATGAGAAATATCCTTATGAGAAACGCTCTGAGCATGGATGGAACTATATATCACCATGAAACTGTGTCTACTATGTCAATTATGTCTACTATCTATCTATTTCGTTGTTTGCATTTGTATTTCTAAGTATATAATGTCTTAAATTAATGTATAGTGTCTAAAATTAATGTGAACCAATTAAGAAGTCAATCTTAATGTTTTTAAATTAACGTCGTCATAAACTACAAAACGTACAACTTTTGAGTGTGACAAATTGTTAATATATTCTAATGACGGAGTGTTTAAACAAAAGCGGCTAAGTTGGTTACTTTGAAGCTACATTATTATATTTATTCGTATCTCTTGTAACAAGAGAGAATCGGTAATGTCCAACCTTCTGCTTCTCATGAACGGAACTTTGGGCAACAAAAATGTATCCTCACATATGGGGTTTCCACCAAAATCTCAAACTACAAAACAAAAACACGATAAAAAGGATGTTAAAAGGTTTAAACTAACCGAAAATTAATCTTTGTAACTATTTTAAACAAAATATTTACGTTAATATATTTATAGTATGATGTTGATAACCATCAATAATCACACATAAAATTTGGACAAAAAATAATATTTTATTTATTTATAATATAAAATAAATAATATATTTTTTAAGTTGAATATTTTAAATTTTATTTTTTTTAATTTAAAAAATAAAATTGTTTTTTTAGAAACTTCACGTATAAATCTGTGAATAAAGTAAAAGTCTTGTTACTTATATAGATTTAAATTCATATATTTCAAAAGTTTGAAACAAAATTTTGTTGAAAAAAAATGTCGAAAGTATCTCTAAATTGTCATAAATAAATCTTGGGAGAATGACCTCTTAGAATAAAGATACCATGATAACATCAAGTGCATATTTTGCTTATCTCTACAAATCAGAAAGCTATATGACAACTTTTTACCTATCAATTGACGAGTTCATTTTAATTGCAAGACAAAAACTGAAACAGTTGTGTGATCTCTATTTTTATATTTATCTTAGCATGTAGTACATAGTTTTTGCTCAGTTGCTTAGTATGTGATATAACATATATGTCCATACCAATGATTTAATTTGGTCTTTTTCTTTTAG
Organism: Limnanthes douglasii subsp. nivea; assembly: GCA_036936605.1. Classification (NCBI taxonomy): domain Eukaryota; kingdom Viridiplantae; phylum Streptophyta; class Magnoliopsida; order Brassicales; family Limnanthaceae; genus Limnanthes; species Limnanthes douglasii. The sequence continues at coordinate 57,363,906 of JAUPFV010000003.1, read as the reverse complement.
GTGTATTCTAGCTGTATGACCCATTTCCAGAGTGCTGAAAGTACCTTTGCGAGCTCGAGCGGAGGAAATGAGGGAAGGAGTGTATGTTCTTCAACTTGAAATGTAACATAATAAAAAAATTAACAAAATCAATTTCACATTTAATAAACATTAAAATATGTATTGCATAAAAATTAATAAAAAATATATATAAATAACTAGGATTAACAAATTTAAAATCACCATTTTTCATTGTATATAACAATATTAGTTTAAAAGAATTGTAATATGAAAAGAGATGAAAAGTAAAAACAACAGTCAGAATAAAAAATAATAAACCTTTTTCTAAAATGAGTGTCATTTTTTAAACAAATAAAGAGGTATTACTTTATAAATATTATTCAATTTTATTTTAATGCAGTTAAAATATTAGTCTTTGTTATAATATTATACCACATAATTTGTTATTCTACAAATATAAATACGCAAGTAATTTGTTTTATTGTATATCATTTTGCTATTAAACTTTGTTATCTCTTAAAAAAATACAAAACATATTGTCTCTTATAACTTTTAACCCAGGTTGGGTTTGAAAATGTAAATTAGCTGTAGTTGCACCTCGCTTTTAATGTGTATCTCACGAACAAAATCTAAAAAAGTTAGAATAATGTAATAGTAAAACTAGTTTTCTTAGAAACATATATTATACATGTGTGAAGTTGTTGAAAAAATATATATTATAAATTCTAACCTATGTATAGATTTACTTTATATAATTTAACCTTCCGACCAATGAATATAAAACGCATTAAAAGTATTTGATTGTATTTTAATCGTTTTTATGAATAATCTAAAATTTATTTTTAAAATTTTGCATAGTTAACTTTAATGGACAACAAATTACCATTTAAACTCTAGTTTTCTAATTCACAAGTCAAAAAAGTTTAGTAGAAAAGTATTTAAATTAAATACTAAAATCTATGTTCCAACTAAATTTCTAAAATTAATTTTATGCTTTTCGTTTTACATGTTTGAACTTTTTAGATGTTTGAACTTCTGAGGAACACATTTATAAAATCGTAAGATCATAAAATCGTAGTCGACTAAAGTAAATGTAGTTTATTAGTTTGATGATGAACAAACTAGTAGAATTACTTATGCATGGTTCAAGTGGTCTGTCTAAATTGAAAGTGAAAAGTTATCTATGCATGTAACAATACAAGTTTATTACATATAACATGTATCACAGTTTTTCTTACCTATGTACTACAAAAGTATATTCAAGATAGTTAGAAAGTATTGTTTTGAAACCAATCGTGTACAGAAAAAGACCGCCTAAAAAAACTGCAAAATTTCTAACTAAAAAGTGAGAAGAATAGCCAACCCACATCCACATCTGCTTGGAGATCATACACATACCATCCAAAAGACTCACTATACAGCAAATCACTAAAAATTAACTAATAACTCACTACTACTTTGATTGTTTAATTATTAATAATATATGTTTTTTCTATTGTATCATATAATTAATAAAATATTTTATGAGTTTAAGCAATTATTATATAAATAGTGTTAACCTTAATTTTTTATCACATATTTTTCTTAAGACGGGAATTGATAATTATTGGGTGTTTTAATAGTTTTCCCGCCCATTTTAGAGTCTTATCATCTTTCTAGCTTTTTCTATAAAAAAAACTAGGATTTTATACCTAACAATTTGTTTTAGCAATAATATCCTTTTTATCACCAAAATGGTAAGGTTTTTTGTTGTTAAAATTATTTTTAGGTTATCTGAGTTTCTTATATAAAACCAAATTTATTGGATAGGTTGAGTCAGAGTGATACTGCTCGTATTAAGTTGAGCCAAGTAGAACTAATACTATTACACTTCCATTTAAGTGTATGTTTCTATTTTAAAATAAAAACGTAATTGTTAATAGTAATAAGAAGTTTTTATTTTCAAAACTATATTTCGCGAACCACTAGATAGAAAATTTGGAAATAAAATTATTTAAAAACTGTATGGTATATCAAACATAAAAAACAAATATCAAAAAAATAATATCATAAGTTTTAAAAATAAATTGATCTAACTTTTGAACCTATTATTAATTGGGTTAAGATTATAAAAATAAATAAAAAGAACTTATAAAAAGATATTACGGATTTTAAAATAGTTTTTTTCCAAAAACAGATAACCAATCCAATTTTTAAGTAGTCCGATGTGTTTTTATAAGCAACCAACTTTTATCCAAAATAGGCCTAGCGGATTTACTAATTTTTAGCTTAAAAATCTAACTAGCACGAAAATCGGCCCCAGTTTTCAAACCTATCTTCTTTCATCTCTCTCGCAAAACTCACCAAACTATCAAAACCCAATATAAAAAACTAATAATTTCGGCTTACCAAAAACTGTTTTTCATCAAGAAAGAGTAATATAATCCACTAAACATTATCAAATGGGAAAGAGGAAAGAGTAAGTTTCTAATTTTCTTAGTTTTTTTGTTCTATTTAGGTTTTCATGGTTTTTCTAGATTTAAGTTATTTAGAGTATTAGAATATGTAAATCTATGTTTATTTAAGTGTTTGAAGTCATATGTTGATGTTGGATGCTTGGATTTGTGTTAAAAAAAGTATTTACGTTGAATTTGTTGAAGATTTTGGGGTTTTTCGCCTTGGTGTTCATGTTTCCTTTCGGGTGAGAAATTGTCAACCGACGAGAACATGTATTTTTTTGGTAAGTTTTACATGTTCATCGCCGAGGCTATCCAGAATCACCTCACAGGGACCTAATTGTTTACAACTTCTAATAGCTTATTTTTTATTATTGGAGGCAACAAATTACGCGGGCAGAGAACGAGAAGTGACATAAATGAGGACGACGTGAAGGAGAAGAAGTCCCAACATCGAAAAGAGCTTGCCACGCCAGTAGTGGTAGCAGTATTGGCCCGAAAGGAGATCGGCTCGAGAAGAGAGAGTGCACAGAGCATTCCAAGCGATCTGCACGATGAAAAAAAAATTACTAGCGTGAGGGAGCGTAATTTAGAGAATCTTACCCTTAGGGATTCCGTGAGCGAGGAGGAAGAAGAAGATAATGTATCGGAGATATCCGTGCGTAGCCAAGTATGTCTCACCAATACAGATAGTTGGATGAACCTCTTCCTTTCGCAGAACATTTTTATTCTGTTTGCGGACTACATACATCCCAAGGCCTACAACACTTTTATTGGCGACGTAATTTATTTAATTTACGACTTAAATAATGTCTTTTTTAATTTAATAAATTTATTTATGGTATATTGATATATTAGTATTTGTTTCAGTTCCATTCCAGTATTAGGGTCCAATCGAAGTATGGCCTACTAGATAAATGGGACTTGAGCAACCAACAAGCGGTGAAGGCTCTCTTAGAAGGTACTTTCTTTTGGCCTCTTATGCGCCACTTACCGAGATTTAATTCTAACTCGCAGTTGGATGAGGTCTTCATTCAAAAGTGGATCAGGGGACTAACATCTTCCAATTCTCCTTTGGCGAGATGACTATCACGTTGGACGACGTGTTTGTCATTACTGGCCTCCCAGTTGAGGGGAGAATTATCGACCATTAAGGACCCACATGTCAAATCCGATGTACGGTCGATATGCCGAGTTGTTAGGCGTTTCGGCCAGATAAGTGCAAGAAGAGATAGATACACACGATGGGAGTGGTTTCGGCCTTCCATGGCTAAGGTCAACGTTTTCAGGAGACGAGTATATAGATTCGAATGTCGCACTTACGGATGAGATGAAGAAACATGTCACTCGTGCGTACATCATTTTCCTTCTCGGGTGTACCATATTCACAAACACGAGCAAAAAATATCCAGTGTGATTTTACCTCTCATCTCGGGAACTTGAAGAATCTTGATGAGCTTCTGTGCGGTACATGAGCATTGACGTGGCTTTATAAGAGTTCGGGAGGAATTTTGAAGCACTCCTTAAAGATTTTAGCTAGTTTCTTGGCGTTATTGGTCAGCTAGATCTACGACGACTTCCCAATATTTTGTATTGCGGTGAATAGCAGTTACAGCTCAACTGATCCAAAAATGTTGTTGGGGTTTCCCAAAAAGCTTACGAGGAAAAATGTTCGTGGAAATTCGTACTATCGTGACAGCCTTGCGTCTCAAGAAGAAACGGATGTAAGTTTTCTACATATAAACCTTTAATTTTTTTCGTGATTGATGAATTTATGTGCTTATTTATTACATGTTTATGTGTTTATTTATTTACGGATAATTTTCAAGCCTGCGTTGATATTCGACAAGCGTTTCTAGAGTATGATATAGGGTTGTATCGCAACCTTATTCGCCTTATGTATGTGGCTGAGGCATACCACCAGGATCAAGTGATGCGGCAGTTTGGTTGGGTTCAAGAGAAGTCGATGGATCTCATTGCCACTCGATATGGTCTCAAAAGAGGCGCAATCTATGTTATCATATCGACGCTCAATATTGGACCAATTGGAGGGAGCACTTGTTCATGATGGATAGATATTCACGCTCGTTGGCGGAAATTCTCCCCCTCAGTACGCAGCTTATGTTGCGAAGTATGGCTGGTTTTATATAACTTCACAAATCTGTGACGAACGATCCGCAATAGATACGATTAACGCGATAAATCAGGTTCATCCTCTCAACAACAGTCCGGAAGAGCTCATGTCATTTGCAAGAAAAGTGCTTCAAATGATAAGTCTGTGGGTCCGTATCATGCTTGGTTTGTTGATACTAGGGTTGTTGTCTTAATTTTGTACTTTCTCCAACAATTTGTTAGGCTTTTTGAATGTTTTATAACATAACAATCAAGCTATGTATGTTGTATTCGATTTAAGTTTGTATTGGATGTTTGTTTTAGTTTGTACTGGATATTTGTTTTTGTTTGTACGTTGATCTATTTTAGATATATTGGTGCGTATGTGATGTATGTTGGAATTGTAGGTTTCATAAACTCCTTATGGAGGGTTAACGTTAGATTGTTAGATACCATATGAATGAAACACTGTCTCTTCCCATTGGGTCAAGGTAAGAGATCCAGCGGTTGAAAAATTATTACCCGACGGGGATGTTTCACACAAGAGTTACAACGAAAGTTGGAATATGGTCTCCAACCCTGCCACTTGAAATACTTCCCACCGACGAGGAAGTTTCCTCCCCGTCAATTGGCAATTTAAAACCTGCCAGGTTGGTAAACGAAACTATCAGTACTAACGAATGATAATTTTTCAACCGACAATTGGGAATAAAATAAAAATTATGTTTAGTTTTTTCTTTTTATGCCTGCCCTGCCGACTAAAAAATATAGAACTCGCGGGAAATTTTCACCCGCCGGTTGACAATAAGTGGGACGATGGTTGACAATATTCACCTCACCGGCTGAATGTTGTTAAATAATGTTCCAAAAATTCTCGCCAAAATTGGGTAACCCGCCAAACTATATTTGATTCGCGCTAACTTTTTTGGGGAATTCCCGCCGAATATCCATCTATAAGTAGTGGAACCATGTTCGAACATTATACATTGAAAAAATACTAATGGGTGATTCAAACTGTAATGTGTATGAAGATGCAAACCTTATAAAATGTTTTGAGATTGTGAAATGCTCGATATTGCATAAGACTCATGGCTTCATCTATTCTCTTTTATACAGAATGTACTTCATGCACGGTAGTGAGGCACCGTGTCCAGGTTGTATGATGCCCCAACCACACGGATGTGAAGAAGTGGCCGGCAAGTTAGCTTATTTGTATATTGTTTTGACAATACCGATGGAGTCACTACCTTATGAAGTCCAGTGTGAAACCTAGGATGTATGCAGTATTGCTTTTCAAAGTACTATTACAAAAGATCTGTTGGAACATGTGATGCACGAAGTGCACTAGAAAGCGGACGCGATAGCCACCAATGTTAGACCTAACCCAACTCCTGATAGGAGTAGCGAGAATGAGCAATATCCTTTCGAGAAACACTCCGAGCATGGATGGAACTATATGTCACCATGAAACTGTGTCTACTATGTCAATTATGTCTATAATCTATCTATTTCGTTGTTTGCATTTGTATTTCTAGGTATATAATGTTTTAAATTAATGTGTAGTGTCTTAAATTAACGTGAACCAATTAAGAAGTCAATCTTAATGTTTTTAAATTAACGTCATCATAAGCTACAAAACGTATTACTTTTCAGTGTGACAAATCGTTAATATATTCTAATGACCGAGTGTTTAAACAAAAGGGGCTAAACTTTGAAGCTATGATTTTATATTTCTTCGTATATCTTGCAACAAGAGAGAATCGGTAATGCCCAACCTTCTGCTTCTCGTGAACACAACCTTAAGCAACAAGGATGTATCCTCGCACATGGGGTTTCTGCGAAAATCCCAAACTGCAAAATAAAAACACGATAATTGAAAGGTTTAAACTAACCGGCAATTAATCTTTGTAACTATTTTAAACAAAATATTTTCGTAATTTAATATATATATATATATAATATGATGTTGATAACCATCAATAATAATAAAAAAATCTGACAAATATAATATTTTATTTATTTATAATATAATATAAATAATATATATTTTTAGTTGGACATTTTGAATTCTATTTTTTTAATTTGAAAAGAAAGAATTTTGTTTTGGAAACTTCACATATAAATATGTGAATAGAGTAAAACTCTCGTTACTTATATAGAATTAAATTCATATACTTGAAAGATTTGAAACAAAATTTTGTTTAAAAAAATACTGAAAATATCTCTAAATTGTCATAGATGAATCTCATATGTACTACACCGTAGAATATAACGTAATAAAAACAATAAATTAACAAAATCCATTTCACATTTAATGAGTGATAAAATATGTATTGAATTAAAATTAATAATAAATATGTACAGGTAACTAGTATTAACAAATTTAAAATCATTGTTTTTCATACATATATAACAATATTAGTTTAAAATAATTGTAATATGAAGAGGGATATTGCTAAAAAAAACCAAAACTACTTCGCAAAGTCGCTTATTTCTGTTTTTCAATATTTACAAAATTGTCACTAGGCAAAAAACCTAAAAAATCCTTGAAACTCAAATGAATTACGTCACATGCCATTGAAAACTTCAAACTTCTCCATGAAGTTGCAAACATAATTTCAAACACCAATTATACTTCATCTTCTCAAAACTACAAAAAATAGAAACCCAACAATGAAGAAAACCCATTTTCTCAAAAACTACAAAACCTTTGAAACATGGCCGGGAAAGAGTCGGAACCATTTCCCACGCAGAGCAGCATAGACGCCGATGAGGTACATTGCATTTACTTCTCTCATTTTTGCGAAAAAACAGATTTTTTTTAAAAACCCGGTTTTGGTGTTCTTCGCCACTCATTGGCGTGCGCGATAGTGCATACGCCAATGTAATGGCATACAACACCATCACCATGCTATTTGTTGGCATGTATACCTTTCAAACGCCACACGTGTGGCGTGTGCAGGGTATTAAAAGCCATCAAGTGGCGCGATGATGGTGTTGTACACCATTACGTTGACTTAATTGCCTAAACTAATCCAGATGCCTGTTTAATTGGTTTATCTACTTCTTACATGCTGCAGGAGGTAACCTAATGTGATAGTTCACTTGTTTTGGCCTACGCTCACCATTTCACCACTAAGAGCATAGCTTAGAATCAATGATCGAGTGGGTAAAAAGTAGGGGGAAGTCGTTGGTTTTTCGATTAACTTAGAATCTAAGGAACTTGGGAAAAGAGGACGAACACAGAGAGTAGATTATCGGTGGGTGCGATCTGGAATATTTAAGTTGGTCGTTAAAGAGTGCGACCGTAAGCATAAGGCTATTGGTAGTAAAAAAATTAATTGCCCTTTTCATTTGGTAGGAAATCCGGTAAAATGAGACGATAAGTGGGCTCTTAGTGTCTTTTCCGTGATGCACAACCACGAAACGATTAAGTATGCCCAAGGACATTTGTAATGGTCCAAATTAAAACTGAAGGAAAAATAGCTCGTTGATCTTTTGAAGGTGAACGGAACAAGTCCACGAGAAATATTTGGTGCTTTGAAGAAGGTCGATCCGGAGAATGCATCAAATATCCATCACGTTTACAATCACCGTCAAAGAACGAGGAGGGTTAAAATGGTGGTCGATCCCAAATGCAATTCTTGTTAGTTAAAGTACAATTGCACAAGTAGAAGTATTGGGTACAGACGAGTAATGACGACTCTAACATTATAAACGATTTATTTTTCACACATCCGCTTAGTATTGATTTACTACGGACCTTCCAACGCTTGCTAATCATGGATAACACGTATAAAGTTATTTATTATGTGATTCCTTTGTTCGAAGTAGTCGGGGTAAATCGACCAACAAAACGTTTTGCATTGGTTTCACGTTTATGATGAGTGAAAAACAAGACAACTACGAATGGTCATTGGGATACTTGAAAATGATAATGGAGGAGAATGATTGTGAATTGCTTTGTGTTATCGTTACAGACCGTGAACTAGCCTTGATGAATAGGATTTACAAAATATTTGATAGTGCTAGTCACATGTTATGCGAGTGGCATATCAACAAGAATGTTAATGGGAAAACAAAAAAAATGTTTAAAGACGAGAAAATGTTTTACAATTTTTTGGCGGCTTGGAACGACGTTGTTTCATCCACTACCGTTGAAGTGATGAACGAGAGGTTGGCTAGGATGTGGTCGGTGTTCAAAGACCAAGATGAAGAGGTGGATTATGTGGTAGACTCGTGGATTACGCTTTATAAAGAGAGGTTTGTTCACGCTTATACTAAAAAAATCATGCATTTCAATAATCACACCTCTAATATGGCGTGAAGCTCGCATGCTACGTTGAAAAAATATGTTGGGTCAAGTCGATTGGATTTCGATAGGTTTCGGGATAAAGTACATGGTTTGTTAGCGATGCAATATTCGACCATTAAAGAATCGATGGAGCTTAGCAAGTGTCGTCTAATTTACAAATTTTAACATTTCAAACCGTTCAAATTTTTACGGGGGTACGTATCACCTATTGCGTTGGCGACAGTATACAATAATTTTGTTGATAAAAGTGGTGGTGACAAATCTTCGTGCGTTTTCACCGATCGTACGATCCATGGTTTGTCGTATTCTCATGAACTTGAGACAATCCGAAGAGTGGACGGTAATGTACCTACTCGGATTATAGACGAGGATTGGAAGAGACTAGAAGTCGTTCATCGAGTTAAACTCCCCAGCAAAACCAGTTTAGAGACCCTAACTGCCCTAACTTCCAAACTGTTTTTTTGGTTGGTCGAATTTATAAATATGGGTTCTGTTCAAAATGATATGATATCATTTTTCATCCTCTATGTTCAAAATTATATCTATGATTTTATCCAATTGAAATTTTTAGAGAGCCCTAAAAATATTTCAATAAGAAATTGTTTACAAGACTTCAGAGATTATCCGGAAACGAAACACTATTTTCAACAACCTTTACCATTTTGAGATTAAATCATCCGTGGATGCGAATGGCAAGAGAAGACACTACTCTTGGCGGGAGTTATTATGTTGGCGGGAGTCGTTTCTATCAGGAGTTTTTTTGGTTTAAATTTTTTACTTTTTGGCAGGTGACATCTTTGTTAATGAGAGTCGCTTTTGGTGGGAGTAAGTATTGGGTCCCAGTCGAATTTAATCACTTATGAAACTTCACGGATTAATTTATGCATTTGTCTATTTTCCTTATCTTATGTTATCCTTACTTTACACGTGTCACGTTTAGATTGGTCTATCTAGATTACGTTACCTAAAGAATAAATTGTCATTAAATAAACGTTCTATCCCTATTAAAGGATAGACTAAAAATAATTTAGTGAAAATGTGTTTGTGGACTGAGTTGGAAGATCAATATCTGATGAAAGTATCGATCGAAGTTGGTAAAACAAACCAAGAAGAGTGGGGTAAACTATACTGGCAAACGATATTATGCCAAATGTATTTCCTATACGACAGGGATGGAGTCAGCCGCCTAGAATTTCAAGGCGCTTGGAGGAGGTGAAAGTTAGGTGGTTAATCATAGTGAAATTTCATGTACATCTAGTTTCTTACCTCAACAACTTGGAACATCATGTTGCGTTTAACTGGTTCAACTACCACGGCATGGATATTTTAACAGAGGAGCAACTGGATCAAGTCCGTTCTGACATTATTACCATAAAGGAAGAGGAAATTCGTGACTACCAGCTTGAGAAAGAAGAAAGAAAGTTGATGAAATGGAACTGGCTTGATAGAAAATTATGATTAGTAAAAGTAATTTTTTTTAATTCAGTTCATGTTTCAATTTATGTTTGAGTTTATGCTTCAGTTTATATTTCACTTTATGTTTAAGTTTAGGTTCGACGTGTTGTTTGCATTAATGTTTATTTGATTCCATGTTGTAGTTCACGCTTTCCTTGAATGTTGTTATACTTTTACTGACTTCTGCTTCATTTTTTATTAGCCTTAACGTACTATTAAGTTGTTATTGGACCTGGTTTTACGGAGAAAAAAATATAAAAGTTATAAAACAACCAAACCATCAAATTAACTACGAAAATACCAAAACATCAAAAATTAAACAAACTATCCAAGTAACTGACAACAGTTATAAAGTATCATACAACCTAAAAATACAACGTAGTGTCTAACCAAGTCTCCTGGAAGTAGACACAACATCCTCGTAAGCCACTGTCAGATGATCAAAATCATGGTCAAACTCACCAACTCCATGAAACAACGAGATCCTACGCATACCGGCACACAAATATCAGATGGTAGCTCACTCCCGATCCTCGTGAACATAGTCATCGAGCGAGTTGATTGCAGTGTTGATGAGGTTGAACCAGCTAATCCTCTCATGAAGCATAAGGTACTTATGAGCACAAAAAGAATCCATCTCGTCTCTCATCAACACTCCCTTAAAAACCTGATCCAATGTGTTGTTCTCCCAGTTCACCCAACTATCATCATCGAATGCATACACCATCATTTTCGTTGTTCTTCTTGACTTAGACTGCATATCCACCAAAGGTTGCGGGATAAGCCTCTGGACACGGTCAAACTGCCTCAGAACTCGTTGTGGATAATATCCCTGCGAGTGCTCCACACCGCATATGACATCTCGAAACCAAGCTATAGGTTTGAATGAAAAATGATCGCGTATCACGATAAGGATCAAAAAATATCTGCAAAATAAACCAATATGTACATAAACAAATATATAACAGCTTTGGTATTACTAAATAATAAGACTTACATCGGTCTCTTACAAGTTGTTGACGGAGATATGAAGGTTGTATCCCATCTCGCAATAGTGGGTTCGCGCTCGGTGTATGTGGAACGAGTAACATGGCAGAGCATAACGAAATGATCTCGTATCCACGTGTCCAGCAAACCGATACATCCGGCCATAGTCCTCATCTCGTGAAGGGAGGCCTCACCCAGATGATGGTACAATGAGTAACGACATGTTACTCTTGTCGAAGAATAAAACGGTTCCCAACATATGTAATATATAGGCGCAGACAGCTGCATGTACCATCAGATCCTTGAGAACAAGGCTGTCATCGCAAAGCTCCGACCCACTAAACCTACTTCAGAGCCATTTGAACCCTAATCCGACGCCCTTGTATTTCTCAACCTCCATCACGAAGGATACCTCATGCACCATAAGCAGTTCAGCACACTCGTGCATGGCCATAGTCTTGTCAGATATAACGGGAAACACAGCTAGCTCACCTTAAACTGGGTGTCCTAAAATAGTGTGGACGTTGTCGAGAGTGATCGTCATCTCTTTGAACGAGGAATTGAAACTATTAGTCTTCATATGCCACCGTTCCAAAAAAACCTCTGTCATGTTGGAGTGTGGGTGCATTTAATAGAACGGCTCGATGAGTCTACCAAAAGGAGTACCATCTACTACAGTGCATACCGTACTCTGTGCAGCCAAACTCCAACGTTTCTGGCTAGGATAATGGGCCTATTGTTGCATTTCGCGCTCCTGAAAATATTAGTTAAATACATTAGTATACATTAAAATTAAACCAAAGTAAATCGTCATATACAAATTTAAATATTACCTCTCCCATCAAAAGTTGGTATGTCGTATGGGAGATGAACACCTCGCCGGATAGCGATGACAATCTGGAGGGAGGAGGAGCTCTAGGACGTCCACTAAGTGAGGAAGGATGGCGTCATCCGCGTGAAGTGGAAGCGGAACTGGATCCGGAAGCATGCGGTTCGAAAACTATAGGCAGCTCCTCCATCAGAACTGCTGAATCGACAACTAAAACAGGCTGAGCAACTTCCCGCATCCTACTCCGCTTCTTTATTCTCTTCGTCTGTGAGCCATCTGCAGACTATGGGGCGTCACCATGCCCCATTACTTGAAATAAAAAATATACAAAATGTCAAGGTTGGTTCGAAACACAAATTGTCAATCACATACCATTTTTAGAGAAATAATACAAAAATTGTGGTAAACACACACCAAACAACAAGAATAAACCGGTCCCGAGTGATTCCGGTGGCCGGAGCGGCCAACGCCATCACTGTGGCATGGGTATAAGGGTTTACGCCACAGAAAGGACGGAAACCAATATACCCACGCCATAGTAATGGCGTGAGCGTGGCCACCTACGCCACTCGTTCGACGTGGGTTGATTGTCCACGCTATAACGATGGCATATGATCCTGATAGTACGTCATTCACATGCGTACTCTCATAATCCTACGCCATGGCGTGGTAAATCAACTCACGCCACACGATGGGGTAGAGACAGTATTCTTCGTCCCGTGTAGCGAAGAACACTGTCGTTCTGAAAAGAAATTCAAGCCCTAAAACACCGTTTCGAACTATAAAACCTAACCTAGAACCCCTAAACAATCGATAGAACATTTTTAAGATTAATCCTAACCCTAATTTGAGTTTGTTTACACTTACCGTTGCTCAAAATTACAGTAACTGTTCGCCTTGTTCCCTGTTCGGGTTGTTGTTGGACGATGAATCTATTTGTTCCGGGTTCGTGAGGCGTGAGGGTAATGGGTTAGTTTTTTTTAGGTTTAGTTTTACTTTAACTTTAGTTTAGTTTAATTTAGTTTTAGTTAGATATATATTGAAGTAAATTAAAATTTTCTAAATATATATATTTAAGTAGGTATGTACGATTAAATTAGGATTTTCAAATTTTGAGATTTTTTTAGAGAAAAGTCAGTGAAAAGTAGGAAAAAATCACACAGATTAAATTTTTATATTTAAATGTTTTGCGAAGGGCAAAAATTGTCAAAATAATTAATTTCACTGGGTAATTTAAAAAGAAAAAAATGTGCGATTTTACAGAATAGTTTCGACCGTTTTTTTAATAATTTTCTAAGAAGAAATATGAAAAGTAAAAAAACACGGTCAATTTATAATAAAAAATAATAAACCTTTTTTTTTTGTAAAATAAGTGTTATTTTTTTAACAAATAAAGATGTATTGCTTTATAAATATTTTTCAATTTTATTTTAATGTAGTTAAAATATTAGTCTAAACAAATAAAAATAATATATTTGTCATTGAAAATACAAGCATGTTAACCTATTATATTCGTTATAATATTATACCACATAATTTGTTATTCTGCAAAATATAAATAGGATAGTAATTTGTTTTATTGTATATAGTTTTGCTATTAAACTTTGTTCTCTTAAAAAAACAAAACAAATATATGGTCTCTAAAACTTTAAACTTTTAACGCTTAATTGTGTTGGGTTTGAAAATGTAAATTACAGAAGTTGCACCTCGCTATTTATATGTATATCTCAAGAACAAAATCTAAAAAAGTTAGAATAATGTAATAGTAAAAAATAGTTTTCTTAGAAACATATATTATACTTGTTTGAAGTCGTTGAAAAAAGATTATCTAATTTCTAGCCGTATGTATAGATTTACTTTATATAATTTAACCTTTCTACCGATGAATAAAACTTATTATAAGTATTTGCTTGTATTTTAATAGTTTTTATAAATAATTTAAAATTTATTTTAAAAAATCTCGCAGTTAATTTTAATGGATAACAAATTACCATTTGAATTCTGGTTTTCTAATTCACAAGTCAAAATCTTACATGACACTCAAATGTGTTTATGGTTTTAAAATAATATTGCAGTCGGCTCAAACAAAGGAGATTTTGATTTTCAATCATTGGTATAGTCTCCATTAAAACGGGAAAGTAAAAGGGAAAAAAATAAATATAATCACCTCAAGAGACATACTCAATCAACTGAAACCTTAAGTGACGTTTATCATTAAATTCATATGGGAAGTTGCTCCAGTCTCTGTTGTCGTCATTGATATATTTCTTGGCAAACAAATGTGAATCACGCTTGGATTTAGTTGAGAAAAATTAAATACTAAAATCTATGTTCCAACTAAATTTCTAAAATTAATTTTATGGTTTTCGCTTTATATGTTTGAACTTTTGAGGAACACATTTATAAAACGTAAGAGACTTACTTATGCATGGTTATAGTGGTGTGTCTAAATTGAAAGTGAAAAGTTATCTATGCATGTAACAATACAAGTTTATTACATATAACATGTATCATAATGTAACAATACAAGTTTATTACATATAACATGTATCACAGTTTTTCTTACCCATGTACTACAAAAGTATATTCAAGAGAGTTAGAAAGCATTGTTTTGAAACCAATCGTGTACAGAAAAAGACAGCCTAAAAAAACTGCAAAATTTCTAACTAAAAGGTGAGAAGAATAACCAATCCACATCCGTTGGACATCATACGCATACCATCCAAAAAACTCACTATACAGCAAATCACTAAAAATTAACTAATAACTCACAACTACTTTGATTGTTTAATTATTAATAATATATGTTTTTTTATTGTATCCTATAATTAATAAAATATTTTATGAGTTTAAGCAATTATTATATAAATAGCGTTAACCTTAATTTTTATCACATATTTTTCTTAGGACCGGAATTGATAATTATTGGGTGTTTTAGTAGTTTTCCAGCCCACTTTAGAGTCTTATCATCTTTCTAGCGTTTTCTATAAAAAAAAAACTAGGATTTTATAACTAACAATTTTTTTCGCAATAGTACCCTTTTTATCACCAAAATGGTAAGGCTTGCTGTTGTTAAAATTACTTTAGGTTATCTGAGTTTCTTATATAAAACCAATTTTATTGGATAGGTTGAGTCAGAGTGATAGAGTGATACATAAGTGCTCGTATTAAGTTTAGCCAACTAGAACTAATACTATTAAACTTCCATTTAAGTGTATGTTGCTATTTTAGAATAAAATCGTAATTGTTAATAGTAATAAGATTTTTATTTTCAAAACTATATTTTGTGAAGCACTAGATAGAAAATTTGGAAATAAAATTATTTAAAAAACTATACTATACAATAAACATAAAAAACAAATATAAAAAAATAATATCATAAGTTTAAAAAATAAATTGATCTAACATTTGAAGATATTTTTAATTGGGTTAAGATTATAAAAATAAATAAAAAGAACTTATAAAAAGATATTACGGATTTTAAAATAGTTTTTTGTTCAAAAAACAGATAACCAATCCAATTTTTAAGTCCTCCGATGTGTTTTTATAAGCAACCAACTTTTATTCAAAATACCCCTAGCGGATTTACTAATTTCTAGCCTAAAAATCTAACCAACACGAAAACCAACAAAACTCACCAAACTATCAAAACTCAATATAAAAAACCAATAATTTCGGCTTACCAAAAACTGTTTTTCATCAAGAAAGGAGTAATATAATCCATTAAACATCATCAAATAGGCAAGGAGAAGGAGTAAGTATCTAATTTTCTTAGTTTTTTTGTTCTATTTAGGTTTCCATGGTTTTTCTAGGTTGAAGTTATTTAGAGTGTCCGGATATGTAAACTATGTTTATTTAAGTGTTTGAAGTCATATGTTGATGTTGGATGCTTGGATTTGTGTTAAATATAGTCTTTAGGTTGGATTTGTTGAAGATTTTGGATTTTTTCGCCCAGGTGTTCATGTTCCCTTTCGGGTGAGAAATAGTCAATCGACTTGGAACATGTATTTTTTTTGCAGGTTTTACATGTTCCCCGTGAGGGCTGTCGAGACTCACCTGGCGGGGACCTAATTTTTTACAACTTCTAATAGCTTATCTTTTATTATTGCGGGCAACAAATTACGCGGCCAGAGAAGGAGAAGTGACAGAAAGGAGGATGACGTGAACGAGAAGAAATCCCAACATTGAAAAGAGTTTGTCACGCGAGTAGTGGTAGTGGTAGTGTCCCGAAGGGAGATCGGCTCGAGAAGAGAGAGTGCATAGAGCATTCCAAGTGATCTACACGCTGAAAAAAATTTACTAGCGTGAGGGAGCGTAATTTAGAGAATCCTACCCTTAGGGACTCCATGAGCGAGGAGGAAGAAGAAGAGGATGTATCGGAGCTACCCGTGCGTAGCCAAGTATGTCTCACCAATCCGGATAGCTGGAGGAGCTTCTTCCTTTCGCTAATCATTTTTATTTGGTTTCCGGGCTACATACATCCCGAGGCCTATAACACTTTTATCGGCGACGTAGGTTATTTAATTTACGACTTAAATAAATTTTTGTTAATTTAACTAATTTATTTTATGGTATATTGATATATTATTATTTGTTTCAGTTCCATTCCAACATTAGGGTCCAATCAAAATATGGCCTACTAGATCAATGGACCTGAGAAGCCAACAAGCGGCGAAGTACGCAAATTGGATGAGAAGCCAACAAAGTTCAATTCTAACTCGCAGTTGGATGAGGACTTCATTTAAAAGGGGAATCAGGAGACGAACACCTTCCGGTTCTCTTTCGGCAAGATGACTATCACGTTGCACGACGTGTTTGTCAGTACTGGCCTCCCGGTTGAGGGGAGAATTATCGGCCCATCAAGGAGCCACACCAAATCAGATGTACGGTCGATATGCCGAGTTGTTAGAAGTTTAGGCCAGACAGGTGGAAGAAGAATGGAGACACACAATGGGAGTGGTTTCTGCCTCCGATGGCTAAGGTCAACGTTTTCAGGAGACACACAATATCGCTCGTGCATACATCCTTTTCTTTCTCGGATGTACCATATTCATTAACACGAGCCAAAAACATCCAGTGTGATTTTTTCTCTCATCTCGAGCACTTGAAGAAGCTTGATGAGCTTATGTGGGGTACATGCGCATTGATGTGGGATTAGGGTTTTTAAAAGAAGGAGAAAGGGGTTCGTAACACCAAGAGATGAGAGAGGCCATATATGGGATTAGGGTTTTTAAAAGAAGGAGAAAGGGGTTCGTAAGGTTTCGATGATGAGAGAAGGCATAGTTAATTAAGGTTCACTGGGAAAGTGAGGATAAGAGAGAGAGAGAGAGAGAGAGAGAGAGAGAGAGAGAGAGAGAGAGAGAGAGAGAGGGCATAGCCAAATCCATTGACGAGAGAGAGGGACGTCAAAGAGTCAAGGGGGTCAGGTGAAATTTATGGCGGGGTTAAAATAATTGGGTTAAATTAGATGGGTGAAAAATAGGCGGGGTAAATTATAGTAAATATTGGGCGCGGTTGAAAATTTCATTTAGTGGGCTAAATGTTGTAACGATCTATACGTCCAAAACCTAACCCAATTCGTTGATTAATTATAAAAAAAACATTAAAACAATATTGTTGCAAGCCCATATAAACAGAGAAGGTTACTCAACGATATAATGGTCCCGTTGCAATCCCGATGTAACAACAGACCCGTTTTCATTAAATGGGTCAAAACAGATAGTCATGCAAAAACTCTACTATTTACAACAGATTAGCAACTGGAAAAGCGGGGGTGTTGTAAAAAGCAGTTTATCCCCTAGTGGGAGGTGTACCTCCTCCAATGTCAAACTGATTGGAAATCGGATTGGGTTGAGTCAACTCCAACCACATTGTGAACGTAAGTATTTCTTTACATTTCCGGTTAGTTTAAACCTTTCAACATCCCTTTTATGGTGTTTTTGTTTTGTAGTTTGGGATTTTGTGGAAACCGCATGTGCAAGGATACATCCTTGTTTCGTAAAGTTGCGTTCATGAGAAGCAGAAGTTTTGGAATTCCCGATTCTCTCTTTTTGCAAGAGATATGAAGAAATATAAAATCGTAGCTTCAAAGTAACCGATTTAGCTACTTTTGTTTAAACACTCGGTCATTAGAATATATTGATAAATTTTCACACTCAAAACTTGTACATTTTGTAGTTTATGATGCCATTAATTTAAAAACATTAAGATTGACTTCTTAATTGGTTCACATTAATTTAAGACACTACACAATAATTTAAGACATTGTATACTTAGAAATTGAAATGCAAACAACTAAATAGATAGATAGAAGACATAATTGACATAGTAGACAAAGTTTTATGGTCACATATAATTCCATCCATGCTCGAAGCGTTTCTCGAAAGGATATTCCTCATCCTCGCTACTTCCATCAGGAGTTGGGTTAGTTCTAACATCGATGGCTATCACGTCCTCTTTCTCGTGCAGTTCCTCCGTCATATGGTCCAGCGTATCTTTCGTAATAGTACTTTGAAATGACATACTCCATACATACTAGGTTTTGCACTAGACTTCGTAAGGTAGTGACTCCATCAGTATTGTCAGCACAGTGTACAAATAAGCTAACTTGTCGGCCACTTCTTCGCGTCTGCGTGGCTGGGGCATAATACAACCTCGACACAGTGCCTCTATATCGTGCATTAAGTACATTCTTTGTAAAAGAGAATAGATGAAGCTAGGAGTCTCCTGCGATATCGAGCATTTCAAAATCTCAAAAGCTTTTATGAGGTTTGCATCTTCGTACACATTATAATTTGAATCACCCATTAGTCTTTTTTCAATGTATAACGCTCGAGCATGTTTCCACTACTTATAGATGGGTATTCAGCGGGAATTCCCTAAAACATTAGCGGAAATCAAATAACGTTTGGCGGGTTACCCAATTTTGGCAAGAATTTATGGAACATTATTTAACAACATTCACCCGGTGGGGTGAATATTGTCGACCAACGTCCCACTAATTGTCAACCGGTGGGTGAAAATTCTCCACCAGTTTTCTATTTTTTAGTCGGCGGGGCAAGTATAAGATAAAAAAAACTAAACATGCTTTTTTATTTTATTCCCAATCCTCGGTTGAAAAATTCTCATTAGTTGGCAATGATATTTTGGTTTACCAACCCGCCATGTTTTAAATTGTCAACCGGCAGGGAGGAAAGTTCCCCGTCGGTGGGAAATATTTCAACTGGCAGGGTTGGAGACCATATTCCAACTTTTGTTGTAACTCTTATGGTGAATTATAACCCACCGGGAAAACAATTTTCAATCGTCGGGGTGAAACATCCCCACCTGGTATTAATTTTTCAACCGTCGGATCGCTTGCCCTGACCTAATGGGAAGAGGGAGTGTTTTGTTCATATAATATCTAACAATCTAACTTAACCCTCCATAAGGAGTTCATGAAACCAAAAATTCCAACATACATCACATACACACCAATATATCTAACATGGATCAACGTACAAACTAAAGCAAATATCCAATACAAACCAAAACAAACATTAAATATAAACTTAAATCGAATACAACATACATAGCTTGATTGTTATGTTGTAAAACATTCAAAAAACCTAACAAATTGTTCGAGAAAGTAAGAAACTAAGACAACAACCCCAATATCAACAAACTAAGCATGATATGGAGCGACATACTTATCATCTAAAACACGTTTCTTGCAAGTGACATGAGCTCTTCCGAACTGTCGTTGAGATGATGAACACGATTTATCGCGTTAATCATTTTTATTGCAGATATTTCATCGAATATTTGTGCAGTTATGTGAGACCAATCATACTTCTCAACATAAGTTGCGTACTTAGGGGTGAATGTCCTACGGCTTGTTGCCAACGGGCGTGAATACCTATCGATCACGAACAAGTGCTTCCTCCAATTGGTCCAATATCGAACATCGACATGATAACATAGATTGTTGCCTCTTGTGAGACCAGATCGAGTGGCAATAAGATCCATCGACTTCTCTTAAACCCAACCACACTGCCGCATCACTCTATCCAGCTAACATGCCTCGGTCACATACATAATACGAATAAGGTTGCGATCCAATCCTATATCCTACTCTAGAAACGCTTGTCGAATATCAACATAGGGCTTGAAAATCACATGTAAATAAATAAATACTTAAACATGTAATAAATAAGCACATAAATTCATCAATCATGTAAAAATTAAAGGTATTTAAGCTCATCAATACAAAATATTAGGAAGTGGTCATAGATCCAGCTGTCCAGTAACGCCAAGAAACTAGCTAAACTCTTCAAAGAGTGCTTAAAAATCACACTGGATGTAAGTGTTTTTAATTACTTTGAATTTAAGCTGAGTTTATGTTTTTAATATATTCATTTTTACCCTCTGGTGCAGTTTGAGGAAACCGGAGAAATGTTGTCAGTGGCCAAACGCCTGAGGTGTACATACGGCAAGAAGGATGGCCATGACAACGCTACGTTGGAATTTGTGAACCCCTCGTCTTTTACAATCATGGTCTTTTTTTGTATATTTGGTTTAGTTAATCATTGTGTATACATGTTGCATAATAGGATTAGTAATTGTAAGCAAGTTCTTTTGGGCTCCAAAAGATATTCCCTATATAGTCTTATAGTAGGATTACTGATTGTTTGTGTGCTTGGCATTTTGAATGACATTGTCTACATATGTTGCATAGTAGGATTACTAATTGTTTTTTTTTCTTACCATTATCGAACGATAATTTCTATATATGTTTTACAGTATAGTTAGTGTTTCAGCTCTCGTTTTATGAGCGTTGGTTTTATATATTTGCATGTGGTTATTGCCTTGTTTGTACAATGTGATTGTCTTAACTTAACTGCTCTTTTGACCTTGTCAATGTACTCTATATAGTTATATGTTTTAATTGTTTCATGCATAACTAATAAAGGTATTTAATTGTGTTCGGACAATTATAGGAAGAGTGGAAAGGATCGGTCAGGTCAAAACTTGGTGACGACGCTGACCCATAATATGTTGATGATCCAGACTTGTTCTTGTCTTTTCCAACTATGAATCCGAGAAAGAGGAAAGGGTGTTTAATTGGAACAGGAGTAGCCAAGCATTTTTATAACATTGTTGGAGGATGGTCATCACAAGGATCAATCTCTTCGGGTTTCGGTAGTGAGGAAGCAAAAACATTAGTGGAGAAGAATGAGAAGATGTCGGAGAGGATGGTGATGCTTGAGAAAGCTATCAGAACTCTTGATGTACAATGTGATTGTCTTATTGCGGAGAAGATTATGTCAGGTGACTTGAATTGGTGTCGCAATGGGAGTGAATATAATGCAAGTGTTGGTGATGGCAGCAGAGATTGTAGTGGTGATGGTACTAGAGGTTCTTCTCCAGCTTGATTAGTTGTTTTATCTTGTATGTGGTAATGAGACATTTTTCGGCTGTTGTTTTGTATGATGTACTGGGTTTTAGGTGTATGATGTACAACAATATTGGTTATTGTGTACTTTGAAGATATTATTTATGTTTGATCATAACTTAATGTACATATGTAATTTTTTATCAAAGTCTTCTTATTTTGTGGTTGTCTTTGAATATTTAAATTAATATAATATCTTCTGATCTACCATAACTAAATT
This sequence comes from Limnanthes douglasii subsp. nivea, assembly GCA_036936605.1. Taxonomy (NCBI): domain Eukaryota; kingdom Viridiplantae; phylum Streptophyta; class Magnoliopsida; order Brassicales; family Limnanthaceae; genus Limnanthes; species Limnanthes douglasii. The sequence continues at coordinate 57,342,120 of JAUPFV010000003.1, read as the reverse complement.
CCCAAATAAAACTTGGTGTTAATATAATTTAGTGATTCAATATTTTTAATTAATTGGGTTTGATTACTCGGTTTACAAAATCAAATCTAGGTATCATTGGATTTAATTGTACATAGTGTACATAGTTATAATTAGTAGTTAATAATAACCCTATATCTTGGTTCCATAGACTTTTACATGGTAAACTGAGTAGATAATGTAAATCGAGTCTATATATCATAATGTAAATAAAAAATAGTAGATAATGTAAATCGAAAACCAAGTGCTAATAATAATTCTAACGTAAAGGCTAATGCTAGTAGAAATTAACTACCTGAAAGCCCAAAACTAAACCTACATGCCTCTGCGCATAACCAACATTGACTATAAAATTGATAGCATAACCTGGTTGACTTTAGAGCTGAAACTATCGCAAATAATCAATCTATCATTTTCACATAGAAAAAATACAGTCCATCATCTTCACCTCAACTTTACGTAACTATATCGAGAGCTTCAGCCAGTAGATGAGTCTTTGTACTTCCCAATCTTTTTTTTCCAATTTTGATTTTTGGTTGCTGCTATAACGGCTATGAGCTTGGATTGCTACTCTAATTATAAGATTCCTAAAGTAATTCTAAGATTCCTAAAGTAAATCCAGTTACCTAAATACATTGTGTTAGGTTAATCAATTTATCTTGTCTTTATTCGAATCTAGTACGACTATCCTAGCTAGTGTCTTACATTTGTTTTTCCAAATCACAAGTCCTTGCCATATGCCTACTAATATTCCAACTTCTCGTGAGTGTATGTATCATCGTTTAGATGTTACTAGGACTATTGTTGCAAATGAATTCTTTGATGATATCGATGACTTCATTTTATGAGCTAATATACACACAAGTTCAGTAGGAGATAGTAGTTTGATATTGTGTCCATGTTCGAAATACATAAATATTTAGCTAAATGAGACTGATATAGTGCACCAGCATATAGTGAGACATGGATTTGTGGAAGACTACTACTGTTGGGTATATCATGGGGAGAGTTTAGAGAGTGCGGATAATTCTCAGGACAGTCCTGCTAACCAATTTGTTGGGGACGAATATCACGAGATGGTAGGTGATGGTTTGAGATTCAGGAATCCCATCAATGAGGGTGGGACTCCAAATGGGATTGCTGCAGCGTACTACAAGCTGCTGCGTGATGCCGATGAACCAGTTTATGAAGCTTGCACTACAATGTCTAAGTTAGCGCTAGTGTCTGAACTTATCCACTTGAAATCCGAGTCAAAGATTTCCAAGCGTAACCATAAGCGCTATGTGTCTATTATGAGACGACTAACACTAGACAGAGATAACATAATTCCTTTGACATATTGGCAAGCAAAGAAGTTGTTGATGCCTCTCTCTCTCTGCCTCAGCAAAAAATAGACACATGTATTGACAATTTTATGTTGTTTTATGGAGATGCGGCCAACCTTGAGTGTTGTTTTCAGTGCGGTAAGTCACGTTACAAAGTAGAATCTAATATAAGGAAAGGTGTAGCTCAAAAAGTGCTAAATTACTTTCCTATGGGACCTAGACTGCAAAGGTTGTATATGTCGGGAAAGACTATTAATGATATGACATGGCACTATTATAATCCATCTATTGACAGATTCATGACACACGCAAGCTATGGTGGGGCGTGGAAGAATTTCGATAATTGTTATCCGGAGTTTGCATCAGAACCACGTAATGTGAGAGTTGTCTAGTGGACTGATGGATTCAATCTATGCATGGGCATTTGGTTCTTCGGTTCGGTTCTTTCGGTTCTCAGTTCTTTTAGTTCTTTCAGTTCTTCAAAACTGGTACCCATTTAAGAACCAAATAAAATTCGGTTCGGTTCGGTTTGGTTCTTTTAGATTCGGTTTGGTATGTGTATTTAATTCGTTTCCAATTGAGTATTTTTGGATACTTTAAATGCTCTGCAATATCGGAAGATATAAAACTCATTTTACAAATAAAAAATATAAAAATGTGTTAGATTGTAAAAAAAATACTAAATATAAGAGATATCCAAAGTTAATATATTAAATAAGCATAATTGTAATACAACAAAAATTGAGAGATAATATCAAATTTATTAGATTATATAAAGGTTAATATTTTGTTATTTTGTCTGCATACGTAATAGTTTGTAAATATGTGGCCACTTTAAATTAACTATGTTGTCATTAATTAGAGAGAATATAATTGGAGACCATTGATAGAAGACAAATTTAAGAGAATTTAACTTTGGGAAAGAAAAATATATTTTTAAGTAATGTTAAATTTAAGGTTAGTATATGAGTTCGGTTCGTAACGAGTACCCACGGTTCTGCGATTCGGTTCGGTTCCGAACCGAGAACCGTTGGTAATTAAAAACTGGAACCATTTGGTTATTATGAAGGAACCCAATCCGTTTCGTTTTGGTTTTTTCAGTTCGGTCCGATTCAATTCTTTCGGTTTCAGTTAAAATGCCCATGCCTAATTCAATCAATTTGATAATTTTGCAATGGATTACTCTTGATGGCCAGTGATGGTGTGCATTTACAATATGCCACATGGTTTATACATGAAGGATCCTTACATTTTTATAGCACTTATAATACATAGTCCTCATAGTCTAGGAAGAGATCTTGATTTGTTCATGCGGTCATTAGTCGACGAGCTTAAGAACCTGTGGAGTGATGGTGTTGTGACGTACGATGCTGAAAACCGAGTCAATTTTACGAGAGGTAAGAAGGTATGATGGTTCGATTGTCATCAGAATTTTCTACGTAAGGCTCACCTCGTGATGAAGACTAAAGTTGCATTTTTGAAAGGAAAAATGGTTATACATGCAGTTGAAAACGAGCGACTTACTGGGGCGGAAAAACTGGATTCTGTTCTACAGTCCACTCCTCTCAATGAATTTGTTAAATCCAATCGCAAGCGCAAGTCACAGGGATATGGTACATAATATCATTGGACAAAGAAAAGCATTTTCTAGGAGATAATTTACTAGAAAGATCATCTGATTAGGCACAATATAGACCAGATGCATACCAAGAAAAACTGTTTCGAGAACATGATGTTTACTATCATGGATGTTAAATCAAATACTAAGGATAATGCAAAAGCTAGGGAAGATATGGAGTATTTATGCTCAAGGAGCTATTTGAATATGATAGATTACCCACGGTTTAGGAAAGGTTAAACCAAATTCTAATTATGAACTTAGCAAAGACCAACAACATGTTTTCGAACATGGCTAGGAAATTTGAAACTACCGGACTGGTTCTGCAAGATATGTCTCACGTTGCACAGATATAGAGGGTTTTGGTGGCTTCAAAAGCCATAATTTTCATATCATTATGGATAAATTATTACCTGTTGCCTTCCGTCATTTGTTACCTAATCCAATATGGGAGGCAGTAATTGATTTGTGCCATTTTTTCCGAGACCTTTGTTCATCAACCCTTCGCGTTGAACATTTACTTGTGCGGGAGAACAATATAGCATAAATAATATGTAAGTTGGAGAAGATATTTCCTCCAGCGTTCTTTGATGTAATTGAGCATCTTCCGATTCATTTTCCATATGAAGCACTTAATGGTGGACCTTGTCAATATCGGTGGATGTATCCTTTTCAATCGTAAGTTTTTTCTGATCGATTTCAATAAATGTTTACGTTTTTTGGTTACGAATTAATCGAGGAAAACCTCTGTTCAAACCTGGTTAAGTATCTTGGTAAGTTGAAACTCATGGTGACTCAAAAATCATATGTTAAAGGATCCATCTCACAAGCATACCTTCTTAAGGAAGTGTCATCATTTTTTGGGATACATCTAGATGAAAATGTGCAGACAAATTAGCGACAACCACTGAGGAATGATAATAGACGCAAAGTGGAGGCTGACGAACGTTTATCAATTTTTCGGCACCCTGACAGACCAAAGAGAGGCCGACAGAAGTCTGAATACTTGTCTCAAAAAAATTCAAACATGTTACGCATATATGTCTTGAAGAAGGCCCCTAAAATTGCCACTATTATTGAGTGAGTTTTTATTGATTTTCCACGCTATAAAAATTATAATACTAATGTTTATTTTTCAACTCCTACATTGCACGCCTTCGTCAACTCAATCACTGCAGCGGAGCTTGATTAATACTTTGTCGAGAGCTTTAGTCCTTAGCTGGAAGAATATGTAATATTCACTCTACTTGTTACTTCTTTGTTTAATCACCATTTTCTTGCTTTCATTTTTTAAAGTACATGTAATATCAAATTCATACGTATATGCTATGATGTTGTTGCTGGTATGAACTCACTTTCTTTGCGGTAGTAATTTCGGATTTGGTTAGAGTAGTTTCATTTTGAGCATAAGAGTGAGATTTTGTGTAATTTGCAGCAGCTAGCTCCCTGCATTTCCAGCAATAATTTCACTATTGTTGCAGCAGTATTAGTAGCTTATAAATTAGTGTTAGTATCTTTTTTTGTGAGTGTCATAAATTACCTTCTTCTATTCTTATTCATAGGTTGGTACAAACATCGATACATTGGACTACCGTATAACAACATTGGCCAATAGTCCTAATGCGAGATTCACAAGTTCGAGGGATATTACACCAACGATTACCTCTTCGACACAAAACGTAGAAGACGGCATAAGACAAACAATAGTGGTTTCATGGCTGATGGGACATATGGTGCTGATATGTTAGACTACAATGGACAAATAGCAAAAAATTGGAAGGTGTCCTATGGTGGGGAGATGGAATCGATTGTGTTTTTCAAATAGGATTGGTTTAGTAATGATAGAAAAAACATGTGAATTCACCCTAAAAATGGTTTGATTGAAATTCTTCAAAGAATTCAGATGTCACAACATGATCCATTCATATTGGCTGCTCAAGCTCGACAAGTTTATTATTTAGATTATGTAACGAAAGAAGCATCTCATAAAGAATGCGTAGTTGTATGCAAGACAGGGGCCCGAAATAGAATAGACATGACATATGTTATTCCGATCGAAGATGGAGAATAATTATTACTTGCTAAAGCAACAAAACAAAGAGTCTTCCAAGAATCTGAAATGCCTCCGCCGGTGCCGCTACAACCAGATATGGACCTAAATAATCCTAACGATCTTGTTGATCCGGGACTTTTTGAGTTCGTTGAAATAGAAGAGTTTAATGATGAGTTTGTTAGTTATGAGGACGTAATAGATAATATAAGAAATGGTCAATACGATATCGACAACGTTGATTAATATTGTATATTATATGTCAATTTTGATGAATTTGAATAGATATTGATGATTTTGAAGGCTTTGAATAGTACATCATCCCTCGAATATCGCATTTGGTGGCAGATAGTCCCTTGACTTTCAAATGTCCGTTGACAGTCCCTGGACTATCGCGTTTGGATAAAGTTAGTCCACGAGATCCTTTGATTCATGAGAGGCTGCCACCTGTCACCATAGTCCCCATAGTTTTGTATCACCACTAGTCCCTTTAGTTTAGTTATCCGTAATATTCTACATTTTGTGTTTGACCTAAATTCAAGGGACAACTGGTGATACAAAAATCTGGGGACTATGGTGACAGATGGCAGCCTCTCATGGATCAGAGGATCTGGTGGACTAACTTTATCCAAATGCAATAGTCCAGGGATTATCAACGGACATTTGAAAGTCAAGGGACTATCTGCTACCAAACGCGATAGTCGAAGAACGATTTACTGTTCAATACCTGATTTTGAATATATCTGTTGAGTTGATGAATTTAATGTTATCAATATGATATGTTTAATTTGCTAATTTTGTGAGTTTGAGTAGTAGATTCAACTTTATGTTTTGATGGCTGTATTCTATTTATTTTAGGCACGATTGAGTGTTTTTATACTGTAACGTGACTATTTTTTCCACAATTTCTATTTCTGTAACGGAATAGAGACCCATGAGTAACGAATTGTTAATAGAAACTACTTCACTTACTTACCAGATTTTTACCTCTTTCACACATACTAATATTTAATTATTATACGTTAACACTAAATTTGTCTTTATCTAATATAAATACTATTGCCGCACTTATTGTAAAGCTATAAATCAAAACCTTCTTATATCTTCTCTTCTTGTCACTTGTTATCGATGAACAAAGCTCAGTATGTTGCTCGAGTAAGAATTTGTACGTTCTCGATGAACAAAGTTTAGCCTGTTTCTCGATTAACAATATGTAGGTTGTAGTTTGTAGATTGGTAAATGTGTTTATTCTTTTTATCCTCGACTCCATAAGTTATGCATCTGTCAAGGTTTATTTTTTGTTCTAAAGGCTGTTTAGGTTTATGCTTATGCCTTCACGTGTCTGTCAATTGTTTATTCTGCTCTAAATGTTGTTTGGTTTATTGCTTGTGCCTTTATGTATCTATCGATCGTTTATTTGGTTTTAAATTTAGTTAGTGTTGATGTTTATGCCTCTGTCTTGATAAATATTATGTGTATGCTGCTGTTTTGTTTGATAATTAATTCATGTTATTCCTAATTGTTAAGATGTTTCATGTGTTAAAATGTTTTATAGTGCTTGTGTGTTTTGTGTTTATTTTTATGCCTCTGGGTTGATAAATATCAAGTGTATGTTGTTGTTTTGCTTGAAAATTATTTCCTGTGTTAATATGTTTTATAGTTACTGTGTGTTAACTGTTAGTGTTGATGTTTATGCATCTGTGTTGGTAGATATTATGTGTACGCTGCTGTTTTGCTTGATAATTAAATTATGTTATGCCTATGTATTAATATGTTTCATGTGTTAATATGTTTTAATTTTGAGAATAATGTTTAGGATTCCATTTGTATAGTTCAAAATGTTGTTTTAGTGAATTGTCATAATGCTTTTTAGGTTTATGCTTGTGTGTTTGATTCAATTTGTAGTGATGTTTAGGGTTTATGCATGTGTTAATTGTTTTTATTGGTCATGATGTTGTTTAGGGAGATAGTTGTTGTGAAAACATTGGTTGATGTCATTGGAAGTAGGCGATTCCCCTCGAGCTTCGGTAAATTTGTTCAAAACAAAGTTTGTTTCGAAGCTTAAATGGAATCCTCCAAGCCCAGTGACACCATAACCAATGTATTCAAAACAAAGTTTACGACAATTATGTGGATTAACTTGTAAAGGCTTATTAAGTTGTTGTTTTAGGACAAGTCAATGTGGCTACTGCTTCAATATAGGTTACTCATTCCATATTTTAGAAATAACCGAAGGGTGGACCAATACTATATAACTATATTGAGGGATATGCCCACTTGTACTTAGTTTCCTAAGTCTTATAATTGCACAAATTGTCGATGAGACCGCTGATCTTGTATTTTTGTAGTCTTCAATATAGGTTCAATTTCTAAATTTCCTTTGTTGCTACTCCCTCAATATATTGGCAGTGAGTCAACATTTTGAAATGCAATTTACCTATATTGAGGGACAAGGAACTTTAACTAGGTTTGCTAAGTTAATTGCATAAATTATCACTGGAACGGGCAAGCTTGCAGGCAATCTTTTGTCGTTTTTTACTTACAAATTATCTCGTGGAGCAATGTGTGCAGGCTTTTCAATAGGCCAGTTTTTGCGTGATAATCCTAGTTATTTCTTTGATCTTTCCTTAATTGTGTATCCAATAAAGAATGAATTGATATATTTTTTACATGTATCACTGAACAATGGAAGGAAGAAAGAGGAAAAAAAGGAGAAGATTAAAGAACAAACGGATAATGTATCAAGTTGAAGTCATCAAGTTATATCTACAGGAAAGTTTAGTTTGAATGTAAATTTTATTTTCCAATCATAATATGTATTGATGAATCGTGATCAGTAGATTATTATATTTTAATTTTGAAATAAAAAAATATAGTTGGGTAGCTATACTTACCATAATTTTTTAAAACCTACTAATATTCATCGACGAGCATATAATGGAAGTGCGAAAACATTGTTACAACAGGTGATCAAAACTCCGCAACAACAGAAAGTGGATTGGAAATTAAATTCATATTATTTCCAATATAAGTGCAACGCTGTTATTAACTACAACAATTAGTTTTCATACAACAGAAGTGCAACAATGTTTGAGACGGTGTACACACTAACAGAACTAATTGTATCGATAAACTAGTGCCACAGAATCACAATAAATCTTGTAATGCAGCAGTTAATAATCATGCAGCAGATGCACAACGACTATTGCGACGATGGAAATTAACGGAATTAACTATTTTGATAAATTAGTGCCACGATATCGCAACAAATCTTGCGACGCCTTGACCCGGTTCCACCCGGGTCAAATTTTGCAACACCGCGCATTGCAAAACTGTGCCAAAAAAGTTCTAGTGGCAACTGAGTTTGGTTAATAACTCTACTTAACACAATTGACGCTTCCGGTCTCAAACCCATTGTGAAGGGGTTTTTGCAACGGGCCTGAAATGATATTCGTCGTTCTCAAGGTGTTGTAAAAACCAGTTTATCCAGTAGTGTATGATAATGAATTAGATAGGTCGGAATCTAAGAAAGGATCATCTAACTAAAAGAGGTACTTGGGATCTTCGAAAGGATAAAGAGCCCGACATCGAAAATTGCGTAAGGAATATAAACAAAAAAGAGACAAAGAGCCTTATTATTTGATAGAAAATAAATGGTGTGAAAGGAATACATCTAACCAATACTCGAGTGTTGCTAATCAGAATTTGTATACTATTATGGGAACAAAAAGAAATGACTAGGACGTACAATGAGTAAACTGGAGAAATTCTCCTTTAACAGTTGCGATTAGGTTCATTTCTCTTCCGAAGTGTTTTGATATCACCAAAGTCGAAAAAATCTATGGGATGAAGGATCCTGATGATCACACTGAACAATTCAAGAACTATATGATGAACTTCGAAAATGGTGACATGTTGGTATGCAGAGATTTTTCTCATACCTTCAAAGGCACTGCATTGAAGTGATATAATAGGATTCAAGAGGATCTATTACCAACTTTAGATATTTTTACACAGCTTTACGACGATACTATCTGGGAATCAAAGAGATGCGTGCAAATATAGATACAATAATACAATTTAAGAAAGTTTTGAGAGATAAATTGAATGATGACACGAAGCGTTTTGTGTTAACAAAAGCAGGATTGGATAATTTTGAAGAGCTGGTTGCTACGGCTGCATTTCGACAAGGGTTGTTACCAGGATATTTGACAAACGAAACGATAAAAATAAGAGCATCAACTTTTTGGGCCTTAATGGCTCAAGTGGAAGATCAGATTAAACTAGAGGAGTCCACCAAAGTTCAAGGTGGACCTGACTTTATTCAGAAAAAATCGGGGAAATGATCTACTAATCCAAGCTATTGTGCACCTTCACGTCTGAGGACAAATAACAATTTACCTCCTCAAATAGGAGGGGTTCCTTTTCAAGTAACAAAAAATAATCAGCATTACAATCCAAGGCCAAATCAGTAGATAAAACCATAGTATTATGCTGCATATTGTATAAGAATATGGCTGTTATTTATAAGAGGTGCAAAGGTCATGTAGGCTTCAAAAACCCAGCTCCAAGAAAGAGAACCAAAAAAGTACGCAATAACAGGTTTTGCAAGTATTATAATGATAGTGCGCATGACAATGCATATTGTATAACTTTAAAGAATGAGATACAAGTTTTAATAAATAATGGAAAATTAACAGCTTTTGTCAAAAGGCAAAACAGTGGAACAAAAACTCCAAGCTCATTAACACAGCAATCTTCAAGCTTTTGTCAAAAGGCCAACTTGGCAAAAATATCTTTTGCATTCTTCTTGCGAGCTTTGTATCTCCATGGAATTTCTACATGTAGTAGCAATAAATGTGAAAATTAATATAAGTTATATAGAGTAGAAGAAAAGATAAGATAACTTACTGTTCCTTCTCCAAACAATATTGAGTCTTGAAGGGTTCTCTTCGAATATTTATTTCCTATTCTCCCATGTTCTAGATATGAAGACAAACTTTTATTTCCAGAATTTGTCAGTATCGAGCAGATCGTTGACTATTTTGAAATCATTCGCTAGTGTTAGATAATAGAAGGGAAATACCGGACCTTTGGACAGACCAGTCATGATGATGATGTCTTTAACGAAGAGAGGGGTTTTGGATTAGACTATAAGCTATAATAAATGACATGAGCATGAAGCATAAATTTTGTATCGCTTGTGTAGGGCTGAGATCCAGAAGTTTAAAGTACTCTACTATCATCGGATCCCGTAGAACTGAAGACCCCAATGGATAATCTCAGAATATAACATCAATTCATCTGCTCTACAATGAAGTAGAGTCTCTCCATCTTTTCGTAGTCAAACCACTATGTTATCTTGAATTCCCCACTGTTTCTTTCGACATCCGTCTGGAGCTTCACTATAATAAATATATGGAATATTTTTCAGCACCATGATGTATTCGAGGAGGAGTGGTTTTAAATTCACACTGACTGAGGCAACAACATCCTCGGGAAGTTCAACTGAAGTTTCCTTTTTCTTTTCTTTTTTCTATGGTGCCTTATTTTATGAAGAATCATCTTGAGTATCAAATACAACACCACTTTCTATAGCCTCGACATTTGAGTTAGTTTCATCTGAATCAGCTTCTTCCTCATAAGATTCGTCTTTAGGTGAGGAGGATTTGGGTTCAAGGCTGGACTTTCTTCTTGAGTTTTCGAGGGAGTTTGTTGTCACTCAGAGTTGGTTTCAACAATCTCCCTCGGGGGAGGAGATGGTGGTGTATGATTACTTGTAGTGTTTTGGGCAGTGCTTTGTGAAGTGATATCAGCTTCAAGGTCTCTCATAGGTATAAATGCTTACTTTTTAACATGAATACTTTGAGAGAGATGAAATTTTGACTGAATTCAATAATTTTCCTTGCGTAATATTTGAGGTGGATCAGAGTTGATGGGTGATGAAGTTGTTTTTATGATCTTCTTTTAATAGATGTGTGTTGTCTTACTTTGCGGTTCTTTTGAAGAGAAATAGATGATGAGCCAAAAATTAGTGGAGAAGAATTTTGAGGTACTGATTGTGAATAATTTGTTGGTAAAAGGTGTTGAAGTTGTGGTGGTGGAGATGATTTTCGTGGAGATTTCGGTGAATGGTTTCTATCTAAGTTGGATGAACTCTGAAACCTATGGGAACTTTGATTGGGATGAAATTATCGTAAACAGTAGTTTTAATTGAAAATTAAGGAGAGATGCATATTACCCCTGTGACTTTATATTCAACAGCCCTCTCACTGATACACAGGTAATCGTAAAAGCCCAAAATTGGATTTTTAGTAGCTACGGATTTTTTCATAAACTAAGATGAAGAAGAATCTTCAAATTAGTTCATATAGCTGGGAAAAACGAGTTTTAAGGCGAAGGTAGCTAAGAAATTGGTTTCTTAGATGAAGATAACTAAGAAATTGTGTTCTCAGGTGAAGGTAACTGAGGATTCTCCCCGGATAAGGTAACTTTCTCTCGCTAGTAGATATTTGTGAAACACAAATAATAAGTGAGGGAGTATTTATAAAGGAGATGTGAAAGAGAAAGTGGTCACAAGAGTTGGAGAGGTGATGATGACTATTGGGTAGAAAGAGGGAATTCCAAACGGTTATTTGTAAAGGAATAATGTGACACATGTTAGTTGTCAGACCTAATGGCAGGTCTAGTGGGTCTTCACATGCGTACTAGAGTATTCCAAACGTTTCCTACGTTACAAAAAGGCCAGCTAAAGATTCCATGTGTGAATTTTCGAAGCAGAACCAAAGGTTTGAGTGAAACGTTTGGACCAGCTTCGAACTGAACATTAGTATAATTTTATTCGAGGAATACAAGTATGTGACCTAGAATTTTTAAATCAGTTAAAAAATTGTTTACATTCGAGGAAAAATCTGAATGTGCATTTATTCGAGCACACATAATGTTGAAACAAATTATTATGTTGAGGAGAAGTAAAGATTTATTCCGAAACAAATTCGATTTTAGGAATTAATAGTTTCCATCTACCATGATTTCGAGTTATTACTAGTTATCATTCACTATCTTTTATGAGAACTATGGGGGTACTGATAAGGATATGAAATATTGGGGGCTTAAATATAATAAAACTAAGGTTGTATGTGATAAATTGTATAGTTTAAAAATGGTATTAAACTGCTTGTAAATATAAGACATTGCTGTGCAATTTACCCATTTGTATAACTAATTTAGTTATAGAAGTGTGACGCACCTTTACAAATAAGATGTGAGGTGACGAATCAAACACAATAATCTTCATTAGTCTTATATTGATTTCTAAACTAATTTCGTTTTCTATAATTCAGTTCTCTCTGTTACTTTCTTTCTCTAAAAATATAATTCTAAACTCCACAAAATTAAGTATAAGTATTACCTCGAGGAAGAAGAATCAAATCCATGAACGCGCTAGGGAATTCTGGAGTCAGTTGATATACACTTCCCTAAATTGGGAGAGACGCCGATGTCTGCCAAAAATCGTGAGTTAGTACTCTACCCTGATGTCTTGAATTGGGGAATTCAATTCCCTTTATAACCTGTTATTGTTCACTATTTTGAGCTAGTGACGCTTTACTCAAGTCAAGCTAGTCTGAACACATGGTTCACGCTCACATATTGTATAATTACATCAACATTTTTGGGAACTGAGCTTCTTATAGAGCAGTTCATGGAGTTCACTTCCTTGTCGAGGAACCCCCATATCCCTTTTATTTAATCATTTTAGAGAATGAGTATAAAGTCTTGTTTGAGCTTATCGAAGCAAAGAAGACTTGGAAGTAGTAATTCCTCTTTATATTGGTTATTAAGAAAATGGTAAGGACATTTTGAGGAATAAAATTTAGCCGACTTTCCAGGGAGCGGGAGAGTATAGGTGAGTTCACTCTTCTTCCGACCTAGTCGGAAGTTATTATAAAAAGTCAATTCTTGATTTTTTACACGGTTTGTTTTTTGAAGTTATCTCCAAATCCAAACAGTAACATTAGAAAGCTGCGGAATAAAATTTTGGGAAACTGAACCAGTGAGCCATAAAAAACTGGCTGAACGAATTTCACAAATGCTTCACATCGGCCAACTTGATCCGAAGTCATCTATGGCATTCAAATCAAGAACTTACCATATCCTTAGACTAGTTAACAACTTCGCACGATCCGATAGAAGTCTTAAAGTGATTTGGCCCTCCTGATGCCCAAGTTTTCCTTCTGACGTGAAAGAGGGTACCCAACCAAATAATTAAGAAAAATGTTGTTGGATCTTTGATCCCAAAGAAATTGAAAAAAATCGACGATAAAACAAATAAGTTGTTGATCTAACGGTGAATGAGACACAAAAAAGCCACTTACCCATCCCCTGAAAAAATAAGCAATCAACACATGCATCCGGTGGGAAGGGAAAAACTGAAGCGAAGAAGAGATTTTTTATCCAAAAAAAATCTAAGACTGGAAGAGAGATTGCCCCCGCCGTGGATTAAACTGCCATTCATATGATGTTCAATCGATATGATGCTCAAGAACTCTAAAACCACTCACCACCTCTTTCAGAGGAAAAACTACAAGTTATAGAGACTCAAGGTTTAGGGGATTCATCGTTAGGATTTCCAGAGGATAATTTACATGAGCTAAGAACTCAACCTCGAAGAGTCTATTCACTAGTTTCATAGGGTTCTCTCAGCTCTGGATCATTTTCTCCCATTGTTAAACTATTAAGGGAAGTGGAAAAGCAGAAGACGATTTAAAAAAGACAATGAGGTGATTTCGCGCCTTGAAAATCCATCTCGGACCTTGCAGAGACAACGACCAATATTTGGGGAAGATTCGAACATCCATAGAAATCTTCTTTGGATCAAAGATCATTTTCATATTAAAGTGAATGTTGGGCCACTCTACTGAGAAAAAGCTCATAGAATAAAAATCCAGTCTCCAAGCGAAGATTTCCGACATGGAGTCTGCCTCGCTAGAAATGATTTAGAAGCACAACGAGATAGTGAAGGAAAATAACATTCTCAAGTTAAAACACGACGAGCATGTGGCAACCACCCAGAATGTTGAAGATGGTATAAAAATGTATATTAAGTATCTTATTTCCTTCGAGTATAAATATCAAAGAGACTAAGCGAGCGTGCTTACCGCTTATGCTAATACACGCATAGGTTCTCTAAATAGACGAGATGTTATAGTCAAATAAGCGTTGCTTTTTAGCTTTCATAAAACATTTCTGGGTTTGAATTTTGGATCTTACTAGACATTGGTTTTGAATGAAGAACATCCTACTAATATCTCACTCAAAGATAAAGTGGATGAATCTATATCTTTGGAAAGTGATGATGATCATGACTCAGCAAGTGAGGAGTATGAAGAAAAGCTCAAAGAAGATCATTCTCAAGAAGATCTAGAAGATAGCCCTGAAACACACAAAGGCGAAACAACCAATAACAAGGCTAATGAAAGTAAATCTGAGGGTACTCAATATTTTTCCATTCGTGTTTCCAATATTGTAACTTTTTGTGCGCTTTTTAATTGTAAGTCCATGTATCCCTAGAGAATTTTGGTACTTTAAATTTTATACATTCTACTTTCTTTGTTCAACTTTAATAATCGTAATAATTATTTTTAAATCATATCCTTGGCTTTTTCCTAGCTGAGAGTGGTCAGTCCCCAACCGGTTAGCAAAGCTATTTTAAAGATTTGAAAGTAACAAGCTCCCACTATTGACCAACTAGTATTGGAACCTTATTAACATAACCAACAAGTGTTGGAATCTTTTACACATGATAAACTAGTGTTTAAACATTTTGAACATGACCACCTAGTGTTTGAAACTTTTAAACAAGACCAATTAGTTTTTTAACATTTTAAACATGAACAGCTAGTGTTAGAACCATTTAAACGTGACCAACTAGTGTTAGAGCCTTTTAACCGTTACCAATTCATATTTCCTAGTCGGCTCTTTAGACACCTCATTAAAACCTTCCAATGACACCAGAGTATGAAACAGCATGGTGCCAAAGTTGTTTTCCTTCTTGGTCTTCCAACTGGTAAGGTATGGGCTATACTCTCTCAGTTACCAAATTAGATCTGTCCCAATTTTCCCCTAACTTGTCAAGCCGTTTACCTTTTGTGTACAAGAAAACCTTCTTTGGAACTGTATCCCCCATTTTGAATTCTATCTAACGGAGTCGAGATGTGTATCTGCATCTCATTAAAGTTTGATAATGAAGAGATCTTAAATGCTCTTTTGCTCATTTCTCTTCAACCAAGTTAAGTTTGGCTCTTCAACATTTTTTATTGCAAGCCACAAAGTATTTTTCTACTTTGAAATATGGGAGGGTGGCTTTGGTAGGGCTTATTGCGTCCATCTCATAGACCAATGCAAAAGGTGATTCTTGAGTGGATCAACATGCATTCATTTGGTAAGCCCACAATACTTCATGTAGTTAATTTGGTTGTTTCTCGGTGGCCGCCTCCAAATTATTTTTTACACCATCAATGATAGTTCTATTTCTAACAATTTCTTGCCCATTGGCGTGTAGTTGGAAAGATGTTGGAAAACAATATTAGATGTATTGGGAATAGCATATTTCATGTCCTTGTTATCAAATTGAGGGTCGTTATGTGTAATGATTATTCTTACAGCTCTGAATTTATAACATATATTAGATAGAATAAATCTAATAATATCCTTCACTTTAGTTTGGAAAAAGGCTCATATTTCACCCACTTAGAGAAATAATTAACAACTACCATGATGGTTTGGCATCTCCCGAAGGCCATAGGTAACGGCCCGACTAAGTCTTAACCATATCTATCAAAAGGAAACACTTCAAATATCGATTCAAGCACTACTACTGGCACATATATTGCATTCGTGAATCGGTGGTAGGTATCACACTTTCTGAATACGTTTTTAGCATAATCCATGATGAAAGGCCAATAATATCTGGCGAATTAAACCCTTTCTCTTAAAAATTTTAAACCCACAATGGTAGGCTTAAATATTTTTTTCGAAAGAATATCTTCGAAGACCACAAACTAGTGCACCTTAAATCCCAGTGTTTGAGCCAACGCTTTATTAACTACAAAGGTTTTATGACCAATAACTCTTTAAGCTCATGCATCCAATATTTTTCCAAACTTGTCGAAATTTACAATGCTTATTTTGTGTCTAATTCCGCTCTGAGGCTGGTGTTATGGATGGATGTTATTGTTCAAGTATCCACAGATACCCTTAGGTATATGTTATAGTTTCTATGGAATCAATAACAAAAACTTTGTCCTAGTGAACACACTCAAAGAAGGTTATCAATTCCTTCCCTCAACGCCTTTAGGTACTTTACTAGATGATATTTTCTCATTTCGTCCTTTCTGGATGCGTGGTTTATTAGAAGCTGTGAATCGCTTATAAAACAAACTCTCTTGGTTCCACAAATTTGTACAAGTTATAACCCTGGTACGGATGCTTTAAATTTTGTTTCGTTGATAGATGCTCGGAAGCCAAAGCGTATCGCTTGATACATTACTTCTCTAGTTCAAGAGACCAACTGAACCCCCTCTCTGCAGCCATAAATTCTTGAGCCCACAATAGTTGAATAACCCATTCGTATTTTAATACATTAACATTTGTCTCCGGTTCAAGTTGTTCGAATAAAACTCAACTAAAAAATATACCAAGGCATGAGCTTTGATTGTTGTCTGAGGTTCAAAATCAATGTCGTATTCTCCTAGTTCCACGAACCACTTAGCCATCCAACTCGATACATCAAGATTTTGTAGCACATTTTTTAGTGGAAAGAAGGTTCAAACCACAATCGAATGGGCTTGGAAATATGACCTCATTTTTGTTCCATCGTAACTAAAACAAATGCTAGTTTTTTCCAATTTTAAGTACCTTTTCAGCATATAACAAACTTTTCTCACGTAATATACATGTCAGAGATAATCTTTTACCTCTCTACACCAATACTGCATTTATTGCGTAATCTGACATTGCGACGTAGAAAAATAGCTTTATGCCACAGCTGGCTTAGTCAAATTTTTCATAGAGGATAAATGATCTTTTATCTTGACAAAAATATTTGTCACATTCCGGACTCTAGTTGAAACAATTTTCTTTTCACAAAAAATGAAAAATATAAAATATATGTATGATGACCATGATATGAATCTGTTTAAAACATACGATATTCCACTTAAGATCTATACGTCTTTGGTGGATCTTGGAGGATCCATAGCAATTAAAGTATTCAACTTTACTTTGTCGACTTCAATTATTTTTTCGCTCACTATATAACCCAAGAATGTTTTGGATCACGTCCCGAAAAAATATTTTTCTGGATTCATTTTCAAGTTTATGGGCTTTAAGTTATGAAACATTTCCTCTATATCAGAAAACTGATCTTTGTCTTTTTCGCTTTTTACCATCATGTCATTAATATAGACTTCAGTATTTCATCCAATTTTTATCGTAAAATATTTGTTCAGTACTCACTGATAAGTAGCCCCAACATTCTTCAACATGAATCACATTAGCTTATAGCAATGTAAACCCCTACCAGTTATGAACGTTGTGTGATCTTGTTCGTTCAGATCCATCTGTATCTTATTATACTAGATAAATGCATCACAAAGTTGAGTTTACTAGTTGATGAATTATAGGAATGAAAAATGGGTCATTTGACAAAGATTTGTTCTAGTCGGTAAAATCAACACATATTCTCTACTACCCATTCTTTTTTTTTCAAAAGCACCAGGTTTGTTGTCCATAATGGATATTGATATTCTCTGATGTGGCTTACTTATGATAACTGAGCTACTTCTACCACAATCACTTCAAAATGTTCAACAGAACACGCTCTTCATTTTTGAATTATGGGGCATATATTAGGTTGTACAACGATTTTGTGATAAATAACACTCGCATATACTCCGTCTACGTCCTCGGTACACCATAACACTCCTTGTAGGATCTAGGTCTAAATACTTTGTGTCCACATAAAAATCATCAAAGTGTTCTACTATGATCATCGTATTTTCCTACTTTGGTGCAACATCGACTACTTCATTCTCACTTGTTGCTATATTACCCAAGGAGCTTAATACGAACCCACAACTTGTGTTTTAAATGTCATAAACTTTCTACTATCGATCAACGTTTGAATTTCCTTCTTTAAATATATGCAATCTTTCGTATCATGGCCGACATCATTGTGATATTTGCAAAATCAATTGTTCGTTTCTTCTCTTCATCTCTGAATCAGGAAGGGTTTTCTAAATTGAATAAAATTTCACATCTTATCAAAAATATTAGTGAAGCTCTATATTAACTTCGCATAGTTATCAGGTCAGATTTATTGATTCACTTTGGGCCTTTGTATCTGAGCTAGAGGTTTTTGGTTTACCATCGGCCGAGGCGATCTTGGACTTGGACCTCTCGGACGAAAAGTAGTCATATCATGGGGTTGGAAGTTTTGAATCTGTTGTTGATAAACGGTCGCAGGTGATTGTTAAATCTATATTTTCAAGGGAAATAGCTTTAACCTCTTAAAGTATTTCACCTTGATATGCTCTTTGATCTGAGTTAACAAAGAACCAAAAGTTAAAACCTTCTTTCTAGTTACTTCATCATCTAGTTGTCCAGGGAGAAACCCATGTCTAATTAGATAATTATATCTTTATTACCCCGCATCTCTTTACTTCATGCAAACTCTCCCCTAAACAATTTTAAGAACATATCAAAATTCTTGATAAAACTCTTAAGAAGCCGATTGTACTACTTCAAAATATTGTCTTTAAAGGATTCAGAGAAGGCTCGGTACAACAATTTATCATCATCATCATCATAATTCATTATAAATTTCTTAAATTGCTTAAGATGATTATCTGGATCCCTGTACCCATAAAACTTCTTTATCTTAGATATATCAAACCTATTCTTTAGTCATTGCATAAATACCTTGCTTCGATGGATTTGAAAATTGGCTATTAACTGGTTTTTTATGAGATTGCTTAGTTATAAAATTATGTGTAAGTTGGTCACGCAAAACTCATTTTTCTCGATCCTCCCTATAACAGAGAAGGACTTCGTTGAACCTGAACTATAATCTGACTAGTCCAGCCTTACCTCCTGTAACTATCATATCCTTAACCTTAGACTGTTCTTTCTTATCTAAAAAATCATGCTATTTTTTCGATTCTCGCTCTCGTTTCGAACCCCGATAGCAACTCGAAAGTCTCTCTAACTAATGCCTACCACCATGGTTTTTTGTTCTCCGGTAATGATGATCCCTCTTCGGAGAAGAATAAAATTTCTTCGAATCAAACATAGGGAAATCAATAGAAATTAATATAATTTCCCTCGGAAACCTCTTCCCCCAGTAACCTTTTGAACTTCTAATTGATATTTCATGGTCGAGCTACCACTTTATGCGTATTTGAGCATCAATTTCACTCCGTAATCGATCTCGATGCTCTTTTAGAGTCAACTGATCTTGTTGCTTTTTGTACCGGTATTATGTTTAAGGGTCTCATGCCAACTGATCGAAACATTCTCCAATTGTTATTCTTTTTGTAACTTATGCCTGATCCACCTAGATTTTAGTATCCATCTCGTGTAAAAATATATAGACAAACCTAACATACTAATGGTTTTGGATATTTGTATCCGGTTACTTGTCTAGGCTTATACTACGGTCACCACTGATGACTCCATAAATTTACGATATCTATACATGTTCAAGATGTCTTGGGATGAGTAACAAAAATGTTAGAGAGATAAGCTAAAATGAAAATTTTAGAGAGATAAGTGGCCAAAAGTAGTAAAAAAATACTAATTGTTCCATAATTCCTTACAAAATATACATTGTCTTATATAATAATGGTGGTGGACTATTCAGCCTACATGATTAACAATTTTTTAGTTATTCCATCACATTAACTAATATTAAATAAATTTATTATTTATTAACAAAATACCTTCAATATAACATATTTGTTGAGTTTATACTACAAAATAAATATTGATACAATATTTAACGAGTTTCATATATGGATTGCATAAATCCTATTGTCATTTACTAGAACTTAAATAACGTATTGAAAAAATTGATAATGCTTTGAGGATTGAGGTATTTTTTAATCAAATTTGATTTAAAATTACTATTGAATATTTATTTCTAAGGTGTTATATTGAAATTTGATTCTAAAATAATTTAAATATTTTTTTATTTAGAATTCTTAAATTGTGTGCCGTTTTGATAATTTCTGTCTGTTTATCTTTACATGGCTCTAAAAGTTATGATATCCTTATGTAATTGGAACCAACATATAGATATCATGATGAATATATAACGTTAGTTTTTTTTATTGAATCTCAATTTGTGATGGAAAATATAAAAATTGTATTACTACTATGAGTAAAAACATAATTATAAATTTATTAAGACACTGATATTCATAACACAACATAAACTATAATTGAAGAAATAAACTTTGATCCAAATAAAATACCAATGGTTTGTTAAATATATAATAAAATCTATGTGCTTATCATAAACGTTATCAAATTGTTACGGATAGTTATTTTATTTTTTACGATTTATTTTTATTGATTTATTTGAGGATTATAAAACAAATATCAAATAATTTTGTAAAAACAACTTGTAACAAATTTAAAAAAATTATAACATGACTAAACTGGTTAATATTTAATTTGATGTAAAACCGCTATCCTCACAAATTCTCAATAATGAACCTTGTAAATTGCTTAACATGTTAATATCTGTCCCTTCATCATTTTTTTAATATTATTAATTATAATAGTGATAATTGCAATATTTTTTATTTCTATGATATATCGTAAACTATATAAATATTGACAAATATCTGTTCGGAATTAAAATATAAAAAAAACAAACCTATAGATTAATTTAAGTGATTTTTTTATAATATCATCGGTACTATTTAAAATCAATGGTTAGGTTATAGATACCCAAAACTTATATAAATTTATCTAGTTTTGAGTTTATCCATATTTTAGTATAAATGAATTTATTTTTGGATGAAAATACCATTTTAAAGTATTTAAATTTTTATTTTACTAATCTCCTCCACTTTATTTACTCTCTAACTTCTTCTCTTTCACTTCTCTCTGACTCTCTCTAGAATTCGGTGAGCATAATTTCCTGCCATTCTTCGGGGTTTAGAGGTTCATTTCGGCCATTTTCTTTCCTTCAATCGGTTAGAAAATGAGCCTCAATCGGTGCATAATACCTACATCCATCGGTCGGTGCACAACAAATTTTTTATCTTTTTAAAAAAAATAAAAAGCAATATCTTTAGAAAATTATATTTTTATAATGTGTCTATAACTTATTTTTTTTTAGGTGTTAAGTGATGTTATTTATTTATTTTTCAGCATATTAACATTTATTATTTTTATCAAAAATCGTTTTTCAATTTTTTTTAAATATTTATGTACTTATTTACTAACCATTTATGTATTTGAAATGTATTTACTGTAAAAAATTTCTAATAAATTTTAATTTTTTATTTATTCTATTTATTCGAGTTATAAGTTATAAATTTAATTAACGTATCAGTCATTAGTTTTTAAAATTTGAAATTTTATTTTTTTTAAATTTCATAATAATAAATAAATAATTACACAAAATAAATAATTACAAAACTCATTAAATAATAATAAACTTTTCTCACCGCAATTATAATAAACTTTATTAAAATCTAAAATAATAATTATAACTTTTCAATTATAATAAACTTTAGGGCAATGCTATATCTAGACCCCATTTGGCTATAATGAGACCTTAAATCAAACTTTTTATTTTACTCTATGTAAAATGATCATTTTATCCATCATATAAAACCAAGTTTTCGATCAAACAATTTTCTTCATCTTCTCCAACCAAACTAATCTAATACCCAAAGAATGAATTACATTAAAATCTAACTATTTCTTCCTCTTCTTTAACAAAACTTCTCTTTACTTTTTAATTATTATATTTTAATATCGCCTTGTGGAACTTTCCAACTTTTCATTAGCGTAAAAAGAATGAATCACACTAGTCGCAGAGCCAATTGTTTTGTACAGAATTATATTACAATATAGTAATCTGTGGACCTAGTAATTTGGATAATTTTCTATTAAGAAATAAACTAGTAACTGAGAAAATATTTCCGAGCCATGATGGTAATGACAAGTTCAAAACATCTTGATGGCAAGATAAGACGTGAGCTGCATTTTTTTTTAGAAAAAATCAAAGAAATCAATATTTGAAATCAAGATCTTTGATTAATAGCGAAATCAGAAACATCAATACAAGAAAGAAAACCGAAAGAAAACAACACATCGATTTTTAAGTTTGAATTAAATTTACAACCAGAAACCCTAAATCCCCAAATTCCATAACCTAAGAACTTGTAAACTTTGTAACCGCCTTCGTTTCTTCAGATACAGCATGTTTAGCCAATTCAACAGACAACACCAACCTCACCGCAGTCTGGATTTCCCTTGAAGTGATATTGTTGTTATACATCGCAAGCTTCGCAGACTCACCAGCCAATTTCCAGAAAATATCGTTAATGAAACTTATCATGATTCCCATAGCTTTTCTTGTAATACCGATATCGGGATGAACCTGCTTCAAGATCTTGAAGATGTAGATCTTGTAGGTCTCGACGCTTTTCTTGGATCGTTTCTTCTTTTTATCAGCTCCGGCACCAGTTTCCTTTGGTAACTTATTTCTGGACTTTGGTTTCTTCTCAGCTGCTACGACGGCCAAATGATATTTCTCGGCGACCTTCTTCTCAGTCGGTTTCTTTTCTGCTTGGGGTGCTATTGTTGATTTTGATTAGCAAATGAGTTCTCTAGAGAGAGATTAATTGGAGAAGAGAAATAATTTTCTGATTTTGATTGGTGAGATGCGAGCTGTAACTTGAATTTGATGAAAAATAATAAAAAAAGGGAAGAGAGAAAAGAGAGAAAAAAGAGAATAGAGATAGCCGGGTGAAAAAAGTTTATATATTAAGGGTATTTTAGTAAAATTTAGGGTCTCATCATAGCTGAAGAAGGTCTCATAATAACAGTGTCTCATTATAACCAAACCGGGTCTCGGTTTAGCGTTGCCCTAAACTTTATTAGGTCAATTATAATAAACTTTATTAAAATCTAAAATAATAACTATATTTGAAGTTTATTAATGAAAACATTAATTTGAGTCACAATTTTTTTAAAATTTAAATTTTAATAGACATCATATATGAATTTAAATTTAATTTAATTAATAATACTTCACAATATTTCTATAAATACATATAGTAACGAAATATTTTGCAATATAGTATGGTAAATAATAATTATATTTACATTTTTTATTTCTTAAAATCACATAAATTTCAATTTATTTTGATTTATTTTTAGAATAATAATTTGAATTAAATCAATCTTTTATATCTCGTATTCAAAGACTCGAACATGAAATCAAACTAAGTAAGGAGATTTTTATTTACTTAAATATGTTAAAATAAGGTTTGGAGGGTAAAAAAACAATTGGTCATGCACCATCGGTTCAAGGACTCTGAACTGATGGTGCATAGCCACAAAACCGGTGGTGTGTATCGCCATAGGCCCAGAACCGGTTATGGTGCGCCTTCGCACCATCGTTTCTAAGGGCCAGAACCGATGGTGCGAAGGCACACCAGAACACAAAAAAATATATTTTAATTTCAGTTGATTCATGTTTGATTGTTTGTATTTTTATTAACAGAAGTTTAAAAACATTTAAAGAGAGTGTGAATATTCTTGAGACAACTTTGAGTGTTCAAGAACCATTTGAAGAGCTTCACGAAATCATAATAATGTGAGGTTTGATCTACTAAATCAAAATGTTTTTTTATAAAGATAATAAAAAAATTATTTATAAGATCTACTTGAGAAGATTAAAGTTTTGGGGTTCTGGTCTAATTCTCAATTGCTTGACGTTGAAGCAGTTCTTCGACTGAAGAATTCTCTCTCTCTCCTTGTTGAAGAATCAATACTCCACATCTCTAATGGAAGATTTCCCACCATTGATGCAGATATCCAACAATGACACCAACAACAGAGCAGAAGATCAAAACCATATCAACAAATATAAGAAATCTTACGCATAAACTTTACAAAAGGAGACCAAAACAGAGGAATATTACCTGATGCTTCACCAGATCAAATCAGATCATGTTTCAATATAATTTCCCCTTAGTGCCCAATAATCTTTAATAAAACTAAGAAAATATACGCTGGTAGTAAAATTCAACCAAGTTATACCAAAGAAACAGAGAATTGAGGATTTCATTTACAAGATGAAACTATCGAATGAATGTAACATTAGCACTTGGGATTCCAGACATCTGGTTCTTGAATTTAACTCCAAAGATGATCTTTTCAAGGTTTGGTCAAAAAACATATGGTACTTGGAAAATCATGCCATGAGGTTATTGAAATGGACCCCAAAATTCAACGTTAAGTATGAATGTCCCATAAGCCCTGTTTGGATCTAATTTAAAAACCTTCCGGAATATATGTTTGATGAAAATATTATTCATTCCATAGAAAAATCCCTTGGATAACCTTTAAAAATCATAATACCAGGAAAATAGAGCATATTATAACTATTTCCTGGAATTGATTGAATTAGATTTATCTCAAAAGATAAACTACAATCTTTGGTGATAATCAATGATGTTGGATAAAGATTCTATACAAAGACCTTCCAAGATACTATAATCATTGCTTCCAAATAGGCCATGATCCTTCCTTCTTCAAAAAAATTCTAAGTAAATAAAAGAAGGTGATCGCAAGTACTGAAAGTATCAACAAGGAGGAATCTGAAGAAAAGTCAGAAGGAAAATAATTGGGTAAATTCAACGAGTCTACAAAATCTACTATTGTGCAACCATCTCAAGATACTACCACAATTTAAAATAACAGCAGATAACAAGCTTAGAACCAAATCTATCGTGATTCTTAAGAAAGTGGATTAACCAATCCAAAAGACAATAAAATTATCGAAGCCATTAAATCACTCGAGAAAGGTTACAGTCTCGAATATGAAAATAAAAATTCTGAAGCTTCTTCTACTAATAGAGAGAACATGGGAAGTTTGCAGATTACTCCAACATAAAAGAATAGAGAAAACAACATAGATGACAATACTGAATTCCAAGAAATCCTTAATAGAAAACTAAAAGAAGCAATAAGACTGAAGAAAACAATAATCATTACAACTAAATCCTTAAGATTCTATGGGACTAACAAACTTACCAAATCAAATTCAAGATGATGAAGTTCCTTAATTGAAACCTAAGGGGTGTCAACAACAAGCCTACTATTAGAAGACTTAAGGCCGTTATTTCCAAGGAGCACATTAACATGGTTGTCATTCAAGAATCTCTTGCTAGTTTGAACAACATTCAGTCGATATCTGCTAAAAACATTTTTAAAAAATTCACTTCTAACTCTTTTAACAAAATCTGGGTATTTAGAAACATAAGTACTTTGTCAAAATTATTCTTAACCATATTCAATGTCTACACTTAGAAATTACTGATAATAATTCTAACTTTAGTTTCAGTCTCACGATTGTTTATGTCAAATTCCAGCTCCATAATAGAAGGGATCTCTGGAATTTCCTAAATGACATAGCAGCAACTAACAACAAGGATTGGATTACTATGGGAGACTTTAACGTGATTTTCTCTCTTGATGAGCAGATAGGCTGTCTTCCGTGTTCTAATGAAAGCAGTGAGGAGTTCAATGGAATGATGATTGAATGTGGTCTTGAAGATACAGGTTACCAAGGTTCAAAGTATACTTGGAATACAAATGTGAAATGGAAAAGACCGGATAGAGTGTTACTTAACTGTATTTTATCTAACCATTTCAAGAATACTAAAGTGATGCATATGGCTAGAACTTGTCTTGATCATAGTTCATTATGCATCACTGTTAGTAATGACAAAAACACTTTCCAAAAAAGCTTTAAGTTCTTAGACATGTGGACTTTAAATGATAATTTTATTCTGTTTGTTAATGAAAACTAGAACAAAACCATTCAATGATATCCTTTATTCAGATTTTGGCAAACTTAATAGATTAAAACGTGGATTAAAGTAAAGGAATAAGTCTCATTTTGGGAATATATTTGATAAGGTTCTAGATGCAGAAATGCAGGTCAAGAGTATGGAGATTAATCATCACCAATCTAACAATGCATAGTCAAAAGTCCTTTTATCTAAAGCCAATGCATATCTTCTTTTAGCATTAAATATTGAGGAGACTTACTCGATGTAAAAGTGCTACAAAACTTGGTTGAGTGATGGTCAAAAGAACACTAAACTATTTCACAATTTTATCAGCAAAATGAGAAAGAAAAACATCATTAGCAGTATCAAGGAAGGTGATCATTGGCTAACTGATAGAGATGAAATCGGGCAATCTTCTGCGTCTTTCTTCAAAAAGCTTCTAACCGAGTTACCTTATTCTAGTAAAAATGATGAAGAAAATATTCTTAAAAATCCTATCTTTAACACCAATTTTAATATCATAGATGAAACTAACAATAACATACTTGTTTGTATGCCTAATGAGCAGGAAACTTTTGGCATCATTTCTAACATGAATTAATCTAGTGATGCTGGCATAGATGGATTCAATGGTTGTTTCTTTAAGAATTGTTGGTAGATTATGAAAGATGGAATCTACTTAGCCATGAGAGACTTCATCAAAGTTAAAATAAATTCCTAAAGAAGTCCTTGCAACTGGTATATGTTTTATCCCTAAGTCTTCCAACCCAACTACTTGGAAAAACTTTAGGCCGATTAGCTTGTGCAACATGTTAAATAGATTTATGTCTAAAATTATTAACAATAGACTTACTTTCATCCTTCTTAAAGTTATCTCTAATGTGCAAGGAACCTACGTTCCTAATACCTCTATTCATGATAATGTGTTGATTTCCAAAGAGTTCATTTATGACCTGAACAAGAATAAAAGGGACTACAACTTGATGATTCAAGTGATATGTCGAAAGCTTTCGAAAAGCTCTCCCATAGTTTTATCTACAAAGTTCTTGAATCATTTGGTTTCTCTAATAACTTTGTTCACTTAATTAAGAATCTAATCAACTCTATTCAGATTTATCTTCTGATTAATGGTAAAGTTTATGATTATTCTGACACCAAAAGAGGCTTGAGACAATGGACCCTTTGTCCCCAAGCCTCTTCATTCTTGCAGAATAAATTCTGATTATGGGCCTTTACATGCTTTGTAATGACAATAATACTATGAAGTTTAACTCTAGAATTAGTCTCCTTGTCCCTAGTCTTTTGTTTGCTCATGACATTCTATTGTTCATTAACAGTTCAAATACTTCTAATGAGATTTTGGGCAAGTTCTTACAGGTTTACTATAATATTTATGGTCAATTGATTAACACTAAGAAACCAAAAATTATTCTCCCCTCCAAGACCAATTCCACTAGAATAGAAAATATTGCTAAAATATATGGTTTATAATCCGAGTACCCTCCCTACTGATGATCTAGGCATCACTTTAAATAACAGCAATAAGCTCATAAACTATAACAGCTTGATCAACAAAATCTCAACTAAGATCAAAGAGTGGGAAGATAGGAAGCTAACTTTTGGTGGAAGGATCACCTTGATTAACTTTATCATAATGATAACTCTTGCTTAATGGGTTCATAGTTGTTTAATCCCTAAATTTGTGATTAACAAGATTGGAAAACTTTATAATAAATTCTTATGGAACTCTAACACTTCTTATAATAGACTTCATTGGACCTCCTGAAACAAGTTGTAATAAATTCTTATAGAAATCTAACACTTCTTATAACAGACTTCATTGGACCTTCTTATAAATTCTTTTAATGAAAGAGATTTGAACATTAGAAGTTTAACTGATCTTTAAAAAACTTACGATTGTAAGCTTTGGTTAAATTTTAGGAAAAACAAAACTTTGTGGGCTAACTTGATGCATAGCATCTACTGCAAGAATCTTCACCCTCTTCAAATCTTATATACAAAAGCAGGATCCAACATATGGAAAAGACTTACCAAAATCAAGTTGAGTGTTGAGCCAAACATTATGTGGAAATTGGGCAATGAGTATAAAATTCTGACTTGAAAATTGGCACGGTTCTCCTCCTATAATAACCCTTAATGATAACTACAAAAATTCAGGTTACAAGCAGCAGTTAGTGAAGAAATACTGGTAAGATGATGAATGGAATATCAACAGGTTAAGAATCTTCTTAATCCAATCTACTATTGACAATATCTTAAGGATTTCTATCAAAAACAACACTGAAGATGGCATGCTCTAGAAATTGTCTAAAGACTATAACTTCAACACTAAAATTACATGGAATCATATAAGGAATAAGAACAACAAACAAAATTTGTTTAGTAACTTGTGGATTCTATTATCCCGAAAAAATTCTCTTTTTTAGCTTGGAAGTTGTTGCACAACTAACATCCCCGTGGACACGTAAAAAACATTTCTACATTGTTTCTAACTGCCAATTTTTCCATGAAATTAAATCTCATAAGCATCTCTTTGTCAACTATAACTTTATCTGGAACCTCTGGTGTTATTACGCATCACTTTTCAACATTAAGATTGAAACATTTATGGCTATTGCGCACATTCTACGGACTTGGTTCCGGTCTACTTCAAAATATGTCCATATAAGAACAATACTACTTGTAATAATCTTATGGAAAATTTGGAAAGCTAGAAACAATAAGAAAATGAACAATAAGCACCAAAGTTTGGACTGAGTTATACATTACATAAACAATATTATTGTCCACCTTGATTGTTCTAACTGTCTTAAAGCTAAGCATTGGAAGAAATATACCAAAGTAACTAAAGATTTGGGTTGCACAAGTTGCTCATTTGAAAACAAATTACCTAGTTATCATAAATAGTGCCCTCATAATCAGAATTTCCTGAAGTTAAATATTGCCGCTTCCTGTCAATGGAATGCCAATTCAAGTGGCAATAACATTATCAGAGTTCATAACGGAACAATCTTTCGAGCTGCTACTTACCTGTATGGAAAAATGACTTCAATCATGGCTGAATCGAGAGCGTTGCTAGATGGATTACTGTTCTACAAAAGGTATGGCCTAACCAACGTTAAAATTGAAACATATTCGCTCATCTTGGTTAACATGATTTCGAATGTAAGTTCTCTTACTTTTAAGCCTCACTCTCCAAAGTTGTCGAAAATTATTTGTCTTTTCAATGTCTATTGCTCACATTTCAAAGGTCCAAAACCAAGCAGTTGATTGGCTTACAAAATGGACCCTGAAATGCAAGTTAAAAAATGAGTTCTCTTTTTCTGATGTTCCTAGTATTTTAAGGGTCATTACCTTCTTAGAAAGCTTAAACTTAGGTTACTTTAACATTGATGAAGAATAGTAATGCTTTCATATTTTTGCTTTATATTATATTGAATTCACTCAGTCACTGCAAGTAATACTTGACAAGTTACCACTCTTTAATTTTCTAATTACAGGTAGGTTCAAAAACGAAATGAAGAACAAAGAAGCGATGAAAAAAATAAATGAAATTGGTCTCCGAAATTTATTGATATTTGAGCGGAAAAATGAAACAAACAGTGTTGAGAAGAAGGCTGAATAAAGAGGAAAAGATCGAAAGAAGATTAAATGAAATGTTGTGGAATCAATCTCTGTAATTATTTCTCTCTTTGTTCAATAGAAAGAAAGAAATTAAAATTTTAATTAGGTGCCAAAATTCCTAGTTGTTTGGTTTTTGTTATAATAAAAATAAGTTTTAATAAAAAGAAAGAATTGTAATTTAGATAAATTTTGAATATTTTTTTTTTAAAATGTAGTTAATATCATTTATTTTTTATTTATTTTTCGGAAGGAACCCGCAACAGCTACTCTGAGTGTAATGAGTGCGCACATGATAAACCCTCAGTCTGACGCGATAGCCTGCAAACCAACGCCAGAAGGTAAACCACACGAAGTGACAGGCTCAGCCGAGAAAATGTATGTAAAAGAACTCGAACTCATGATCTTTGATCACAAATATAATAGCATTTATATTACCAATAAAAGTTAAAAAATAATTTCGTTTAGAGAAAAAAAGAAGTCAAAACTAAAATCCGAGACGTTATCTATCGGAGATGTATATCTTAAATGCAAAATATTCTGCCTAGTTAACCATTAGTTTTAAATCCTATAGTTTTTAACTTTTTAGAAAACCGTGAGTTATCGTAACCGTTGTTGTCTTTCCATCAGAAAATCTGTACCAGTAAACAGAAAATCTGTACCGATAAAAAATTATATAAAAAGTTATTATCAAGAATTTTGATAAAGATAAACCAAGAAAATCGATGAAATTAAAAAAAAATAGAAACAAATATTGTGACCTTAACACATAAGATAAACAAATAAAGTTTATTTTATGATGGTAAGGGTGGTAAATGGGGTTGGATCTATCACAAATAAATAAATAGGTATCTGTTATGGGTACTATCTGGTTTGCCACGCATGCCATATGCTAGATTTATTTATCTGTGTATCTGTTTAAGCAGTTACCTGCGAGACCTCCAACTTATTAGACATGTCTATATTATTATTATTATTATTATTATTATTATTATTATTATTATTATTATTATTATTATTATTATTATTATTATTATTATTATTATTATTATGTTATCCATTAGACATGTTTATATTATTATTATTATTATTATTATTATTATTATTATTATTATTATTATGTTATCCGTTAGACATGTTACATTTTAGGTTATTATTATTATATAGTTA
This sequence comes from Limnanthes douglasii subsp. nivea, assembly GCA_036936605.1. Lineage (NCBI taxonomy): Eukaryota > Viridiplantae > Streptophyta > Magnoliopsida > Brassicales > Limnanthaceae > Limnanthes > Limnanthes douglasii. Next base: position 57,311,193 of record JAUPFV010000003.1, on the reverse strand, counting down.
TTGTATTATAAGTATTGTAATTATTTTATAAACCAAAATCATATTATACATTATTATTACCATTTGGGTAGTATTATTATGATTTGGTTATTAATATATTAAGTGTTACCAAAATTCTAAACATTACTTTTAAGGTTATAATGTTATTATTACATTTTGAATATTATTATTATGTTTTGGCTATAAATATTGGAAAGTGATAGTGTTAAACGGGAAACACAACCACAAATCATTTTTACACTTAGATGATCACTCACGAGCCGTTAGACTAAAATTAGAAGAAAAGGTGTTTGTCCGTAGTCAAACAGAAGTCAGATGTCGACCAAGAGAGATATACCGCGGTTTGAAAATAAAAAACCCGCGAAATGTATCTAGCATGCGCACGATATACAACATACGACAAAAACATGATTTGGTTGATCAAGCGGGCAAGACCCAAATACAATACTTGTTTTGTAAGTTAAAAGAACACGATTACTATGTTTGGGAGCGAACTTGCGAAGCAACGGACGAGATCCTCGAGTTGTTTTATGCACATCCCAAAAGCATCGATTTCATGCATACTTTTCCTCAAGTTCTTATAATGGATAGCACGTATAAGACTACAAGGTATAAGATGTCTTTGCTAGAAATAGTTGTCCAAACTTTGACGAAAAAGACGTTTTGTGTCGCTTTTATTTTTTTGAGCTTCGAGAAACAAGAGAACTACACTTGGGTATTGAGAGTTCTAAACAATATTTTGACAAATAACATTTGTGCATTGCCTAACATTATTGTCACCGGCAGAGATTTGGATTTAATGAATGCTATCGATGATATATTTTCGAATGCCACTCATATGTTATGCACTTGGCATGCTCGAAAATTATAACAAAAGCCTTGCCAAGTTACACCACACGTACGTATTTTGTCGAATGGTTGTCGACTACGTGATGAAGCAATGTATAACCGATTATGGACACAAATTTCTTAATATCCACACAAACAAATTTAAACATTTGAGCAATCAAACTAGCAATCGGTAAGTTATATTACCCTCGCCATACATTAGTTTTTAATATTAAGTGTTAGAATTATAATTTATTTTATCTTACGTTATAGGGTGGAGAGTGCTCACTCGAGCCTCAAGCGGACAATCGGTAATAGTCTATGCATGTTTGAGCTATTTTGTAAAAATGTTCTTGCATTGCTTACCGCTCAACATTCTAATAATTTTGAATTCTTCGAGCGTAGTAGGTATTTTCCAAGAAATTCAACTAGGGGGTTAATAAAACTTTCGACAAGGACATCAAAGGTGAACTTTTATGTACGACTATAGAATTAATAGAGATAAATCTTGCAACGACCTTAAAAATATGGTTCTCTACCAGAATGTGTGGTTGTGTTATTAGGACAACTCATAATTTACCATGTGCATGCGAGTTAGATTTGATTTATAAATAAGGAAGGGCGATTAAAAAATATGAGTGTGATGTTTATTGGAGTACGTTAAAAATCAAAGCTAAGGATGAGGTTGTTACCGACGACGAGCTCACAAGAAAACTCTCATTAATAGATAGAACCATCCACGGTTACAGTACACACGTCCAAGATCACATCATAAATAGGATGATGCAAATCCTACATCCTGCTAGAAGTCATGTTTTGGAACCTAAAGAGGTGGTTGTCACTAAAGGTAGGAAAAAAACGACAGGGACAAATCAACTAAACGGTCCCCATCCGCGTAGGAATACAATTTTATTTTAGGCGCTAGCACTGCTGGTGCGATAGGTAGCCCGACCGCCTCATTAGCTAATAAAACATTTTTAGTCCCAAAAGAAAAAGCAAAAGAGAAAGGAAAAACCAAGGATCAATCCAAGAAGGAGAGAGTGACTTGATCAAAAAAATCATTGAAGGGAAAAGAATTTAGCGGCTACGAGAGTTAGTTTCCCAACTATTTGCATGAGTACAGTTCTAGCGTCGAAGACATGTCTCCCGACGGTAATTGCGGATTCTGAGCCGTTGCTTTAAAGGTCTACGGTAACTCTGATTCGTGGGACCAAGTTAGACGGGATTTGATCGACGAATTGCAAAATCAACGTGGTCTATGGGAGATAGTGTTTGATGGTTCATAACGTGTAGATAACCTAGTCAAAAGGTTGGATGTTTTTTAAATGTATGGTAACGGTAGTCGGCATTGAATGACGTTACCCGACTACCGATTAGTGATAGCTACTAGATACCAGTTTATCATATACCACGTATCGCTCCACCAATCCTACATGTATCTACCTCTACGCGGTGTGCCTCCTTGATCTTGTTCTAACATTGAAGTTGGTATAGGTTTCGTACACGGTAACCATTTTGTGGAAGTAAGTATACCAATGAATCCTTTAATATTATATCTTATTTTGTGACCGAATATTTATCTTATTTTTCTTTATGTAAGTTGTGTTGAATGGACCAATTCTGGAAATCTATCCTACTTGGTTTCCGTTTCACACCGAAGAAGTTGTAATCGGTTGGGCAATACCTGGTTTTCACTTCCTCACGGTTGCGCGCTATGTAACTAGTTTCCCCAGCTATACCATAATTGAAATACATCATACACAAGACATGTTCTAAGAAAGCATCGGTAGTATATCCCCCATCTCTAGAAGGACAACCTTCACCGCTTGAACCAAATGGTAGTCTTCATTCACACTAAAATCCATAAATAGTATCCTGGTTTTTATTTTTTTGTTATTGTTTCCAAATGTTTGTTGGCGCAAAGTTGGGTATACGGCGAGTGATTATGGTGGAAGTTTTATTTATTGATAAGGATCTGGAAAGATAAGGCGAGTGATTATGGTGGAAGTTTTATGGTGGAAGTTTTATTTATTGATAAGTTTCAGATAGCGTGATCCTAGTAAACCAATCAATAAACGACACTTCTAAGATAAGGATCTGGAAAGCAAGTATACCAATAATTGTGTGACACTTAATACTTACAAGCGTACAAACATCTCGAGACCCATTATTATGGGTCTCATTATAGTGGAGGTTCTATTATTACGGGTCTCGTTATAACGAGACCTCATATCAACTTCAACCAAATTATGCTCCCGCCAAAATCAAATCCCACCTAAATTGGTAACCACCTATAAAAAGACATGTAATATCATGCAACATGACAACCATCAAACATTAAGAAACAAAAAAAAACAGTAATACTTTTACATATGGAGTTTACGCCAGACGAAGACTACCATATGCTTCAGGCGGTAAAGGTTGCTGATTGAGAGATGGGGGAAGATACGAACGATGCATTTTTTTAGCGTAACATGTGTATGATATATTTCAACTATGATCGTGAAGGAACAAGAGATCTTGTTGTGCGCAACCGTGATGAAATCAAACGTCAGTACCTTTATGTCAAATACTTCAGCGTTTATTATATTATCCATTTAAAATTAAGCAAGAAACGGCTACCGTCTGGAACATGATGGTGGTGGACTACATCACTAGGGATATGGTAGCATATATTGAGCATATGATTGCGAAAATGAAGGAGGGGGATAAATCTGAAGACAACATGGGATACGACTTCGACGATAGAGCATCCTGATTTATTCCCTTTTATTTGGAGTTTGCATGATTTCCTAAGTTATTTTTTCATTGTTGTTTGGGTCTTATGTTTTTTGCGTTCAACTATCCTACTATGTACGCAGGTTTTTTAAGTGAAATTTTATGTACACGGGTTTTTTAAGTGCAATTTTAACTATGTGGATTTGATTCTTATTTTATTTTATAATCTAGAATTTAGTAATGTAAATGAAAACTAAAAAATAAAATTGAGAATAAAAACATCAAATTACATGAAATTCAGAATAACTAACAAAAACGTAAAAGCTAAACACTAAAACGAGAACCAAAGCCAAAACATAAGATAGTATATCCAGCAATCAGTCACACAGTAGCTATCATAAGTAGTCATACAACACAAATCCAGTTAATCAGTCACACGGTACCGGTGCACCGGAAGCGAACACTAATGCATCTCTCGACGCATATCCTCCATAATCAACTCGTCTGCTCTAGAATGTCCATCAATCACATGATCAACCAAGTCAAACAGTCGTGCCTCTAAAGTAATCACTCTCGAGGTATTTGGAACATGTACAAAGTAATTGCGAACAGCTAGTACCCGATTTTGGGCAAACCGCGAGTTGGGTACTCACGATTTGCCCAAATTGGGGGTTGACTGTTCGCTAATCGCGCCCAGACAACAGCCCTCACCTCCAAACTCTCAAGAACCATAATCCCTCAATTCTAACCCAAATTCAACAAACAACATACCAAAACATTGACAATCACTAGACTAACACATATCTAGAACTTACTTTAAAAAAACAACATTTAGATGCAAAATTTGACGTTTTCGACAGAACCTATAACTCGGAATATCCCAAAAAATACCTAACTAAATTGAATAAAAATATCATCAGTAAGTATAGGATTCATACGTAACGTGTTTGTGAGTTCGGATTTGAGAAATCTTGAGTTTTTTTTGCCAATTTTGAGAGTTTTTTTGTGTACAGAAGAGAGAAATGAGGAAGTTTGGGCTGAAATAGAGCTTTATATCAAGGGTATTTTGGTCATTTTGGGGTCTCATTATAGCTAAAGGAGGTCTCATTATAAAAAGGGTCTCATTATAGCCAAAAGGAGTCTCAAAATATCCTTTCCCACTATAATATCATTCTTGGGTAACTAGGAAAATCCTGTAAATGGAGAAATGCTTTAAAAATTTAGGCAAAATGACTGATGAAATGATTGGGCCAATTAATTGGACTTATGAGACTTTGATTGATGTTTATATCAAAAGTAGTATGAAATGACATCAGTTTTGTTATAGGCTTTGGTTAAATTATGGCCCAATTTTTGTTAACCATTCTCGAATTCTAAAGAATTTTTTTTAATAAATAGTCTTTTACGTTTTTCCATTTGACCAAGAATCTTTTATTTTGGCTTTTAGTGGATTTTGGGTATAATTAACCAAAAAATCAAGAACACAAAATTATTGCTCCCAATAAAATTCTTATACTCAATACTTACCAAAATTTCAAAAAACTTATAAAATTTAAAAATTTTAAAAAATTCAAAAAACTAAAATCAACTCTCAAACCTCCCAAAATACTCAAAAACCCAAAAATCTTCTAAAAAAACCAAATTTTTTAAGGATGGATTCAGAGCATGAGAAGCTTACTGAGGAACATGGAACTCCAAACATGGTAGTCTCTCTAACCAATCTTTTACAAAAAGTTTCCTTTTTGGTAGATCTTCTAAATTTAGAAAGTAGAACTCGACTTTTCCCACCGGTGGAGGCCTATTCAACCGGCGGGTATGAAGAACTAACATTTTTTAAGATGAACCTCCCCGCCGGGGAAAGCCAACTCTACCCACCGGGGCAATCGATGCCCAACCACCGGTGAAGTTAAATGTTTACCGTCAGGGTTGAGCATTATCTGAGCCGGTTTTGAACCAAGATAATTTGTTAGGTGTGAAGAAGTTTTTTGGACTAGTTCACCGGCGGTGCTACAAACATCAACCGCCGGTTTGGAGTATCTAAACCGCTGGTGTAGTGATTGTCAACTGACGATTGACATAGCTTAGTTTATTTTCACGGCTTTGGCTAAATTCGGTCCCCTTTCGATAAGCAACCCTAATTTTAACCATTCCCCTACACTTTTTAAGTAGTCCTATTTTTATACCTAAAACACCTCTATTACTTTTACTAAGTCCTAACCCTAAAGACTAACCATTCCTAAAACTAAATCAGCCCCCCAAAAAAAATTCTCTCTCTTCTCCTCCTTCAAACTTCCCCCTACCCACAAAATCGAAAATTTGTTTCAAGCATATATCTTTGTATAAGTAATCCAAGAGACTCACACTCATTCAAAAACACATATGGGAAAAAGTAAAGAGTGAGTTACTACTTTTCTATCTTGTTTTTTCTATATCTAGTTTTTTTTTCTAAATTTATTCTTCATATGGTGTTAGAATAGGCAAATACATGTTTAATTAGGTGTTTTAAGTTCCATATTGATATTAGAAGGTTAGATTTGTGGTTGAATTGGTGTTTTTTAGGCTAGATTGGACTTGGGGTCGAGGTATTTCAATGGTGGTTCCTCACCGGTTTCGTGCTCCCCTGCAGGGTTGAAGCTAGTTCTTCCGACGGGGGAGCTAATTTTTCTAGATTGTTCATAAACCCCGTCGGGTGAGAACTAGTCCACCCGGCAGGGTAGCCTAGATTTTCCAGAAAGTTCTTAAACCCCACCGGGTGAGGCTGGCTTCAACCGGCGGGGTAGATATGCATCAGACAAAACCTTTATTTATCCCCATCGGTTAAACCAAATCTCATCCGGCGGCGACCTAGTCCTTTTTTAGGTTTAACCATGTTTTTTTTAACTACGAATTTCTTTTGTAGGTGCGAGGTATTTAAAACGTCGAAGAGGAAGGGAAGAAGGTTTCTAGGCGTGAAGGTAGTAGTCGGCTGAAGGGCGATAGGGCCGAATGTGGGGACTATACGGTGCACACGGAACACTCGGCGAGACACAAAAAGTACGACGCCACGAGGAAGTGCAGAGTTCGGCAATATCCTCCCTGAGAGGTTGTTCGTCAACGACGTGTACTCATAGAGGAGGAGGAGGAGGAGAAGAAGACGGGGGTCCCCGAGCCATCACCTCCACGTGAGGTTTGTACCTAAGCCCAAGGTCGTCCAACCGATTCGGAGGGATAGAGGAACCTTTTCCTCAAACATAACAACATCCTTCTTTTCTCGGATTATTTGTAGCACGAGGCATAATACACGTTCATGGACGATGTAAGTTTTTAAATTTTTGAATTAAATATTTACGATTAACTGTAAATATGTTATTTACCGTTTTTCCATGTTTGTTTTTTTTTCATTCCCGATCCGGCATCACGCTCAAATCCAAGTATGGACTCCTCAGTCAATGAGACCTTACCAAAAAGTTGGGGTTCATGGCTCTATTGGAAGAAACCCCGTTTTGGCCACTGATACATCATCTGCCGAAGTTCAACTCGCACCCATAGTTGGACGAGGTTTTCATTGAGATGTGACACCAGCAAACGAACACCTTTCAGTTCTCGTTCTACGAGATAAGCATCACGTTGGACGACTTGCACGTGATCACCGACCTCCCGGTCGAGGGGAGAATAATAGACGCATTTCGGGTGGATTCGATAGATGAGACATGAACATTATGCAAATCTATTAGGAGTTTCGGCGGAAGTTGTGCAACAGGATATGGAGGCGCATGACGGGAGTGGGTTCGGCCTTCGATGGCTAAGAGAGAATTTCTCCAGAGCTGCATATTTGGACACCATCGCCGCCATCACTACGGACATGAAGAAATAAGTCGCTCGGACTTACATCATATTTGTCCTCGGTTGTACCATCTTCACCAACATTAGCCAAAAGAACATCTAATGCGATTTTCTCCATCATCTTGAGAACTTGGAGAAGCTCGACGAGTACGCGTGGGGTACGTGTGCATTAGTATGGCTATACAAGAGATTGGGGGCATTTCGAACACTCTATAAAGAGTGTAGTCGGTGTTTCGGCGCTACTAGAGAGTTGGGTGTACGATCACTTCCCCGTTTTTCGATCGGGTTTGAATCTCGGTTACAGCCCTACTGATCCAAAGATGGTAGCTTGGGTGCCGAGAAAGCTGGCCGGAGCCCTTATTCGCGGGAAGCCGTACTACTGTGACATTATATCGGGGCTAACAGATACAGATGTAAGTTTGTTTCTTATCATGAAATTAAATGTGTGTTTATTTATACATTATTAACATGTTTAAATGTTTATTACAGGTTATTTTCCGACCGTACGAAGACATTTGTGCAGTGTTCCCGGAACAGGCAATAGGGTTGTATCGCAACCCTATCCGGCTAATGTTCGTGAGCGAGGCGAGGCGTATCACCCGAACCGAGTGATGCGGAAATTTGGTTGAATACAAGAGAAACCGAAGGCTCCTTTATTCCTAAAACCGGTCTATCAAGAAGAGACAATCGCTACAAGATAGACACTGGACCAACTATAAGAAGCATTTGTACGTGACCGATAGATCTTGCGATAAGAAATTTCATATCCAACATAGTAAAAGAAATTTTAGTGCTAAAATCATGGACAATTTAGTTCAAGGTACATTATTATTGATTTTACCGCTAGTTTAATGTTATTACAGTGTTAAATTCTTTTTCAAAAGATAAGAAATCTTTTCGGAAAATACATTTCTTATCTTTCATATCCTGATGATGATAGCCTTAGATAATACTAAGTTGAAGTAAGTTAATTCCTTATTGATAGATGGAATGACAATAGCGAAAGTTCTTTATGAGTTAAGAAAATATAGAAAAAATCAACAAATTGTTTATCACTGGCAAGTTTGAATATTATATAGTAAGCAAATTGTTGAATTTTAGATATTGTGCTATTAAATTGACGGTAATTTTAGAGTTTCTTTTAAAAATAAAGTTATTAGTCATACATTAAGGGATGACAATATTAATAATACTGTCTAATATGATGACTTTCGCCGTTAGCAATAAAAGTTGAAATATCAAATTTTTAAAAAAAAACGTATCGATAAAAGTGACTAATATACACAGGATAGTCTATTTAAAGAGGACTCCTCAAACTAGTACTTCAATCGATAAGAATGATAGGTATTACTATGCTATCGGCATGTTGAACTATTGATAGTCATGTTATCGTCCAAAAAACACCTATTATTATTTCATAAAAATTTTATATAAGCACCACAATTCTACGAATAAAAAATGGCCCACTTGAGTATTAAATGTAATACTCACACAAAAACTTTAATGTGTAAGACATGTACCTGAAAACATCAACACTAAATTATCAGAAAATTGAGCAAACACTATATCAAACTATATCATATATATATATATATATATATATATATATATATATATATATATAATTGAATAACTTGATGGAGAAAACAATTTCTAAATGCAAAAATATATTTAAATTTTAGTTAATAACTTCTATCGAAAAAAATAAATAAGATAAATTAATAAATTATAACTAAAAAAGTATGGTTACAAGCTAATCTTAGTTGAAAAATATAAAAGGTTACCTATTCCATTATAAGTAAGTTTATGGAAAAATGTAAAAGCCTTGATACAGAGTAAATGCAGAGAAGCCAATATAGAGGAAATCCTAATTTTTTTTTATCAAAATTCAACTGCTTTACATTGTAAACAAAGTCTGTTTAAATAAGAGTTTGAATGAAAAGCCTAAGACGAAAATATCAAAAATGCCCTAAAGTAATAAAAATTCGAAATAAAATATTAAATGACTCCGAAATAAGGTGCCGTGGGTCAAAATCGGACACCGGAAGCTCTGAAACTGTCAATTCGCTGCATTCTTCGGGTGATCGCCTGTCTTCATAAATTCTAGCGCTAATCTGTCTTCATCATCCCCTCCAGGGTAGAGAAGATTCGCCCTCGAATCAGAACCAGTCTCCTCGTCAGAAGAGTCACCCTGCATAAGGAATCGGATGCTTAACATTAAAGACATCAGACTTACGGACATTGCTAGGCAAGCGCAGCCGATAAGCATTCGGGTTGATCCTCGTTGTACTCACCGGCAGGATACTGAGCCTAGGTTAGAACTGCCCACACATAGTCACCAACTTCGAACTGTACAGGACGGCGATGATGATCCGCGTGAGACTTATACTTGGCGGTGCTCAAGACAAGCTCCTCAACAGTTGTGTGAACACGAACTTTACAGGGCAGGACGAGCAAGTCCACCGGATCCCGGGGCACAACACCATACATCACCTGGAAAGGACAAAGACCCGTTGAGCGGTTAAGGGCATAGTTGTGGGCAAACTCTGCCTGCGGTAGGTGCTGATCCCACGCCTTCGGGTGATCACCCAACAGGCTGCGCAATAAGTTACCGAGGGAACGATTAACCAGTTTTGTCTGACCATCAGTCTTGGGGTGGTAGGCACTATTGAAACTGAGCTGCGTATTCACAATGCACCATAAGCTGCGCCAGAAATGACTCACAAACCTGGTGTCACGGTGAGGAATAATGGTACTAGGGAGGCCATGAATGCGGTTAATCTCTCGAAAGAAAAGTTGCGCGACACACACTGCATCAGATGTCTTTCTACATGGGATAAAGTGTACCATCTTAGAAAAACGATCAACCACCACAAAAATAGAGTCAAATCCACACTGAGTCCGGGGCAATCCAAGAACCAAATCCATACTGATGTCGGTCCAGGGCTGAGTAGGAATTGACAATGACAAATAAAGACCCGCATTCGTTGATGTTCCCTTGGCCAACTGACAAACTTGACAACGGGAGACATAACGAACAACTTCTTTACGCATCGAAAGCAAAAAATATGATGCAGACAACAACTCGTATGTCCTATCACGGCCCACATGACCCTCGACATGCAGCTCCTTGATCAACTGAAGACGCAGGCTACAGTCAGGGATACACAACTGTACCCCGCGAAAGAGAAATCCATCCTCCATTAAGAAATCATATTGTGTCCCATACTGAATCAGTTCAATAACCCGAGAGAAGAACGAGTCAGTAGCATAAAAGCCAACAAAAGAATCAAAACCACGAACCTGAACTCGCATTTCAGTCAGCAGATTGTGACGACGGCTCAGAGCATCAGCAACCCGATTTGTAATACCGCCATTGTGCTTGATTACAAAAGTGAACTGCTGCAAGTAAGCTATCCAAGAAGCGTGTCTATGAGAGACCTTGTCCTGGCTACCAAGATACTTCTAAGAGTCATGATCAGTATATAGCACAAATTTACGCTGAAATAAATAATGGCGCCAATGCTTGATAGCCTGAACCACAACATAAAATTCAATGTCATATGTACTAGCACTCGCCAATTTCTCACTGAAGAAAGCCATAGGACGCCCTGACTGGGAAAGAACTGCCCCAATACCAAATTTAGACGCATCACAGTGAAGCTCAAATGGCTGGGAAAAGTCGGGCAGCACCAGAATAGGTGCAGTGCTGAGACGTCGTTTAATCTCTGCAAACGCCGCATCAGCATCCTCGGACCATTCAAATTTCGTGTCTTTCATGCAGTCCGTAGTCGGGCCCATAACACTGCTGAAATGGGGAATGAAACGACGATAAAAAGAAGCTAAACCATGAAAACTACAAACCTCAGTAATGGAAGTAGGTCGAGGCCATTGGTCCACTACAACAACTTTGCTCCGATCAGCTCGTAACCCTTCAACAGAGACAATATACCCCAAAAATTGGACAGATAGGGACATAAACGAGCATTTGGCAGCAGCACCATAAAACTTGTCCCGACGCAACACCAATAACACATCACGTAAGTTGGACAAGTGCACAGAAGGGTTCGCGCTATAGATCAGAATATCATCGAAGTAAACAACAACAAATTTACCGATGAAAGGCCTCAATTCCTGATTCATGACACACATGAAAGTGCTTGGCGCGTTAGACAGGCCAAACGACATCACCATCCATTCGAACAGTCCCTCACGAGTCTTAAACGCCGGCTTCCACTCATCACCAGGATGAATCCGAATCTGATGGTATCCACTCTTCAAATCAAGTTTTCTGAACACAGAAGCACCACCCAACTGGTCTAAAAGATCATCGAGACGAGGTATAGGAAACCTGTAGCGAACAATGATCTTGTTAATAGCTCGGCCGTCCAAACACATACGCCAGGAACCATCTTTCTTCGGTGTCAGCAACGCCGGAACTGCACATGGACTGAGACTTTCTCGAACATGCCCATTCTCCAACAAATCCTCCACCTATCGACGTAATTCCTCATGCTCTTTTAGACTCATGCGATAGTGGGCCGATTTGGGAGAGCAGCACCAGGAACCAGGTTGATTTGATGTTGAATATCCCTCAGAGGAGGTAACTCGGGGGGGGGGGGGGGGGGGCAAAGTCCCAGGAAACACATCTGCAAACACATCAGTTACAACAGGATCACGAAACAACAACAAGACCACACGAGCTTCTTTTATGGCCGCCTGAAAAGGAGCATGGGACAGCAAGGTCGTTGTGGAAGGACAACAGCAGATGCTGAGGGACTGAGGCTTTGGCGGTACTAGAACAATCTTCTTACCCCGTAAAAAGAATGAATAAGTATTCACACGACCATTATGCACAACAGACAAATCATACTGCCAAGGACGGCCAAGCAATAATTGACAAGCGTCCATAGGCACTACATCACAAAACACCTCATCCCGGTATGTCTGCCCTACAGAAAATGATACAAGCACACGTTGAGACACAGTGATATCAGTACCTTTACTCAGCCAGGCCATCTTGTATGGTTTCGGGTGCGACTCTGATTTCAGTCCGAGCTTCGAAACAACTGTCTCGGAAATTACATTCTCACAGCTACCAGCATCAATAATGAAGGTGCACACCTTACCGCCAATCGTACTAGTGGACTGAAACACATTATTCTGCAGCCAGTCACTCTGATCAGGAACACGATGGGAAAGAAAAGTGCGTTGTACCATCAAAACTGCACCAACATCACCAGTCACAACCTCCACCGTGACCTCAGTCACATCATTATCATATGTATCAGACTTCGGAAGACCATCAGGAACAATGGGGGCCGGTTCAAATGCCTCGTGAGAGAAAAGACCCCTAGCACCCGCAGCATTCAGACATTCTACCTGACGATGCCCTAACTCACCACAGCCAAAGCAACGTAACTTACCAGCATAACGGTTGGTCGCACCAATGGGAACAATGGGAACGGTTGGACGTGGAACCGGTGCGGGCGCTGAGGTCCCTGTAGGAGCACCAGGTCGTATGCCAATTTGGGTCCGTCGAGCCAACTATTTTTTTGCCTGGAGGGCACGCCGACGTGCTTCAGAAAAAGACAACGGGTTTAACATGTTCAACACACCCTGGAGTTGAGGGCGCAACCCCCCAATATAGCGGGACACCCGCTGATGTGATGACTCGTTCACCTCCGTACGAGCAAGCAAGTAATAGAACTCCTTCGTATACTCGTCCATAGAGTGTGGTCCGTGACGAAGATTCTGGAAACGCTGGAATACTTCTCGCACGAAATTGTAAGGCAAGAATGCCTTGCGAATTTTCTTCTTGAACTTCTCATAACTACATACTTGTTCCTTGCCTTCACGCGCACGGATCTTTTTCACCTGCTAACACCAAGCGTGTGCCCTGCCGCACAGGTGGATGGTAACCAAAGCTACCCGTCTCTCTTCGGGAACTTCCTTGAAATCCAGCACCTCCTCAATCTGGGATAACCAATCAACAAACTCCTCCGCTCGAAGGCCACCATCAAAGTCAGGAATGTTTACCTTAAATCCAAGCTCCCAGTGGCGGTCCGGATTAGCGTTTCGTTTTGGCCTTTAGTAAAAAAGGTTATCGGGACCTTCAGCCTCCACACCGGGTTTCCTGGCAGTAAGTTCAGCCATCTGACGGGCAAGATACTCGACCTGACGGCGCAGGTCAGCATTCTCGTGATCTCCGAAATCACTCGCATCTTCTTCCACAGCAACGCCGCTAGGACCTTTGGTTCTTCTTCGCACCATCTCACAGGACTCCCTGTGTCTGATACCAATATGATACAGAGTAAACGTAGAGAAGCCAATATAGGGGAAACCCTAATTTTCTTTATCAAAATTCAACTCCCTTACATTGTAAACAAAGTCTGTTTAAATAAGAGTTCGAATGAAAACCCTAATACGAAAATACCAAAAATACCCTAAAGTAATAAAAATTTGAAATAAAATGTTAAATGACTCTAAATGCCCAAAAAACAACGTATGTCACGAGCGTAGCTGGTGAAAAGGAGCACATCAGTTACAACAGGATCACAAAACAACAACAAGACCACACCAGCTTCTTTTATGGCCGCCTGAAAAGGAGCATGGGACAGCAAGGTCGTTGTGGAAGGACAACAGCCAATGCTGAGGGACTGAGGCTTTGGCGGTACTAGAACAATCTTCTTACCCCGTAAAAAAAATGAATAAGTATTCACACGACCATCATGCACAACAGACAAATCATACTGCCAAAGACGGCCAAGCAATAATTGACAAGCGTCCATAGGCACTACATCACAAAACACCTCATCCCGGTATGTCTGCCCTACAGAAAATGATACAAGCACACGTTGAGACACAGTGATATCAGTACCTTTACTCAGCCATGCCATCTTGTATGGTTTGGGGTGCGACTCTGATTTCAGCCCGAGCTTCGAAACAACTGTCTCGGAAATTACATTCTCACAGCTACCAGCATCAATAATGAAGGTGCACACCTTACCGCCAATCGTACTAGTGGACTGAAACACATTATTCTGCAGCCAGTCACTCTGATCAGGAACACGATGGGAAAGAAAAGTGCGTTATACCATCAAAACTGCACCAACATCACCAGTCACAACCTCCACCGTGACCTCAGTCACATCATTATCATATGTATCAGACTTCGGAAGACCATCAGGAACAATGGGGGCCGGTTCAAACGCCTCGTGAGAGAAAAGACCCCTAGCACCCGCAGCATTCGGGAATTCTACCTGACGATGCCCTAACTCACCACAGCCAAAGCAACGTAACTTACCAGCATAACGGTTGGTCGCACCAATGGGAACAATGGGAACGGTTGGACGTGGAACCGGTGCGGGCGTTGAGGTCCCTGTAGGAGCACCAGTTCGTATGCCAATTTGGGTCCGTCGAGCCAACTATTTTTTTGCCTGGAGGGCACGCCGACGTGCTTCAGAAAAAGACAACGGGTTTAACATGTTCAACACACCCTGGAGTTGAGGGCGCAACCCCCCAATATAGCGGGACACCCGCTGATGTGATGACTCGTTCACCTCCGTACGAGCAAGCAAGTGATAGAACTCCTTCGTATACTCGTCCATAGAGTGTGGTCCGTGACGAAGATTCTGGAAATGCTGGAATACTTCTCGCTCGAAATTGTAAGGCAAGAATGCCTTGCGAATTTTCTTCTTGAACTTCTCATAACTACATACTTGTTCCTTGCCTTCACGCGCACAGATCTTTTTCACCTGCTAACACCAAGCGTGTGCCCTGCCGCACAGGTGGATGGTAACCAAAGCTACCCGTCTCTCCTCGGGAACTTCCTTGAAATCCAGCACCTCCTCAATCTAGGATAACCAATCAACAAACTCCTCCGCTTGAAGGCCACCATCAAAGTCAGGAATGTTGACCTTAAATCCAAGCTCCCAGTGGCGGTCCGGATTAGCGTTTCGTTTTGGCCTTTAGTAAAAAGGGTTATCGGGACCTTCAGCCTCCACACTGGGTTTCCTGGCAGTAAGTTCAGCCATCTGACGGGCAAGATACTCGACCTGACGGCGCAGGTCAGCATTCTCGTGATCTCCGAAATCACTCGCATCTTCTTCCACAGCAACGCCGCTAGGACCTTTGGTTCTTCCTCGCACCATCTCACAGGACTCCCTGTGTCTGATACCAATATGATACAGAGTAAACGTAGAGAAGCCAATATAGGGGAACCCTTAATTTTCTTTATCAAAATTCAACTCCCTTACATTGTAAACAAAGTCTGTTTAAATAAGAGTTCGAATGAAAACCCTAATACGAAAATACCAAAAATACCCTAAAGTAATAAAAATTTGAAATAAAATGTTAAATGACTCTGAATGCCCAAAAAACAACGTATGTCACGAGCGTAGCTGGGGACTTGTAATTGTGGTGTCGTTCGCTTCGAAATAAGGTGATGTGGGTCAAAATGAGACATCGGAAGCTCCGGAACTGTCAATTCGCTGCATTTTTCGGGTGATCGTCTGTCTTCATAAATTCTAGCACTAATCTGTCTGTATCAAGGCTATGGTAGGTCTCTAAATTCCATACTATAAAATCTTTAAATTGTGATTATGGTTATAAACCAAGCCAATATATTAAATCATAAATGGTCATGTACCCAAACAAAGCAAACATGGTCTTACGACAAGTCCATCTAAAAAGAGTACGAGGTCATGATAATTTTATAATGATTTTAATATCCAAAAACAGTTCTGATGTTTCTAAATTAAAAAACACGTCAAATATATTCTTTATATGTTCTAGAGATGATGGTTGCAAAATAACACCAAAATATGTTCTCTATATATCTTTCAAACAGTGGTTCTAAAGTAACGGCTAAATATGCCCTTAAAAAATGATCCCCATATGTTCTTCGGACAACGAATATATAAAGGTAAAAAACTCATATCATTAAGGTAAAAGCATTGAATTAATCTATCATCGAAATCTGAGCTAGCTAAATATTTATAGTGACAGATGGAAAGAGAACATCATTAAAATAAATAAATAAAGACGTTGGCAACAATAAGAATATTTGGCGGTATGTGGGGAATGAAACACAAAGAAAATAATTTGATGACGAGAATGATATTCAAATTGACAAGTGAGATCTGAAATGACGCTTCAAAGCATCGAAAATTTGTTACTATTTGACATGTGCTTTGGTGATAGCCTTTATTATTTTCAAAACAAACAAATGAATAGCGAAATATATTTTCTTTTATGAAACAAATGTGAGAGTTATCTTCCTAGATTGGTTGAGCAAGGATGAAAATTTTGTGCAGGAAGTTATGTCGAGAATTATTTCGACACAACCTTAGTTTCTAGAAAATCAAAATAATTCATGATAAGTATATATTATGAAAACATAAGAATAAATAATAATAATAATAATAATAATACACAATTCTTGTTATCCAACATTTTTCAGCTTCGTTAAGGATGATTTGGATTCTTAGGATGGACTGTATTGCATTGATGGATTTTTGCTTAAGAACCTAGAGTTTTTAGTTCTCAAATATCTCTAGGTCAGTTTAGCTCTCTGTCAAAAACTGAGGAATGAAATTGGAGATTCTGTCATCCCTCATATCAAGTGTTATCTAGAGTAATAAAGCTTTGTAATCATGGTATTGAAATCAGAAAAACCTATTGTGACAATTGGGAAAGTCTCATAGTTTACCCTTTTTAGTTTCTACGTCACATGCTGAGAATGATTTGGATTTAATACACACTGATGTTTGGGGACCAACCCGTGTGAAATCAAAGTCAGTCTTAAAATTCTATGTGCTATTTTCAGATGACTTCAGTCAGTTTACTTGGACTTACCCACTGAAGCAGAAAAGTGATGTGTATTATGTTTTTATAAATTAAAAAATATGGTAGGGACTCAATTTGAAATAAAAATTAAAACTATACAAGTAGATGGTGGTGATGAATATACTGCTATATTACCTATCGCCAAATCTGCAGGTATACATTTGAGACCTTCACGTCCTTATACTTCTGCCCAAAATGGAAGGACAGAGAGAAAACACAGACATGCAGTTGAAATTAGAGTAACTGTATTAGTAGAGTCTCAATTAACATATTCTTTTTTGTATGAAGCCTTTGATACAACTACATTTTTGATAATTATGATTCCTACACATATACTAAGTTATAAATCACATTATGAAAATCTCTACAACAAACAACCTCATTAAACGTTTTTTAGAGTATTTTACTCTCAATGTTTTCCTAGTTTAAGACCTTATTAACAACATAAATTTTAATATCATTTATTAAAGTATGTTTTCATTGGATACTCATCCACATACAAAGGTTATAAGTTCCCATCACCTTTTCAAAAAAAATTCATTTCAAGAAATGTCATATGCAATAATTATGGAAAACAAATTCAGTCTAGCAGTAAAGCTCTATATGGATTCCTAAACACTAAATCAAAATTTTAGTCTAGCTTCCTAAACACTAAATCAAAAAAGGATCTTATTATGGACTAAAAAAATATTATCAGGTTTCCAAACTTAATAAAGCTTTATATGGATTAAAGCAGGCGCCTAGGGCTTGGTACTCTAGACTAAAGGATATCCTACTTTGATATGGTTTTCTAAATTCCAAGGCTGATACATTTATGCTCTTCTTTTTAAATAAACAAGTTATTCTAATAATTCTTGTTTACGTGGATAACATAATAGTGACAGGAAATAGAACACATGTTATTCAAAAATATATCAAGAAGCTTAACTCAACTTTTACACTAAAACATATTTAAGCTCTACATTATTTCCTAGGCATAAAGGTTATGCGTGGTAAGTCTGGTTTGTACATTAGTCAGAAAATATATTCATTTTGGTTGGAATGGCTAATTGTGAATCATAGAATACCCATATAGCAGAAGGCTATATTCCTTCAATTCATGATGGTACTCTTCTTGATGATCCTACACCATATAGGAGTGTGTTAGGATCATTACAATACTTGTTAAATACAAAGTCTCATATTGCCTTTGTAGTTAACAAATTAAGTCAGTGTGCTCAATCTCATACAGAGATACATTTTAAATGTTTTAAAATGATACTAAGATACTTATCTTGAACGAAAATTTTGGGTCTTCATCTCAAAGCCTCACCACAATCTCATCTCACGGGTTATTTTTATACGGATTGGGGAAAGTCACCATATAATTGAAAGTCTGTTAGTGGCTACTATGTTTTTTTTGGATGACTCATTGGTGTCATGGTCATCAAAGAAACATAATATTGTGGCTTATTCTAGCATAGAATCTGAATATCGCTCGTTAGCAAATCTATCAGTTGAGCTAGTATGCTTTCAAATGACATTGAAAGATATGAAATTACCTCTTTCTCAAGCTTCCATTTTTCCATGCGCGAACGAACCACACAGAAATTGATGTACACTTCGTTCGTGACCAAGTTTTATGTCGTTCAATTGAGATTAGATATATTCATACCCATCATGAAACTGTCAATATCTTCATAAAGTCTTTATCTACTGCACAATTTTGGATGCTTCGAAACACACTTTTGCTTCAACTCCCTACGTTCAGTTTGAAAAGAACGAAAATGTTAACAAGAATACAGGTAAAAAGAGAAAGAAAAAAACATATTAGCTCTTAAAGATCCGAAGAAGAAAGAACATAATAGAAAGGGTTTGTATGTTCGTTAATCTAGACAACTATCTCTTATTTATTCAATAGGTCTGATCTTATTAATGGACCACAAAGCTTGGATTTCAAAGTTTAGTTAAGTAATAAAAAATCTAAGCATAAATTATCTAACTAGTTAGTTTGTAACTGAAACTCATTTATTGATTAACACTATATTAACATCTGAACAAATCAGTTATTGTATAAATAAATACATTTTTGGTAATTTCGTTAAATTGTAAAATAAGAAATAGTGGTGCTTTCTCCTTTGCAACATTTACTATAGTATTTAAGCCTGGTTGTTCTGCTAACTAATAGTTCACAGGTAAAAATGTATGATAGCCTTAATAAAAAAGAAATGTTACTTTGATACATTTTGTTGTATTCATGCCATAGATCTATACCTTATCAAAATAAGATGCAATAAAATTTTAATTTTTTATAATATTAATTTTATATTAAAAATTAATAAAATATTTAATATTACAAATAAATATAGAAATTTATATTTATATATATTAAAAACTTAGATTAATACAAAAACCAAAATTTTGTAAATTAACAATAAACTTCATGTTAATATAAACTAACATCCTCTATAGGGAAATGTTGAACATTTGAAAACCTTTTTGGCCCTACAAAAACGTGAATCTAACAAAATTGAAAGAGGACGGCATCGATCACTAACATCATGTTGCTGTTGGTCACAATGCCGATCACTTGTACAAGAGGGACCGGCCATTAACACCACAATAGTAAATAATATTATTGCAATCGTAAACAATTAAAAAAAATTAAAAAAATATCAAACTTATATTGCTAATTTTAAGTAACAGCAACAAAATAAGTCTTTAGATGTTATTTATTTGAATCGTAAAAGTTGTTCTTATTAAAGATTCGTACATTAAAATTAAAATATTATATTACAAATAATGGTTGCTACAAAGACAATATATTTTTGGTTGCTAAAGAACTTAAACCTACAATATTAAAAATAATAATGTTAACACTAAACTCTTTTTTCGCTATTGTTTAACAATGAATTTCAATTGTATGCAAGCAATATTTTTCACTATAAAAACTCAAAACTCAAAGAAATATGTCTATTGTTTGAAGTAGAAAAAGGATTGAAGTTAAATATGTCTATGGCTTGAACAAAAGTTGATAACTGTGATAAAAGAATTGAAGTTAACATGATTCTAATGTAAAACTCAAAGAACCTCTTGAGTCTAACACAAAATGTTGATAATTTGACCATGTTGCTATTAATATTAATAGTTTGTACACATAAGAACATATCTGCATATCTGACTACCCTAATTCATCAAGTGGTTTAAGAGGACTCGGTGTAAGTTGTTGTCTCTTGTTTAGTTTATGCGAAAGGATTCCGAATAAATAATTTAGTAGACCGATTCAAGTGTGGAAGTGCAAGAGTATTGTCTAATGCAAGTTGTTATCTCTTGTTTCAGTTGTTGTCTCTTGTTTCAGTCTGGTGCAAAAGTATTGTCTAATGCAAGCCTGTATGCAACAATAGCAGACCTCCAAGTTAAAACTTCAAGTCCTTGACCTGATAGCAAGGCTGGTCTAGTTCTTTAAATCTTAACAAATGCAAACTTTTGAATCTTGGAGCCTAATAAAGTAAAAGCATAAACACAATTAGTTTATTTTATTGTATGCTAAACTATTTTTCTTTGAAAAAAAAACTAACTTTTTTTTATTTGCATAGTTTATTACCTTATAAGTTGTGAAGCGAAAAAGAAAATTCAAATAGGGCAAAAATCCACCCGGCATATATAGCACACCAACTATACCGCGGCAGCATGATATTCTATAACGGGGTGTTGACTCTGTGAAAGATGAGTAATTGATTAAATCAAGTTACCAATGACTAAATTTATAGATTTTATAAATAAGAAATTCGAGCGACTGAATGAAAAAAAAGAAAAGATAGGCGAACGACTATTTCCAGATTTAAGCCTCGACACAATACAAACTTGATTTTTGTTTCAACTTACATGGAACATATCCCAATAAGGTTTCTTAAATTCTCTGAGGCAAAGAGTATTATACAAGACCGAAAAGATATGGATAGTGTGAGAAACAACTGCACGAGGAGAAAAGTCATCAGAAGCTCTAATAACAGCAGTCTGCCTAGAGCTATAAATTCCATTAGTGTTATGACACATACAAATGATGCATCGGTTATCAGGAAATTTTTTACCAATAGAGGACTCCAGAGCCTGATTGTAAATGATGTTTTGAACTTCAACTTTGACTCCATCGACCCGACAACAAGCAAGGTATGCATGTAGCTCAGTGTAAAAGTCGAATACCTTGTTTGGATTCACAAGGCCTAATCCGTGAACAGCGACACCCTCCATCACTATGTCTCGTTGGTTTTCCATTAAGCTCGGGGACTCAACAAGGCACGCCAATGTGCTATCTTACTTTTCCTGTATCCAGCGAAAGCATGCCATACATAAAACGATCTAACACATATAGAAAGTTCAATTAAATCATGCCATTGATCTGACCTTATGATGCATCAGTAAAATTGAATTAAAGCATACACACTTCTTTACTTAAATCTTTGGCTACTCAACTACTTCTTTACTTAAATCTTTGGCTACTCAGCTACTTCTTTACTTAAATATTTCACTACTGAATTACAAAGGACAAATTATAATGTGTCGGTTAAATATTTCACATTGTGACGCTGCTGCTTAACGTCTTCTACTAAATGCTTCAACCCTTATGCTTGTTTTTTGTCCTGGTCATTTTTTTGGAACTACTCATTTAAATTTGATGTAATCATCTTTTTAGGTGTATATAAGAAAACTTTCCGGAATGATTTTCGAAAGTATTGTTGTTATTTGATTTTTATTTTGAGAAAAAAAGGTTGATAAAAAATTGAGCTATCAAAAATCATGGATGATAATGGTAATATCGTATGTTAATAAAGTCCAACGTTGTATTTTAAAGATAGATGATAGCTTATTATGTATATGAAGGTAAACTATGAGTTTCTTTGTGTTATTTACCATAATAAGTAGCATCAAACTCAAGATTGTATTTGGAGAACACTTGCACTCAAGATTGTATTTGGAGAACACTTGCTAAAGATCTGCTCTGATAGTAGTTATTGCCGATAATGTTTTATTCATTTCATATAAAACTCAAATACATTAAAAAGAAAAGCCAACAAAGATTTAAAGAAGTCTTCTCTTCGCTTATTCAGTGGCCAATCTTGATCTTTGCTTATTCGGTATTTCATGTCTAATGTGTACCTAAACAGTAAAAGAAAAAGAAACATTCATTTAGAAATATGTTATATAGAGAAATTATAAAAGATAGATACAAACTCACAAATGTTTTAGGTAGGGCAAGAAACAATTGGAGCATTGCATAGAGCAGGAAGGCGAGATGCAACTCTAACAGTGTTACAAAGACATTCATGCTCTACTGTTTGAAGCGCGGTGCAGCACTCAGCGGAAGGGTTGGTGTTAGCTGCACCTGGCACCACAAATGGTGCGCACACATCCAGGTTGGTCAGCTCAGCCGTACAACCACTGGTCTGTGCTGCAGCCATCGGCTTGTTAACTGAAACTGCAGTGAGCAGCAGCAACATGAGCATAATGGATTTGGAGCTTAGGGAGTTAAGAGACATTGCCATTTGTTTTTTCTTTTCTGTTTGTTTGTTTTATGACTTGTTTGTGTAATGTGTATAGTGTGGTCTATTTATAGTGGATTAAGAGGTCTTGTGTTTTGCATGGATAACCTAATTTTCAAAGCAGTGAACCCATTGTACTTGCGTTTTTGTTATGCCGACAACTAGCACCGATAAAAGCACAAACTTCTAAATCGTGCTAAGTTGTATACATTTCTATTTGTTATTTTTTTATTTGACTTAGTGGATAATATATTTTAGCGGGTATATTATTTACTATTTTTATAAGGGATATATATATATATTCTCTAAACTATATTGTCTGTGTAATATTGTGTTTTTTTTAGTTATTATAAAAAAAACTCATATCTCGATAGTGGAAAACAATATAATTGGAGAAAAAAAACCAACATATGTATTCTTGGATAGGTAACAAGTCAAATATTAAATATCTTACCTCTCTTTGTCTACAAGTTGTATCAAATTACATTTCGGATGTGTCATTCGATGATTTCGGAATTCCTTATTGCGGTTACAAAAATATATTAAATATTACCTGTGAGATGAATTTTAATGTTGAGACAACCTAAGATTTCTATTTTCATTTTTTATAGAAGATAAAATAATATATATATTATCTTCTTTATCTTATTTTACTTATCTTTACATTTAATTATATCTATAATATTCCATAAATGGTTATAGGGGTTGTAGGTGGATGATGTTAAATATAATAAAAAATCATTTTAAACTTAAAACTTTAAAGTACTACATGAGGTAATCAAAATATATGGTACCTATACACACACGAAAGTAAAAGATAATTGAAAATAAATAACTATAGATTAATAATTCAATAATCTTAATTAACCATATCATCCAACTCCCAAAGTTTATAATTTCTTAATGTACTATGATTTCTTAATGTACTAGGAATTCATCATAGACGTTTGTGAATAATTATCACTAAATCAATCTTTAAAACTCAATTGTATTTTCAACCATTTTGAGTTCGGTTCAATCGAAATCTTAATCGGATTTAAATCGATAAATAACAATTTAGTAAAAATCCATCCAAAACACGATGGAATTGGACCTATCCTAACAAAAGTTATTTCACAACTTAACAAATAACAATTTTACCATTATAGTTGGATTTTGAACCATGATAAAGAAGAGACCCATACAAACTATCTCAACAATATTGAATATTAATTTTGTTTAAAAAACGTTTCATTCAATAAATATTGAATATAACACTTATAAGCTCTATTTTCACAAAGTTAGAATGGTTTGGTCTTAGTAAGGTTTTAATTTTGTACAGTTAGTTAGTTGTAACAGCATCTAATTGGTTTTTAATAAATTTTAATTTTTGAAATTTTATTCCGTTCAAATTTTAGAGAATTTAAAAATATTGTCGCGAAAATCTCATAAGCATTCGGTATCCAAATTATCAATTTCATCATATTTAATAACAATCCAACTACAAATCGCGTAAGCTAGAATTTCACTATTATCCAACACAAGTCGGTTTATAAATACCTCAAAATTTGGAACAAAAAATAGAAGAATCATGCAGTTCCGGCTCGTACTCAAATCTATGCTATGAATCCTAAAACAACAAAATTAAATAAAGAACAAGAATATTAAACGAAGCACACACAAAACCGATTTAACGTAGTTCAAATGGTGAAAAAAATCCTACAACCACGGAAAACGAACACAGATTTGAAATATAAGAGGTTACAAAAATATTCTCTCAAACACTAAATACTCAACCACTAATCTTTTGCTACAAACCACTCCCAGCTTACAAAAAGAACTATGGATCTTTGAATTTCTCTAAATGTTTATCTTCTATTTCACTATAGTAGCAAGCTTTGCTATCACGATTCAGTGATTTCTCACGTGACAAATGATTTGATACCATGCTCTCACTATTTATAAAGGATCAAAGATGTATACAATACTTATTCATGCTCACACTATCACCTACCAAACAATTTTCTCATTTGGCTAAGGAAACCAAATAAAATGACAAGTGCATCATTATCTGTAAGGTCGGTAGTGGTGTCCCCTTGTACTACCTTGCTGCATGCATGCATATCTAGATCAAGTACCCCTTGATTAATGATTAATATTTCACATCAATTCAGACCATTAGTAACTCAACTTCATCTAAAAGCATCTAAGTATTTTCAGAAGTCCTTCGACAATCATGTTTTGCACCTTTGACTTTAAAGATGATCAATATAAACCTTTGACTTTAGTAGAAACATTCGTTTTACCTTCGGTAGAGCTTGCCTTTAGATTTTAAAAAATATTTTTACTCCTAAACTTCAGTCATAAATCTTGTCGCAAAGAGACTCAAATAGTTCATGTAATTTAGGTATTCATTTTCCCATCTCCAACCACTTATATTCCTCGAAAGTACTCATTTTTCATACTTACTTATAACATGCACCTTAATATTCTTCACATAGGCTTATGGTAACTCACGCATCTATAATACACGGGTAAGAGCGTCTAAAGGATTTTCCTCGCTGACAATCTTAGTCATTGATAAGATCGGATATCTTTGGAAGTCAATATTGGTAATTCATAATTTTTAGAGGGGTAATTCGGACCTGATGATCAAAACTTGATGACTAAGAAGTTACCTAAGTAAACCGGTGACTCAACTATATGTCTAGTACCTCGAAGTATGGGCTTAGTGGCTCATAAAATGGACCCGAATAAGAAGATCTGACCCGAAAGGCCCATTGATATCCAAAAGAGTATAAATATCCCAACAAACTTCATTAAGAGGGTTGGACTTTTTCAAAAAATATTAAAGACAAGCACATTTTTTCTCTCCCAACTCGCTAGCAAAAACTTAATACAAAATAACCTATAGATCTTCCATTTCTACCCCTTCAAATATATTTCATCATCACTAGATTGGAGACCACAGAGGGAGGCGTGAGGTTCTTGAATAACTTTATTCAAAACCATAATTGCAGTTCAAACTTTGGAAGTCATTGAGGCATGGATCTTAATATGCGAGAAGTTCTACTTCAGGATAATGAGGGAATAAGGGGTGATAATGGGCATGCTATTGTATCTCATGTGAATCACAATACCGAGAAAATAAAATTCATGCAAGAGGAGCGTGATTAGTTGAGGGCCGAAACTGAAGCTCTGAGGGCCCAAAGGAAATTTGAAGAAGAATTAAAAGAGAAGTTTGATGTGGGAGGTATGTCCATTGATGAGCCCGGTAACAACAACAGACAAGGTGAAAATGATTAATCCCCACAGGCTCATATTCATTCTAAAAAAGAGCATCGGACTAAGCAAGCGATGATTACATCAGATTCTGCTGAAAATTCAACCACGGAACCTGACTCTAATATTTCTTCTTTGTCAAGTAGAGACCATGGTCTCGAGAAGAAAAAAAAGAAACTATCTTTAAAATATTCTAAGAAAAGAGAGAGAATGGGTAAAAAGAATAAGAAGAAGTACCAAGGGAAATTTAAGGGATTGGTTGATCATAATATTTATCATTTAATAAGTGATCGGTTTGATACCCAATCTGAACCATGTATCTTTTCCACTCCGTATGAAGATCACATGTTTAGCCAAAGCCACAACTGGAGAAAGTCTTCCTTGTCCTCAAAGATTCTTGGTGGACATCTTCTGAGGCGGTTGATAGTTCTAAAATGGAAAATATGATGGAAGCAAGGATCTTAATAATCATCTAGAACAGTTTAAGAATTTCATGATAAATTTTGATGATGATGATAATAAACTTTTATGCCTGGCTTTTTCGCAAACTTTAAAAAGTTATGCTCTAAAATTCTATAACATTTAACCACAAGGGTCAATAAAAAGCTTTGATGTGTTCTGGATGGTGTTAGAAGGAAATTTGTGAGTAGTAAAGAACTTAAAAGAAATGGTAACATTATCATCCATTGTGCACAAGAGCGAAATAAACCATTAAAAGACTACATCAACCATTTTGTAAATATGAAGAATGGATTGGCTGCTTTTTTGAGAAAGTAGACATTGCTTCATTAACACAATGTTTAATGCATGTTGAGTTGGCTGGTTTGGTAACTCGAAATAAAGCTATGACATGGGGAAAGCAAATCACAGTAAGAGAAACCAAAATGTGTAGAATACTGCGGTAGAATAGGTCTGCTCCAACTCCTTCAATACCTCAAGCTAGTACTCAATCCCAAGCCACAATTTACTACTAAACTAAATACTCCGGACAGGGTTCACATCGGCCAAGGCCAAATCAATCTAATCAGGGCCAACAGTCTAGACCAAGAAGGGGTTAGTTGGTCCAACCTGAATGCTTTGCTGAACTAAATGAAAATATGTCCACAACTTATGACAGAATTAAGAATGTTGTACATTTCCTAATGTCGGCACGAATTCGATCCCCAAGGAAAATCGAAGTACTCAATTTTATAAATATCATAACGATGTGGGTCATGATACTCAAGATTGTATTGCCCTAAAATATAAAGTCTAAACTTTGATTGAGAAAATAAAGTTTTCCACCTTTTATAATAGAAATGAAGAAACCGAAAAATCAATATTTATTCCCAGCCTAGTGCAAGCACAACGCCAATAACATCCCTGAATGTTCCGGGGCAAAGTATGGGGGCATCTAGACAATAATATGCTATGATGATTGTGGAAAGATTTAATGTAGATCTAAAGTATTTGGACCCTGATCCAGATCAGACCAAGTTGGGGTAATAGGAGTATCCATGGAGGGCAATGATATATGTCGAATTTTGATTGATACGGGCAGTTCAAAAAATATTCTTTTTTTGTCAGCGTATAAGAAAATAAAGAATCCCCCAATCATTCAATGTTCAAACATGAGTATTGTAGGATTTACTGGTAACTCAGTCGATGTGATTGGAGAATTTGAAGGAGATATTTTACTAGAAAAATGATCGTTCAAGAAGATGGAAAGGGTTCTGTTTGTAATATTGGATTGGTCGGCGTCTTGGATTTCTATGATGCATGCAGTATCATCCACTGTTCACTGTTGTTTGAAATATGTTGTGAGAGGTCAAGTAGGCTTCATCCAAAGTAGCAAAAAAGTAGCTCACGAATGTTATGTCACTCTTTTTGCTCCAAAGTCGATAGAATCAATGAAGGTTGACAAAGAATAGCAACCAATGAAGTCTTCTTCCAAACCAAATGAGATAGATGATTTGAGGAAGGTTCATAGTGATATAATCTCGATTGAAGAGGTTGAAATTTATCATTTTACAGAAGTTAAAAGTGTCAGGGTCGGATCTAAATTACCGTCAAAATTAATTGAAAATTTATTATCTTTTTTATCTAATAATCTGCATGTATTTTATAGTGTAATGAGGATGTGACTGGAGTGCCAGCTAATGTGATTAATCACAAATTATATGTCTGATCTGATGTTGGGCCAGTATTACAAAAAAGAATAGCATTTTCCAAAGAAAAATCTAAAGCGATAGTCCAAGAAGTAGATCGGCTAACCAAGATGGGACATGTTAGAGAATCTCAATACCCTCTTTGGGCAGCTAACATAGTTTTAGTCACAAAGAAAAATGGAAAATGGAATATGTGTATTGATTTCACAAATCTTAATAGAGCTTTCCCATAATGATCCATTTCTGGTACCTCGGATAGATCAACTAGTAGATTCTACCTCAGAGAACAAGCTGTTGTCATTTATGGATTCTTTTTTGGATATAATCAGACACATATGGAACCAAATGATCAAGATCACACTTCTTTTATCACTGATATGGGGCTTCATTTTTATAAGGTAATGCCTTTGGGGTTGAAGAATGTCAAAGCCACTTACCAATGGCTAGTGAGCAAATCATTTTCCAATCAGATTGGAAGAAATGTGGAAGTGTATATTGATGATATGATGGTTAAAAGCCTTAAGGGGGAAGATCATATATCCGACCTGCACGAAACTTTTTCTAACTTGGAACCCATCAATTTGAAATTACATTTTGAGAAATGTGCCTTTATAGTTCGATTTGGGAAATTTTTGGGTTATATTATAAGTGAGAAAGAAATTCAGGCTGATCGCGATCAGTTAAATGCTTTGTTAGCCATGGATCCACCTCGTAATACAAAAGAAGTTGAGATGTTAACGGGAAGATTAGCAACGTTGAACATGTTTATTTCCAAATCATCAGATAAATTTGCTCAGTTTTCCAAGTCTTAAGGAATGCCAAAGACTTTAGTTGGTCTCCTGATTGTGACCAAGATTTTCTTGAAATTTAGAGACACTTATCCTCAACCAAAATATTATTAAAACCTATTGATGGGGAAAAACTTTATATGTATTGGTAGTATCAGAGTATGCTGTAAGTGTTGTATTATATAAGCAAGAGTTTGTTAGAAGCTGGAAAAATATACTTAACATTGGCAAAATTAGCCATACCAGTTGCAATAGCAGCCAAGAAAATAAGACCTTGATTTCAAGCATATTATATCACAGTTCTAACTTCTTTCCACATTGAAGAATATGCTAGAGAAGGCTGATATATCCGGAAGAATGACCAAGTGATCAGTTGAGCTTGGAGATTATAATATCAATTTTGTACATTGGACTTCGATCAAATTTCAAGTTGTAGCTGATTTTTTAGTAAACTTTCACTCTAAGAGTCCTCAAGAAGAAGCTTAAATCAGTAAGTTTAAAAAGTAATGGTTGATCCGAACTGATGGTCGATCTAGTACGATGGGATGTGGAGGTGGAATTTTCCTAATCTCTCCATATGGTGATTCTATGTAGCAAGCTATACGTTTTGGCTTCAGAGCATCCAATAATGAGTCAGAATATGAAACAACAATAGCTGGATTAAGGATAGTTGCCAAGTGAGTCTGATTGATAAGTGATTCTCAGTTGCTCATCCATCCAGCTTTGGAAATTCTGAAACTAGGAAAGATCACTTGATAAAGTATCTATACATGTTAAGAGATACTTCAATTGGGTTTAAACGGGTCAAATATGAACATGTTTCAAGGTTGGAAAATTATATGGCTGATTGTTTTAGCCACTATAGCTTACTCCAAATCATATCCTTGTATCCTTGTTCAAGAGTATTCCTTCATAGCTACAACCACAGAAATAAAAGGTGAGGTGGAAGAAAGCATACATGTATCAAACACACTCTCTAAATATTATAGAAATGAGATTCAAAAGTTTATCATTAATGGAGTTTTACGTTCAGACAAGGTTTTAGCTAAAAAGACTAAGTATAAAGCTTGTGGAGTTTTAGTTTTAACTAGATGGGTTTTGTTAGGAGGATATTATTAGCCTACCATTATGACGCATGCTATAAATTTGGTGCAGAGGTGTGACATTTGTCAAAGGTATGGAAATGGAATCCATGTACCAACGGTCTCCATGGAGTTTGTGTCCGAACCAATACCCTTTAACAAATGGGGACTTAACATAGTCGGACCTCTTTTGATGACTTTGGAGGGTTGTCGTACCATAATTGTGGTAATGGACTATTTTTCCAAGTGGCTAGAAGCTTCTCCTTTATCTGGAACAACATCTAAAGTGATTATAAAGTTTATCTTATCCAATATATGCTGCCGATTTGGTATTCCCAAGTGCATCACTACAGATAACGGTCCTTAGTTTGACAAAAACAATATATGGACGTATTTTTTACATCAAGGGGAATTCAACATTGTTTCTCTTCTCTTTTTAATCTGTATGCCAAAGGGAAAGCTGATGTTTTAAATCAAACGATTTTAACGGGTTTGAAAAAGTGTTTAGAGGGAGCAGCTGGGAAATTTCGAAGTTACTTAGAAGAGGTGTTATGGGCATAACGAACCACTCCTCACGCAGGCACTCAGAAGTTTCCTTTCTCTCTAGTTTATGGGATGGATGTGATGACACTTATAGAAACTACTCTTCGTTCTTATACAATCCAAAATTATTCCGAAGAAGAGAATGAGAAGGCTGTTAGGGATCAATTGGATTTAATAAAAGAAATAAAAGTGAAAACTCATCTAAGAAATGTTCAATACCAAGGCTTGATGAGGAGCATGTTTTCATATAAAGTAAAAAAATCAAGTGGGAGCTAAAGTGTTAAGAAACGTGTTCTTACACACTAAGGAAAAAAAATTCAGATATTTGGCTTTGAACTAGGACGAATTATACATCTTATATGAAATACTCAAGCAAGGAACATACAAGCTTATAGAAAACAAAAGAAACATTATGAAGCACCCCTAGAATGTTGAACATCTCAGATTATAGCTAAAATAAATTCGTCTTGTAAATATTCGCTTGCTTTGCTTCAATGCAAATATTTGGGGCCATAATATTTCCTACCATGGTGGCGCAGGGAGGTTTTAACGAGGTGTCTGAATCTCAATCAATATATCATCATTTTCCTTTTTGGAAAAAGACATGTGTCTTGATTAAGATTAGATGGATTAAAGACCCATCAAACATTTATTATTTTCAAACAGATTATCTTTGAATGACTCAGATAGACTAAAGACCTATTAAACATTTATTGGTTTCAAACGGATTACCTTTGAATGGCTCAGGTGGATTAAAAATCTATTAAACATTTATTGCCTTCAAATAGATTTCCTTTGAATGGCTCGGATGGATTAAAGACTTATTACACATTTATTACCTTTAAATTGACTATCTTTGAATCGTCTGATCGAATTTGATATATTTCTTTGTTTTTATCATACTTAAATAAGATCATATATTAATGGAAGCTTAGAATAAAATATACCAAAACATAAAGTGGATAATAGTTAGATCCCATAAAATATTGTTGACTCGTACAAAAAATTCAATGTACATAATAAAATTCCTTGTATTTAACAAGGACTTAAGCAAACAATCACCAGAAAATCGGATAAAAAGATAACAAAATGTCCTGCACACTTCAAGGACTTTAGTTTAAAAAAAATACAATATAAATGATTAACATTAAGGCTTGTTCCCTTCAGTTTTCCTTGCAATCTTTCCCTCTTCTTTTTCTTCTTTTTCTTGTTCACCGTCATCTGCATCTTCCTCAGCTTCATCATCATAATCATAATCATCTAAAGAGATACTTAGTTTATCACCCTATATCATAGTGAAAATAAAGATTTCCTCATATGGCACAAACTTCCACAACTCCCAAGGGACCGTTTAGGAAATATTTTATGGAACAACAGTACCATATATGACTTAATGAATTCTTCTCTTTGATCCATAGATTTTAATACACTATCGGCATTTGCATTTACAACATCGAATATGTCCTTCGTCGTGTTTGCTCTAGGATTGGTGACTTCATCTTCTTTTGTCCTAAAACGATATTCAGTTTTTTTCTTCTCATCTGATAAGTTTTGAAAATTAAGTTTATCTTTAGCATGCTGCTCTTTCAAAGAGGGTATTTCTCTTTGAAAATCATTAAACTCGAGTTGCAATTGATTGCAATCGGACTTGGATTGAGCCAGTTTATCCTTAAGAGACTCCAGTTCTTTGTTTAGGTTTTCCCTTTTTTCTTTCTCTGAACCAATGGTCTTCTCTATAGCTTGGTTTTCATCGCAAAGGGAAGTAATATCCTTGACTTGATATCTAACCTGCCTTGTCAAAATTTTCCTTGTCAAATTCAGTCAAATACAATTTTCAAAAGTCATCAAAATTTACATCACCCTCAACGAAAGGTTACTCAGCAGCAGGATACCTTGGGGATACAGGATCAACATGTACTTCTTCTTGGGGAAGAACCCATGTAGAAGTACTTGAGGGAAGAGCTTCAGATCAGAGTATGATCTCGAAACTAGCATAAGCTTTGTTTTTTTCTTGCTCTCTTCTCACTACCCTTTGTGTTTCTTTTTTGCCTTTCTTTTTCTTAATTATTGGATACTTTGAGGAATATTTAATCTCTCCCACAATGGCATCCACAACCTCGAAAAGAGTTGCATCAATTTCATCTGAATGCCCCTTGCTTCCCAGCTCCGGAATGACTTGATATGGTGCCTCCTTTTCAACCTCTTCTTTCTTATTCATCTTCTTTTGTTTGTTGATCTTATCAAGATGACTAGGAGCTTTGTTTTTTTCCAGTAGAAAAATCTTGCCATCAGCCTTTTCGGTTCTCTTATGAATATCAACGGATGAGGGAGGGGTAGTAAATTTTTCATATGATAGCTTGTGGTTCAAATTTTCCCTCCATAGGTGAGATCTCACCATAGTTCATGCAGTGAAACAATTGTGGAATCCATTCGACCATTTTCAGTTTTCCATTGAGGCAGCTTAGAAAAATTAACTTTCGCATCTTCGAGTACCTGTGAAAATAACTTTGAAAACACTGTAAAATAAATTCGATGTGAGAATTGATATTCAAACTTAACCAAAGAAACATTTTTAAAGAAAAATACTTACACGAAGACTTCTAATATCTGGTAAGCATACTCAGATTACCCTTATAGGTAATCTTTCTTCCATTTGTCTCAAGCACCACTAATGAAATTAAACTGGATCATACAAGGTTTATCAGCTTCCAGTAAGTCATTGACTACTTTTTACGCATTTCCCATATTAAAATAATAGAAGAGAATGTTACCATTTTGACATAAACCAGCCACAACTGCAAATTGCTCCATGGGAATCAGAATCTTCGATAGCCTTGAAGCTATAATACTAGCCAAAAGGGTAAACCAAGCGTTGAGCTTGAGTTGACTCTGGCATAGTTTCACTAAGTGAAAATATCTAACAATCTACGGGTCCAAAAGAAATATAAGACCTCAATTGAGCACTTCAGGATACACCACTGACTCTCCAGCTTTGCAATCCTGATTTTGATAGATTCGGAGAACCCCCATTTTCTTTGTAGTTTACCCAGATTAGTAGTGTTAGTATACACATAATTTATTCTTGCACCGGCCATCAGATACTTGACGTTAACTTTAGTAAAGTTAGGTCCCCTCCCAACCAGACATTCGGGGAGTGGTTCGGATTCCACTAGAGGGGCTTTCTTTCTTTTTTTTCGATTTTATTTCCGAGTATCCCCAATGCAGTCTAAAGTTTAAAAAGGTGTATCTTCACCACTATCATCTATTTTTTCTTCCATAATCTATGGACCCATCTCTGTTATATCACCGACTTTTTTACCAGGGTTATCTCTCTCAGTATGAAGAAAATCAGCAGAGGAAGTTGTGGGAAGAGTTAAAGAAATGTTTTCTTCTTCAATTGATTATTGATGATGGGAGATTGTTGGCATCAAAAGATATCGGCATAAATTATAGCTTGCTTCTTTTCTTCCTTCAACTTTGACATATTGATCCAACCTCTTCTAATAAGTGTAATCCTCACTGTGAACATGCAAAACTTTAAAACCAAACAAGAAAAATTAAAGGTAAATCTAAGGGAAAGTTAGAGTTTTAATATTTCCAAAACTATGAAAATCGACTTATATTTTACTCTAATGATAGAAATAATGAAGATTAAACTTATATATAGTAATAATACTACTAAAGTGTTTTACTAGGGAAGACAAAGTAATAATAATTAGAGAGGGTTATTCAATATAACTTTTAGTCTCCTTATGCTTATGAGACATCTACAAAAGTTTATACTACTCTACTTTATCAATGCCTGAGTCAGCGTCATCAATGCCTGAGCCACTTATTTTCTCTCGTAGAACAACAAATCCGTCACCTCTCAGGAGATCCACTCGTATAAATAAGTCTACTAAATTACCAGATTTTGCGTACTATTTTTACTCAACTCTTTTTTCTTCTTTCATAGCAAACATACATGATTTGTATGAATCACAATCGTTTAAAGAAGTTGTTTATGATCCTCATTGAAAAAATGCTATAGTTGAAGAGCTTACTTTTCAGTATCATACTCATACATGTGATATATTTAAACTTTCATCCGGTAAGAATATAATCGCTTCTAGTTCGGTTTTTAAAATCACAAGTAGCAATGATTAGTTAATATTCGGTAAGTTTTATATTGGTATTACGTGGTGCGTGACGCGCCACACCACATGAGAATATGGTCGCATCTGAGAATATTTCCAACAACTAATGCTAACAACCATGAATGAGTATAAAACATGGGAACGAGTTTCAGTATTTTGACTATAGCTCCCCCTACTGCAATAAAAAAGTCACTCAATAAACAACAAAATAGTTTTTAGAAGTTAATACCACCTACTCCAAATCAAATGAGAGGTTATTATAACAAATAGCGGGTATAAAGAGAGTCATGCCTTACTGTATAATGTGGTGAGATCAAGCTCATCAAATGGAAGATAGCCTGCCATCAGCACATATAAGATAACTCCACAAGACCAAATATCTGCTACAGCGCCATTATACCCCTTGTGACTGAGAACCTGCACCAGGATATGGAGAGATCCATAATGAAAGATGCTATGAAAATTACTAAAATTAATGCAAAAATAAGTACATAAAATATAATAGTTACCTCAGGTGCTACATAATTAGGTGTCCCACATGTTGTGTTAAGGAGAGACACTCCCTACAAACACATTAATCAGTGCTAAGGGACCATTATAGTTAACTACTTCAATTGTAATGCTAACAAACTGTTAAACTGAAATAATACTTATAAATTCCTTACTGGTTCAGGCAATGCGCTAAGTCCAAAATCAGATATCTTCAAATTTCCTTGGGAGTCTAGTAGAAGATTTTCTGGCTAAAATAATGAACAGCACTCAGTTAGGATGCTTCAAAAACTAAAATGAGTTCAATTTTTAGTAAAGAAACCTTTAAATCTCTGTGGTAGACACCATTGGCATGACAAAAATCAACCCCATCGATAAGTTGTTGAAAGTATTTCCTTGAATCTCCTTCACTAAGACGCCCATGATGAACCTGCAACATGAGTGCACTTAGTATTTCCAATTATCGACCATAAGGAGATTCTCAAGAAAACACAGATAAAATTAGAAAGAGTGGATCTATATAAGAGTACTCACTATTTTATCAAATAGTTCACCACCTGTAATGAACTCTAATATTATATATATCTTTCTGCGGCTTGCTAGAACCTAATGAAGCAACATAGAATACAAGAAATAAGTAGAGCATTTACTAAACAGATATAACCCAATTCAAAGAAACATGAAAGATTGTAAACACAATACAACAAAGCACTTGCCTCGTGTAGACGCACAACATAAGGATGCCGGACAAGCTTCATGATGGATATCTCTCTCTTTATCTGCATCCTCGAGAAGGAAAATAAAGGAAGAAATGAAATTTAATAAGGATAACCTACTACAAGGTTCTAGTGAACACTTTGGTTAAAGATCTTAAGACCAAATCAATTCGATAAAACAATTAAACATAAACATGTGTGTCTACCCAAAGCAGCAATATTCGGAAGCCAGATTGGTAAATTAACCGTGATGAATTTTGACAAAAATGTTAATAAAACAGCTCTAAATCATACCAAAGAGCATACAGAGTTTTCAAGAACTATTATCATCCCAGGACTCGGAAATTAATAGCAATGGCGTCCGTAATAACATCTATCACCTTGTTGAAGTGTGAATTTTACAATTTAAATACAGCAAACAAAAAAAAGGGGACTCATCAACAATTTAGCAGGCACTATCAAATTAGCTTCTCAACTCCACTCTTTGTAGCATGATTTTCAAGATCAGGTAACTATTTACATATGAAAAGAGTGCAAACGTCGTTATACAATAAATGCAGTTCTCGGTTTATAGACAGCAAGTAAAGTCGAGAAGATAGAGAGAAACCTGATCGGTCATTTTGTGCTTGATGATGGTGCCACGATCAAGTACTTTCATGGCCACACTCTCTCCGGTCTCGGTGTTTTGAGCAAACTTCACCTTGGCGAACGTTCCTTCGCCGATCGTCCTTCCGACCTCGTATTTTCCGACTTTCCTGGCCACCATCTCTCTCTGTAACTAACCACTACTAAAGCGATTCTAGTAGCTTCTCTTTACGAATGTATGATGTACTAAAGTAGAAGCAAGCGAGAGTGGGTGCTATAAAGTAGAAAACGAATGTAGCATTTTCGTCGCCTATCATTTTGTATTTATATATAAATTACTAGATAGTAAAGTAACGTATGATTTTTTATGTTCCCATACACTAAAAGATTATTTATATGTTATTATAAAATATATCTGTACGAATATGTTAAGGTATATGTTAAATAAAATATACATATTGTAGTTAAAGTGTTAAAAACAACAGTCTAGGTGTTAAATTAAATGTTAGATGAAGTGACATTAACTTTAAAAAAATAATTCTTTAAACTTTTAAAATAAGTTAACTAGTAAATTTTTTTTTTTTCTCTTTTATAATTTATCCGCTGATCATATTTTGTTAAATGGGAGAACATCGAAATAACATCAAACATGTTTGAAAAAATAAGTGAATGTTACTTCTTCTTTTTTACGTGCATTTACTAAAAAAACATTTAACTACTTTTTAATTGGCATATTTAGCTTTACTTGCATGTTACTTCAATAGTTAGCATATTTGATATTTGATTTTATTTCAATAGTATCTTCTATTTTTGAAAATATATTTATTTTGTGCTTTTCTGTGTTTATATGTAAACTAGTGTTAAAGTATAGATTTTTATCTTTCTTTATATTTCTGTAATTTTTCTGTAATTTTTTCCTACACAATTACCATTTTTTATTTCCGTATTACTTCGATAGTTAGTATTTTTTGTTGTTATGTTATTAGTTTAGATATTTCAAATCATTAATTAAAAAAATATATTAAATATTACCTGTGAGATGAATTTTAATGTTGAGACAACCTAAGATTTCTATTTTCATTTTTTATAGAAGATAAAATAATATATATATTATCTTCTTTATCTTATTTTACTTATCTTTACATTTAATTATATCTATAATATTCCATAAATGGTTATAGGGGTTGTAGGTGGATGATGTTAAATATAATAAAAAATCATTTTAAACTTAAAACTTTAAAGTACTACATGAGGTAATCAAAATATATGGTACCTATACACACACGAAAGTAAAAGATAATTGAAAATAAATAACTATAGATTAATAATTCAATAATCTTAATTAACCATATCATCCAACTCCCAAAGTTTATAATTTCTTAATGTACTATGATTTCTTAATGTACTAGGAATTCATCATAGACGTTTGTGAATAATTATCACTAAATCAATCTTTAAAACTCAATTGTATTTTCAACCATTTTGAGTTCGGTTCAATCGAAATCTTAATCGGATTTAAATCGATAAATAACAATTTAGTAAAAATCCATCCAAAACACGATGGAATTGGACCTATCCTAACAAAAGTTATTTCACAACTTAACAAATAACAATTTTACCATTATAGTTGGATTTTGAACCATGATAAAGAAGAGACCCATACAAACTATCTCAACAATATTGAATATTAATTTTGTTTAAAAAACGTTTCATTCAATAAATATTGAATATAACACTTATAAGCTCTATTTTCACAAAGTTAGAATGGTTTGGTCTTAGTAAGGTTTTAATTTTGTACAGTTAGTTAGTTGTAACAGCATCTAATTGGTTTTTAATAAATTTTAATTTTTGAAATTTTATTCCGTTCAAATTTTAGAGAATTTAAAAATATTGTCGCGAAAATCTCATAAGCATTCGGTATCCAAATTATCAATTTCATCATATTTAATAACAATCCAACTACAAATCGCGTAAGCTAGAATTTCACTATTATCCAACACAAGTCGGTTTATAAATACCTCAAAATTTGGAACAAAAAATAGAAGAATCATGCAGTTCCGGCTCGTACTCAAATCTATGCTATGAATCCTAAAACAACAAAATTAAATAAAGAACAAGAATATTAAACGAAGCACACACAAAACCGATTTAACGTAGTTCAAATGGTGAAAAAAATCCTACAACCACGGAAAACGAACACAGATTTGAAATATAAGAGGTTACAAAAATATTCTCTCAAACACTAAATACTCAACCACTAATCTTTTGCTACAAACCACTCCCAGCTTACAAAAAGAACTATGGATCTTTGAATTTCTCTAAATGTTTATCTTCTATTTCACTATAGTAGCAAGCTTTGCTATCACGATTCAGTGATTTCTCACGTGACAAATGATTTGATACCATGCTCTCACTATTTATAAAGGATCAAAGATGTATACAATACTTATTCATGCTCACACTATCACCTACCAAACAATTTTCTCATTTGGCTAAGGAAACCAAATAAAATGACAAGTGCATCATTATCTGTAAGGTCGGTAGTGGTGTCCCCTTGTACTACCTTGCTGCATGCATGCATATCTAGATCAAGTACCCCTTGATTAATGATTAATATTTCACATCAATTCAGACCATTAGTAACTCAACTTCATCTAAAAGCATCTAAGTATTTTCAGAAGTCCTTCGACAATCATGTTTTGCACCTTTGACTTTAAAGATGATCAATATAAACCTTTGACTTTAGTAGAAACATTCGTTTTACCTTCGGTAGAGCTTGCCTTTAGATTTTAAAAAATATTTTTACTCCTAAACTTCAGTCATAAATCTTGTCGCAAAGAGACTCAAATAGTTCATGTAATTTAGGTATTCATTTTCCCATCTCCAACCACTTATATTCCTCGAAAGTACTCATTTTTCATACTTACTTATAACATGCACCTTAATATTCTTCACATAGGCTTATGGTAACTCACGCATCTATAATACACGGGTAAGAGCGTCTAAAGGATTTTCCTCGCTGACAATCTTAGTCATTGATAAGATCGGATATCTTTGGAAGTCAATATTGGTAATTCATAATTTTTAGAGGGGTAATTCGGACCTGATGATCAAAACTTGATGACTAAGAAGTTACCTAAGTAAACCGGTGACTCAACTATATGTCTAGTACCTCGAAGTATGGGCTTAGTGGCTCATAAAATGGACCCGAATAAGAAGATCTGACCCGAAAGGCCCATTGATATCCAAAAGAGTATAAATATCCCAACAAACTTCATTAAGAGGGTTGGACTTTTTCAAAAAATATTAAAGACAAGCACATTTTTTCTCTCCCAACTCGCTAGCAAAAACTTAATACAAAATAACCTATAGATCTTCCATTTCTACCCCTTCAAATATATTTCATCATCACTAGATTGGAGACCACAGAGGGAGGCGTGAGGTTCTTGAATAACTTTATTCAAAACCATAATTGCAGTTCAAACTTTGGAAGTCATTGAGGCATGGATCTTAATATGCGAGAAGTTCTACTTCAGGATAATGAGGGAATAAGGGGTGATAATGGGCATGCTATTGTATCTCATGTGAATCACAATACCGAGAAAATAAAATTCATGCAAGAGGAGCGTGATTAGTTGAGGGCCGAAACTGAAGCTCTGAGGGCCCAAAGGAAATTTGAAGAAGAATTAAAAGAGAAGTTTGATGTGGGAGGTATGTCCATTGATGAGCCCGGTAACAACAACAGACAAGGTGAAAATGATTAATCCCCACAGGCTCATATTCATTCTAAAAAAGAGCATCGGACTAAGCAAGCGATGATTACATCAGATTCTGCTGAAAATTCAACCACGGAACCTGACTCTAATATTTCTTCTTTGTCAAGTAGAGACCATGGTCTCGAGAAGAAAAAAAAGAAACTATCTTTAAAATATTCTAAGAAAAGAGAGAGAATGGGTAAAAAGAATAAGAAGAAGTACCAAGGGAAATTTAAGGGATTGGTTGATCATAATATTTATCATTTAATAAGTGATCGGTTTGATACCCAATCTGAACCATGTATCTTTTCCACTCCGTATGAAGATCACATGTTTAGCCAAAGCCACAACTGGAGAAAGTCTTCCTTGTCCTCAAAGATTCTTGGTGGACATCTTCTGAGGCGGTTGATAGTTCTAAAATGGAAAATATGATGGAAGCAAGGATCTTAATAATCATCTAGAACAGTTTAAGAATTTCATGATAAATTTTGATGATGATGATAATAAACTTTTATGCCTGGCTTTTTCGCAAACTTTAAAAAGTTATGCTCTAAAATTCTATAACATTTAACCACAAGGGTCAATAAAAAGCTTTGATGTGTTCTGGATGGTGTTAGAAGGAAATTTGTGAGTAGTAAAGAACTTAAAAGAAATGGTAACATTATCATCCATTGTGCACAAGAGCGAAATAAAC
The DNA here is from genome assembly GCA_036936605.1 of Limnanthes douglasii subsp. nivea. Taxonomy (NCBI): domain Eukaryota; kingdom Viridiplantae; phylum Streptophyta; class Magnoliopsida; order Brassicales; family Limnanthaceae; genus Limnanthes; species Limnanthes douglasii. Next base: position 57,270,261 of record JAUPFV010000003.1, on the reverse strand, counting down.
CATTAAAAGACTACATCAACCATTTTGTAAATATGAAGAATGGATTGGCTGCTTTTTTGAGAAAGTAGACATTGCTTCATTAACACAATGTTTAATGCATGTTGAGTTGGCTGGTTTGGTAACTCGAAATAAAGCTATGACATGGGGAAAGCAAATCACAGTAAGAGAAACCAAAATGTGTAGAATACTGCGGTAGAATAGGTCTGCTCCAACTCCTTCAATACCTCAAGCTAGTACTCAATCCCAAGCCACAATTTACTACTAAACTAAATACTCCGGACAGGGTTCACATCGGCCAAGGCCAAATCAATCTAATCAGGGCCAACAGTCTAGACCAAGAAGGGGTTAGTTGGTCCAACCTGAATGCTTTGCTGAACTAAATGAAAATATGTCCACAACTTATGACAGAATTAAGAATGTTGTACATTTCCTAATGTCGGCACGAATTCGATCCCCAAGGAAAATCGAAGTACTCAATTTTATAAATATCATAACGATGTGGGTCATGATACTCAAGATTGTATTGCCCTAAAATATAAAGTCTAAACTTTGATTGAGAAAATAAAGTTTTCCACCTTTTATAATAGAAATGAAGAAACCGAAAAATCAATATTTATTCCCAGCCTAGTGCAAGCACAACGCCAATAACATCCCTGAATGTTCCGGGGCAAAGTATGGGGGCATCTAGACAATAATATGCTATGATGATTGTGGAAAGATTTAATGTAGATCTAAAGTATTTGGACCCTGATCCAGATCAGACCAAGTTGGGGTAATAGGAGTATCCATGGAGGGCAATGATATATGTCGAATTTTGATTGATACGGGCAGTTCAAAAAATATTCTTTTTTTGTCAGCGTATAAGAAAATAAAGAATCCCCCAATCATTCAATGTTCAAACATGAGTATTGTAGGATTTACTGGTAACTCAGTCGATGTGATTGGAGAATTTGAAGGAGATATTTTACTAGAAAAATGATCGTTCAAGAAGATGGAAAGGGTTCTGTTTGTAATATTGGATTGGTCGGCGTCTTGGATTTCTATGATGCATGCAGTATCATCCACTGTTCACTGTTGTTTGAAATATGTTGTGAGAGGTCAAGTAGGCTTCATCCAAAGTAGCAAAAAAGTAGCTCACGAATGTTATGTCACTCTTTTTGCTCCAAAGTCGATAGAATCAATGAAGGTTGACAAAGAATAGCAACCAATGAAGTCTTCTTCCAAACCAAATGAGATAGATGATTTGAGGAAGGTTCATAGTGATATAATCTCGATTGAAGAGGTTGAAATTTATCATTTTACAGAAGTTAAAAGTGTCAGGGTCGGATCTAAATTACCGTCAAAATTAATTGAAAATTTATTATCTTTTTTATCTAATAATCTGCATGTATTTTATAGTGTAATGAGGATGTGACTGGAGTGCCAGCTAATGTGATTAATCACAAATTATATGTCTGATCTGATGTTGGGCCAGTATTACAAAAAAGAATAGCATTTTCCAAAGAAAAATCTAAAGCGATAGTCCAAGAAGTAGATCGGCTAACCAAGATGGGACATGTTAGAGAATCTCAATACCCTCTTTGGGCAGCTAACATAGTTTTAGTCACAAAGAAAAATGGAAAATGGAATATGTGTATTGATTTCACAAATCTTAATAGAGCTTTCCCATAATGATCCATTTCTGGTACCTCGGATAGATCAACTAGTAGATTCTACCTCAGAGAACAAGCTGTTGTCATTTATGGATTCTTTTTTGGATATAATCAGACACATATGGAACCAAATGATCAAGATCACACTTCTTTTATCACTGATATGGGGCTTCATTTTTATAAGGTAATGCCTTTGGGGTTGAAGAATGTCAAAGCCACTTACCAATGGCTAGTGAGCAAATCATTTTCCAATCAGATTGGAAGAAATGTGGAAGTGTATATTGATGATATGATGGTTAAAAGCCTTAAGGGGGAAGATCATATATCCGACCTGCACGAAACTTTTTCTAACTTGGAACCCATCAATTTGAAATTACATTTTGAGAAATGTGCCTTTATAGTTCGATTTGGGAAATTTTTGGGTTATATTATAAGTGAGAAAGAAATTCAGGCTGATCGCGATCAGTTAAATGCTTTGTTAGCCATGGATCCACCTCGTAATACAAAAGAAGTTGAGATGTTAACGGGAAGATTAGCAACGTTGAACATGTTTATTTCCAAATCATCAGATAAATTTGCTCAGTTTTCCAAGTCTTAAGGAATGCCAAAGACTTTAGTTGGTCTCCTGATTGTGACCAAGATTTTCTTGAAATTTAGAGACACTTATCCTCAACCAAAACATTATTAAAACCTATTGATGGGGAAAAACTTTATATGTATTGGTAGTATCAGAGTATGCTGTAAGTGTTGTATTATATAAGCAAGAGTTTGTTAGAAGCTGGAAAAATATACTTAACATTGGCAAAATTAGCCATACCAGTTGCAATAGCAGCCAAGAAAATAAGACCTTGATTTCAAGCATATTATATCACAGTTCTAACTTCTTTCCACATTGAAGAATATGCTAGAGAAGGCTGATATATCCGGAAGAATGACCAAGTGATCAGTTGAGCTTGGAGATTATAATATCAATTTTGTACATTGGACTTCGATCAAATTTCAAGTTGTAGCTGATTTTTTAGTAAACTTTCACTCTAAGAGTCCTCAAGAAGAAGCTTAAATCAGTAAGTTTAAAAAGTAATGGTTGATCCGAACTGATGGTCGATCTAGTACGATGGGATGTGGAGGTGGAATTTTCCTAATCTCTCCATATGGTGATTCTATGTAGCAAGCTATACGTTTTGGCTTCAGAGCATCCAATAATGAGTCAGAATATGAAACAACAATAGCTGGATTAAGGATAGTTGCCAAGTGAGTCTGATTGATAAGTGATTCTCAGTTGCTCATCCATCCAGCTTTGGAAATTCTGAAACTAGGAAAGATCACTTGATAAAGTATCTATACATGTTAAGAGATACTTCAATTGGGTTTAAACGGGTCAAATATGAACATGTTTCAAGGTTGGAAAATTATATGGCTGATTGTTTTAGCCACTATAGCTTACTCCAAATCATATCCTTGTATCCTTGTTCAAGAGTATTCCTTCATAGCTACAACCACAGAAATAAAAGGTGAGGTGGAAGAAAGCATACATGTATCAAACACACTCTCTAAATATTATAGAAATGAGATTCAAAAGTTTATCATTAATGGAGTTTTACGTTCAGACAAGGTTTTAGCTAAAAAGACTAAGTATAAAGCTTGTGGAGTTTTAGTTTTAACTAGATGGGTTTTGTTAGGAGGATATTATTAGCCTACCATTATGACGCATGCTATAAATTTGGTGCAGAGGTGTGACATTTGTCAAAGGTATGGAAATGGAATCCATGTACCAACGGTCTCCATGGAGTTTGTGTCCGAACCAATACCCTTTAACAAATGGGGACTTAACATAGTCGGACCTCTTTTGATGACTTTGGAGGGTTGTCGTACCATAATTGTGGTAATGGACTATTTTTCCAAGTGGCTAGAAGCTTCTCCTTTATCTGGAACAACATCTAAAGTGATTATAAAGTTTATCTTATCCAATATATGCTGCCGATTTGGTATTCCCAAGTGCATCACTACAGATAACGGTCCTTAGTTTGACAAAAACAATATATGGACGTATTTTTTACATCAAGGGGAATTCAACATTGTTTCTCTTCTCTTTTTAATCTGTATGCCAAAGGGAAAGCTGATGTTTTAAATCAAACGATTTTAACGGGTTTGAAAAAGTGTTTAGAGGGAGCAGCTGGGAAATTTCGAAGTTACTTAGAAGAGGTGTTATGGGCATAACGAACCACTCCTCACGCAGGCACTCAGAAGTTTCCTTTCTCTCTAGTTTATGGGATGGATGTGATGACACTTATAGAAACTACTCTTCGTTCTTATACAATCCAAAATTATTCCGAAGAAGAGAATGAGAAGGCTGTTAGGGATCAATTGGATTTAATAAAAGAAATAAAAGTGAAAACTCATCTAAGAAATGTTCAATACCAAGGCTTGATGAGGAGCATGTTTTCATATAAAGTAAAAAAATCAAGTGGGAGCTAAAGTGTTAAGAAACGTGTTCTTACACACTAAGGAAAAAAAATTCAGATATTTGGCTTTGAACTAGGACGAATTATACATCTTATATGAAATACTCAAGCAAGGAACATACAAGCTTATAGAAAACAAAAGAAACATTATGAAGCACCCCTAGAATGTTGAACATCTCAGATTATAGCTAAAATAAATTCGTCTTGTAAATATTCGCTTGCTTTGCTTCAATGCAAATATTTGGGGCCATAATATTTCCTACCATGGTGGCGCAGGGAGGTTTTAACGAGGTGTCTGAATCTCAATCAATATATCATCATTTTCCTTTTTGGAAAAAGACATGTGTCTTGATTAAGATTAGATGGATTAAAGACCCATCAAACATTTATTATTTTCAAACAGATTATCTTTGAATGACTCAGATAGACTAAAGACCTATTAAACATTTATTGGTTTCAAACGGATTACCTTTGAATGGCTCAGGTGGATTAAAAATCTATTAAACATTTATTGCCTTCAAATAGATTTCCTTTGAATGGCTCGGATGGATTAAAGACTTATTACACATTTATTACCTTTAAATTGACTATCTTTGAATCGTCTGATCGAATTTGATATATTTCTTTGTTTTTATCATACTTAAATAAGATCATATATTAATGGAAGCTTAGAATAAAATATACCAAAACATAAAGTGGATAATAGTTAGATCCCATAAAATATTGTTGACTCGTACAAAAAATTCAATGTACATAATAAAATTCCTTGTATTTAACAAGGACTTAAGCAAACAATCACCAGAAAATCGGATAAAAAGATAACAAAATGTCCTGCACACTTCAAGGACTTTAGTTTAAAAAAAATACAATATAAATGATTAACATTAAGGCTTGTTCCCTTCAGTTTTCCTTGCAATCTTTCCCTCTTCTTTTTCTTCTTTTTCTTGTTCACCGTCATCTGCATCTTCCTCAGCTTCATCATCATAATCATAATCATCTAAAGAGATACTTAGTTTATCACCCTATATCATAGTGAAAATAAAGATTTCCTCATATGGCACAAACTTCCACAACTCCCAAGGGACCGTTTAGGAAATATTTTATGGAACAACAGTACCATATATGACTTAATGAATTCTTCTCTTTGATCCATAGATTTTAATACACTATCGGCATTTGCATTTACAACATCGAATATGTCCTTCGTCGTGTTTGCTCTAGGATTGGTGACTTCATCTTCTTTTGTCCTAAAACGATATTCAGTTTTTTTCTTCTCATCTGATAAGTTTTGAAAATTAAGTTTATCTTTAGCATGCTGCTCTTTCAAAGAGGGTATTTCTCTTTGAAAATCATTAAACTCGAGTTGCAATTGATTGCAATCGGACTTGGATTGAGCCAGTTTATCCTTAAGAGACTCCAGTTCTTTGTTTAGGTTTTCCCTTTTTTCTTTCTCTGAACCAATGGTCTTCTCTATAGCTTGGTTTTCATCGCAAAGGGAAGTAATATCCTTGACTTGATATCTAACCTGCCTTGTCAAAATTTTCCTTGTCAAATTCAGTCAAATACAATTTTCAAAAGTCATCAAAATTTACATCACCCTCAACGAAAGGTTACTCAGCAGCAGGATACCTTGGGGATACAGGATCAACATGTACTTCTTCTTGGGGAAGAACCCATGTAGAAGTACTTGAGGGAAGAGCTTCAGATCAGAGTATGATCTCGAAACTAGCATAAGCTTTGTTTTTTTCTTGCTCTCTTCTCACTACCCTTTGTGTTTCTTTTTTGCCTTTCTTTTTCTTAATTATTGGATACTTTGAGGAATATTTAATCTCTCCCACAATGGCATCCACAACCTCGAAAAGAGTTGCATCAATTTCATCTGAAGGCCCCTTGCTTCCCAGCTCCGGAATGACTTGATATGGTGCCTCCTTTTCAACCTCTTCTTTCTTATTCATCTTCTTTTGTTTGTTGATCTTATCAAGATGACTAGGAGCTTTGTTTTTTTCCAGTAGAAAAATCTTGCCATCAGCCTTTTCGGTTCTCTTATGAATATCAACGGATGAGGGAGGGGTAGTAAATTTTTCATATGATAGCTTGTGGTTCAAATTTTCCCTCCATAGGTGAGATCTCACCATAGTTCATGCAGTGAAACAATTGTGGAATCCATTCGACCATTTTCAGTTTTCCATTGAGGCAGCTTAGAAAAATTAACTTTCGCATCTTCGAGTACCTGTGAAAATAACTTTGAAAACACTGTAAAATAAATTCGATGTGAGAATTGATATTCAAACTTAACCAAAGAAACATTTTTAAAGAAAAATACTTACACGAAGACTTCTAATATCTGGTAAGCATACTCAGATTACCCTTATAGGTAATCTTTCTTCCATTTGTCTCAAGCACCACTAATGAAATTAAACTGGATCATACAAGGTTTATCAGCTTCCAGTAAGTCATTGACTACTTTTTACGCATTTCCCATATTAAAATAATAGAAGAGAATGTTACCATTTTGACATAAACCAGCCACAACTGCAAATTGCTCCATGGGAATCAGAATCTTCGATAGCCTTGAAGCTATAATACTAGCCAAAAGGGTAAACCAAGCGTTGAGCTTGAGTTGACTCTGGCATAGTTTCACTAAGTGAAAATATCTAACAATCTACGGGTCCAAAAGAAATATAAGACCTCAATTGAGCACTTCAGGATACACCACTGACTCTCCAGCTTTGCAATCCTGATTTTGATAGATTCGGAGAACCCCCATTTTCTTTGTAGTTTACCCAGATTAGTAGTGTTAGTATACACATAATTTATTCTTGCACCGGCCATCAGATACTTGACGTTAACTTTAGTAAAGTTAGGTCCCCTCCCAACCAGACATTCGGGGAGTGGTTCGGATTCCACTAGAGGGGCTTTCTTTCTTTTTTTTCGATTTTATTTCCGAGTATCCCCAATGCAGTCTAAAGTTTAAAAAGGTGTATCTTCACCACTATCATCTATTTTTTCTTCCATAATCTATGGACCCATCTCTGTTATATCACCGACTTTTTTACCAGGGTTATCTCTCTCAGTATGAAGAAAATCAGCAGAGGAAGTTGTGGGAAGAGTTAAAGAAATGTTTTCTTCTTCAATTGATTATTGATGATGGGAGATTGTTGGCATCAAAAGATATCGGCATAAATTATAGCTTGCTTCTTTTCTTCCTTCAACTTTGACATATTGATCCAACCTCTTCTAATAAGTGTAATCCTCACTGTGAACATGCAAAACTTTAAAACCAAACAAGAAAAATTAAAGGTAAATCTAAGGGAAAGTTAGAGTTTTAATATTTCCAAAACTATGAAAATCGACTTATATTTTACTCTAATGATAGAAATAATGAAGATTAAACTTATATATAGTAATAATACTACTAAAGTGTTTTACTAGGGAAGACAAAGTAATAATAATTAGAGAGGGTTATTCAATATAACTTTTAGTCTCCTTATGCTTATGAGACATCTACAAAAGTTTATACTACTCTACTTTATCAATGCCTGAGTCAGCGTCATCAATGCCTGAGCCACTTATTTTCTCTCGTAGAACAACAAATCCGTCACCTCTCAGGAGATCCACTCGTATAAATAAGTCTACTAAATTACCAGATTTTGCGTACTATTTTTACTCAACTCTTTTTTCTTCTTTCATAGCAAACATACATGATTTGTATGAATCACAATCGTTTAAAGAAGTTGTTTATGATCCTCATTGAAAAAATGCTATAGTTGAAGAGCTTACTTTTCAGTATCATACTCATACATGTGATATATTTAAACTTTCATCCGGTAAGAATATAATCGCTTCTAGTTCGGTTTTTAAAATTACAACAAATTTAGATGGGGCTGTCGAAAGATATAAGGCCGTCTTGTAGCAAAAGGGTATTCACATAAGTATGGTATGGATTATGATGAGACATTTTCCCCAGTATAAAAAATAAAGACAGTTCGTACTCTTATTTTTGGTTACATCCGTACGACAGTGGAAGATATTCCAACTAGATGTCAAAAATGCATTTTTAAATGATGATCTTCATGAGGAGGTTTACATGACTCTTGCTCTAAGTTTTCTCACCGACAAGGTGAAGGTTGTCAATTTATGAAACCTTTATATGGCCTCAAACAAGCTCATGCTTGGTTTGAAAAATTCTTTACGATTATTACTTCACTTGGTTTCCTTGCTAGTAATCATGATTCGGCCTTGTTTATTTAATGTACGCATGCAGGACGAATTATTTTATTCCTATATGTAGATGATATGATCATTACTAGTGATGATATTTATGTCATTGAGGCACTAAAACATGATTTAGCTCAGCATTTTGCGATGAATGACTTAGGACTATTACGTTATTTTCAAGGTATTGAGGTGGCTCACTCTCCAAAATGTTATATTCTCTTTAAGAAAAAAAAATATATATATATATATATATATATATATATATATATATATATATATATGATTTATTTGAGCGAGCGCGACTCTCTGATAACATAAGGATAAACACCCCCTCTTGAAACCAATATTTTGTACCTCTGACTGATGGTGTTCCTTTGTCAGACCCAACTCTATATCGAACTCTTGTATGGAGTTTGGTCTGTTGTAGTTACTCGACCATATATAGCTTATGTTTTTCTTATGGTTAGTCAGTTTGTTACCGTTCCTACATCCGTCCATTGGGGAGTTGTTCTTTGAATATTGAGATATCTCTATGGCACTCAGTTCTAGAGCATTTTGTTTCTTTCGACCTGTTCACTTGAACTACGTGCCTATAGCGATGTTGATTGGGATAATGATCCTCATGACAAAAAATCTACTACTAGTGTCTGCATTTCCCTTGGAGATTCATTAATCTCATGGAAAAGTAGGAAACAAGATGCTGTCTCTAGATCGTCTACTGAAGATGAGTACTCTGATATGGTCGTGGCCACATGTGAGATTTTTTGGTTATGATGTCTTCTTGCAGATGCGGGGGTTAATGTTACTAAACCCATTTCCTTACACTGTGATAACAAAAGCGCCATGCAGATAAAAAATTAATTATATCATGAGATGGAAAAGCACATTGAAATAGATTGTCACTTAAGTCGACAACAACTTCAGATTGGCACCATCTCGCTTCCATATGTTCCATGAGCTTTTCAGGTTGCTGATATTTTCACGAACGCTCTGTAAACAGCACAATTTCATTTTTTTTTGACAAACTCTCAATGCTTATTATTGTTGCATTGTGAGTTTGAGAGATGGTGATGAAGATATAAGGCCCAAGCCCGTTAGCTCTTTATTTTATTTATAAATATGAGCATATGCACTATGTATTCAACCTCATACTCATCAAATAATGGATGATCGAGTACCGGTGAACCCTTAATGTCACCGGCAACTACTTGATGAATCTCTTTCCCCTTTGGTTTTTCCCAATTGTAGCTATGGATGTGGTTGGATTCTAAAAGACTTTCTCCTTTGAATTTCTGATTGGAGTTTGGAATCCGGTGGTGGTCATCATCTCTATATCTTTTTTCAATTTCTTCATTTGAAGTCGAAGCGAATTCATCCGCCCACCCATCTGGCCAAATCGGTCTTCTATCTCCTCCGACTGAATTGTTCTGCGATTGGAAAAGTGGACTTCCCACAGTGGTTCTCCTAGGCGGTATATCTCCTTAACCAATGTCGTGAGAGCTTTGTTGCTCTGATTCCAATCAATAGAGGGTATAGTCATAATAGAATTGACGGCTGCAAGAAATCAAGAAAACAAGCAAAAACAACAAATATAAACCATAACCCTATGTTAGAGTCAAACGAGACTCTAAGACTCAAAGAAAATAATTTAAAATATTTATTTATCAAAGTATGACGGCAAACTAGGGTATAATATATTTTACATAACAACTGCCCAAAAATCTAATCCCAAATAAAGAAAACTACATAAATATCTTAAAATAAAACATATAAATAAAAACAACACCTACCAACTACTTTTTAAAGGCTTTATGGATTGGATTTGGGTATCAAACTTTAAGACAACTCACATTTTTAAAATCTAACAAACTCGTCAAAATCTTCGCTTTGAATATAAATATATAAATGTATGAATTTTTTTAGTTCACGTAATTTTAATGTAAAATTTAAAACGCCTAACTAAATGTTAATAGTTTAACGATATTGTAACTAATAATTACTCCTCAATATATCATGACCCTTTTCGTTACTAGTCTTTAGTAAAAAAATTAAGCATAAGATTGTCTTTTAGCAAAATTACAACTACTTAACCTTTTTAATTAAAAAGTAAGTCAATCGCCAAATTTTGGACAGGATTTTAAAAAACCATTGTCATTTTAGTTTGGCTTCTTTCTTTTCAAGCAATCCATCAAAAAAAAATTGTTTCCTTTAGATCTCTCGGTATCTAAATTCAATCTATCTGATCGAGTTTTAGATTGATTTTCTTTCAATTTGGTAATCTTTAACAAAATATTTACCAATGAAAATTTTATCCTATACTTTTAGTTCCAAAAGGTTCATTCTGTTAATCTTCCTCAAGATCATTGCTATAATTATCATAGGATACATTTAGGTTCTTCCCTTGATTGGTCAAGGGAGTGAGAGGTTACGGTGGCATAAGCCTTTACGGTATGTATTCCATTAATACAACTTGATGGATGATCACTTACATTCGAGTGCTTCCTTAAGATTGTGATGTTATATAGTTATCGGGCCATCCAATTTTTCTAAAAATTTTCTCTCTATTATTATCAACTTTTTAAAAGTGACCAAATGATTATATTCTCTGATGAAATTAATATGTATAGATTGCAAATGTGTTTGTTTTTAAGAAAAAAATTCAATTAATGGTATTACAAGAATTTTAACATTTTATTGTTTTTAAAAGTAGTTCAAATCATATAAATGTATCATTTTTTATTAATTTTAAAAAATTGATAGGGCCGGTGTTTCTTGGCTATAAACAATAAAAGTTTATTATTGAAATTTTAAAAAAAAAACCTAACAAACTATTCAAACTTTTGGAATTATAAAAGAATATTACAAAAATATTTGTCACACTTCGGAGTTGTTTGAGTAGGATTCTAAATATTAAATGGTCCGTCACTTTTCTATTCTGAAATTGTTGAGAGAACGAACTTGACAATCTTTGCAACCTTGTATAACAAATTTGTGCAAAACAATTAATAAAGGGTCTTTTGGTTTTAAAAAATAAAAGATACTCCAAAATGATTTTACGTGGTGGTCTAAATTATGGACAATGTTCTTTACAAAAGAACAAATATGAGACTTGGGACAAAAATAATAATAGTCTGGGACATAAATAAGGTGAGCCAAGTGGTTTATTTGGGCGCAAGAAATCCAAATAAATAATTTAGTAGACCAATTCTAGTGGTGAAGTGCAAGAGTATTGTCTAATGGAAGTTGTTATCTCTTGTTTTAGTTTGGTCCAAAGGACTCCAAATAAATTGATTTGGTAGACTAATTCAAGTGCTGAAGTGCATGAGTATCGCTTAAGTAGTCTTTTCTACAAATGTATATGGTGGTAGAAGTTGAAGCTGAGACAATGACTTGATTGGTGTATGAAAGCCGAAATAAGTAAATATTAGTGTAGGTTCATTCCAAATTCTCGAAAATAATAAGCCCGATGAGGTTTTGGGGTGGTAGCAATTTTGCTTATTGGAAAGATTTATTGGATTTTATTGGAAAGACAATCGGGTTGTTGTAGATGGCTTACCTAATAAACATGGCACGCACATAATCTAGATTTAATACAAGAGAAAATTGTTACCCGCAATGAGAAATCTAGATGTGACACAAGAGGGAAAAACATTAAGATACATGCTTTAACATTCTCATAATCTAGATGCAATACAAGAGACTAAAACATTAAGCATAACATGCTTTAACATTTTCATAATCTAGATGCAATACAAGAGACTAAAACATTAAGCATAACGATGAGGATGCTACATGTTTTAACCTAACCTAGATGCAATAACCGAGCCAGAACCATTAAGCATAGCATAACGAGGATGCTACATGCTTTAATGTAACCTAGATGCAATAACCGAGACAAAACCATTAAGCATAGCATAACCAGGATGCTACATGCTTTGACGTACTATTAATCTAGATACTAAGGCCAACTCACTAGACTTGGATCTCGATAGTCCACACATACATCTCCGCTTCTGGGATAGGGAGCGTGAAACTGACCAGCCCTGTGGTGGAGTCGTAACTAAAATCAACTCGTTTTTTGTCGACAATACAATTGAGCGGCTGCTTAGAAGAATACACACCAAATGTTCCACATCCCTTAGCCCGGATTATTATTGTTGTGGTCGCCGATATATTATCGGTCAGCCTACAGATTTCCATGCCCTCCAATGCACCACCGGTGTTGAACATGTTAAGCAAGCCAATTGGCGCAAAGGAAATGCTAGACGTGATCTCCTGCAATAAACACAATAGAGATGAATTAGTTTTGGCTAACAACCGAAAAATTATAGACCTAAGTATCCATGAAAGATTTTTAATATAGATACAAATACAATAGTCCATGACACTATATATAGACGATATAGGACATATTACTATACAACAGTATAAGCAATCAAATCACCTTAAGAGGACAAAGGTGAAAAAGCTCATAATCAAGTACTTTCAGAGTTATCGGAACTGATGCTCCTTTTCGTAACCTTATCACCTCGCCTGTTATTTGGGACAAAAAAAGTTAGCTTTATTACGAGATTAGTTATCAACTAAAACTGATCGTACGAGGGATTACAATACCTGACTTATACGCATAAACTATGGCGTCACCATTCCAATCTGCACCACCAACTTGGTCTATTTGGTCAACATCAGTGGTACAGATAGATCCACTGAGGGTACTAGGAGAAAAATCATGAATGCGGGTCTTCTTTTCAATCCTGCACCATCCAGCACCTTGACAGTTGAAAACCCCAACCACACCTGATAATTTGTTTACATTCCATATCTTGAGCAAGCTGCAGATATTATCAACTTGTCAAGGTTATTGGTTGTAAGATATATATGATACATGAAGACAAGGGACAAGTAGTAAACCTAATTCCGTCCCTGGCTGGATCGGTAAAGAGACAGTCACGTGTTGGCCTGCCAGGAAGTTGCGCACGTAGAACTGATCCGTCGGGAAGGACAAGTTTCTTTAACAAGTCAAAGTCGTGACGTCCAGGCTTGTCACTGAAACAATAATAAACCTCCAAGTTGAAACTTTGTGATAGCAAGCATTGTTTGGTGCTTATAGGCTTACTCGAATTTATTTAGTCCAGGTTTTTAAGGATTTAAAAGCAGCAAATTTTTAATCTTTAAACAACAAAAAACTAAATGAAAAACACAATTAGTTTTTTTTGAAAGCATTGCTTTTAACCTGAATAATTAGGCTATTTTATTATGTGCCAAACTATCTTTCTTTCCATAAAAAAACTAACTTTTTTTTTATTTGCATAGTTTATTAGCTTAAAAGTTGTGCACCTAAAAAATGTTAAAGTCTCGCAAAAGTCTACCTGACATATATCGCACATCCACCAACTGCACGAGCGGCAGCATGATATTCTGCAGCGGAGTGTTGACTCTGCGAAAGGTGAGTAATTGATTAAACCAGATCTACTGACATAATACAAACTTGATTTTTGTTTTTACTTACATGGAACATATCCCAATCAGGTTGCATAACTTCTCCAAGGAAAAGAGTATTATACGCGACGGACGAGATATGGATAGTATGAGAAGCAGCATCATGAGGGTAAAAGTCATCAGAAGCTCTAACAACCGCAGTCTGCTTAGTGCTATAAATTCCATCAGTGTTATGGCACATGCAAGCGATGCATCCGTTATCAGGGAAGTTTTGACCTATAGAGGACTCCAGAGCCTCATTGTAGCTGCGAGTTATCGAAACTCTACCGCCGTGACCATCACCAAGGGTCTCAATGATGTTTTGAACGTCAACTTTGACTCCATCGACGCCACAAGAAGCAAGGTATGCGTGTAGCTCATTGTAAAAGTTAAATATCTTGTTTGGATTCACAAGGCCTAATCCGTGAACAGCGAGACTGTCCATCACTATGTCTGGTTGGTTTCCCATTACGCCTGGAGACTGAACAGGGTACGCCAAGGCGCTATCGTAATGTTCCATACCAGCAGCTGATGGCTGCACTCCTCCCCAGTATCCAGCTAAAGCATGCCATACATAAACCGATCTAACACAAACAGGAAGTTCAATTAAAGACATGCCATTGATCTGACCTTATTATGCATCAGTAAAGTTAAATTAAAACATACTCACTTACTCAAATCTTTCACTACTCCACTACTCCAGTAGGGAGTAGTGAAAGATTTAAGTAAAGATATATGAGCTTACTTCACATTGTGACGCTGCTTAGCATCTTCTACTAAATGCTTCAACCCTGATGCTTGATTTTCGTCCTGGTCATCTTTTTGGAACTTGTTATTTTCTTTTATGCCTGTCAGTCTACTCGCAAACCTGCAAGCAATCCCATATCTTTATTAAGACAAAGAAAACATAAAGCAAGATACACAATACGTTTAGAAACATTCAATTGTGATTGATTGTAATCTTACTGTGCTCCTTCTTGTACAAGGGTACTAGGATCTTTTTCTTTGTTTTCAATTTGTTGCCAACCGTCGTCTATGATTAAGAACCGTGGTGGAGTACCTCCTCTAGAAAGACTGAGATATAATAATCATAAGCATTTCAGCAATTCAATTATCTTATTATTTAAAAATCTTAAGTACTGTTATATTAACTACCTTTCAAGTCCTTCCCGAACACCTTCAGCTGTTACATCAGTGTAAAAAGCGTCCCACGTACACCAACCAAACCAGTCGAGAAACGATGGCAACTACAGATCAACGTGAAAACATACAAACAGTGAGATTTAGAACGATATATTATCATCATAAAACAACTTGAAAAAATTGTGAATAAATAATAACCTTCTTCTTTTCTCGATGAACGAATGTTTTCATATGTTTCTCAACAGCCCTGTATTATGATGAGTATTAGAGTCAAGTAGAGTTTTGATAGATATGCATTAAAAAGGTTCACAGATTATGATCCACTTACTTAATAGCCTCGTTGATGACTTCAAAGGGATTTGTCCCAGCATATACGTAGACCAAGTGAAGTCCCTTTCTGGTTTCTACGGCCTTATCTCCTGAAAAAATCATAACAAAACATGGCGTGTCATTTCCTTATTATCTATTAGTAGAATTTGATATTGCACATGCCACGTTTCCCAACGACCAGGACAATACTATCATGCTAGAAATTTGACAATCACTCTTCATAAAACTTGAATAATAAGGTTTGAATCATGATATTGGGTTTACCACTTTCAATGCAAATTTCGAGCTCATTCTTGGGATTTCCTTGCAAGACCGCTCGAAACTGGCCTTCGAGGATAGGAAGGAAAAGGGTGTACATAGTAGGAGTATCGCCTTCGCCCTTGCTCTCAACAAGCATGAATTGAGTTTCCAAAGGAACATCTTTCCCACAGTCTCCCATTCTCTGAGTCATCCACCATAACTTGAAGCGGAAGCAACACATGAATCGGAGACCACTGTAAACAACAAACCATGTAAATATAAGTTTCTGTTGGAGACCAAAACTAGAGGATCCTATAAATAAATAAATAAAGAAGTGGCTTACTCTAGAACACCAACAGGGAAAATATGGAGGCTCCCGTTATCCTTAGAATCAGCACCAATGAAAGCACCACCTTCTAAATTTGAACTTGATCCAGGGGTTAACACAATATTGGCCGGAACCCCGGTCAATATTGTCTTTCCATGGACGACAAGATTTTTGTCTCGGTCTAACGAGATACTACGGTCGGGCTGCGTCATAATAGCTTTCTTGTCCTACAACACAAATATTATAAGTTGGACTAGATGATATTAGAGTTCCGTTCGGACAATAATTATCTCCTTGAGTGAGCAATCCAAATCGTGCAGAACTATATAACTATTTCTATTTGATTTTGTTATTATTCAGACTTAGCCTACTACTTTTAAAAGTGTTTTATATTTTTTCTAACATGTTGTCTTTTGTAATATGCTGCTTCACAATTTGTTTTTAATTATTGATAGGACAACAACATGTTTGTAGACAAAAACAAAGCAGAAGTAATTTGGCATACGTAATAAGTCAAATATCAAACATTAAAACGTGTGAAATGAATTTTAAGGTGGAGACAACCTAAAGACCTATTTTCATTCTAATTTTATTTTAGTTTATTTATATTTACTTCCTTTAACGATAAATTTATCTATGTTGTATGTTGATATATTTTTAACTTAACACTTTAAAGTCTTATGTGATGTAAGCAAAATATAGTATGGAAAGTAAAAAAATCAAAAACAAAAATTAAAGATTAAGAATTTAATCATATTAATTAGATGTATTCTCCTACTCTCAAAGCTTATAACTTCTTAATATACTTGGAATTCATCATAGATGTTGATAAACCAGAGTCCGACTTTCAAGAATATGTACACAAAGGATTAGAGTTATCAATAATTACCGCTAAATAAATATCTTTAAAAGGTCGATTTTATTTTTTCCAAATATGCAAACTACTAACTTGAATACCAAATGAAAAAAAAAACATCAAAACTATACTTTTAAGCAAAAAAAGACCTTACTTGATTAGATTGGCCTATCTTTTCAATGAGAGGAGGTTCTTCTTCTTCTTCTCTCTGAATGACTTGAACAATGATGAGAAGTAATGGTTCCGAAGACATGACGCTCTTTAAATATGAGTTTATGCGGTATGGTCACTATGAAGTAAGCCTTGGGTACGTCGCCACGTGGAAGATGCAATTATTACGTTTTTTATAAATTAGCGTGACGATAAAACCTTCGATCTAAATAATCAATGACCAGTCCAAGATAGTACTCCATGTTGAAGTATGTTGAAAGACAGCACATCTTGACTCAGCTAGCTAGCGGTGCTGGTTAGTGTCAACATCAACATGAGTAAAAGCGGCAATAATTGATAGGCCTGAATGATAGGCGAGTCACGTGCATCAGAGTCTACAAACACAACTCCATGACTTAATAGATAACAATTCCACGATTATAGCTGAATTTTGGAGCCTGAAAAAGACAACATATAATATCGTAATATCGTAATATCGCAATAATATAGGATATTAACCGTTTATTAGTTTTGCATTAAAAACACTAATTAAATCAATAAATATTGAATATTAGGAATTGTAAGCTTTTTTTCCATAAGGTTAGGGGTAATTTTTTTTCAACCTTCAAGGTTTTTAACTTCTCACGGTTTGAGGAGAGTCTCTCTTATAAGTTTTAGTTTCCTAGGGAATTTCATTTGAATCTAATGTGATTTAAGAAAAATATAATTTTAAATAGCCAACCATATAAGGTAATATTAATAATAATTAAACTACAAATCACGCCCGTCAAAACAAATTAATATTTGATAGAAATCGCTTTAAGATGTGTTGAATCTGCTATAAAAATAAAAAAATAACTATACAATTTTGGCTTACGCTTAAATTTTAACTACAAATCTAAAACAACAAATTTAGATAAATAATAAAAATGTTAAATAAAATATAAAATTGTTTTAAAATATTAAAGACTCAACCACACATTTTATGGTATAGAACACTTTGTGTTTACAAAATGAAATATGCATCTCTTAATGTCTTTCGAATGCATTTTCTACTTCACGATAGTTGAAAGCTTTTAGTTTTCTCTCTCGAATCTCTCAAGTGATTTCTAACACAAAAAATAATTTCAAACCATGCTCTCACAATTTATAGACGATATAAAATGTACATAATACTCTTCATGCTCACAATAACGTCTTTCAGCTTATTTCCTCATTTGGCTACGCAAACGAGCACAAAAGGATAAGGGCATCACTAGCCTCTATAAGACAAGCAGTGGTTTCTTCATTGTACTCATTTGCCTCATGCAAACACATCTAGATCAACGATCTTTGAAAAATGACTGAGAAAATCATATCAATTCAGACACTTAGTAACTCAGCTTCATCTGGAAGCATATTGGTATCTTCACAAGTCATTCATTAATCATGCTTTGCACTTTTGACTCTGGAGATGATTAGTCTGCACCTTCGACTTGAACAAAATCATTCTTTTTACCTTCGGTAGAGGATTCTATAGAAAAATATTTACACTAAACTTCAGTCGTAGCTCGTGTCACAAAGAGATTCAAACAGTTCATGCACTATATGTCTTCAATTTTTCATCTCCGGCCACTTATACTCTTTGATAGTAATTCTATTCTCAAGTTACTTTTAGCCTACATCCTATAATTCTCCACCTAGACTTATAGTACCCAAGCATCCATTACAAACGATGTTATACTCTTCAGAGATCAATTCATTTGCATCTGATACTTGCACAAATCTCATGATGTTAGTGCACTTTGAAACATGTAATACCTTGATCAAAGCATCTGAAGGATTTTCCTCCCTAACAATCTTAGCCACCTTCAATTTTTCTTCTCCACCATGTCTTAGATGAAGTGCAACTTGATATCTAGGTGCTTAGTTTGCTTGTGAAACTTTAGATTCTTCGTTAAATGAAAAGCACTAGTGTTGTCACTAAACAAAATCACATTTTTTATACTAATGATCTCACCCAATAGTCTTTTCAACCAAATAAATTTCTTGATGGCTTCCAGATCAGCCATATATTCAGCTTTCATAGATACTAAGACAACAACTAACTTTTGTATACAAGAATTCAAGCTAAACCCTCCTTCAAGCATAGTAAACAAATAAACCAAAGTTGACTTGAATATGTCAAGGCAGCCACCATCATCCGAGTCAATATATCATTTTAGCATTATATATGAGCTGTATCATTTTGATTATAATACAACCCAAATTAAGCCGAACCATTCAAGTATCTAATGAGCCACTTGAGTGCATGTCAATGTGGCTTTCCCAGATGCATAAATCTACTCAAAACACCAATAGAGTATGCAAGATTAGATCTCATGCATATAATATCATACATAATACTAGCAATGACAATAACATAAGGTATCCATTGTATGTAATTCTTATATTTTACTTAGGTTATTGCTTGAGGTGTATTAAGTTTGAATTGGGTACCAATTGGAGTTTGAACCTTTTTGCCTTTGAACATTTAGAAATTCCTACGGACCTTATGTATGTATTCTTGTTTAGATAGTAAAAAATACACCTCCAGATTGTTCCTCTTGATCTTAATACCAAGTATACTCATAGACTCTCCCACGTTCTTTATTTTATACTCTCCAATCAACTGAGTCTTAGTCGCTTAATCATCTTCTTGTTATTTTTACATATTAGGAGATCATCCATATAAAATAGTAACAAGATATGTCTATATGTGTGTTTCTTAATTCAAATAGACACATGTGTCATATCAATTTCGGACATACTTGATGAAGCTTATAAAAGAATTAAATCTTTCATTCCAATATGTTGGTGACTATTTCTTGCCCATATAAAGGTCTCTTCTACAAACACACATCTATTTTATTCATTACTTCAAATCCTTTCGACTGATACGTGTAAACTGTATCTTCTACTTTTCCATACATAAAGACAGTACTAACATTTACTTGATCTGAACTCTAAATTAAATCTAGTAATAATGTACAACATAACCATTATCGAGGTTTATTTCACACCGGTGAGAATATCTCATTAAAATTAATACCCTTATTTTCTTGAAGCCCATAGCCATCATTCTAGCTTTGTATCTGGATAACTCAAATTTAGGAATATTTTGCTTCAGTTTCAGTATGCATTTAATTCTAACAAGCTTCTGACCATTTGGATGCTTCATAAGAATCCAGGTTCTCATCTTCTTCAGAGATCTTAGGTCTTCCCTCATAATCTTCAACTAATTTTCTTTATCACAACTCTTTATAGCATCATCATAGCTGTAGGATTCTATAACATATCATTTCATTTCAATCAAGAAATCATAACCAATAGCATCAGCATAATCATATTGTTGAAGATATATGCTTGGTCTTCGTGCTCTATCTCTCACTAATTTATAATTGTATGTCCATGTTGCTTTCTAGTCTGATTATCAGAAGACTCTTAAACATCAGACCCTCAACCATCTTCAAATCATAAAATTGGTGAACTTGCTATGCATGGCCAGAAGTAGGACTAGTTTCAAAGTTATCTTTGTCAGAAGTATCTTTGACTTCACTTTGTAGATTAGACTCATCACCAACTTCACATATCTTCTCGGAAATACTAGGTTGGATCTCCACAACCTTATTTAATGGTTTTTTATTTAAATCTAGATTTATGCTTATCACAACCTTTTGACGACCAGGTTAAAAGTACCACAACATATACGATTTTACTTCTTTTAGATAACTGAGGAATAAACATTTTAATGCTCTTAACTAAAGTTTGGCTTGATTGACATGTGCGTAGACAACATATCCAAACACTCTCAAATGTTTAAAATGAGGTCTCTTTTCAATCCAAGCCTCTTCGGGATAAAGATTTTTCAAAGTCATAGACGGACTTTTGTTGATCATATACGTAGTTATAGTCACAGTTTCTCCCCATAACCTTCGGCCCATTCGAGCTATTTGTAGCATACACCTAACCCTTTTCTAGTAAAGTTTGGTCCATTTTTTCAGCAAAACCATTTTGTTGGGGAGTTTCTCTCACGGTTTGGTATCTAGAAATGCTAAGTTTTAAACCGTGTGTAGTGAGTTTCTTATTCACATATTCCAAGGCCTTGTAAGTTTGAAGCTTCTTCGATATCTATTTTTTTATTCTCTACCAAATACTTTTGATTCCTAAAAGCATTAAATGCTTCATTCTTAGTCTTCAAAATTATAACCCATTAGTGTTTAATCAAATATATGAAGTACATTGCACCATCTATTGGAAGTTCTCGTGTTAGATCTCAAATATATTAATGAACATAATCAAGCACATCATTGGTTGGATATGCATAAAATTTACCATCTTTCTCTTACATAGCACACAGCTTTCACAAAATCTCAGCTTCCGAACTGTACTACTATCTAAAACCTTGTTTGTTAAGTTCAATAAGGCTCTTCTCACTCATAAGCCCAAGATTTAGATGCCACAACTTGAATAAAATATTCTCTAAACTAGACACACATCATACCACTATAGAGCCATCAAGAACTAACACACCATTAGTCTTATACGCTTTCATAGCATCAAATGAGCCTTGCAAGACCAGAATTCTGTCTTCTCCACCCCATTAAGTAAACCATTCGTCATCTAACATTCTAATATAAAAAATATTGTTTAACTTCGGGAACATATCTTACATTTTTATCACTATAGCAAGTAATATAGACAGCTTGAGTCAAACAATTCCCACTTTTTTCACAACACATGATCCATTTCTCACGAGGATGACATTTCCCCTATCAAATAATCTTGGTTTGAAAGTCATATGGAATGAATCGCACAAATCCAACACCCACCTGCCAATGTACCTATAATTAGAAGCCATTAAACCACCATTGCATCATAATCATCTGAAACAATTGAATTATCTTCAGTTTTGGCCATCAGATGATTGACCTTTTGTGTTTCTGGGCAGTTTTTACTAATATGAACCTTCTTATTACAAAACAAAAATATCACTTTAGATTCGTCGTGAATTCCTTAGACTTGGACCAAGATTTCATCTATTCTTGCTTGAATCTCTTCTTCCTAGCATATCCCTCACACTCATGTTGAGGCTTTCTAAGTTACCTTTCAGAACTCTTTCCCTTGGAAGATCTTTCGATTTTAAGTTAGTATATACTTTGACCATTGTAAAGTAATCTTTTGTATTATGCATTGTGTACAAAAATTGCTCTTAGACCTTCAGCGGAGAACTTAAGAGAATTATGGCTTGATCTTCACCCTCTACATTGAAGCTAATTGCATTCAGGTCAAGAATGAATCTATTAAAATTATCCACATGTCTTCGAACCTCTTTGTTACCATCCAGTGATAGTGTGTAAATCTGTTTCTTAATATGCAATCTATTGGCCAGGTAATGCTTTATATAAATAGTTTCCAGTTAATTTAATATCCTCAATATTGTAGGCTCTTCAAATACCTCTCGGAACACTTCATCGCCCAATCTTAGTATAAAGTCACTATAAGTTTTATATATTCATAATTTATCATCAATGGTGGCACATAACCATTTTTATATTAGGAAAGCTTGAAACTTCATTGTCTAGAGGTTAAAATCATTATCGTTTTTGAATTTTTAAAAGTGAACTTTATAGAACTCATCCTGGTATATATTCTTCGTTTCTCAACGATAACCTTCTCTATAACTTTAAGATCTGTAACGATCTATTTCCTTTCAACTTCAAAAAAAATTGATGACGAAGTTTTCATCCTTAAGATATTGCCAAAGAGATAAGACTAAAAATCATCAAGAATAGTATTATTCATCAATGAATTAACCCTTTTAACAACGATTCGATCTCATATTTATAGCTAATTTATTCTTAAATTATAAGAATGGATGACATGTATATCTTAGGACACATGTCGATCATCCGTAAAAAAAATTACTAAAGATTAATATTTTATCCTTTAACTACCATGGGTATTCTAGTAATATATAATAATCTTTCTCATAAATTTTATTGTCTATAAGTTCTTTACGTATTAACTTGGGTCACTTGTAGTGTCGATCATCCATGAACATATATATACAATATTTCACCTTGCTATGTCGCTTTGTCCTTTTGCCCACAGATTTGACTAATTTTTTTGTCAATACTTTCGTTTGCTATCACTTGCTTTATTTCTCGATGTCATTTGTCTTCTACCAATATCACTTATATTTAGAATAATAAAATTTGCGAATGTCAGTCTTGAAACTTTAACTTATAATATTAATCTTTACTTTTTCTAGAAAAATCGAATGGCGTCTAAGAACATATAACCTTATGACGAACCTCTTATTGTTTAAAAACAAATATGCATATGTTTTTAAGTAATAATAGCAATACAAGAAATCTATAATTTATATGATATTAATATTTAATATAAATTTCTACATAACATTACATCATATGTTTCGAAATTATTTACCATATATTTTACCGATACTATTTTAGTACTTTCTACAAATGAATTTATTTTAATAGAAAGAAAACTATATTAATATATATACATATAACTTCTAGATAAAAAAATAATCATGATTTATTTATTTTTATTTTTTTACTAAATAATGCTAAACTATTGTCGGTTAAACTTTCTTATAAGATTCAATAAACTATAATCATGATATATGAATTTAATTACTATCATTTACAATTTTTCTTTTAACAATTTGAATTTAACGGTGGTAAAATTTCTCATAAACTATATTCAATTTTTAATTAACCTTTAAAATAAATGAATAAATGACATCATCAACACATATTCTCTACCAATAAACTATTTGACGTTTTATTTATAAATTTATTTTCATGATATTTGAACAGTTTATCTTATTTTCAATCAACCACTATCATTTACCATTTACTGTTACCTTATATAAAATCACATTCTATTAACTCTTAAAAATAACCGTAATTTGAATTATATTGTAATTGGTCATCTTTTACCAATAAATACTTCAAACATTATAATTAATTTTAATGACATCATCAACAAAGTATATTTAACCAGTGAACTTTAGATGTTTTGATTCCGACACATCTAACATTTAATCTATCGTTTATGATAACTTTGATCAACGGTTAAAATTGACTTATTAACTTTATATATAACTAACGATAATTTTTATTTCATTTGCATCATTTGCAACTTCTTTCTTTACTTCTTCTCTCTAAAATTATTTTATATAATCGATGTATACTACTTTCATCATTCTAAATTCTATCATCGAATTTTGTTTTGGTAAGATATTTAATTGTTAATTCACTTGATTTGATTAAGTTGTTTAAATAGTAATTAAAATTTACTGATAAATTTTTATATCACCATACATTATTTATCATTTAATATGCATTCATGAGGTAACAAGTTAATGGGTCAAAAATCAGATTGTGAACTCGATTCCTTGAATTACCAAAATAATCTAGACGATGCTATTTTTTTTAAGTGCTAATTCATCGGATAATGACTCGTCAAACACTAGTAGCTCAGAAAGTGAATCGTCCTTTCTTTAAATACGTGAAGTAAATATTTATCCATTATGAACTATTTTGACATTATTTTATCCTGTTAATTTAAAAATACAAAAAAATATAAAGAATAAATTTTATGTTTCCCGACGAATCTACTACACTTGCTAATGTATGTTCTTCCAACAAATCTTAGGAAAGTGAAACTATTTTTTTTCCAATGATTCTCGAATATAAAATTAATATATGCTAGTTATAAAATTTAAGAAAAAAAGAAAATATGATTTAGATGGGGTATTGTAGATAACATCAAAATATGCATCTCATTAAAATGAGATTTTCCATCATAATTGTTGGTGATGAAGTTTGTTTTTTCTATAGAATAATCGAATGGAGTATCGGGTTTCTTCTTCATCCTAAAATACTAAATATTTTCTGACTATGTAGAATATGTCTTGGAAAACTCACTTCAAACAGTTGGCAGAGAATTACCAACATTATTGTAATGTCCCTGCTAATGGAGAAAATTCTTGAAATTTTCCAATATTATGTGTAAATAATCCATCAAAAAAATCTTTAGATATCATTTATACTATTTCATCATTCATAAACATAAAATCATAGTCCCACTTCTACCGTTGGATTATGATTGGAAATAAAAAAATCTATGTTAGCGGTGATTGTGAACCTGAATCAACTAATCCTTCTTGCAATGTTGAAAGACAATGGATAACAAAATGTATGTCTAAATTTATTGATATGCTATTAAATTTGTATTCTTATATTTTCTTATATATTCATCATATCTGATATGGTCATAAATCCTTGAGGGAAACGAGCAGGAAATGCATCGGATTTATCTTTAGGGATATTTTAGACTCAGAATAAAGATTATACTGACTAAGCTGTGTGCCAACCATATTTATAATTATGAAATATATAACGGTCCATGGGTGTGAGGGCTCATAAGTTTGACCCATATTCGTGACCCGATCCTTTGGCCAATGGCTCCAAAATTATCCTATAAATACTAAAAATAACAACATTTAATATGGTTGGAACATTTTTTCTCTACACATTAAATACGAGAACCTCAAATATTTCCCTACCCTCTACCAGATATTAAATTCAACATCTAAACACTTATCTAAAATGCCTCCGATTGAATTTTTTCTTCACCAGATTGGAGACCATAATGGGGGCGGAAGGTGCCCGAATAGTAATATTCAAAACCTAACTTACAAATTAACCTGCGGGGTTCTTTGAGACGTGGATTTCGATATGCATATAGGATCCCCCTCTTGAAAATAAGGGGATAATAGGTGATGAGGAGCATGTGAACACATCCCTTGTGAATCATAATACTAAGAAAATACTTTTTATATAGGCAGAACGTGATAAAATTCAGGCAGAAATTAAGGCATTAAGAGCCTAAAGGCAGGCTGAAAAGGTTCATGGTGGAAAGAATCCATTAGAATATCCAAAACCTGATGAGCCAGATAGTAATTTCAAACATAATTCGAATGACGAGTCACTTAAAGCCCACCAAGGGTCTAAAAATGAACATCGGGCTAAACAATATTTAAGCACATTAGATTCTGTTGAGGGCTCAACAACTGAATCTGATTTCAAAATTTCTTCTTCCTATTCGAGTAGTGATCATGGTCGTAAAAAGAACAAAGAAAAGCTGTCTAAAAAATATTTTAAAAATCATAAAAAGCTAAGTAAACATTCGGGGTAGAAAATAGATCGAAAGGGTAAAAGAAAAAAAAAGATTATAAAGGAAAAGTGAAAGGGTGAATAGACCACAATATAGTTTTTTTTGAGTGATCAAGTCGATGTGCAATCCGAACCTAGGATCTTTGTCTCTCTCAATGAAGACCATATGTTTAGCCAAGGGCACAATTGGAGACAATCACCATTTTCCTCAAAACATCTCTCCGGATATTTTTCCATGCGTTTTGATACTTCGAAGATGGAAAAATATGATGGGAGCCAGGATCCTGATAATCATCTTAATCAATTTAAAATTTTTATGGTGAGTTTTAATGATGATGACAAGCTACTATGTAGAACATTTTTTCAAACATTCAAGGGTAGTGCCTTAAAGTGGTATGACATATTTTTACGGGGACCAATCAAGAATTTCGACATGTTTTGGATGACATTCTGAAGGCAGTTTGTGGGAAGTAAAGAACGCAAGGGAAATGGTTATCAAATAATTGATTATGGACAATATTCGAATGAATAATTAAAATATTACATTAACCATTTTATGAACACTAAAGATGGGTTGGCAGATGTTTTCGAGCAAGTGGTTATAGCTTTGCTGCTACAAGGTTTGTTAGTAAGAGAGTTGGCTGATTTGGTGACTCGAAAGAAAGAAATAACGTGGGGTGGATTGTTGAACCAGGTCGAAAAACAAATCACGATAAAGGAAACCAATATTGAGACAATCTCATCACTATATACATGCCCTACATCTTCAGTCTCACAACATAGTACACAGTTATAAGCCACAGTCAGCAACCGTACAAGGGACTTAGGGCAAGGTTCTCATCGGCCCATATATAGGCAGTATAATCAACGTCAAGAGTCCATGTCAAATTGGAATCAATAGGTCCAACATGATTATTATGCAAAGTTAATTGAAAATGTAGCTACCATTTACGATAGGGTCAAGAACATTGTACAGTTCTGAAGGTCAACACGTATCCAAATTCCAAGAGAAAATCGAAACTGACGGTTCTGCAGATATCATAATGTATAAGACATAACACTAGGGATTGCATTACTTTAAAACAAGACATACAATTTTTGATTGAGAATGGGAAGCTAACCACAATTGTTAAATAACAAAGGGGTAATAGGAAAGTGAATAATAGGTCAGAACCTGGAACAAATGGGGCACAAACCGCATCACCTAGTGTCTGAAGGCAAATTACAGAAGTTTCCAAACAAGAAAGTACAATGGTAATTATTGAACAATTCAATGTGGACTTGGAGTACTTGGATCTTAATCCAGATCTAGGTTTAATCAACATGGTGACAAAAAGTATTGGAAACGTTTCCAAATTGTGTCTATACACAGCTTGACCACACATTTGGAAAATAAAATGAAGAACCCATAGATTATTCAACGATCAAACATGACTATAGTAGGGTTTAAGGGCAACTATGCTAATGTCATTAGAGAATTCAAAGGAGGAGAACTTTTAGGAAAATGACCATTTAAAAAATGGTAAGGATTGTTTTGTGCTAGTGGATTGTCCGACATCATACAATGTAATTTTTAGCAGATATTGATTGTTGAGAATGCATGAAATTACGTTAATAGTTCACCAGTGTTTGAAATATGTGGTTTGAAGTCAAGTAGGAGTGGTTCAGAGCAGTCAAAAAGTGACTGTCTAGGGAATGTTATGTCACCGTTCTTGCTCCAAAATCCTTGGAAATTGTGATAACAAAAAAAGTAATAGCAATTACTAGTGTCTTCTTCGAATCTGGACAAGTTAAATGATCCAAGAGAGAATCCTAGTGTTGTTATCCCAATAAAAGATGTTAAAATGCACAGTTTAGCAGATGAGAAGAATGTTAGGATTGAAGCCAAATTACCATCAGAGTTAAAAAGAAATATTGTTATCTTTTTTATTCAAATATTTACACGTGTTTACTTGGTGCAATGAGGATGTAACTGGTCTACCAGCAAATATCATTTGCTACAAACTGTTTGTACGGTCCGATGCAGGTCCAATACTCCAAAGAATGAGGGTTTTTTCTAAAGAGAATTATGAAACCATAGTTCAAGAAGTAGATAAATTGACTAAATTATGGTATATTCGAAAATCCTAGTTTACTTTGGACTGTAACTCTTATGCTCATTAAAAAAAGAATGGCCAATGGTGGATGTGCATTGATTTCACAAATCTCAACAGGTGTGTTCCAAGGATCCTTTTCCCGTTCTTCGGATAGATCAGTTGGTGGATTCCACTTGAAGAAATAAATTCTTATTCTCTATGGATGCTTTTGTTGGATACAATCAGATATAGATGGATTCGAACGATCGTGACCATACCATGTTCATAATTGATATACGGTCCCAATATTACAAGGTAATGCCTTTTAGGTTAAATAATGTTGGGGCCACTTACCAGCAATTGATTAATAAAGCATTTTCCAGTTAGATTGGAAGAAATGTGGAAGTTTATATTGATCACATGATGTTAAAAAGCTCAAGGGAGGAAGATCATTTACTTGACCTCCAAGAAACATTATCTAACTTGGAGGTCATCAATTTAAACTGAATCCTAAAAAGTGTATGTTTGGTGTACGATCCGTTAAATTTGTTGGCTACATCATAAGTAAGAAAGGGATCTAGGACGACCCAGATCAAATGAATGCATTATTAACTATGGATCATCCTCGGGAGGTTGGAAGTTTTGAATAGATTTAAATTAATATCATCGGATAAATGTACACAATTTTCCAATTACTGAGAAATTTCAAAGACTTCAATTCGTCCCCAAATTGTGATAAGACATTCTTTTAAATCAAGCGATATTTATCTTATCATAAAACTCTATTCAACCCCGTCATTGGAGAGAGACTCTACATGTATCTAGCAGTATCAGATTAATGTTGTAAGTGCAGTGTTAGTTTGGGAAGCTGATAACTATTATTCTAATGTTTACTACATTAAATATGAGTTTGTTAGATGCTGAGAAAATATAACTTAATTTGGAGAAGTTAGCTTTAGCCTTGGTAATAGTAGCAAAAAAATAAGGCCTTATTTTTAAGCGCATTCCATCACGATTCTAACTTTTTTTCCTTTTAAAAACATGTTGTAAAAACCTAATATATTAGGTCTGTAGATTTAAGGGATTATAATATTAACCTTTCTCCTCGAATGGCAATCAAATTGCAAACTATAGCCTATTTTTTGGTTGAGTTCCATTCGGAAAGGCCATATGAGGAATCTTCAATTCAGAAGCCTAAAAACGCAATTCGAACAGATGGTGTATCCAGTATGATGGGATGTGGGGCTGGAATTTGCTTACTTTCCCCTTACGGGGTTTTAATGTACTAAGCTATACGTTTGGTTTTAGGGCATCAAACAATGAAGCAGAATACGAAGCAGCTATAGTTGGGTTAAGGTTAACTTAGATATATGGTGCCAAAAGAATCTGATTACTGAATTATTCACATCTACTCATACATCAAACACAAGGGCAATATGAAATCAAGAAAGAACAATTAGTAAAGTACTTACGAGTGTTGATATAATTATATGCATGCTTTAGATATATAAAATACGAACATGTGCCAAGATCAAAAAATTCGAGGGTTGACTCTTTGGCCATTATTTCATATTCAGAAACTTACCATTGGATTCTCGTACAAGAATGACCTTGAGATAACAAAAGCTCTTCAAATGGAAGTCGACTCATAAGATAATTTTAAAATATCAGCCACAGTTACTTGAGGTATGGTATCGAAGAGTTTCTTACTAAAGGAATCCTAGACGTATTACCACATATAACGTCCCCTAATTTGACAACAAGGATATGGAGGTACTTTGTGCATAAAGGGGAATTCATCATTGTTTCTCCTCGCCTTTTCGTCCCAAATCCAATGGACAGATATAGGTTTCAAACATGACTATTTTGGTGAGTCTTAAAAGAAATTAGAATGAGCAGCCGGTAAATGACCTGATTATTTGGAAGAAGTGTTGTAGGCTTACAAAACTACTCCACATACTGCCACACAAAAATCTCCTTTTTCCTTGGTTTATGGAATAGATGTAATCTCTCTAATATAAGTTAGTCTTCCTTCTTCAAGGGTTCAAAATTATTCTGAAGAGGAAAATAAAGCTACAATAAGAGCTCAGTTGGTCTTGATTGAAGAAAAGAGAATAAAAGCATATTTAAGAACCGTATATTGCCAAGGTTTAATAAGGAGTAGGTATACGTCTAAATTACAAAGAAGAAATTTCCAAGTGAGGGACAATGTTCTAAGAAAAGTATTTTTATACACTAAATATAGAAAGTTCAGAATATTGACTCCACACTGAAGAGGGCCATACATGTGAGAAGATTAAGTATGAGACATATCGTTTAGTTGACCATAAAGGGAAACCTTTAAGGAACCCATGGAATGTCGAACACTTAGGGTTATATTTTAAGTTAACATATGTTGTAAATATTTACTTTGTTTCCATCCAATGTAAATATTTTGGGGCAAGCCTCATGGTTTTTTTTTCATCCAACAATCTGCTGATTCTTCAATCAGGTAATCTCCTTGGAAGTGGATAACTACAAAATTTTATAGTCATCTTGCAACTTTCACGATCAGATTTCAGCTCGACCAACTCATCTTTAACAGACTTCACCTCTTCATTTAGATTTCCAACATTGGTCTTTCTAAAGCGAGAGTGTTTAAATTCTCCGATGACAAATGTTTAAGTAGTCATCATTCCTTTAATTCAATCCGGATGGTGTGACAAGAAACAAAGTAAGAACACTTAGAATTTTTAAGAAGGCATCAAATTTTATAAAAAAAAGCTCGGGAACCTCATTAAAACCTCCTCGCGCCACCAGGGTAGGAAAGAGTATGCCCCCAAATATTTACATGGATTTTTAAACAAGTAAATATTTACATAGCTTTTATTCCAAGTACATCCGGAGATGCTCAATATTCCAAGGGTGATTCAAAACCCATCCATCCTTGTCTTCTAGCCAATATGTTCCAGGTTTAATCCTTTCAATGACCATATAAGGTCCTTCCCAAGTTGGGGCCAGTTTGCCGAGCAGCTTCTCTTTAGTGTGTAAGAAGACTTTCCTTAACACCTTGTCCCCCGGCTGGAAATCTCTTCTTTTAACTCTGGAAGCAAACCTGCTTCTCATCAAACCCTGATAGTGTGCAGCTCTAAGGTGAGCTTTAACTCTTCTTTCATCTATTAAGTCAAGCTAACCTCTGATTCTCACTTCATTAGCGTGTTCGGAGAAATTGTGAACTCGAAAGGAAGGGAGAGTTGCTTCTATAGGGGCTATGGCATCCATCCCATAGACCAAGGAAAAATGTGACTCTTGTGTTGCAGCCCCAGGTGTAGTCCGGTAGGCCCACAAAACCTCTTGCAAATAACTAGACCGTTTTCCAACAACCCCTTCAAAATTTTTCTTCAAACCGGATAGTATTGTTCTGTTAGCCACTTCAACTTGACCGTTTGCTTGTGGGTGGAAAGGTGAAGAGAAAAAATGTTGTATACCCCTAGAGGTACAGAAACTCTCCAGTTCCTTGTTGTCGAACTGTGGCCCATTGTCTGTCGTTATCTTCTGTGGAACACTTAATCTGCAGCAGATGTTGGATAAAATGAATTTTATGACGGCTTTTGATGTTGTTCCTGCCAGTGGAGCTGCTTCGATCCATTTCGAGAAATAATCAATAGCAACAATTATCGTCATGCGTCCTCTGGATTCCATAGGAAGAGGTCCCACCAAATCCAACCCCCATCGAGCAAAAGGTATAGGCTCAGAAATTGACTCTAAAGGGATGGTTGGGACATGAATTTCATTGCTATATCTCTGGCATGGGTCACACCTTCTCACCAGCTCCTTAGCATATTGCATTACAGAGGGCCAGTAATAGTCAGCCAATAAAACTCTCCTTGTTAGAGCCCTGAATCCACAGTGAGTTGATCCCTCACCATCATGTAATTCGGAGAGGAATATTTGAGACTCATCATCCCCCAAACATCGCAAAAGAGGTTTACTGTAAGACTTTTTATACAGAACATCTCTTAGTATGATAAAACCACGAGCCTTGTGCTTCATTTTTCTTGCTAGTGATTTATCCGGAGGTAAGACGCCATCAGAGAGATACTGCAGGAGAGGAAATCTCTAATCTTGAGGTTATTTCATCTGTACATCAAAAGTTTCTTCCTCTTTACCCACATTTAGTTGAATGGAAGGGCACTCCAACACATGGATCCAAAGATATGACTCAGTATAGGCTATGGTTGCCAAGGAATCTGCTAGTTCATTCTCTGTTCGGGGTATATGCTCGTAAACAATGCTTTTGAACTTAAGTGCCTCATTTTTAAGAAGAAGTAAGTACTTCACTAGTTGCTCCTTTTTTGCCTCAGATTGACCGTGCGCATGGTGGATTAGAAGCTGGGAATCACTCATCATCTTGACCCTTTTGGCCCCACAAATATAAGCTAACTTTAAACCAGCTATAGCCGCTTCGTATGCGGACTCATTGTTGGAAGCCCTAAAAACAAAACATGTAGTCTGGTACATTTTGTTACCATATGGAGAGGTCAAGCATACCCCTGCACCACATCCTATAGTACTTGATCCACCATCCGTCCGGACAACCCAGACCTTTTTATCTTTCATTTCAGTTGTTTGCTCTGTATCCCTATTTGAGTGGAATTCAACTAAGAAATCAGCCACAACTTGGGCTTTGATTGCTGTTCGAGGAGAAAAATCAATATCGAAGTCCCCCAACTCTACTGACCATTTAGTCATCCTACTTGAAATGTCTGCCTTTTGAAGAACATTCTTCAATGGATAGAATGTCCAGACGATAATAGGATGAGCCTGAAAATAAGGCCTCATCTTCCTTGCAGCAATTACCAAGGCTAATGCTAATTTTTTGAGCTTTAAATAGCGTTTATCTGCATCTATCAAGCTCTTGCTGATGTAGTACACTGGATGGGGGTAACTATCCACCTCTCTTACCAATACAGCACTGATGGCACAACTGGAAACTGCCAAGTATACGAAGAGTGTCTCTCCATCCACAGGTTTAAATAAAGTCTTGGGGGAGGACAGATGTTTCTTAATCTCATTGAAGGCTTCATCATACTGTGAAGTCCAGTCAAATCCCCTTACACCCTTTAAAGTTTGAAAAAACGGGGCGCATCTGTCCGAAGACCTCGAGATGAACTGATTTAATACAGCCAGCCTCCTAGTCAACCGTTGTACTTCTTTAATATTTCGAGGAGGCTCCATCTGGAATAAAGCATTAAACTGGTCCGGATCGGGCTGAATCCCTTGCTCACTTATTATATAACCTAGGAATTTCCCGGACTGCACTCCGAACACACATTTCTCTGGATTTAGTTTCAAATTTACTTTTACTAAGTTAGCAAAAGTTTCTAGGAGATCCGCCAAGTGTAGTTCCTCATCCACACGTTTTACCATCATGTCATCAATGTACACTTCCATATTTCTTCCAATTTGATCAGCAAAAGCTTTGTTCACTAACCTCTGATAAGTAGCCCTAGTATTTTTTAACCCAAATGGCATCACCTTGTAACAATGAAGACCCCTATCAGTGACAAATGTGGTATGCTCCTGATCCTTTGGGTCTACTTGAATCTGATTGTACCCGGAGAAGGCATCCATGAAAGACAATAGCTTATTCCCAGAAGTGGAATCCACAAGCTGATCAATCCGGGGGACCGGATATAAATCTTTTGGGCAATCCCTATTGAGATCTGTGAAGTCAATGCACATGCGCCACTTGCCATTTTTCTTTTTTACCAAGATCGGATTGGCTGTCCACAAATGATACTGATATTCCTTTATATGCCCCATTTTAGTAAGCCTGTCAACTTCTTGAACAATAACATCAGCATTTTCCTTGGAAAAAGCCCTTCTCTTTTGTACCATTGGTGCTATGTCTCTCCGGACGGATAGGTGATGTGATATAATATCTGCTGGAACCCTAGTAACATCAGCATTGCACCAAGCAAAAACATGCTGATGGTCTTTTAGGAACTTCAACATTTTACTCTTCAGTTCGGATGGCATTTTGGACCCTATCTTAACACTTTTTCCCTCTTCCAAAGAATGTGTTTCAACTTCTTCAACTGGTATTAACCATCTTCTTAAAAGGGCCCTTGCCCAACAAAACTTCCTCTTCGAACTCCCCGATCACATCTGCTGAGCTTCCAGTGAAACCCACAATTGATTTGTCCGAACGCTGAATTACGGCTGGGTTTTTCATCTTTTTGTAAGAGGTTAAAAAGAGGATATTGGCTGAACTCCCGGTATCCACCAAGATTCATCTTATGTCATTGCCCCCAATGGATGCTCCTATGACAACATCATCTTCATGAGGGCCAGCAATATCCCTCAAGTCATCTTCATCGAACACAATGAAGGGAAATGGAATTTGTGATTGATAGGAGGTCATGCCTTCTTCCAGCTGGGTAGCAAAAGTATGAATGTGCCTCTTCTTTGAAGAAGCAGTGGGTGATGTCATAGTATCCCCTCCGAAAATTGTGAGTGACTCAAAAAAGTTAATCAGCCCGGAGACTGTTTTACAACGTTCCTCAATGGCACCCACTCTGTTTCGAGTTGGATCGGGATCTAAATACTCCGACTCTACATCGAATCTTTCTATTATAACCATAGCTCCCTCCGGAGCAGATGTGCCTGCATTGTTCGGACCAGCCCGATGAGCATTATCAGGCATATTTCCTCTTCTTCTTTTGACATATGCCCCCAGTCTTCCTCTTTCAATTAAATTCTGAACTTCTGGCTTTAAAGCAATACAATCGTCAGTGGTATGGCTAGTATCATTATGGTACTGACAGAAGGAATTGTTACGATGTTCCCTAGAGGATTGCAGTGCAGCTGGCCTTCTATAGTGTACTTCTTCCTTTGTTTTGTCATAAATGGTGGCCACACTTTATTTTAACTCTGCAAACCACTTCGGTTGAACCCAAGGCCCTCTCTTATTTCTAGATTGTTGACTATGGGCAGGCGTAGCTGGCTGAGACTGAGCTTTAGCTCAGTTATGACCCTGCCCGGCCTCCCTTGCCTTGTTCCCGGTCTGATTTTGGTTGGGGTTTGGTGCAACCGGGGCAGACCTCACCTTCCTGTGCACCCTGGTTTTCTTTGTTTCATCAACGTTAATTTTCTTTCCGACCTGATTCAGTAGACCTCCCCAAGTCATAGCTTTCTTTCTGGTCACTGAATCAGCTAAATTTCCAGGGTTTAAGCCATGCCTCAAAGATGCTATTGCTGCTTGCTCGAAGCAATCAGCCAACCCATTTTTGGTGTTTACAAAACGACTTATATATTCTTTCAGTGATTCATTTGGTTCTTGGGCACAATGGATTATTACGTCCCCATTGTCCTTCAATTCCTTACTCCCAACAAATTTCCTTCGAAAGGCTACCCAAAAGGTATCAAAATTTCTGATGCAGCCTTGTGGTAGGCTGTTATACCACTTCAGAGCACTCCCCGTAGCAGAATGCTCTACAAAGTAACTCGTCGTCATCATCGAAATTCATCTTGAAGTTTTTAAATTGATCCAAGTGGTTGTCCGGATCTTTACTACCATCGTATTTCTCAATTTTTGTGCTATCGAACCTCTTAGGGAGGTTTCCGGACAGAATCTTGGAAGACAATGGAGATTGTCTCCAATTCCGGCCACGACTGAAAACAGTATCCTCATTGGGAGTTGCAAAGATACCTGGTTCATCGTGGAAAGCAAAAGGATCCACCAGCATCCGGTCTACATGTCTCCGACTTTGAGATGATTCTTTGCTTATATGCCTCTTTAACTTTCCATGTCTATCTCTTTTTCTTGAATACTTCTTGACTAACTTTTGTTTCTTTTTAGATCGGCCTCATCACTGCTGGAGGATAAGGACTCTTCAACTCCATCCTCGCCCGAGGAGCTACCAGAAGATTCTGAGTCTGAGTCAGAGCTCTCCACTGGCTTGGACCGGTGAGACTTTTTGGAGCTAGTATGAGTCTTCTTGGTACTCACATGGGTCTTCGAAGGCTCATGCTCTATAGGGTTGTCGGTATGATGAGCAACTGATGCCTTTGACTTCTCTTTAATGCCCATCTTTGCCTTCTCTGCCCTCAGAGCTTCTATCTCACCTTTTAATCTATCACGCTCCTCTATGGTATACTCATTATTTTCACCCACCACTTCAAGCAAAGCTGGTGGTACTTCCGGGGCGTCCGGATTCATTCGGACTGATTTTTTCTGATGGTTTCGAATGCTTGATTCAGGCACCTTCGTGCTCCCACTGTGGTTGCCAATTTGGTGTGGTTTATTTTTGTCTGAGGGTAAGTTTGTAATTTTTGTTTAGAGTTTTGTGGAAGTTTGAGAGTATTTAATATTTGGGTAGAGTGTAGAGGGAGAATTAAGCAGCCTGGTTGTATTTTATTTTCATTACCCTCATTTAATGTTGGTGGTTGGGTATTTATACCCTCATATTTGGGCCTTATGGGCTTTCGGGTCGTGTTTGATGGACCCGGGTCGAGTTTAAGGACCCATTAGTTTTAAGTAGGGGAACATGCAGCTTAGTCAAGAAGTGATTAGGTTTTAAGTACTTTAGTTCTTGTTCGAACAATCCAATGGATGATGGTGTTCGAACTACAATGTCTGGTTAGGTAGACTTTGTCCGGACTGACCCTGTCCGGTTCCCATTTAAGACATGGTGACAGAATCCAGACTCATCATACATAAAGGCTTACATCCGAGTTTATATCCTCAATGTCATAGTCTCTTCGGATACCTCTCGAACTACTTCATCCTCAAACTCAGAATAAGGCACTATAAGCTTTAGACGGTACTTCAACATCAATGTTATTTGTAGATTCCTCATCAATGACAGTACCCTTTATGTACTAAAAACGTTAAACCTTAATACTTTGGAAGTTGATTCATTATCTTCGTCGAATTTCAAGTTTGAACTTCATGGACTTCTTCTTAGTGGATTCCTTGGTTTCTCGATGAGAACCTTCTCTTTAACTTGAATATTTTAAAAAGATCTCCATCCTTTCAACTTTGTAACAAAAATAAAAAATATATTGCTCAAGAGTATCCATGCTTAAGACACCAATGTTTAAGGAAACTACTCATAAGAGAGAAACTCTGCTTTAGAGTAATCAATAACACCAAGTCTCCGTAACAATCGAACCACAAACAACGTTAGCCAAATCCTAGTATTATTTAGTCAAAACTTATTTGTAAGTAGTACTGAATCTGTAATAAGAAAGAGAGGGAATAGATAATTTTAGCTCATACTCAAAGCTTATTATGGTCTTTAAAAAAACAAATCTAGATAAAGAATAAAATTATTAAACCATGCACATACAAGCCAGATTTAACGTGGTTCAAATTATGAAATATCTCTCATATCCACGGGTTACAATAATAATCTCCCAAACACTAAAAACTCAATTATTCATGTTTTATTACAAAGCGTTATCAGCTTACAAAGGAAACTATATATCTAAGAATATCTCAAAATGTTTATATTCTACCTCACTATAGATGAAAGCTTTCAGTTTTGTTTCTCAAGTTTTTTCTCACGCAACAAATGACTTTATACCATATTATCACTATTTATAGAGGATCAAAGATATGCACAATACTCTTCATGCTCATAATGGTGTTTGAGATCAAA
Organism: Limnanthes douglasii subsp. nivea; assembly: GCA_036936605.1. Lineage (NCBI taxonomy): Eukaryota > Viridiplantae > Streptophyta > Magnoliopsida > Brassicales > Limnanthaceae > Limnanthes > Limnanthes douglasii. Next base: position 57,232,449 of record JAUPFV010000003.1, on the reverse strand, counting down.
TTTTCTTATTTGTCCAAGCAAACCAGTATAAAAGGACAAGGGCAATACTGACATATGTACGACATGTGTTGGTCATTCCTTTGTACTATCCTGCCTCGTTAAAGAACAGTGATATAAACTATTTTTTATCAAAGGCTAAGATTTCTCCTTAATTTGCATGTAGAAGCATCTTGGTATCTTTATAATTCATTTGGAAATCTCGTTCTGCACATTTGGCTCTAGAAGTGATCAGTTTATACCTTCACATTCAGCAGAAGAATTCTTCTTGTCTTTGGCTGAAATTTCTATTAGCTTCGCGTAAAATTCTTTGCACCTAAGCTTCGATCTCATCTATTTCTCATAGAGATTCAAATAGTTCATGCACTATAGGTCTTTGTTTGTACATCTCCAACTATTTGTAGTCTTTGACAATTTTTATGCTCTCAAATAACTTTTGGCCTATACCTTACAAACATGTATCATTCGGTTATATATAATTGGATATCAATCCTTTTAGTTATTTGTAATTTTAAACTTAGGGTTTATCAATTACGAGTTAAGTTTTTACTACTATTTTAATTTTGTTCAAAAATTTAGTTTCTTTTATTAAGTAAAATATTTATTATGTTTTATATCCTAAATATAATTATGAAATATATTTTTTATGATTTTTTTTAAAAAACTCTCATCTATGTCTATTTTTATAATTTATTTTTTCAATCATAAATTCTAACATAAAATTTAGTCAAGCTTATAACTATTTTAATTTATTTATAGACTATTTCAATCTACGTTTTGTAGACTAGTCAGTTTAGGCTCGAAGATATATAACTCCATCTCCGTAATGGAATATGAAATTTTCTTGCATAATTTATTTAGACAATATTGAACTAGAACTTAAGTCTCTATTTGTCAGTCTAAACCTACATATCTGATAAAAATGACTCAAAAATACGAGGGTTGGGAATTTTTATCACACTCAGATACTGCTAAGAATGTTTACCAGTAAAATGCAAAATGAAGATTTAAGATCCTATCTACGAGCAGAAATGGGCTTGCTTTAAAAAATCACATGAAAATACTAGCACAAAAAAATCAACTTATGACTAGAAACATCTTTAATGCCAGTCGCCAAATTATAGCTTCGCTCCACATGCAGACACAAAATATTTCCTCTTCTAATACAGTGATAATGGCTAGAAATTTTAAAATCTTTGGGTGTTTAATCCCTCACTTCCATCTTCCAAAACATTCGTGGGCATAAAGACAAGAGTTTTTTTTTTCAAGTAAAAGAACTACTTCATCTCACCCATTACTAGTGTGTACTAATCTTAAGAAAAATTCCACAATATTTAATTTTTGATCAACCTGTGATATCTCGATGGATCTGATAATAACTCATCATGATCAACTATCGATTTAGTATTAAGATTAATATATGATGACTAGTTTTGATGAGTCCGGATCCTGTTACCTCTTCGGACAGGGACAGTTCGGACAAAGACCATCTAACCGGACAGAGCAGTTCGAACACCTTATCCATTGGACTGTTCGAACAAGGACTAAAGTACTTAAAAAACTAATCACTTCTTGACTAAGCTACCTGCTCTCCTACTTAGAGCTCATGGGTCCTTAAACTTGACCCGGGTCCATTAAACATGACCCGGAAGCCCATAAGACCCAAATGTAAAGGTATAAATACCCAACCACCAACATTAAATGAGGGTAATGAAAATTAAATACAACCAGGCTGCTTAATTCTCCCTCTACCCTCTACTCAAACATTAAATACTTACAAACTTCCACAAAACACCAAACAAAAGTTAAGATCTTACCCTTAGACGAAAATAAACCTCACCAAATTGGCGACCACAGTGGGAGAAGAAGGTGCCTGAATCGAGCATTTGAAACCAACAAAAACAATCAGTCTGAATGAATCCGGACGCCCTGGAAGTACCACCATCTTTGCTTGAAGTGGTGGGTGAAAACGATGAATACACTATCGAGGAGCGTGATAGATTAAAGGGCGAGATAGAAGCTCTGAGGGAAGAAAATGCTAAGATGGGAATGAAAGAAAAGTCAAAATCATCACGTTGCTCATCATACCGATAACCCTAGAGAGCATGAGCCTTCAAAGACTCATGTGAGTACCAAAAAGACTCATGCCAGCTCCAAAAAGTCTCACCGGTCTAAGCTAGTGGAGAGCTCTGACTCAGACTCAGAGTCTTCTGGTAGCTCCTCGGATGAGGAAGGAGTTGAAAATTCCTTGTCCTCCAGCAGTGATGAGGGCCTATCTGCAAAGAAACAGAAGCTAATAAAGAAATATTCAAGAAAAAGAGATAGACATGGAAAGTTGAAGAGGAATATAGGTAAAGGATCATCTCACAGCCGGAGGCATGTAGACCGGATGCTGATGGATCCTTTTGCCTTCCACGATGAACCAGGTATCTTTGAAACTCCCAATGAGGATACTGTGTTCAGTCGTGGCCGGAATTGGAGACAATCTCCATTGTCTTCGAAGATTCTGTCCGGAAACCTCCCTAAGAGGTTTGATAGCACTAAAATGGAAAAGAATGATGGCAGTACTGATCCGGACAACCACTTGGAACAATTTAAAAACTTCATGATGAATTTTGACGATGACGACAAGTTGTTGTGTAGAGCATTCTCCCAATCCTTTACGGGGAGTGCTTTAAAGTGGTATAACAGCCTACCTCAAGGCTGCATAAAGAATTTTGATACCTTTTGGGTGGCCTTTCGAAGGCAGTTTGTTGGAAGTAAAGAATTAAAGGGCAATGGGGACACAATAATCCATTGTGCCCAAGAACCAAACGAATCATTAAAGGAATACATAAGTCGTTTTGTAAACACCAAAAATGGATTGGATGATTGCTTCGAGAAAGTAGCAATAGCATCCTTGAGACGGGGCTTAAACCTTGGAAATTTGGTTCGGTGACCAGAAAGAAAGCCATGACTTGGGGAGGTTTGCTAAATCAGGTCGGAAAGCAAATCAATGTTGATGAAACAAATAAAACTAGGGTGCACAGGCAGGTGAGGTCTGCCCCGGTGGCACCAAAGCCCAACCAAAATCAATCTGGGAACAAGGCGAGAGAGACCGGACAGGGGCATAATAGGGCCAAAGCTCAATCTCAGCCAGCTGCACCTGCCCAGAGTCAACAATCCAGAAATAAGAGGGGGCCTTGGGTTCAACCGGAGTGGTTTGCAGAATTGAAAGAAAATATGGCCACCATCTATGATAAAATAAAGGAAGAAGTGCACTATAGAAGGTCGGCCGCACTGCAATCTCCTAGGGAGCATCGTAACAATTCTTTCTGCCAATACCATAATGACACAGGCCATACCACTAACGACTGCATAGCCTTGAAGAGGAGGTAATAGGCCTGATAATACTCACCGGGCTGGCCCAAGCAATGCTGCTCTCGAGGGGGCTATGGTGACAATTGAAAGATTTGATGTAGAATCCGAATACTTGGATCCCGATCCAACTCGAAATAGAGTAGGTTCCATTGAAGAATGTTGTAGAACGGTCTTCGGGCTGATTAAATTTTTTAAGTCACTTACGAGATATAGCTGGCCCTAATGAAGATGTTGTCGTTAGAGGAGCATCCATTGGGGGCAATGACATAAGACGAATCTTGGTGGATACTGGAAGCTCATCCAATATCCTCTTCTTAACCACTTACAAAAAGATGAAAAATCCAGCCATAATTCAGCGTCCGGACAGATCTTGCAAGGTTGCCTCCTGTGAAAGTATCGTGAAACCGGTTTCGCCACTTTTCAGCAGCCCAAGTGTTGATTTTGGTGCAAGTGGTTTGCCTGGACTTTAGGTAGTCGTTGAAGTCCTTGGGCACTTCTGCTAAGAAAAAGACAAGACCAGTTAGTTTAAGCTAATTCAATAAAAGCAGAAATAAGGATATAAAGTAGGAGCCTTACGATCACTCCTCCATCTGCTAGTGAGGAGACCTGGATTGACTCCGGCCTTGATTTTCTTCCCGTTCTCCCAAACACCACTTACGAACAGGAACTGAGTCCTCCAATTTCTCTCCAAATCTAGCAGATCATCCACTGCTTTATAGTTATCACCCATGTTGAAGTGATAGAAGGGAATGTGGTGGTTTCTGCAGAGACTGGCCATAGCTACAAACTCCTCCATTGGTAGAGGAATTCCGGAGAGCCTAGAGGCCATAATGCAGGCCATGAGGGTGTACCAAGCATTGGGACTCAGCTGGCTTGGACAGAGCCTTATCAGATGAAAGTATTTGACAATCTCTGGGTCCAAGGGAAATCTGAGCCCCCAGTTAAACAGCTCCGTGTAGGTAACTATCTCGCTCAGCTTGCAGTCCATTGGGGTTTCGGGGTCTATGGGGATTCTTATCTTCACATTCTCCGGAATTCCCCACTTCGTACGCATCCGGCCCAACTCAGCTGTGTGAATGAAAGCGTAATTGATCTTTTGCAAGGCAAGAAGATATTTAACATTGACCTTGTGGAAACAAGGCCCCACTCTTCCTTCAAGACACTCCGGCAGATCTGGATGCCTTAAGCATAGCTTCTCTTTGCCTTTATCCTTCTGAGCAACAACAGCACCACTAGTCTGTCAGGAAGGTTCGGACTCAAAGGGATCCTCTTCGATAGAGTCCTCCATTATTTCCTCCATGATTGAGGAAGGATTTTCAGTTGTTGTTGTGAGGGGGAGGTTTGGAGTTGGTTCAGCCTAACTTCCGGACTGATGAGCTTCAGAGCTCTCCTGGACCCTAGCCTCCGGTTGGGGCTCTGATGTAGATGTTTCTCTTCGAGGACTTGAGCCAGTCGCCTCCGGACCGGACAGCCTGTCTATGGGTGCTCTTATGGGTACTTCTGACCCTGTACTGCCGTCCTTGGCACCTGATTTCGAAGAGGTGCCCTTAGAAGCCTGCCTTTTGACCAGCCGGCCTTTTCTGCGATCAACCAGCTTGTGAGGAGAAGTATCAGCATCTGACCCCATGGCTAAGAACGGGAAGGTTTTCTAAAACTAGAGACTGTTAAGCCTGGCTCAACTATGGGTTCTGACTCTTGAACCGAAGAACCTGAGATGATAGGGGAAAGACTGGCTTGAAACAATCTCTTCGGTTTGACACCCTTTGTGGAGGAAGAACCCTGGTCAGACTCTGTGGCAGAGAATGCTGGTTTGTCGATGGATGAAGTGGGTAAGCCTGCTGCTATGCGTCTTTCCCTTTCGACTTTTTGTGCTTTTTCTAATTCAGAAAGATTGAGCCACCCGCCTTTGATCAGAGCGTTCCTAGCCGTGAACATACACAACCTAAGTAAGAATTTGTGTTTGAGAGAGAAAACTTTAAAGATTAGCAGAGTGAAAATGAAAGTGATAGCAAAATAGTAGAAAAGTATCTTAATTTATAGTAAACCTCAAAAAGAAGTCTTGATTCCTAGGAGAATTCGAAAAGATTAGCAATGATTAAAGAGACGGCGCTGATGTCACCTTCATTAATGAAGAGGTTACTTTTCGGGAAAGGTGGGTGCAAAATTCAAGGTGAAAAAACGGCTAAAGCAACGAACCAAAAAGCGACACGTATCCCATGAACTTTGGTAAAAAACCGTTTAGATTCACAGAGCTTTTTCAGTCCGGATGAAACCACAACTCAATTCGAAAGATCTATCCGGATAACACTGCCACTAACAACAGACTGTTTTTCACGTTTTGACAAAGGTATTTGATCAAACGCCTAAAAAAGGGGCTACTGTTGAGTCAGGATCCTGTTATCTCTTCGGACAGGGACAGTTCGGACAAAGACCATCTAACCGGACAGAGCAGTTCGAACAAGGACTAAAGTACTTAAAAACCTAATCAATTCTTGACTAAGCTACATGCTCCTTACTTAGAGCTCATGGGTCCTCAAACTTGACCCGGGTCCATTAAACATTACCCGAAAGCCCATAAGGCCCAAATGTAAAGGTATAAATACCCAACCACCAATATTAAATGAGGGTAATGAAAATTAAATACAACCAGGTTGCTTAATTCTCCCTCTACTCTCTACTCAAACATTAAATACTTACAAACTTCCACAAAACACCAAACAAAAGTTACGATCTTACCCTCAGACGAAAATAAACCTCACCAAGTTTGACCCAGTCATGTTTTCATAAGCAGTATATGGCATTGTGCTGTCTTACTATGAAAAATGTCTTATGACGATCCTCAAGAAAGGTGTTTTTATACTCAATTTTCACGAGCATATCATCGATATATACTTCAATATTCTACCCTAATTACTCTTTGAACATTTTGTTCACCATCCTTTGGTAAGTTGAGCAAACATTTTCTAAACCAATGGGTATTACCACATAACAATACAACCCTTGATTGGTAGGGAATAAAGTTTTATCTTGATCATAAAGGCCCATTTTGATATGGTTTTATCCGGAGTAGGCATCCATAAACGAAAACATTTTGTGGCCCACAGTGGCATCCACAAGTTGGTCTATGGTAGAGGGAAAAGGTTTGTATGACATGCTCGGTTGAGGCTAGTGAAATCGTTGCACGTGTTTCACGTTATGTATTTTATTTTTTGCTAGAATAGGATTTGCCACCCATTCAGAGTATCTGAATTCCTTGATATGGACCATGACTAATAATCATTCAACCTCATCTTCCATCGCTTTGACCGCTCAGGTGCCAAGTATCTTTTCTTTTGTTTCACCGAAATTTCATATGGTCTATTATAAGCTTATGGGTAGCAAAGTATTCGTGAATAAGGTGTTCTTTCATGCAAAGACGTCTTCGTGCTTCTTTAGTAGAAGTATTAAGTTCGACTTTATTTTCCACGCCAAGTTTGTCCCGATAATAACCACTCATCAACCCATCATCCTAGACATACCTCTTCTAGTTTCTCCTTCACACCAACTTTTGATTGGTGTTCTCTTGGCTCGTCCATGGCGAGATGAGTTCCTGAGGTTGTAGGCTGGCATATTCTTGCTTTTGCTAGTGTCTGCATTTGTTAGGACTGAGCTAACGTTTGCAGAACCTCCCATGCTTCTTTGTACGTTAGTCTGTGGTATCTCCAACATACTTTACGCATTAATGGTAAGAGGAAGAGGTTGCATTGAAATCAAGTAGCCTGAATCTTTCCAAGACGAGGTTGTTGAAGGATGGTGAGTCGAGTACTAGAAATTCATCCATCTAAATTTCAGCCCATCTCATGATCCCTACCAAAATTTCAAATATATTATCGCAATGGGGTTAAGGTTTTCTTATTGTCCCCTATCATGAGATTAGGGGCAGCTCAAAGAATGATGTCAATTGAAAGTTGACCTTTGAGGGGGATGAAAAGTAAGTTTCCCATTTTTATATGTTATATGAAGACCCTTGACATATCATATCTTTGTACCTTGGCCTTAGTTAGTAGGATGTCTCGATGACGATTTGTTACCTCACTGCATGCCCTCCTGAGTGAAATAGATACTATGCTCTTCTAGCCTTTTTCTACAGGGCCGTATCACTTTCTCTCTCGAAAGATTCTCTAGTGCTTCTTTTTGTTGGAACATTATATTTGTCTTTGTTCAGAAATGAGCAAAATGGTATGGCCTCTCGGGAGGTCTCTATCATCACTGTTATTTAGTTAGTTAAAATCTATGGATTTGGTGTTTCTCGATAAGAAAACCAAAAAGGTGAGGAAAAAATCACATAAAATTCTAACACTTGAATAAGTTTGATAAACGAGAATCAATTGAAAAAGAAAAAAATAACTTTGAAGAATTATATGAAGAACATTTGCATTATTTTTGTATAATATACTACAAAGGTTATCTCTTTCAATTGCTACAATTCTCTTTAACTTTCACCCATCTTACCAATGTTGCATTAACTTTTTATATATTAGTCTTGAATTTGAGGGGACTTATGTTGTTGCCTCCTTATTAGTGAAGTCTTTTCTAACCCTTCAAGTGCTTTATCAGATACAGGTACGTCCTTGGGGACTACTTTATTATATAATGTCAGATCCAATTTTTGTATATTATCAGACATAGTTTCCATATAGCTCACTAATGCTTGGAGAATGAGAAACTGACCGAGCGCGCCGATGTGCAAGATTAGGCTTGGTCAAGTTGGTTAGACCTTTTGGTGATGGTTTTTCGAGGTTGAGCAACCAAGCGTCCTGGCTGGTCACTTAAGGCCATACGGCTAGCACGCTCAGTCGTGATGTACATCGAGTCCGATGGTATTGGACTAGTACTTGGTTTTTTGACGAAGTTCTTTCTAGTTGTGCGATATCTCACAGTTAGATAACTTGGTCCTTTGTTTTGTTAGTTAATATTACCTATTTGTATCGTATCATAAGATATTAATTTGAATGGATTATTGAGTGAGATTACTCGTATGAACCAAGATACGATTATGTTATGTGACAATACTAGTATTTTTCATTTGATGAAGAATCTGAAGTTCCATGAGTGAACAAAACACATAGATATCAATTTTCACTTCATCTGAGATGTAGTGGAGAGTAATCAAGTGATTGTGGTTAAGATTACTAACAAGAAAAATCCTTTGGATTCTCTAACCAAGGTATTACCAGTTTAAAAGTTCACAAACTATATGAGACTTGTGCAAGTATGAGATGCGGGTGATCTGGCCTCTTAAGAGTAAAACATCAGGTGCAACAAATGCTGAAGTTACTATAAGCCTATATAGAGAATTTTTAGGTGTAGGTTAGAAGTAACTTGAGGATAAAAGTACTACAAAATACTACATGTGACCGATGATGGACAACCGAATGAGTAAATATTTAGGTGCAAATAAGTTTACTGGAACCTAAGGGAAATCTCTATTGAAGGCTAGAAGAATGTTATTGCAGAAGGCTGAAGGAGCAGAATGATCATCTAAAAGATATTTGAGCCAGAGAATTAAGGCTTGTGATATTTGAGAGAGAAAGCCAAAAGATTTCGGCTATAGTTCGGACAGAGGGTTAACATATAAATATGTATTTTGAGATTCATAGTTCCTTTGTAAGCCGAGTGAGCTTTATAACAAATATGCGCGGTTGAGTATTTAGTGTTTGAAGAGTCCTCTTGTAACCTTATACATATAAAATTTGAGTGTCGATTTTCTGTGGATGTAGAATTTCTTCACAATCTGAACCACATTAAATATACTTTGTGTGTGTATTTGGGTCTATATCCTTATTATTTTTTCTTTTATTATTTTAAGGGTTCACAACTAAGCTTTGAATACGAGTTAAAGTTGTGTGACTTTATATGTTCTTGTTGCATTTTTAGAACTTAAACCAAACGGGTTTTGGTTGAAGTAGTAGGTTTTTGATAACATTGTCCAAAGTGTTGTTATTGTTGAAGCTTGGGTGCTACTGATTACTGTGAAGCAGAGATACTCTCTAGGTTGGATTTTTAACTAATAGGTACGCATATTTCCCAATGTGTCTCACAACTCAAAAAATCGAAATGTATTAGTATTAGAGCGCTAATCTTTGATAAATTTGTTCATAAGAGGAACATTAGTTATACAATGACTAAATATATCGATTATACCATCCAAAAGTATCTAAAAAACTCTTATCATACAATATTATGGTTATTTAGGTTCAATTTCGAGAGTGTATCATGTAGTTCTAAATTATATATAGTTGGTTGGTCTTACCAAAAAAATAAAATATATTCTAACACCAAAAATCATAATAAATTCATTAAACTTAAGTCCAACATATCATCTAAATATAGTATTATTAGACGTTCCTCCCATTTCGATCACATAAATAAAATTGATATATCATCCGATAAATTTTGCATAATGCTTATAAACGTGTTTTAATCCGAAACAACATCGTGTGGTATCCTTTTACAACCATTATACGCTACAATTCCGATATATTAGCATTGTTCCTACTATTTCTATTCATATTTTTTAATTTTTAATTTTGCCGATATACATATTTTATCGTGTTGGTACGAGTTCCTACTATGAAATACACTAAACAATTATAGAAATTGTCTAAAAATTTCACATGATTTTACATAAACTCATATCAAAATATTCATCATATTTTGACAAAAATAGATGTGATAAATAAAATAATAAAACTTCATAAAATCATGTAAAAATATGTTATATGCTTATCTAACTTATACAAAATCAATACTATATATTAAAAAAACGAACCTATAATAAAATGTTTAATAAAATTTTATGATCGAAATAAAATGTTTAATAAAATTTTATGACCAATTTTTCGAAAGGAAAACAAACAATGTTAATAAATATTGAATAACAAATGTTAAATCTTTAATGAAATGTTAATAACTATTGAATATTAGCATTTATTGGCTTTATATATTCAATTCAAAAGTATGTAATACCATCATTAGTATATTTATAAAGTTAAGTTTTTTTAGTTCTCAATTTTTTCAATCTTTTTGATATTATTGAAAATGTTTTATCTAAACGCATTCGCCTCAATTCTTTTAGTTACAGTCATATCAACACATTGAAACAAAATAATTGTTCCATGTAAGTAGACCCTTGCCCTTTCAATTTCTTCAAAAGTTATCTATAAACAAAACTGCTATCCATTCGTGACACTGGCAATAAATAATGTCTCGACCGTCTTAATTTATTCATTGAAATATGTGAGGAATCATTTTCTTCAAACCAAGAAGATTAAGTAGACATGATAGACTGACAATTTTTAGTTTCAAGACGAAAGGGCCTACCACCAGAATCTTATCTCGTCAGTACTAACGTCACTACTGTAAACTTTTCGGAAAAATTGATGGACGGTTTATGAAATTGAGAATCCACACACACTTTACTAAGTCATCTCATTCATTATTTACTAGGGAAACTTAAAGCCTAAGAATTCATCTTCGGACACATATGTCTAACAACAAAATATAATCGAAATTTCTATTTTTAAATCTTAAATACCTAAGAAAAATGATTACCAAATCGACAACCATAAAAATAAACAATAGTAATTTATGTTTCAAATAGAATCTATATAAAGATAAAACACAAATTTGATATATCTTAAAATTATAGTCATCTATAAGATCGGCCATCTTTTATCAATTTTGGCATCAGAAGATTCATTCAAAAAGTATTAAATTTTCTAACATAAAAATAAATATTTAAAATGTAGAAAATAAGTAAACAAATAACATACAAAATGAACAAAATATAGGAGATAGCATATACAAAACATTTGTAGTACAATATCAGGATGGAGTCATTTATATATTATCTATGGTCACATATTTTGTTTTTAAATATTATCCTAATATGGATGAAGTCATTTATATATATTTTAGTTGTCTATTTAGAAAAATCATTAAATATTAAAAAGAAAATTAATTTTAAATAACCTAATGCTCTTTTTTAATTTACAAATTTGTAGTTTAACTAGATTACACTCATTATATATTCTATAGGAATTAGATATACCATTTAATCAATTTTGTTTAATGTTAAGTGTTTGGTATTATATATGGTTAGATAAATAATTACTTTTTTTTACTATTTCATATATATATAAATTTCTCAAGTTTGTATTTTTTTTTTATTAAATTGATTTTTTTATTTTAAGATTAACAAAATTAAATCTATAGACAATAGTTTATTTATTTATTTTCGTCAAACTCAGTTTTAGTCTCGCATTTTTATCATAAAAAACTACATGTTTTGCATCTCTCAACTTCATCATGTGTGGTCTTGCATTTATCCATTTCATCATGCATGGTATCTGCATTTCCATGTCTGGTATTGCATGGTTTAATCATGCTTGGTCTCTCCACTTTATCATATTTGATCTTTATATTTTTATTATCTTTGGTATCTCCACTTCCACCATGCCTCGTTTCGCATGATTTAATAATAAATAGTCTCTCCACTTTATCATGCATGATCTCTCCACTTCAATCATGTCTGGTATCACATGATTTAATAATGGTTGGTCTCTACACGTTATCCTACTTGGTCTTTCCATTTCCATTATGTCTGGTCCCGAATAATTTAATAATTCTTGGTCTCTCCACTTCCATCATACATGATTTAATGATGCTTGGTATCTCCACTTCATAATGCATGGTCTCTTCACTTCCATCATGCATGGTCTCATATGAATTAATAATACATTGTCTCTCAACTTCATCATGTCTGATCTCGCCATTTCCATCATGCTTGATCTTTCCACTTCATCATGTCGTCTCATCAGAGGGTATTTATTCTTGATTTTATATTACTTTTATATTAATTTAATTGTTATTTTAATTAATTATAAATACAAATACTTATATTTGATTATTTTTTATTTATTAGTGAAATTAGAGTAAAAGTAGCAAAAAGGAATAAAAAAGAGTTAAGATTACAAATACAAAATATAATTAAAGAAAAAAGATAAAAATCAAAGATTTGAAGATAAATAAAAAAATAAAGAAAAGAAAGACAAAATATAATAAATTAATTAAAGATCACAGTTTTAATATATTTTCTTAAGAATAAATTATAATATTTTTTATTATTTAATTTAAAATATTAATATAATTCTCTTATTTTATTTGATAAAGATTATGATTTTATTTTTAGGAAAAAAATAATTGTACCAACGCATATGTTTCTTAATGATGCTTGGTATCTCCACTTTATCATGTATGGTCTTTTCACTACCATCATGTATGGTCTCTTCACTACCATCATGTATGGTCTCTCAACTTCATCATGTCTGATCTTTCCATTTCCATCATGCATGATCTTTCCATTTCATCATGTCGTCTCTTCACTTCATCATGTCTAGTCTCTAATCTCTCCCACTTTATCAAGTCTGGTTTCAGTTCTCTCCATTACATCATGCATGATCTCGTATCTCTCTATTACATCATGCGAGACCGGAGAAAAATGAAGTAAGAGATAAGATACTGTAAAATATAATGTGAGGCCATGATTACTAGATTAACAAAAAATAAATTTAAAAAATCGAAAAATACCATATATGGGTCTAGTTTTGTTCGTCTAAAAAAATCGATGACACTTTCAGATTTTTTTCCTGAGCTCCGTTTTAAAAGAGAATGTTTGGTTCAAAGAAGAAGAAGATGGTTACGTTGATGGTGATGAAGCGTATGTATTTGAGGTATTATTAGAAAATTGGGTATCAAGCTTGAGTTAAGTTCATAGAATGGATATTAGATATACAATAGTGATACTTAATGATAGTACAAATTAGTGTTGGATACCTTTGTTTACATTTGCTTTTTTGTAATTAGATTTGGTCAAACTAAGATTTAATAATTGTTTTTATATAATAAATATTTTTTTAAAACTATAAATAAGAATTCCAACTTAAAAGTTTGGGATAACATTCTGATTGTACGCATCCAATATTTTATTTTTATTTTTTTTCTATATTTTTATTCTTCAAATGAAATTAATTATTCAAAAACACTATATTCGGCCGAATTATCTTGGTCAAACAAGTTTAATCCATTTCATTAACTCTTTTTATGGAAACAAACAAGTAATGGTAAGGTTTTTTTCTAAATTTAAAAAATAATAATTCTAACCATGATAAAAAAATATACCCTAATGTTTTAACATGTCCAATCATTCAAATTTAGAGCTTCACGATCCTGGTGCTGACCCATAGATAGCTCAAGTTACCGTAGTAAGACATTAAATGGACAACATGCAACAAAACCTATATATAAGAGCACATTGTTATCAAACAATCATAGTCATTTTGAGCGGGACCTAAAATCAGATGAATCATGCTTGATAGAAACACCTTGGTGAATATATTTTATAAGAAGAGATATATTTAGATCAGAGTCCCGGAACCTCTCTCAAAGTATAAAATAGTTCTTAGGGGTTACAATAGATCTGAAACTCTATTACTTAGCAAACTAAGGCTCGTTGTTGCCCTCAAACATGAATTTTGTAAATAACTTTAATTTTTTTATAATATTATATAATTCATTGTCTTATAATCTTATTCATGATCAACCATGACACAATCAAATGTGAAATATTATCACAACTATTCACCACTGCATAAATTGTGTCGTCAGTGAACAAATTGATGTAATATGCGCTAACCAATGCATTGTAAGAGAATATTACGCCTTCTACCTGAATAGATATTAATCGTAGCCCTCATCATCTTAGTCGAACTAGAAAATCCAAGGGATAATACATATATGAGGCTATGCGATCCCAAATATTAATATATTTATCCAACAATTTGGATATTTTGATTTCTTTGTGTAAGATATTATAGGAGTCTCAACTTCGATACTGTAACACAAGCTATAATTAACCATCAGCTATTAGCTAATTAAACAAAGACGTAGACAATTCTCACATGAGAAAGTCATGGCAATCATCGTTGACGTCAAATGATTGAGCCAAATCATCCACATTAGGGAATCATTATACCTTGTACAGACCGCGAGTTTGATCCTAAAAAATAACAAATAAAGGATGTAAGTGGATTTGACCGACCTCAAGAATGGTTGAAAGATTCATTTATATCTCCAAAATAGATCAGTTGGTGGATGCCCGTTCGGGTAACAAAATAATATCTTTCATGAATGCCTAATTAGACTACAACCAAATTGATATGCATCCCAACAAGGAGAAGCATATATAGTTCATGATCAGCAAAGTCTGCACTACTATAAGTTAATGTCATTCGGCTTAAAGAATAAAGATGCAAAATATAAACGAATGGTAAATAAGGCATTTTGTACCCAAATATGATAGAACATTCATGAAGATATTAATCGCCTGCTAGTCTTTAACCAACAAAACTATCTCACATAACTAAAAAAACCTTTTACGACATCCGAGTAGTCAATCTCAAACTCAAGTCAGAGAAATATACATTTGGAGTTCACTCCATAATATTCTCAGGGTACATAGTCCGCAAAAGAAGAATCAAAGTAATCCAACTCAACTAAAAAATCTAAAAATGATAGAAAGAGGTAAAAATCCTCAACGATAGGTTGGATGTCCATAATAGGTTCATCTCCTAATCATCTGAAAATTATACTTTTTTCTTAATATTATTCATGAGCACACCAATTCTACTAGATGCCTAAGGGTAATGAGGATTTTTAAAAATCAAAGAGCACATGGCTTCCTTTGAAGCCTCACGCGACCAAACTCATGTGACACTCTGTAGTTATACTTGGTTGTATCTGAATAAAGAACCACTATATCGGTATATATAATTAGAGAATCTATCACTAGCTCTAGTAGTGACCGTCCTAAACATTAGGTCATACTTTCAAGGCTAAAAAATATAGTATGAATATATTTTCATACGAGGAATGTTCTTCAAAATCCCAAGATCTCAGGCATGCTCATATGGTAGTATGTAGAAACTGGGAGATTATGACATCAAGTTTGAACCAAAAACCGCTAATCCAAGGCTTTATAAGATATTCTCATCAAATTTTATGCCGAACGACCTATCTTTTATTCCCGAATCATTTTAGATAGTTCATACAAACGAGGCTCGTATAATAGAAAATCTAAGGCTGGTATTTATCTCATCTCTCCTATAAGATATGTTATCATTTAATCCATATGATTTGGATTCTTTTCCTAGAACAACGAGGCTGAGTATGAATAAACTATAACAAGGTTCGACTCCCCTAAATTTGTTGGGCACGACGAGTAAGACTTCTCAATGATTTTTGATGTATACTTAATCATGGTTTGGGATAAGACAAAGTAAAAAATGATACACTTATCCTTTATTTGTTAAAAGTATGATGTGAGACCTCAAAACTCGAACTAATCCATGAAGGAGAATGAGTTTCCCACTACGGGTATACATCCCACCACATAAAAGTTTTTTCAAGACGAAGACGTGATGATAACATTATGATAAATACCAAACATTCATAAAATAAAATAATACAAGGGTGTTACCAATAAATTTTATCTTTCAATTTGTTCCTTCCAACATATGAGGGTTAGACGTAGTAGGGGCCTCCTTGCTAGAAGTATATGAGGAACCATGATTTCCTCATATTCACAATCTTCTACTAATAATTCGAGCCCAATTAATTATACAATTTATTAAATAATTTTATTGTAATAAGAGACCGACAAGTGCAATTCTAGAACAAGGAACTTACATAATTTTAGAGAACCTCAAACATTCAAAAATATTTCTCTACGTATCTTTATCCTCAAGAAAATGGACAGGTCGAGGTAACAAACCTAGTTATTCTAACCAACATATGGTACACCTTCAAGGGTTTCGCAGGTAGTTAAATATGATTCCTCAAGGGAATATTATGATCACAGTGCACGACTTCGTGAAGCATAACATGAGAGATTTAATTTAATCTAATATATAAGATGGGGTTGTGGCACTTGCATAAATCCTTATGTCGTCATCCATGTATATTAATAATATACGATAAACAATTAAACAGGAGAAACTGGAATATTAACCTAGATCTTGTTAAGGTAAAACAAATTAAAATACACCTCTGAATGAATTATTATAGAATGTTATTACGCAATAGGTAAAAATTTGAAATATGTTTTAGTAAATTTCAAATCGATGATCAAGTGTTCTAAAAGGTCCTCTTTCACACGAAATATAAAATCATCATCAAGTTGGCGCTAAACTAGAAAGGACCCCTGACTATGACAAGTAAAGTCAAACCTAACATTTTTAAGATGGTTGATATAGAGAGACATCCTCTCACCCACCCTTGAAATGTGAAACATTTGAAACTATACATCTAAAGTTATATACTCTATTATATAATAATTTTTAAAAACTATTTGCAAAACATTTCCCAATCGCGGATATTTTGTCCGAGCAAGTAGATTGTGCTCGCAGCATGAAAACTGCGGGTTGTATGCCTTGCGGTTGCTTAATACGAAGCACGCACGGTATCCCTTGCGCGCACGATATCTACGAGTTTGTTTCCAAAGGGTTAGAGGTGCCGCTAGATTTGTTTAACGAACATTGGAAGAGGTTGGAAATTTTAGTCCGTAAAAACCTCACGACTATGGAACAACTAAAAGCGAAGCTTGACAAACTACTATGTGATGTCATGGAATCCAAAGATGAAGCGAGAATAGAGCACGTCTACAAAAACTGGTTTGTCGTCGTCCATCCGGAAACAACTACCATTTTGGAGCCATTGGTGAAGCCAAAAGCGCGCGGTCGTCCACCTAACAAGCGCAAGCTTTCTATTGCCGTTGATGATACATCCACTAAACGCGACAAAAGTGGGCACGAGTATGTGGTTAAATCGGAAAATGCTAGTTCTCCTTCATTTGCGGATGAATTCAAATATCCTCCGGCAACGTCAACAAAAGGGAAAAACATTCCGGGTAAAAAAATTACGGGGAATAAAATTAGTTCTGATAGTGCTGTCGCTCGTAAGAAAGGTAGTTCGATTCCAACCCAAGCAAGTGGAACGATGCTTTCTAGTGGAATTGTTGGTTGTAGGTCAAGCTCAACGTTGTCGGTGAAGGAAAGTTTTGTAGACTCTAAAGGATACCTAAGACAATTCCCCATCTACTTTAGACCATGTGTGGAGTCAATTAATGACGTAAAATCTGATGGCCATTGTGGGTACCGCTTCATAGCGTATGCGTTAAGCGGGCAACAAGATGGGTGGAGGTTGATAATGGATTCCCCTTACAACGAGCTGATGGATTATGCATCTGTGTATATTAAAATATTTACAAGTATGGAGGAACTGATTGATGTTGCGGAATGTGTGAAGTGCTCTCGTAGCGTGGGTACTAAAGCCCATTGGATGTCTATGCCGGAGATGGGGATGGCAATTGCATCTGCGTTTAACTGCGTACTCTATTTTGTTGGAGTGTACCAAAATATGAACATCAGCTTCACTTTTCTCCCCCTAAGAGGTGCACCGCCTCCAATGTAAAACCGGGTGTAAATCGGATTGGGTTGGGTGAACTCCAACCATTTCGTTAACGTAAGTATTTTTTGACCTTCACGATTAGTTCTAACATTAAGACATATATTTTATCGATGTTTCATTTTGTAGCTTGGGATTAGGGTGGACGCCCCTTGCGCAAGGATACATCCATGTTGCCTGAAGTTGTGTTCACCTGAAGTAGAGGGTTGGGCATTGCCGATTGTCTCTCGTTGCAGAAGATATAAAGAACTAAAAAATGGTTGCTCGGATAACAGATTTATCCGTTTTTTCTTGATTACTATGTTATTGTAATGCACATGCATGCTAAAATTTGGTGTTTTTTGAGTTGATGTTTGTCATAAAAACACAATAATTTTATGTTCGAGTTGGTCGTTTCTTTTATGTTCGCCTATGTTCTTATTTATGCTTCTTACTAACGTATGCATGTTCCTCGAACGTTAACAACATACAAATAAAATATACCCTCTTGCGGGGGACGTGCCTTGGCATGAAAGTAACAACTTATGAAACTTTTATGTTTATCCCCGCCGGTTCAAAATTTTCATACCGGCGGTTGGAATAATAAACCGGCCCGTGTCGAATTTTGATACCGGTGGGGACATGGGTGCGCATTAAGGAGAAAACGAACGTTTTTTCATCTTACTCCACCGCCGGGTGGATAATTTCATACCGGCGATTGAAATACTCAACCGCCGGTGTAAAAACTCCCCCGGTGGTTGAGAATTTTCATACCGCCGGTATACATGGGTACAAATTAACGAGAAACGCAAAATAATTTCATGTTAGTCAACCGTCGGTTGTATATTTTCACACCGACGGTTCGAATACTCCCCTACCGGTGTGAAAGCTTCACCGGCGGTTGAGATTTTTGAGACAGGCGGTTGAATCGCACCCTTATGAGTAATTTCGTCTAGGTTTCCGCCGGTTGAGCATTTGTCAACCGGTGGTTCATATGGTCCCCGGCGGTATACAATTTTCAAACCGGCGGGGTGGGCTATAGATTAAAAACAATAACACTAAAACTTCGTTTTCCGGCATAATAACATTACACTTAATTCAAGGCATTGCATAATTAGAAATACATAAGCAAATAAGTTAAAAGATATAATAGATAAGCTAACCCTGAGTAAACATAGCGCACTCAGTTTCATGGAGATGGATAGTTCATTCCATACTCAGAACGTTTTTCGAATGAATATTCCTCTTCGTCACTACTTCCTTCGGGACTTGTGATAGTATCAACGGCGCTGACTATTGATTCGGCTATTTCTTGCTCAAATTGCATCTCCACATGTGACACCATCTCCTGCGTAATTGTACTTTGGAATCCCATGTTGAAAACTTTTTGCACTTTGCTTCGGACTTCAAAAGGAAGTGACTCAATATGTATAGTGATTGTTCTAAGATAAGCTAACCTATCGGCCACATCTTTGCTTCCACGTGGTCGGGGCATTAAATATCCTGGACACGATTCCTCCCTACCGTGGTTGTAGTACATTCTGCACAAAACCGCATCGACGAAACCAGAACTCTCCTCTTGTATTGTACCTCTGACGAAGTCAAATGCGCTTAGGAGGTTTGCATCTTCGTGGACGTTCCAGCCAGAATCAACCATTGTTATGACTTAAATGCTTAGTTTCATACTCATATTCTAGTATTTATAGAGTAGGAGTCGGTGGTCAATTCTAAAATAATAAGCGGGAAATGGTGTTATTATTCCCGCTTATTATATGTTTCGAAGCGAGAGTCTCATTTGGTTGGAGACTTACTTGGCGGGAGTTTGAATTTGGCGGGAGTTATTTTGGTGGGAGTTTATGTGGCAAAGTTTTTGGTGGGATTTTATGTGGCAAATTTTTTGGCGGGAGTTTAATGTCTATAAAATAAATGTTCTATCCACACATTGAAGGGTAAACAACAAGAAAAACCCAAAAATAATGTGTCTTTAGAACGATTTAGAAGATCAATATCTAATTAAAGCATCAATCGAAGTTGGTAACACGCACATGGAAGATGGGCATAAAGCGTACTGGGAGGCATTGCTATGCCAGATGTACTTATTATACGTAAGGGATTGTGTCCAACCGGCAAAAGTTTAAAGGCGTGTTGATGAGGTGAAGGCTAGGTGGTCGGTCCTACTTACACTCCGTCTCCATCCGATTTATGGCCTCACTGAATTAGAACGTCGTGTTGCGTGTAACCTGTTCAACTGTCAAGACACGGATTCGATAACGGAGGATCAACTGGATAGGGTTCATTCTGACATTATCGACATCCGCTTACACGAAATGAGTGATTAACTGGATAGTGCCTGTTTGTATCAGTTTGTCTTTCGGTTTAATTTTCTTTAGATGAATGTATCTTCTATTGTATGAGGGTGAGGTTTAATGAATGTATCTCCTTAGATGAATGTATCTTCTTAGAATGCGGTGATATGTAAAATACATAAATATTGAACAACAACTAGAAACCCAAACATAACAACTTAGCATTACATAAAAAACGAGGAGAATAACAGCATTACGCAACATAAATAATAAAAACACGTTCGAATACGACACATTGCACTATTAGTAGTCGTATCGCAAGCTGTGTAAAACATCGCCGCCATCCTCCCTTGCCATAACCATATCCTCCACATATGCTACCATATCCCTAGTGATATAGTCGCAGACTGTCATGTCCCAGACCTTTACCGCCTCCTCTTTTATTCTCCGCGGCATGAACAGCAACTTCATGAGCGGTTGGACGAAAAGGTACCGTGTCTTGATTTCGTCACGGTTGCGCACAACGACACTTCCAGTTTGTAAACAACCGTAGTTGTAATACATATGACATAAGACCCTTTCAAAAAATGCATCACTCCTATCTTCACCCAACTCGGCGCGGGAATGCTACACTGCTACAAGCATATAGTAGTCTTCATTAGGCATAAACTCCATTTGTTTTTGAGTGTTTGGTGGATGTCATGTTGCATAATAATACTTGTATATTTATAATGGTAAAACATGTTGGCGGGAGTTTCAATTGGCGGGAGTCGCACTTGGCGGCAGTCTCTTTTGGCAGGAGAGTAATTTACTATGTTCCTGGTGGTTCCCCGCCGAGTGACACATTTTCTACTGTCGGGGTGGAAGGAACATTTTCCTTCGAATTGCAATGATTAATTGGCTTAGAACCCCGCCGGGTCAGAATTTTTCACCTGCCGGTTGAAATACTACACCGGCGGGGGTAAAACTTCTCCGGCGGTGTACATTTTTCATACGGGCGGGGTGAGTGCAAACAAGAGACTTCCAGTTTGTATGGAATGTTGGTCCGGGACCCCGCCTGGCCACAAATTTCACACTGCCGGTTGACAATGTCCCCGACGGTTGACTAATTTTCAACCGCCGGGGTGGAAGATTAGAAAATCCAATTTTTCCATTCGTCATCAATCGACGACTGACATATTTTCAACCGCCGGGGTTGTGTTCAACCGGGGGGTGGAATTTGTCCCACCGCCGGGTTGGAAGGATAACCAAAGCGGCCCTAAAAGTTCAAACTTGCTTAAATGCGTGTAACGTGTTTTGGTTGAATTCATGGTACAAGGAGAAACAATACACAAAACGACATTATATAACGCGAACAACGTAGTTAACAACAAATTAGTTCCAAATAGTATCGTGATCATCGTACAACAATACAAAATATAAAACAAACATAATCCACAAAATGTAGTTCGCAAACTAAAACAACATGCAAATGAAGAATGCGACTACCATGAACAGAAGCCACGGACTAGTGATCTCCAACACCTTCTTTGCGAATGACATGAGCTCGTCATGGGAATTGTCCAACGGCCGAACACGATTAATCGTGTTGATCGCATCAACCGCGAACCTCTCGGTAAGAATACAAGTCGTGATGTTAAACCAACCGTACCTCTTCACGTACTCTTTGTACTGTGGGGATGACGTGTGGCTACTCCCTTACAAGGCCCGACGAGTACCTATCGATAATGTAAAGGTGCTCCCTCCAGTTCGCCTAGTGCCTCCCATGCAGCGCATAACGAAGATGGTCTCCTCTTTGCAGACCGGTTCTAGCCAAAAGGGGGTCGAGCGGCCTTTCCTGGATCCAACCAAACTGACTCATCACTCGGTCCGGGTGATATGCTTCGCTTACTAGCATAAGGCGAATAGGGTTCCGATACAACCATATTGCCTGCTCAGGCCACACTTCACGTACATCATCGTAAGGTCGGAATATCACCTACAAAAAAGTAATTACGCATATAATCATATAATTAATAGTTAAATAATAATATACATAAACAACAATACTTACTTCCGTCTCTCCTTGCGCGGTGAGGATGTCACGGTAGTAAGGCTTCCCGCGAGCTACTGATCCAGTGATCCTCTTGGGCAACCACGCTACCATTTTTGGATCGGTCGGGCTATAACCGCTGTTAACCGCCGCCCGGAAGATGGGAAAGTGGTCGTAGATTCAACATTCCATTAGGGCCGAAAACCCGACCAAGCTCTTCAAGGAGTGCTTCGAAACGCCTCCCAAGATTTTGTACAACCACACGAGTGCACATGTACCCCATGCATACGTACGGAGATTGGACAAATCCTCGAGGTAGTGGAGAAAATCGCACTAGATGTTCTTCTGGCTCGTGTTTGCGAAGATGGTACACCTAAGGATGAACATGATGAATGCCCTAGTAGCCGATTTCTTCATCTTCGTAGTGAGGTTGGCATTGGAATCCCAATACTCTGCCCCGGAGAACATCGTCCGTAGCCATTGGAGGCCAAACCCACTCCCGTCATGCGCCTCCATATCCTCATGCACAACATCCGCCAAAACTCCTAACAAATCTGCATAACGTGCATATGTCGCACCTATATCGTCCGTCCTAAAGGTGTCAATAATTCTCCCCTCGACTGGGAGGCCATTGATGACATACACGTCATCTAGCGTGATGGTCATCTCCCTGAACGCAAACCGGAAGATGTTGGTCTCTTGGTGCCACCTCTCAATGAACACCTCCGCCAACTGTACGTGCGTATTGAACTTCGGAAGATGGCGCATTAGTGGCCAGAACAGTGTCTCTTCCAACAAAGATTTGACACCCAAATACTTGCTAAGGTCCCAGTAACCGAGCAGACCGTACTTCGACTGGACGGTGATAGTAGATCGTGCCTGTAAAAAATCCAAACACGCATATAATTTTAACACAAATAAAACAGTTAAACTAATTACAAAATATAAGTTAATCCAAAATTAAAAAACTTACGTCGTCCATGAATGTGTAGTACGCCTCATGTTGCGCGTAATTCGGGAACAGAAGGATATTGTTTTGCGCTAAAAAAATTCCTCAATCCTTCCGGATCAGTGGGACGTCCGACCGTACACTCTCTTCGAAGTGATGGCTTTGGGACCTCCGTTTCCTCCTCCGTCTCGACCTCGTCTATTAGCCCACGTGGAGGAATCGGTCGTACAGCGGGCTCCCTTGTGGCATCATATTTTCTTTGCCTCAAGGATCTTTCGGTGTGGCCCGGGCGCACCTCACACTCGGGGCGTTCCCTTTGTTCGGGGCGATCGACCGCCGCCCTTCGGCTACCTCCTTCACCTTTCTTTTGGGGAGGGACTTCCCGTTCTCGCCTCGGGATTTTTGGTGCCTTCTCTTTAGCGGGGCGAGGTGCTTCGTGTCTGCGGGAACAAATAGATCAAATCAAGTTAGAATTTCTACAAAATTAACTAGGTCCCCGCCGGTTGAACTATTTTCACCTAGTGGGGAAATATATTTAATTTCAAAATTTAATCTCGACCCCGTCGGGTGAACAATTTTCAATCGGCGGAGATTTAATATTAATTTAAAATCTAATTTCGACCCCGCTAGGTCAATCCAGCCAAACCCCGCGGGGATGAAGAACATGAACAAATCCAGGTTGGTTACCCCGCCGGGTCAACCCGTTTACACCCGGCGGGGATGATGAATTTCCTGGAAAAAATTAGGTTCCCCGCCGGTGTGAATATGATCACCCCGGCGGGGGGTCTCGAACAGACCCAAAACCGCCATTGGAGACCTGAAACACAAAAACAAATCCTAACCTAAAACATCAAATCGACCACACCAACTCTACCCAAGCATCAATATACAACTAAAAACAACTAAATAAACATGCTTCGCCTATTCTAACAACCATTCTATATCAAAATCTTAAAACTTAAGAAAAACTAAATATAACAAAAAAACAATATTTAAGAGTATAAACTTACCCTTTTCATTCTCCCATTGTCGTTCTTCACTGGATATACTGAAGTTCTTGAAGTTTGAATTTGTGGCTGATTTGGAAGTTTGGAGTAGTGGAGAAATGAGAGGGAAAGTTGGAGCTGGTTTAGGTTTGCTTTTGTTTTGGAGTGGTTAGTGAATAGGGTTAGAACTTAGTAAAAACGAAAGGGTGTTTTTGGTATAAATTTGGGGCTACTTAAAATATGAATGGGTATGGTTATAATTGGGGCTGCTTATCCAAAGAGGTCCTAATTTAGCCAAAACTTATCTAAAATTGTTTAAACTATGAGTTGGTTTTATTTTTTCATTGTCATTTTCATGAAACTCATCTTTTCAAAACTTTGGCTCCTCGCGTAAAAATTATTGAAACACAAAATAAGAGAGAGGACGAACCGATCTCTTTCTCTTAGCCTTATAATAGTATATTCTCCGGTAAGCTAGATAGGCTATCGATAAATGTATAAATAATTCGAGTCTAATAATTAATTTAGAAGCGTTAATTTCTTTACAAATAATGTATAAATGAGTTTTTGTAAGAAGAAAAAACTTAAAAGACTAGAAATACAATATATGATTAACATATTTTTATTTATTAATGTATGAGGTAAAAGATTCTATAAATTGAGTGTCTCCATTAAATGATAAGACACGTACTTTGATTTTTGTGATTTTTTCTTTTTAAAAATATTTTACTATCTTCTATATGAATTATTTTATACGATTTCACTTTTAATTTAATTTTTAAATGATTAGTGACGGCCAAAGTGAGAGGTATGTTTGGTGCCTAGAATTTAGATGTAAAACCATAAACTCTTATAAAATTACATTTGAATTGTTGTGATCAATGGATCTCGTGCGAGTAGATCAAGAAGTAGTCGTATAAAAAAAGGTAATAAAGGCAGGTCTGGGGCAAATAGAACCTCAAATCGATCTGCAATTGGAAGATCAATCGGTTTTAGACTGTCAAAAGAATCAGCTATTAAGGAAAATAACTGAACTAAATGACCAACTAGTTCAGAAGGAACATTCTGTGTTGACTAAACAGGGAAGGGTTCGATCCGAAGTTCAAAAGGTGAACGAAGGAAGAAATTCAATGTATTATTCTGATGAGACCCGGGAAGAAGATCTTAAAGGAAGGGATAGTTGTCGGGAAGTTCAGCTTTAAAATGATCAAAGTGAGGATCGAAGTTAACGTTGTTTAGAAAAGATAGAAGAGATAAACATATGTATATTATTTCGGACTCTAGTGAGTCACATACTCAGATAGGCGGTCCCAATCACGTGACCGAGGTAATATTGATCGAAGAAGGAGAGATTTAGGTGATAAACATTATTCAAAGAGGCTTGTCGGTCATATTCAACGATTCTGAAGTGAGAAAAGTATAAGAAACAAAGTGAGTACCAACGTGTACTTGAAAACCCCAATTTTGAGTATAATGTGACTAATCAATTCACAAACCTTTCGGATCAAGGGCTTTATGTGATTGCCAATGATGATATAAGGGGCAGTATAGACAAAGAGTAGGTTGGACGACGTTTCCTTTATTAGCAAAAATCAGGTCTATAACGCTTCCAAAGTGTTTTGAGATTTCCAAAATGGAAACGTTTGATGGGACACATAATCCTAATGATCATATCGAACAATTTATAAAACTGTATGATGGAATTTAACGTTAATAAAAAATTGACGTGTTGCGCATTTTCTAAAGGGTACTACATTGAAGTGGTATAACATGACTCCGAAGAGCTCTTAACTAACTTTGGGATGTTTTATACTGTTTTTCAAAGAAATTTTATTTGTACCAAGAAGATGCGTGCTAATGGGGATACCATAATTCAGTTCAAACAAAACGTAAGAGTTAACCTGAAGGATTATACAAAGCATTTTGTGATTACTAAGATTGGTTTGGAATTTGCGGCGAGCAAGTTGCTTGTGTTGTAGTCTAACAATGGTTTCTCTCTGAGGATTTAGCTAATGAGACAACAAAGAGGAGAGTGCTAAATTTTGAGGCTCTCATGGCACAATTAGAAGAGCAGATCAAGGTCAATGAGTCAACAAGAGCACCGATTGGACCAGTATCATTGCAAAAGAAGTTACAACAGGGAAGTACCTTGAATATTTAAGAGACTCGGTCACACGCATCTTTTAGATCCAGAACTCCAAATAGCTTGCCCCTTCAGTTTGGATCATCCCAAGTATCGGGTTTGGTTTATCAGCGGAAAAAACCTACGTCGAATTAATGGGTTCGACCCGACTATTATGTTGAGTTAATTAAAAATATAGCGACCATTTTTGAAAGGGCCAGGAATCATGTTCAATTCTGAAATTCACCTTCAATAAGAAAACCAAGAGAATAAAAGAATGCAAAATTTTGCAAGTGCTACAATAACACTGGACACGACACTACAAATTGTATAACACTTCGTAAGAATATCCAACCATTGATAGAGAATAGAAAGTTAACCATTTTTTTAAAGATGCAAGTTGGGTCACAACAAGAACCGAACACAAACCAAGCATGGACAGCTGGGAACACGTCTTCTAAACAAGAAAATATGATAGTGATAATTGCGCCTTAGGATGGATTCGATGTAGCCACTAACTACCTTGATCCTTATCTAGAATGAAGTTTTGTGTTAGTGGTAAATGAACATAAACCTAAAAGTAAGGTTCAAAGTTTATGCAAATATTTTGAGTCTTTGGCAATTTTTGGAGGTGTTACTATGGCTGGAAATGCCAATAATTTTTGAAAGACGCATATGGATGGTTGGTGGAATTTTGACTTACCTTTATGGAAAGAATTTGATACCTTTTATTCTTTTAGATGAGGATGAATTGAGGGGTGTTATTGGACCTCATGAAGATGTTTTGGTTATTGGAACTGAGATAACATGAAGTGAAATTTGAAGGATACTTATTGATAACGATAGTTGGACCAACGTATTGTTCTTATCAACATATAAAAAAAACAAGACCCTCCGATGATCATTCGTTCAGAAAGTACTATAATTGGGTTCAGTGGTGTGATGGCCAATGTAATTGAGGAATTCGAAGATGAAGTATTGTTACCATTTAAGAATAAGGTAAGGGTGTTATTTGTGGTGGTAGATATTCGGACGACATATATGTGATTTTTGGTAGATATTGGTTGTCAAAAAACATGTCATAGCTTCAACAATTCATCAGTGTTTGAAATATATGGTTGGAGATCTCGTCGGGACTGTTCGACGCAGTCAACAGGTAGCCCGAGAATATTATGCACAAGTTGTTGATTTAAGGGGATGAAAGAATACTTGTTAGAGGGGTTTTCCTTAGATTTGGAAAATTTAGATGACACGATGGAGGCCCCTCGATCATTAGTAATAGATGAGAAGATAGAGGTATGTGAATTCTTCGAGGGGGGGGATACATTTGAGGATTGGAACTTTATTGCCATCATAGATGAGGAAGTGCTTAGTAGATTACTTGTCAAAAAAATTAAATACTTTTGCTTGGAGTACCGAGGATGTAATGAGAGTTCCATCTAACATAATTTGTCATAGCGTAGGTATAAATCTAAATATAAAACCCATCGTCCTATTGTAGTAGAGTTGGACCAACTTACAAAAATGGGTTATATTAGAGAAGCTTAGTATCTAGTATGGGCATCGAATCGAGTACTTGTAAAGAAAAAGAATGGTAAACGGAGAATGTGTGTTGATTTCACAGATCTGAACCGAGCTTGTCAAAATGATCCTTTTCTTATTCCGAGAATAGATCAACTTATTGATCCAACTTCAGGATATAAACTCTTATGGTTCATGGACGCTTGTGTTGGGTATAACAATATTTAGATGAATCAGATAGGTCAGGAAATCACTACATTTATTATTGATAGAGGGTTACATGGTTACAGAGTGATGCATTTTGTTCTTAAAAATGTTGCGGCTACTTATCAAAGGTTAGTGAACAAAGCTTTTGCTACTCAGATTGGGCGTAATATGATGGTATACATAGATGATATGTTGGTTAAAAGTGCTAATGATAATGATTATTTTTTAGATTTGGAAGAAACATTTTCTAATTTAACAATCATTCGTTTGAAATTGAATAATGAGAAGTTTACTTTTGGAGGTCACTTGGAAAACTTTGTGGGTTACATAGTCAGTGAGAAGGGGATCGAAGCGGACTTGGAGCAGTCAAAATATTTAATAACTATGAAACTTCCTCGGACGATTAAGAATATGTAAATCCTAATGAGAAGATATTTAACTTCAAATATATTTATGTCCAGGTTTTCCCATAAATGCACTCTATTTTTCAAGTTTTACGACATGCTATAGAGTTTTCTTGGACACTGAAATATGATGAGGTGTTTTCCAAAATTGAAGCACATTTATCCTCTCCAGAGATTTTGACTAAGCCTATTTTAGGTAAAAATTTATTTATATACATTACGGTTTTAGATTTTACAGTGAGTGTAGTTTTGGTAAGGGAAGTCAATGGTTATCCACGCCCCACTTACTTCTCCATAGAGTTTTCCAGAATAAGATGAAATGTAATTAAAGTTGGAGAAGTTGGCTTTAGCTTTGGTTGTAGCTTGTCGGAGCATGCATCCTTACTTTTAAGCTCAATTGATCAAAACGGTTAAAGAGGTGGAAACCAAATGGTTGTGTGCAGAGAGGGCATTGTGATGCGTATCACACCATACCAAACGTTTATTACTGTCATGAAAAGGCCAACTCTTGTTCGAAGTACTAACAAAGGCTTAAGCTAATTTCAAAGTGAATGCACACAAAAATGTATTCGAGGAAGATGGATCAAGTTAATTTCAACGTGAATGCACACACAAATGTATTCGAAGAAGATGGATCAAGTTAATTTCAAAGTGAATGCACACAAAAATGTATTCGAAGAGGATAAATACAAATCTAAATAATTTTGAAGTGATTTACGTTCGAAACAGATTGAATTTGGCAAGGGATTGTCTGTTTTTTATGATTTAGAAGTAATAACTAGTTCTTTTTTATTATATTTCATAAAAACTAGGGGCTACTAATAAGGATACAAAATGTTGAGGACTTAAATGTAATAAATTAAAGTCTTTTATGATCAATTGTAAAGATATAAAATAGTGTTTAGACTGTTTGTAATGATGGGGGACAAAAGTGCAATTAACCCATTTTTGTAACTAATTCTATTACACTAAGTCTGACTGCTTATAAATAAAGGTTGAGACTTTTACTACAAAGGACGATACTTTCTGAAGCTAAGACTACTTTGTTACTTTTACATTTTCTCTCTAGAATCAATCCATTTCCTTATAAATTTCAAGAACTAAATTTACACATATCATAGTTAGTACGAACAACTTTTCAGAAAGGTTTACGATAATTTTAATGTAAACCCTTTCCGAGGTTTACATGATACGACTTATTGGGTTTGATTTTATATTTTTAATATCTCTTTACCATCAAAAGTTTTATACAACTGGTCTTTGGTATATCGACGAGCTTACCATGACGGTTGATAAGAAGATTAGTCGAATTGAGACTAGAGAAGAAGATACATCTAAAAACATTGGGAGTATAATTATTCAACCGTTACATATCCAAGACAAAACTGGACTTGTTTTAATAGTTCCTAGAAATAAAGTACCGAAAGATGCCGATAGTTCCTCTTCTAGCAAACCAATACATCAAGAAGATCAACCTAAACTTGGCACATGGTCTTCTCAAACTGAACTTGGCACATAATCCTCTTTCAAATATGATGACCTTAACAACAAAAAAGATTCCTTTATTATTCGATGGAAAACAAATACAACTATTATACATGATGTTCTTCAAAATAATAATCCACTTACTCTTTAAGATGAGCCTATACCATCCAAAGAGCATCCTAAGAAAAAAAATGAATATTTATTAGACAAGATTGGGCCCACTTAAACAAAAAGGTGTGACAGTATCTTGTACGAACCGTGTTTCTATTAAGAAGAAGAACTCTATATCTAACGAAGCCCCTTCGAATATCACATATGATCCTAATACGCTTCCTCGAAGTACTAATAAGAAACCTCAAGCTTCCAATGATATTCTCACTCATAAAAAAAACAACTCCTCCATTTTTTATCAAGACCCAATCGTTAAGAAGAATCATATTATTCCTAATCATTCTTCAATTATTAAAGACAAATATTCTACAATATCGTATGATCAATAAAGAGGCATAACGAAAGTTAGCGAACCTGGTGCACTTCCAAAACAAACTTCTGATCAAGACAAAGGAAACTGTGCGGCTTCTTCAATTACTTCAACTCAAAATACCAATCTACATAACACTCTCATATATTCTTCACTAACTGTTTAAGCAAAAAATTCCATTGAAAACCAGCTAGCATCTCTTATAGGTCATAGTCAACAACCTAGCTTTATAAGTTTTCCAAGAACAAACACCATTGATGACTCATCAACTCATATTTTGCCCCAATTTGTCATATTAAAATTGTATGAGTATGGACAACATCTTACAAAAGTAACTTGAACTTAAAATAAAGCATTGTTTTTATCATTACACTTTGTTCAATATATTGTTGATAAGTAATTTGCTTATCACCCATTATTTTTACCTATATTTAAAATTTATCATAATTCAATACTACCCATATATCGATTAACGACCTCATCAGATGTTGACACAATGCCAAACTTCAAACTGAGTCTTATGTTGTTTGGATTTATTAGAGAAATTACCGATGATTTAAACAAATTTAAAAGATGATATACAATTTTAAGAAAACATACTTACAAATTATCTAAAGGTAAATTCTAAAAAGACAACTTGGTTGCTAAACTAACTAGTAAGAAAGATGCTTTGAGGAAAGTAGTGAGAAACTTACTTTGAATAAGAAACTGATGTTGGAAAACTGGCTTGACAGGTCAACTAGATCTTTAAAAGGTTTTGAAAGATGTTGAGAAAAGAAATCTTGGAAGAAACTGCAAAAACTATTGAAGAGAAAGATTTTTTTTTAACTATGACTGACAGTATGCTTAGAAAAGTAAAAAGCGATACTATCATAGAGATTTGGAAAACAAACACTTTTAGTCATTTGATGAAGACGATCCCCTCAGAGCCCTGCGATTTACGACAGTCCTGCACGATACTTCACCCCTCTCATGGAATCGATTTCGACCATTTAAGACCGTACACGAGACCGGATAAGATACCAATCCCTGAGAGCCATGTGAGCCCCAAGCTACAAGCGATCGACCCGACATTTTTGTGGGTACCATAAAGACTACGGCCACAAAACTAATGATTGCTGGCAACTACACGAAAAAATAAAAAGGTTAGTAGACAATGGCATTCTAATCCAATCTGTCTGGTAGCAAGAGCAGGGCCTGCGAAGTGACAGATTGGAGGGTCCAAACGGTCGTCGGGACGAACCCTAACGGAGTGAGCCAGACACCCGCAGGGAAGACAAAACACCTGATCCAAGGAAGCAATAATGGATGCTCGCTATATCCACATGAGGTACCTTAATTGTGGCCGATCAACAAGCCAGGAAGAGGTCAAGGGAAGACCAACATGTAATCTCAATAAGAAGTTCCTAAAACAGCTATCGTGAACCAGTGGTAGACCTGAGTTTTAACGATGACAACATGAGAGGAATATCCACCTCACATGAGGATGCACTGACAATAATCATGGCATTGGTGGGGTGATGATGACCAATATATTAGTAGATGGGGGTCGCTCAGCCAATATTATTTTCAAAGCCAATTACGACCATATGCTCGGAGTCCCTCCGTACAAGCTAACGCAGCGCACGCTAACTGGTACGAAGGGAAGACGTCCCAGTGCGTTAAGGAGATCGAGCTCATAGTCAAGATAGGGCGTGGATCAACGAGGAAAGAACTCAAAACCCTCTTTATAATCTCAGATGCACCGAGCCCCTACCATGCCATTATTGGACGACTTTTGCTGCATATAATGAAAGCAACCTCTTGCATGTTTTGTTAGTGTGTCAAATAACCTGTTGGAAATTCTGTAGGGATCATTTGCAGTAGCCAACATGCAACAAGACCCTGCTATTCAGTGATCATAGATCCCAAGAATCCGCTTCGATATCAATTAATAGGCGAGGGGGTGCAACACCACAAACAATAACCCCATCGCCCGATCCAATAGATGACCTCAGGGAAGGCGAAGATCAGGACACCGATCCCGATGGCACCCTAAATAATAGCAGTTGGATGTGTCCTTCACATCAGAGCTAGCTTGGACCTAGGTATAAAAATCTTTTACTTACACTACTACAACAGAACTTTGATATTTTCTCTTGGACCACTAATGATGTAACCGGGGTTGATCTCTTTGTAATTTGTCATGACTTAACACTTGACAGATACATTAAACCAGTAGGCAAAAGCGTAGGTCTTTCTGCAGCAAAAAACAAGAAACAATCAGTTATGAGGTACTAAGTTGCTTAGCCTCGGTCATATTCACTACGTCCGTTATCCGGTATGGATCGCTAACCCAATTTGGGTCAAGAAAAAAGGAGGGGCATTGCGCATGTGCGTCGATTTTACTGATTTAAACTTAGCTTCTCCTAAAGACCCTTTCCCCTTACCCCGAATTGACCAGTTCATAGACTCCACATCAGGCTGTGATTATATGTCGTTTATGATTGCATACTCGGGCTATAATCAAATTCGAATGCACAGGAATGACGAGGAGAACACAACATTCCAGACCAAGCGTGACCTTAATTTCTATACAGTCATGCCCTTCAGACTAAAAAATGCCTGCTCCACATATCAGCATCTCGTCGATCATATTTTCAAAGAACAAGTAGGGCATTATATGAAAGCCTACATCGTCGACATGATCGTCAAAACTAATGTCTAAGAGTGACACTTGGAAGTACTGAGCAATGTTTTTGATATACTTCATTAGTACAATTTAAAACTAAACCCCCTGAAATGCTCATTTGGTGTCCAAACTGGTAACGTTTTAGGATATATGATCAGTAAAAAAAGAAAAGAGGTCAACCCCACTCAATTACAGGCGCTGCTGCAAATGGCGCCCCCGGTAATCATTAAGGAGGTTCAGTGTCTCACTCGCCGCCTCGCGGGCCTATCTCGATTTATTTGAAAAGCCTCTGATAAGAGTCACCCTTTCTTCGAAGTCCTAATGGGAGCAAAGAAATTCTCTTGGAACGACGAGTGTGACGCAACTTTCATCGCCCTAAAAACGTACCTCACCTCGCCGGAAATTCTATCTTCATCGGCACCAGGTGACCTTTTATACCTTTATTTGTCTGTCTCCAACCACGTTGTCAGTGCGGTGCTTGTCAAGGAGGTAGATAACATTCAACGCCCCGTCTACTATGCTAGTAAACTTTTAATCAACGCTGAGACACGATACATGAATCTAGAAAAGCTTGCTTTGGGTATGGGAGTGGCATCATAGAAAATGCTAACATACTTCCATGGTCTTACCATCACTGTCCGCACATGTTTTCCTCTGCGCAACGTGTTTCAAAAATAAAATAGCTCGGGATGTCTTACTAAATGGTTAGTCGAGCTGGTCGAATATAACAAATTTGAGCCACGAAAGGCGATTAAGGGGCAAGCATTAGCCGACTTCTTAACCGAATTTTTAGCACCCCGGCCGCCAGATGAAGACCTCAACACCATTGACGAGGAACATACATGGGTTTTGGGGGCTGATGGGGCGTCAAACGAATCTGGCAGTAGAGCTGGTATTCTTCTGAGGATGCCAATAGGAGAGCAAATCAAACATGTGATCCTTTTCAATTTTCCAACAACTAACAACGAGGCAGAATATGAGGCTGTCATAGAGGGTATGCGTTTGGTCCGCTCAAGGAGTATTTGATGCAAAGCACGAGGGGACCCAAACTTAACTTACAATACTTAAGGAATGTGAAGCTGATTTTCACGCTGTTCAATACGAGCAAGTACCTCGCCTTGCGAATTCTAAAACTGATACGTTGGCAAAAGTGGCTGCGACGAACGACCAAAATCTCCTCATTTTATAGGAATATCCCAACATCACGCATTACCTCAAATAGTTCGAGGTATGCTCGATCAACAGCAGCCTAGATTGGTACCTCAATTTCTCTCTCTACAAACTTAATAATTTCTTTATTATCTCTCTAAAAACCGAGACTTATACTTAACAAATTGGTGACCACAGTGAGAATTATATTCGATTGGTACCTCAATTTCACGTCAAAAACTAGAAATTGTAGAAATCTTGCTCAATTGTATCACTCTAGATCGATATGGAACCAAGAAACGATGTTGATCCAATAGTTCTAAAAGAAATTGAAACTTTGAGATTTGATATACATAGGGAGGAAAGTGGATAATACGATCAAGCTCTGGTGTAGCAAGGTCATCCAAATATTGAGGTTCAAATGAATCAATTGCTCGATAAAATAACAGCATTAAATGACAAATATGTACAAAGAGAAAATCATTTTCAGTCAGCTAGGTCAAAATACGAGGTACGACAAGCTGAAGACAAATACGAGCTAGAATATCAATTTAATTGATCGTATACAACTCATTGGATTCGAAGTGATCGGAAGAAAATACATCTTAAATCTGAAGAGCACCGTACCTCGCAAAAAAAGAAAAAAAAGCAAACACATGTATATTACGTCTAGCAATGATGAATTTGATAGTTTGGAATCTAAAGAAGGATCATATAAGCAAAGAGGTATCCGGGATCTTCGAAAGAAGAAAGAGGTCGACCTTGAAAATTTCGTAAAGAATATAGATAAAAAAGAGACAATGTGCCTCATTGTTTAATGGAAACAAAATGATGTGAAAGAAATACATCAAATCAGTACACATGAGTGGTTGATCGGAATTTGTATGATGTTATGAGAACAAGAGTAGATGACCAGTATGTACAAGAAGTAAAGTGGAGAAATTAACCTTTAACAACTGAGATATGGTCTATTACTCTTCCGATGCGTTTTGACATTTCTGAGGTTGAGAAAGTCAATGAGATGAAAAATTCTGATGATCACATTGAACAATTCAAGAACTATATGATGAATTTCAAAGATGATGACATACTCAAGTTAAGATCAAATTAAAATGGAGGAATGAACCAGGGTTCAAGAAGTGGTTGGACATAGTCAAAAGAATTCAGGGCAGATGTCAAATAATCAAGGATACTTTTCGAATTATCAGCCACCTCGCTCAAGGAATAACAACTATTTGCCTCTTTAAACTGGTGGGTATCAAACTCAAGTTACAGGTTATCAAATACAAAGACCAAGACCAAATCAATGGATAAGGAAAAAGTATTATGCTGATTTAACTGAGAATGTTGCTGTAATTTATAAAAAGGCCAAAGGTTATGTAAGCTTTAAAAAGCCAGCTCCAATAAATAGACCAAGAGAAAAACGCAACAACAAGTTCTCTAAGTATCATAATGATATTAGACATGATACTGCGGATTGTATAGCTTTGAAAAAAGGTACATATTTTAATAGAAAATGGCAAGTTAGTTACTTTTGTGAAACGGAAAAAAAGTGGATCAAAATATTCGAGTGTATCAATTCCACAAGAATAAAATCCAAATTCGAAAGAAAAAAGTGAGCTAATGATTCTAGACTCTAAGTTCGATGAGTTTAATACAGCCTTGGAATATTTTGATGGTTATTAATGAACCAGTAAAGCAAGGACGAGTTTGGAGCTTATGTGAGTATTTTGAGTCCTTGACAATCTTTGGGGGAGATTCTAAGGTTGGTAACACTAATAGTTCTAGGAAAGCCACGTTGTCAGTTTAGCAACTTAAGTAGATGGATAGATATCTACTCATTTATATGGCAAGCGTGATACTCCTTTTATTCTATTCGATGATGATGATTTCATGGGAATAGCTGGTCCTCATAATGATACAATGGTTATAGGGGCATAAATATCTAGAGTTGAAATTCGACGTGTTCTGATTAATATAAGGAGTTTAACTAATGTGTTATTCAAATCTATGTATGATATGATGCGTAATACGCCTCGAATTTGTCGATCTGATCGTACGATAATTGGGTTTACATGGGTAACTGATAATGATATAAACTATTGAGGACTAAAAATATAAAATTTAAAAGTCTTGTATAAATAATTATAAATATATATGACAGATTTCAGCTGGTTATAAAGAGAGGGGGTTAAAGTGCAATTAACCTATCTTTTTAACAACTTCAGTTATTCTAATTCTATTCGTGTATATATAAAGGTAAAAGCTAATATTAATAAACATTGGACTTTCATTTTGTGAACGATCTCTCTTTACTTAACTTTCTCTCTCTACAAATAACTTACCTCTTCATCTCTCTTTAGAATCAGATTTCATCTACACCAAATTGGCGACCATAGTAGGAGTTGATTAATTGGTACCTTGATTTCTTGATAAAAAACTAAATGCAATTGACTTTCTTTTTTCGGTTTGATTGTTCTTGACCGATTTTCTGAAGCTGTTTTGGTTCAATAATGAAACCAATGAATGAAAAAGATCCTTTGGTTTGAAAGGCAGTTGAGACGTTAAAACTTGATCTTCAAGGATGAGAAGGTAAAGATGATGAGTCAGTTCCAGTTTGACAGAATCATTCGGATATTGAAATGCAAATGAACCAATTACTGGATAAAGTCATGACCCTAAATGAGAAGTATGATAAAATAGAATAAGATATTCAATCGTCTACGCTGAAATCTGAGGTGAGGAAGATGGATGATAAAAATGATGTTGACAACCAATCTGATCAATCTTGTACAGCTCGCCAGGATTGAAGTGAGCAGAAGAAAATACATTTTGAATATAGTAAAAAATGTCATACTTCGCGAAAAGAGAAAAAAAGAAAGCAAATGTATATTAAGTCCAGTGATGATGAGTTGAACTGTTCAGGATCTAAGTATAAGAGGTACCTAGGATCTTCGAAAGAAGAAAAAGGTCAACCTCAAAAATCACGAAAAGAATACAAAATAAGAAATGACAATGTAACTCGCTTTTTGAAGGAAGCAGAGTGGTGTGAAGGTACCACATCGAATTAGTATACCACGATGAATGGTCAGAACTTGTATGCTGTCATGAGAACAAGAAATGATAATCAATATGTACAAGGAGTCGACTGAAGAAAATCTCATTTGGCGACTAATATAAGGTCAATCATTCTTCCGAAAAGGTTCGATATCTCTAAGGTCAAAACGTTCGATGGGATGCAAGATCCTGATGATCACATCGAACAGTTTAAGAATTATATGATGAATTTCGAGGAAGATGATAGGCTGTTATGCAGAGCTTTCTCTCAAATGTTTAAAGGAACGGCTTTAAAATGGTACAACAGGATTTTGAAAGGATCCATTTCTAATTTCAGATATTTTATACAGCATTTCGACGATAATTTGTGGGAAGTAAAGAGATGTGGGAAAATGGAGACATAATAATACAGTGCAAACAAGAAGTAAGAGAAAAGCTGGAGAACTATACTAAATGGTTTGAGTTAACAAAATCTGGTTTGGATAATTGTGAAGGGATTGTCGTTATGAATGCATTTCGAAAAGGTTTGTTACCATGAAATTTAGCAAATGAAACAATGAAACAAATAAATTTGAACTTTGGAGCATTGATGGCTGAAGTGGAGGATCAAATTAAAGTGGAAGAGTCAACTAGAGTTTGAGGAGTGGTTGGATACAGTCAAAAGAGTTCAGGGCAAGTGCAAAATAGTCAGGGACATTCTTCGAATTCAGCCCAACCATCTCATCCGAGGAACAACAAAAAATTTCCTCCTCGAATTGGAGGGTACCCAACTCAAGCTACATGGTATCAAATTCAAAAACTGAGGCCCAATCGGTGGATAAGGACAGATTATTATGCTGATTAAACTGAAAAATTTGCTGCTATTTATGAAAAGGCGAAATGATATGTGAATTTTTAAAAGCCTACGCTGATAAATAGACCAAAGGAAGAGCGTAATAACAAGTTCTGTAAATATCATAATGACATATATGACACTGTAGACTGTATAGCTTTGAAGATGGAGGTTCAAACTTTAATTGAAATGGCAAGTTGTTAGCCTTTGTTTAAGGGTAGAGAAATGGATTAAAAGCTCATATTGCGTCGACTTCACAGGAAACAGATCCAAATTCACAGGAAAAAAATCTAATCATTATGGATTCTAAGACTGATGATTTCGATGCTGCATCAGAATATTTGGATTCAGATCTGGATCGACTAATTTTGATGGCAGTGGATGTGCCAGTACTAAAAAATCTAAAAAGATCCGGATTCAGATCTGGATCGACTGTTTATGTGAATTCTTTGAGTCAGTGGTAATCTTCAGATGAGATACTATGACTGGTAATACTAATAGCTTTAGAAAAATGCATGTGGTGCGTTTAGCTACTCAAATCGAAAGAGGGATGTCTACTGATTTGTACGGTAGAGAATATGTTCCTTTTATTATTTTCGATGAGGATGATTTGAGAGGAACTGCAGGTCCTCATGAAGATGTAGTAGTTATCGGAGCGGAAGTAACTGATATTGAAATCTGACATATGTTGATGGATACAAGAAGCTCTGTAAATGTTCTTTTGAAGTCTTGCATTTTTCAATAATAATCTGCTATAATTTAATTTACAGGTGTGATAACCTAGGAGATTTGAGAATTCGAGGGTGAAGTGTGTTTGGGAAAGAGATCTTTTTGTAAGAAGGTTCAAGTTTTATTTATGGTTTTGGATGTTCCGACCAGTTATAATGTCATATTTAAGAGAACTTGGCTTTCGAGGATGTATGCAATTGTATCCAAAGTCCACCAATGTTTGACGTATGTCATCAGAGATCGCATTGGGGTTGCCCGAAGAGATCATGAGGTAGCTAGAGAATATTATGCCACAGGTCTTCGAATCCGAGGTTCGAGCAGTGGTGATAGAATGGATGAATAATAATCAGGGGGTTGACCTTGGAAGTAGAAGAGAGGGTTGATGATCCGAGGGAAACCCCAGATTTACGTCAGCAGTTGTTACAATTTTTGTTCCATAATTTGGATATTTTTTCTTGGAAAATAGAATATATGGTAGGACTCCCAATCGAGGTGATATGTCACAGTTTAGCAATTAATTCAAAGATCAAAACTGTTATCTAAAAAGAAATGTTTTTTATTTTGAGAAATCAAAGGCTATTGTTATTTAGGTGGCTCATTTGTCATGGGTCAGACATATAAGGGAGTCACAATATCCCTTATGGACATCAAACACAGTGGTGGTTAATACGAATAATGAAAAATGGAGAATGTGTGTTGACTTTACATATTTGAATCGAGCTTGTCCTAAAGATCCATTTCTTGTTCCTCAAATAGACCAATTGATTGATTCTACTTTAAGAAATAAAATTTTGTCCTTTATGGATGCTTTTGAAGGGTATAACCAAATTCAGATGGATCCAAGGATTAAGAGAGCACCACTTTTATCACGGACCGAGACTTGCATTGTTATAGGGTTATGCTTTTTGGGTTAAAGAACGTTGGAGTAACATATCAGAGGTTAATGAATAAAGCTTTTGTTTCTCAGATTGGATGAAACATGAAAGTGTATATTGATGACATGTTGGTCAAGATTCTGGCAGATGATGCTCACTTGAAGTATTTAGATGAGACCTTTTTAAATCTAAGAGCTATTAGATTGAAGCTAAATAATGAGAAGTGCAACTTTGGAGTTCGATCAGGAAACTTATTGGGGTATGTTATTAGTGAAAAAAGATAGAGGTTGATCCAGAGTAATTAAAGGCTTTGGTATCAATGACATCACCTCGAACTATCAAAGAAGTCTCTTAATAGATTTATTTCTAGGTTTTCTGACAATTTTTTTCCTTTTTCCAAATATTACGAAGGTTAAAGGAATTTGAGTGGACCTCGAAATGTGAATCAATATTTTCAAGTGTTTAAGACTTGTTGTCATAGCCAGAGATATTGTCTAAGCCTCGAATTGAGGAGCAACTCTTTTTATACATTGTAGTGTCAGATTTTACCGTGAGTGTTGTGTTATTAAGTGAAGATTCATGAATTTTGAAGCCATTCTACTATGTCCATAAGAGTTTGTTGGCAGCAGAAAAAGGATATTTGAAGTTCGAGAAGTTGGCTTTTGCTTTAGTGGTGGCTGCTAGGAAGATGCGTCCTTAGTTTTAAGATCACACCATTGTGGTTCGAGCATAATTCCCACTGCAAAATAGTTTACAGCACCCCGATATTGCTGGGAGGATGACCAAATGGTTAGTACAGCTAGGAGATTTCGATATCAGATTTGCTCCTCGAACGCCTATTAAGGCCAAAACCTTAGCTAATTTCCTTGTTGAGTTATACTCAAGTAGATCAGACAAAAAGATAGATAATAAGCTTTTGTCAAGAAGTTCAATGTGGATCGTTCGAACTAATGGAGGTTCTAACATTCTAGGATCGAGTGCAAGAGTTCATTTGGTAGTTATGTTTCAAGCCATTAGATTCGGTTTTCATGCATCGAATATTGAAGCTGAGTATGAAGTAGCATTGGCTGGTTTAAGTCTTGCAAGAATCTGTAGGGTAACTTCAGGTCATTTAGAGACAAATTCCCAGTTAGTAGCGAATCAGGTGGCTGACCTTCCCGAAGGTAAAAAGGATTACTTAATTTTGTATCTTCTAGAGCTTCAAAATTTGACTCTTCTGTCTGAACCCGTTATTGTAGAACATATAGGGAAAGGACACAATACAGTTGTTGATTCTTTGGCAACCATTACTTACTCAGAAGAATATACTTGGATTATTACAAGAGAGTCCTTCGATTCTAACTCGTTCAGAGCAATGTAAATATACAAAAGAAGTTTTTATCACTCCAGATGTAATTTGAAGTTACTAGAGAACTGATATATTTAATTTCTTGTTAAAAGGAACGCTACCTCGAGAAGTGAAATTGGCTAACAAATTGAAGTTTAAAGCTCATGCTATGGTATATTGGAGGAGGTATTATACAAGATATATTTGAGTAGGACTTTGTTGCGCTGTTTGAATAAACAAGAGTCTCAGGAAAAAATTCAGAATTACATAATGGTGAGGGTTCAACACATTGTGGGTTCAAAGCATTGATACATAAAGTTCTGTTGGCAGGATTTTCCCTCGATTATGAATGATGCTAAAAGTTTGGTTCGAGGCTGCGATACTTGTCAAAAATTTACCAATGCTATTCATAAGCCTGTAGTTTCACTAATGTCCATTACCGAAGCCATCCCTTTTGAAAAATAGGGAATAGATTTAGTGGGACCATTTCTTACATCTTCTGGAGGATGCCAAATGATTATTGTGGCAGTAGATTATTTTTCGAAGTGGGAAGAGGCTGAACCATTATCCGGAATAAAAACGAAGGATGTTCTTAAGTTTATTGTGAACAATATTTATTGCCGCTTTGGGGTTCCTCAAAAAATCACCACATATAATGGATCTCAATTTAAAAATAGGGAAATGGTTTCTTTTTGTGCTTCGAAGGGTATTACAAAGTGCATCTCTAC
Organism: Limnanthes douglasii subsp. nivea; assembly: GCA_036936605.1. Lineage (NCBI taxonomy): Eukaryota > Viridiplantae > Streptophyta > Magnoliopsida > Brassicales > Limnanthaceae > Limnanthes > Limnanthes douglasii. The sequence continues at coordinate 57,190,690 of JAUPFV010000003.1, read as the reverse complement.
ACCTTTTCATCCCCAAGCAAATGGTCAGGTGAGGGTGACAAATAGATCTATCTTAGAAGCTCTGAAGAAGAATTTAACAGGGTCTGCAAGAAAATGGCCTAACTATTTGTAAGAGGTGTTATTGGCTTATCGAACAACTCCTAGAGAGGCTACTAAAGAAACCTCCTTTGCCTTGGTTTATGGTATGGATGCTATTAGTCCTGCATAATCTATATTACCTTCTTATAGAGTGCTTCTGTATTCCGAGGACCTGAATGACAAAGCAAAAAGGGAAGATTTGGACCTGATTGAGGAGAAAAGAGTTAGAAGACATTTGAATATGATTCATTATCAATCACTGACGAGGAGTCGGTATAATTCGAAGGTAAAAATGAGGAACTTCAAAGTTGGTGATAAAGTCTTAAGGAAATTATTCCTCCATACAAAGGAGAAGCGCATCGAAAAGACAATCTTGAATTGGGAGGAATCTTATATGGTTTTGGAAAAAATAAAACCGGGTTCTTATCGTCTTTCTGATGTGCAGGGGAGGATGCTTCAACATCTCTGACATACACAACATCTGAAATTTTATTGGGAATAAAAAAATGGATTTTTTTAAACAATCGACACACTCTTTCATACGATGTTGGCACATGGCGGGTTTAATGACGTGTCATGTAAATATTCGAAGTTATCAATAAAAGTATTTTTTGACCAATGGTTGTTTAAGTATAAGTATTTAAATTATTTTGGTAACTAATCAAAGACTAATGATCTTTGACGTTAACCAAGAGTAAATATTTCGAAGTGATATAAGCACTTTTCGAAGAAACAACGGTATTCAAAGTGCTACCTTCTTTAAACGCACTATAATTTTCGAAGTGCTATGTTCTTTAAACGCACTACAACTTTGCTACGCTCTCTAAATGCACTATAATTTTCAAAGTGCTACATTCTCTAAAGGCATTATAATTTTTGAAGTGCTACATTATCTAAACGCACTATAATTTTTGAAGTATCACATTTTATAAGTGCACTATTTGTATTTAAGGTGTTAGTATTCTTTAAAAGGACCAATGAAGTTCAATGTCTTAGTATCTTTGCTTGAAAAATTATAACTTTAATTTCAAGGTGAACATGACTTTTTTTTATAAAATTATAAGTTTGAAAGGAATAGAATATAGGAAAAAATAAAGTACTCATGCATTAAAATTAATTTAATGAGACACAAAACAAGTTTTTGAATGCTAAATAAAAAAAACATTCATAAAAACAATTCATCTTACAAAAATTAGATGACAAGAACAAACGAAAAGGAAAAATAAAAGTTATTCATCCTCGGAGTTTCCTTCAGATGATTCCCCTTGTTCAGATGCACTTTTCTCTGATTGTACTTTGTCAGAAGAATTGCTAGGTACAAGATCAAATTCCTCATTAGGGTGATTCTCAATGGAAATCAATTCCCAGAAGTTTGACAGGTTAGCTTTCGGAAATGTGGCATGAATTTGACGAACTAAGTTGATAGTCTTCTGCTCTTCGGCGATTTTAATGGTAGCCAGCATGTCCTTTCCACATTCATCTTTAGCAGCGTTCACAATGATTCTTTTCTCCTTCTCGAATTGAGTCTTAAGAGCATCCATGTTTCGTTTCAGTTGTTTCTTGTCATCCTCGCTCTTGTTTAGAGATTCTTCAAAAAGTGGATATCTGTTTTTCTCCTCAGATAACTCTCGAGCATGTTTGGATTTGAGCTCTTCTATTTCATTATTATGATAAGTGGTGAGCTATTCTATCTGATTTATGTGTACGTATTTGAGGTGGTTTTTGAGATGGATGATGCCTCTGAGAAATTTCGATTTACCAACTTGAAATCCATAAAACTGATCCTCCCCATATTTAACGAAGATTTCTCTTATCCTCTCTTCTGTTGCAGTATTTTTCTTATATCAAGCCATGCACTTAGCCATGGTCTCCAACTGACTTCGAGCAGATTCCACTTTTCTGCACAACTTTTGTGCTGCCGTTCCAAGATGGGTAAATGGTTGAAAAAGAAGTGTTACCTCTTCGGATGGTTCTTCAGCGGGTATGAATCTTGGATTGACATAGGGCATCAGAGCAGAGGTTGATGGTGGCAAAGATATTCATGTCCCAGCTAATTCAGAAAGAATATGGGTAGTTCTTTGACCAAAGTGTTGTGATTGTCCGACACTTTGTTTATGGTAGTTGATTGTCCAACCAAATGTAATGCTATTTTTGGAAGATCTTGGATTTCAAAAATGTATGTTGTTGTGTCCACTGTAAATCAATTTTTGAAGTATGTCTTTCGGGATCGAGTTGGTGTGGTTCGAAGTGACCAAAAAGTGGCCAGGTAATATTATGCGACAACACTCAGGGTTTGAGGTTCTAATTCTGAGGATCAAAGGAATGGATAGAAACAAAGGGGGTTAATCTCAGATGAAGAAAAAATAGATGATCTGAGGGAAACCTCGGGTTCTTTAACAGAGAGTGAGGATTTTGAAGAGCATATTTTTTCTAATGGGAAAACTTTACGAATATGAACATTGTTGTCTTCTACCTTGCGTGGTCAGTTTTTACAGTTTTTGTTTTGATAACTTGGATGTTTTCAATTGGAAAACAGAGGATTTCATAAGAGTTCCATCTGAGATAATATGCCATAACCTAGCTATTAAACTGAAGACAAAGCATGTTATTCAGAAGATGGGAGCTTTTTAATTGTGGAAAAGTCAAAGGCTATTGTTCAAGAAGTGGATCGCCTCTCCACGGCCGGGTATATTAGGGAGGCATAATATCCTTTATGGACTGTCAACCCGATATTAGTAAAAAAAAGAACGAAAAGTGGAGAATGTGTGTTAACTTCACAGATTTTAATTGAGCACTCCCTAAAGATCCATTATTTGTCCTTCAAATAGATCAGCTGGTTGATTCCACTTCAGGGAATAAAATTATTTCTTTTATGGATGATTTTGCATGGCATAATCAGATTCAAATGGATCCAGGAGATCAGGAAAGTACTACATTCATCACCCCGAGGGCTACATTATTCTAGGGTAATGCCATTTGGGTTAAAGAATGCTGGAGCAATATATCAAAGGTTGGTGAATAAGGATTTTTCTCCTCAGGTCGGAAGGAATATGGAGGTGTACATTGATGATATGTTGGTTAAGAGTTCTAAAAATAATGAACGCCTCGAAGATTTAAAGGATACTTTTCTAAATGTACTTTTGGTGTCCGATCAGGAAATGTTTTGGGGTATATTATTACTGAAAAAAGAATATAAGAAGACACTGAACAATTTAAGGAATTGGTTTCAATGACATCTCCTCGAACTACAAAGGAAGGACAAGTCTTGACATGAAGGTTAGATGTCCTTAATCGTTTTATTTCAAGGTTTTCTGAAAAATGTTTTCCTTTTTTCCAAGTATTACGAAGACCCAAAAAGTTTGAGTGGACACCAGGTGGTGAAGCATCTTTTTCAAAAATTAAAGAACTTTTGTTATCACTAGATATGTTGTATAAGCCTCGAATTGGAGAGCAATGGTTCTTATATATAGCAGTGTCTGATTTTGCTGTAAGTGTTGTTTTGATATGCGAAGACAAATGAGTTTTAAAGCCAGTTTATTATGTTAGCAAAAGGTTATTGGTATCGGAGAATAGGTATTTGAAACTTGAAAATTGGTTTTGGCTTTAGTGGTGGTTGCTAGGAAAATGTGTCCTTATTATCAAGCTCACACCATTTTAGTATGAACTTCTTTACCCTCGAAGAATGTGTTACAACGATCATATATTTCTGGTAGAATTACTAAATGGTCAGTAGAATTGGGAGATTTTGACATCATTTTTGCTCCTTGAACAACTATTAAAGCTCAAGCTTTAGCTGATTTTCTCGTCGAATTTCATTTTAGTCGATCAAATAAGGAGACAGATAAATAGATCTTTCCGGAAACTTTTATGTGGTGGTTCGAACAGATGATGGGTCTAGCATATTCGGGTGCAGTGCAGGGGTACAATTAGTTTCTTATTATGGGGACTCAATGTATCAGACTATTCGATTTGGTTTTTACGCATCGAATAATGAGGCTGAATATAAGGTTGCATTGGCTGGGTTGAAGCTTGCAAATATCTATGGAGCAATAACAGTTCGTTTGGTAATAGACTCGCAACTAGCGAAAAATAACATGGCAGGTGTAGGCTAAGAAAGATCAGTTAATTTTGTATCTACGCGAGCTTTAAAATTTGACTCTACTGTTTGATAAAGTGATTGTAGAGCATATTAACCGAGGATATAATACAATTCTCGATTCTTTAGCAACAATTCCTTATACAGAAGAATATTCATGGATATTTTTACATGAGAGTCCTTCGATTTTAAAAATATCAGAGAAATATAAATATGTTGAGGAAGTATTTGTCACTCCAGACATAATCAAAGTGATTGGAGTTCTGATATTTTTAATTGCTTACTAAGAGTTACTTTACCTCAAGATCCACAACTGGCTAAAAAGTTAAGATACAATGCCTATGGTTATGTGGTATTGGTTGGAGTGTTATTCAATTTTTTTTAATAGACCATTAATGCATTGTTTGGGAAAACAAAAATCTCAAAAGATTCTATCTGAGCTTCATGCAGGTGATGGTTCAGCTCAATGTGGTTTCAAATCTTTGACTCGTCAGGTTTTGTTGGCAGGTTATTATTGTCCTTCAATTATCAATGATACTAAGATCTTAGTCTGAGGTTGTGATACTTGTCAACATTTGATAAAAGAGTTAGAGATGATTTGAATATGAATCATTATCAGACTTTGATGAGGAGTTGATATGATTCAAAGGTGAGAAGGATGGGTTTTAAAATGGGTGACGAAGTCTTAAGGAAATTATTCATTCATACAAAGGACAAGCGACTTGGAAATACGGTCCCGAATTGGGAGGGTCCTTATATGGTGGTGGAGAAAATAAAGCCGGTTACGTATCGCCTTTGTGACGAGAAGGGAATGATACTTCAACATCCTTGGAATATAGAACATCTAAAACTATATTGGGATTGATTTTGTCTTTTTAAGTCTTTTTTGAATAATCGACACACTATTTCCTACCTTGATGGCCAGGTAGGTTTTATTCAGGTGTCATTTACATATTCAAGGTTATTAAGAAAATTCATTTTAACCAATGGTTGTTTTAAATATAATTTAATAATGAAATTTTGGTAACTGGTCAAATACTGATCATCTTTGAAGATGTTTACTAAGAGTAACTATTTTGATTCGACGTGCTATACATTTATTAAAATCAATATTCGAAGAAACAACCATATTCGAGGTACTACGTCTTTTAAACGCACTCATGATTTTCCAAAGTGCTACATTCTTTAAATGCACTTATTTTATTCGAAGTGCTACATTCTCTAAATGCACTTAGTTTATTCGAAGTGTTACGTTCTCTAAAGGCACTCAATTAATTCGAGGTGTTATGTTCTCTAAATGCACTAATTATATCCGAAGTGCTAACATGTTCTAAGAGCACTATTTTTATTTGATAAAGTACAAATTTATTTGTGACATTGTTGGAATTCGGAGTAATAAAGACTCGTTTATAAGATTAAAAATATTAATAATACGACAAACAACTGAGGAAAGAGGAATAGTACTTGTTCATTGAAGTAAAAATACAATCTTACAAAATATGTTTTGAATACCGCACAAAAATAAGTCACCATACTTCATCTGATGACTTTATAACTTGGACACAAAATGGAACAACAATTAATTGTCTTCTTCAGAGTTCCCTTCAGATGAGTCTCCTTATTCAGTGGAATTTTCTTCTAACTCCGTCTCTTCAGAAGAACCAGTGGGGATAAGATCGAAGGCTTCGTTGAGACGTTTATCCATGAGGATTAATTCTCAAAAGCTTGATAATTTTTTTTTCTAAACTTTATGTGGATTTCGCGAACAAATTAATTGCTTGTTGCTCTTCTGCATTTTTTATTGCAGCAAGTGTCTATTCAATATTGAGTCTTAACATTTTCTACAACAACTTGTTTTCCTCTTTGAGTGTCCTCTTGAGAGCAGTAATATCATTTGTCAGCTTCTTCTTTTCTTCTTCACTCTTATTTAAGGATTCTTGAATAGTGAAGTATTTATTTTTGCTCCTCATATAATATTTTGGCATGCTTGGCCTTAAGATCATCTATCAGAGCTTGATGAGAAATCTTGAGATCTTCAATTTGGTGATCATCGAAAGAGCGTAGATGATGTTTGAGCTAGATGACTTCATGAATATATTGCATTCTGTAACAGCATCGTTTTTATATCGAACCATCTCTTTAGCCATGTTTTCAAAATGGGCTCGAGAAGAATTTACTTATATGCATAATACTTTTATTGCTGCTTCAAGGTTGGAAAAAGGTTGCAGGGAAAGTAAAACTTCATTCGATGGCTCTTGGACAAGGATGCACATTTGATTCTTATAAGGCATAAGACCAGACGAGGAAGCTAGTGAAGTATATGAATTCACAATTTTATGTAAAAGAGGAGCAGTAACTTAATGACAAATTTGTCGAAGCTGTTCTTGGATTTGTTGAACCTTCGGATCCATATAATTTTAGAAAGCTTGAAGATTCTCTTCACTAATAGAATCATCTGGAAATGGGTGGTCATCTCCTCAGTTATGTTCCACTACCATTTCTCTTTGATTATCTTCTACTGTAGTTCCTCGTTGATGATTTTCTATTGTAATTTCTCCAACCTCGGTAAGTGGAACTTCTAAAATAGTATCTTCAAAGTTCTTTTTTACTCTCTTAGATGGTAAAGTTTTCGAAGTGTCCTTTTTTCTTTGGGGCAATAGTCTTTTTTATTTTCGAAAAAGGTTCACCCTCGACTCCTTCTCTGATTGTTGAAAGGCTAACTTCTCTCCTTTTAGTTTTTGTGGCTTTCTTCTTTTGTGGATTCAAATTAGTTGAAGGGCTAACACCAGATGCACTAGCTGTTTTTTTATTTTTCCCTTTCTTTTTCGAGAGCAGATGGCTGCCATATATGTTTTGCTCAGGAAAAATAACCTTATTTTCAGGCAACAATCTCTTCATAACAAGGTTTGGGTTTGGTGACTCCATTAAACTTTTGGGGAGATCATCACCCAAGGAGATCATCTATAGATGACTATTGATTAAATTTATGGGTTGGAAAGCTGAGTGGAACCTATTGCCCCATTCATTCTCTGTCCAAGTGGCCAATTGAGCAAAAATATCTTTCGCATCCCCTTTGCGACTATTGTACCTCTTCGAAATTTCAGAATACACTACCAATGCATGTGAGAAAGCTTATTTAAGTTTTAAAAAATAATAAGAGGTGAAAATGAGAAAACTCATTATTACTTCTGCAAAAAATGTTAAGTTTGGAAGGGTTCTCGTCGTATATTGGATTACCATTCTCCCAAACTCCTAATATAAAGACAAATTTCTGCTTTCATAATTTTTTAGCTTCAAGCCGGTCGTTGATTATTTTAAAGTCGCCAACCAGTCTTAGATACTAAAAGGGAAATACTGGTCCATTCGAAAGTCCAGTCATGGCGACGAAGTCTTCGATCAAGAGAGGGGTTTGACTTAATCTAGAAGCCATAATCACTAAAAAAAGTGTGAAACACAAATTCAGTGTCGCTTGTATAGGGCAGAGGTTCAACATTTCAAAGTATTATACTATCATCAGATCTAGTGGGAATCGAAGACCCCAATTGATGATCTCAGGATAGAACACCAATTCATCTGCTCCACAATCTAGTGGAGTCACCCCCCCCCCTCATTTGGTAGTCGAAGTGTAATGTTTTCTGCCATTCCATATTTTTTCTCCAAATGACCAGCTTCAGCTTCGTTATAATAAATGTATGACACATTTTTTAGCGCCATAGGAGTGGTTTCAAGTTTACACTCATTAAGGAAACAACGTCCTTGAGAATCTCAACTTGAGCTTTATTTTTCTTTCTTCTTCTCTCTGGTGCTCCTTGTTTCGAGGCATCATTTTTTTTGTCATCTGAAACATCACTTCCCTTGGCTTCGAAATTTGAATGAGTCATTTCTGAATCATTTTTTTCGTGAGACACTTCGTCTATTAGTTAAAGAGGATTTGAGGTTGAGACTGAGTTTTCCTCTTGGGTGTTCTAGGGAGTTTGTTGAGACTTCATGATGGTCTAAAAAATCTCCCTCAGAGGAGGAAATGATGGTGTATGGTTATTGGTGATGTTTTATTAAGAAGTGCAACCTCGACGTCTCCCATAACTATTAATGTTTTCTTTTGTAACATAAATAACTATGAGAAATATAAGCTTTTGGCTGAATCATATGGGTTACCTTGCGTGATGTTCGAGGAGGATTAAAATTGATAGGTGATGTAGTTTCTTCTAGACTTCTTTGAGTTAAATAGCTTTGTGTTATTTAACGATTCTTTTGAGGAGGAACAGAGTTAAATCTAGAAAGCACTAGAGAAGAATTTTGAGGCGTTGATTGTGAAGAATTTGTTGGTAAAATTTGTTGCAAACCCGGGGTGGATGAACGTGGAAACACAGGAGAACTTTGATTAAGGTTGAAATTATCGTAAAATGTGGTTTGAGTAGAGAACTGAGGCGAGCTGTCTATTATACATGTTGCCTTGTATTCAGCAGCCCTTTCGCTAATACACAAGTAGTCGTAATCCCAAAAATTGGTGTCTTAGTAGTTGAAGATCTTCTCATAAACCAAATGAAGAAGGATCTTCAAATTAGTTCATAAAATTTGAAAGTTGGGTGGGCAATATGAGTTTTCCGACGAAAGTAGCCAAGAAATTGAGTTCTCGGGTCATAGTAGCTAAGGATTCTCTCAGGAGAAAGTTGTTTTCTCTTACTAGAAGTTATTTGTGAAACAATAATAGAAGGTGGAGGAAATATTTATAAAGGATAAGAAAGAGACAGAATGGTTAGAGAAGAGGAAGAGGTGGTGATGGCTATTGGGTAGAAAGAGGGAATATTATGTGGTTGCTTGTAAAGAAGTAAGGTGCCACCTGTTGGATTTCATACCTAATGATAGGCCTAGTGGCTCATCGCACAAGTTCTAGACCATTCCCAAGTTTTTTTACCGTTTTGAGAAAGCCAACTCATGATGCTATATGTGAATATTCGAATCGCAAACAAAGGGTCAAACTAGTTTTGAGGTGAACATGTGTTCGAGTTCATTCGAGGAGAATAAATATATGGCTTGATATTTTTGAGTCAGTTGATAAATGTTCGAGGCAAAATTTGGATATGGTTTTATTCAAAGACATCATATGTTGTCAAATTATATTTTGACAATGGGAATGGAAGTTCTAATGCGAAGCAGATTGAGTTTTGGCAAAGAACAGTTTTTACTTAACAAGATGTCCGATGTTTACTAGTTCTTATTCGTTGTTTTTCATAAGAATTAGGGGGGCTACTGATAAGGCTAAAAAATATTGAGGGCTTAGTTGTGATAGAACTAAGGTCATATATGACAAATTGTATACATGTTGTATGATTTTTAGACTATTTGTAAATAAAGGAGCTGAAATGCAATTAACCCATTTATGTAACTGAATCAGTTATATAAGTCTCTGCGCCTATAAATAAAAGCAGATGACAATGAATAAAAGGTTATGCTTTCCGATTAAACAAGTCTTATTTTATCTCTTTTAATTTCTCTCTGTACAAATTTAATACTTTCTAAATGATATCCTCTCTTATACTTTACAAGAGCATGCCTTTTTATTTTGCGTGAAGAAAAATATCCTCATCTGTAGTCTTACTAAATGAGATTAGAAAACCGAAGTTACCTCTTTTGAAGGCTGTCAAAGACTTGGGATTAGCAAAAGAACGAGTGTAGGCTGAAAAGAAGCCTGCTATCTCTGCCTATGGTCCGGAGTTTACGAGTGAGTTGAAGGGTCGAGATACCAACGTAAAATCCGCTTTGATTTTAGACTTCCTTGGACTTTCTCCCGACTTAAAACTAGGCAACTTTTAGGATCTTGTTCGCGAGAAATGTCTCCCTAGAGATGTTTTGCTTAAGGATAGCAAAGAATCGTTAATTAAAAAAAAAATCTAAAGAATATGAGGGATTGAGAAGTTCCTCAGATGATTCCTTCGAAGCGGGCTCTGAGGAAGCTCCTGAAACATGAAACACTTCATAATATTTTGCTTATATCAGTTATCCTTTTTATTTTGTGTATGCCAAACACATGTAATTTTTCTTATAAGCAAGTCCATATGCAGTCATGGCATTTTGTAGATAAATATTTTTATCAACAACAATTTTCTTTTCACTTGTGCATTTTTTTAAACTACAAATTTGTGCCTTCAACTTCTGCCTAGTTGGAGGTGACCAATCTCCAACTAATTTATAAAGTGATCTCTCGGATCAAAAAACAAAAATAGTTGAATGTTCACCAACTTTCCTTTGAAGACCTCTCGGATCCAGAAATATAAATAGATGATTGTTGACCAACTTTGGATGGAAGATCCCTCAGATCTTTAAATAAAAATAGGCGAACATTGATGAACGTTCATTGGAAAACCCCTCAGATCCAGACATAAAAATTAGTGAATGTTGACTAGTTTTGATTGGAAGACCCCTATGATCTAAAAAAAATAAAATAAAAAGATTAGCCTTCAACCCTTACATAAGTAAAAAAGGGGTTTCTATTCCCAAACCAACTATTTAGGTACCTTGTTAAAACCTTTATGTGCCACCAGGATAGGAAAGAGTAGGCGACCAATCATTACATAAACTTAATAAAAATGGTAAACATTGTTTACGTTTACTCTAGATACAATTTAAGGTGCTCAATATTCCACGGGTGTCGAAGTCCCTCATTCTTGGTCTCTCAACTGGTATGTTTTGGGCTTTACCCTCTCAGTTACCATGCATGGTCTTTCCCAGTTTGGTCCCAACTTTCCGAGTCGTATCTCTTTGGTATGTAAGAAGACTTTCCTTAAAATTTTATTTTCCACTTTAAACTCTCGTTGTCTAACCCTAGACGCGAATATACTTCTTATTAGTGTCTCATAATGTAGAGAGTTTAGTTGTGCTCTTCTTATTTTTTTTCCTCAATTTAATCGAGTTTGGTCCGTCTTCCATCGTTATTATGTTATTCTGAATAATTTTAAGTTGATACGAAGGGAAAATCTCATCGGATGTTGTTACAACGTTCATCCCATAAACTAATGTGTAGAATGATTCTTGTGTTGTCATTTGAGGCATTATTTGGTATGCCTATAACACTTCTTTAAATATTATTCACACTTTCCAGCTTTGACTTCCAAGTTTTTCTTAAGCTCATCGATGATTTTTCTGTTTGTCATTTCGACTTGCCTATTTTCCTGCGAGTGAAAGGGTGACGAGAAAAATTATCGTATATCTTGGGAAAAACAAGCCTTCATATCTTTTTTATAAAATTGTGGATCAGTATACATCGTTATCTCCTCATAAAATCAAAACGACAAAATACGTTTGACAAAATGAATTTAAGGACATTCTTTTCTTTCTTTCCAAATAGCGGTTCTACTTCTACCCATTTAGAGAAATAATCTAGTACAACTGTTATGGTTTGTTATCCTCCGAAAGCCATTAGAAATGGCCCACCTAGATCAATACTCCACTGGTCAAAATGTAGCACCTCAGATACGGACTCAAACGATACTGCATGCATATGTATGGTATTAACAAACCCTTGGTAGTTGTCACGCCTTCTAACCAACTCTTTCGCATCGGTCATAATAGAAGGCTAATAATACTCCACTTGTAAAACTTTCATTGTGAGTGTTTTGTACCCACAATGTGCCAAACATTTCCCCGTCGTCCAATTTAAACAATATCATATGTTATTCATTTTATTGGCCAAAAATTCCTTAATGCCATATTTTCAATCTTTGTCATTACCTATTGAAATTTGGAAAGCTTCATTTGAATTCTCATTTTTTACTCGTAAATTGTTACTATTAAGGGATTTTTTTATGTTAGTATCCATGGACATTCTTTAGAATAGGCTCTAGTTGTTAAGGAGTCAACCATATAATTTTCAGCCTTATGAACATGTTCATATGTCACACTTTCAAACACAACTGCTAATACCTTTAAGGCTTTCAAATAGTTTACCAAGTGGTTTTTCCTGGCCTCAAATTATCCCAAAGCATGATTTACAAAGAGTTATGAGTCGCTTACCGATCGAACCCTTTTTGCACCGAAAATCTATGTGAGTCGCAACCCTACCAAAGCGGCCTCGTAATCTACCTCATCTTTTGACGCTTGAAAACCGAAGCGTATAGCCTGTTACATCGATATTATTGACCTCTTGTATTAACACCGCACTTACCGCGTAACCGGATACTGCTATGTAGATAAATAATCTATCTCCCTGAATCGACTTTGTTAAGATCTCAAGAGAAGATAAATATTTATTATTCCAAATAAAAGCTTCAGTACTTTACGGAGTCCAATTGAGACAACTAGCATGTCTTAACACTTTTAAAAACAGGGTACATTTGTCTGGAGACCTGGATATTAATCTATTTAGGGCAGCCAACTTTGAGGTCAACATTTCCACCTCCTTAATGGATCTAGGAGGATCAATAGTGCTCAAATCATTTATCTATATTAGGTCGGCCTCTATCTTGTGATCACTAATTATGTAGCCCAAGAACTTCCCTCACGGACCGCGGAGGTGAACTTATCTGAATTTAACTTTAAATTTGTTACTAAAGGTTTCTTCTAAGACAGAAAAATGGTCTTTGTCCCTAGATCTCTTTACCAACATATCTTAGAAATATACCTTAACATTGTGTCTGTTACGACCCTTAAAATTCTTGTTCACCAACCACTGGTAAGTTGCTCCGATATTTTATAACCCAAACAGCATGACCTTGTAATAATGTAGACTGATGTAGCCCAGAAAGTCCAAACAGAAACCTTTTTAATTTTATTTTATTCAAATATCTTATGTTATTTAGATCAAATATAATTATATTAAGATTTTATTTGATTTTATTTATTTTATTTCTTTGTATTCTAATTTAGGATTTTGAGAAGCTTCTATATAAAGCCTCAAATGCCTTAAGTTATTTTAAATTTTTGGAATAATATATTTTTATCTCTAAAAATTTCAATCTTTGTTACACTTAGATTAGGGTTTCATCAAGTTACCCATGAATTAGGGTTTCATCTATCGTTTCTTATTCTTCAATTTCCGCTGCGTCATCAGTTTGGTATAAGAGCCTCAGTTCCTGCTATGGAGAAGCATGTTTCTAAAGCCTGACTATTCTGATTCAAGGTTTAAAGAAGAGAACAACACACATGGTCATGAAGATTGGGAAGATGGTTTGAGTATGAAGGGGCATACCAGCCGTTTCAATGACGATCGCATTGACCGGTTACTGAAGAAGTTTAAATTGGCTACCAATCGTCGAATCAAGGTAAAACTTTCTTATCGAGATGTCGTCTCAGGCTATGAAGAGGTTTTCAAAACCATTTTTTTCATCATCTGGACATGGAGATGTTGTCTTCAGGCTATGAAAAGGTTTTCGAAACCAACTTTTTTATCAATCAGATGGCTTCAATGCGACTTTGAATAAGGAACACTCGAGAAGAATTTATCTTATTCCGATAAGGTCAACAATTATAATTCCCAATGTAACCATTGAAAACAATAAAATAAAATAATTTTGGTTGTTGATGGTGATGGTGTTGTGAATTCGAGAACAAATTCTTGTCAACCAGGAGAGGATGATGTAGCCCAGAAATTCCAAACATAAACTTTTTAAATTTTATTTTATTTTATTCAAATATCTTATGTTATTTAAATCAAATCTAATTATATTAGGATTTGATTTGATTTGATTTATTTTATTTCTTTGTATTCTAATTTAGAGCTTTGAGAAGCTCTTATATAAAGCCTTAAATACCTTAAGTTATTTTAAGTTTTTGGAATAATATATTTTTATCTCTGAAAATTTCAATCTTTGTTACCCTTAGATTAGGGTTTCATTATGTTACCCTTGAATTGTGATTTCATTTATCGTTGTTTCTTCTTCTATTACTCTTGGAATCATTATAATATGGTTGTAACTTGCGTACAAATCCATGAATGATAAAAATTTATTTTCGAAGTAAAGTCCTTAGAATTGGAAAGGAATCTTTCGGACAAGCTCCCTTTAAGTCCGTAAAGTCTACACACAATCTCCATTTTTTGTTCTTATGTTTTTACCAAGATTCTGTTGGATGTGCATAACAGATATTGAGACTCACGTATATGGCCCACTTTTGATAATTGATCTATCTCGACCATGATCGCCCCTGATTATTCATAAGAAAAATACCTTATTGTTTGAATAATTGGGCGCACGTTGCGCCGAATAGCTAACATGTGACAAATGTTCTCTTTGGGTACTATGTCCTTAGTGCACCATGCAAACATGCGTAAATATGTTGACAAAAATGAATTAACTTATCCCTTACTTCTGGAGATAACATATTACCAATGCTCGATGAGGTCGGCCTTGAGGTTGACCCAAATAATTGCTAATCCTTCTTTGGTCCAACCCCCGTGATCTGCCTCGAGGCCAAAGATATTCAGTAATATTCTCTAGCCATTTTCTAGTTGCTTCAGATGGTTCCTACGTTGCTTCCTACCATATAATTCAAACTTAGATGAATGTTCAAAGCCACTGCATTTATTCTTGATAACCCTAATCTACCAAAAATTAAATTGTATGATGTTGGCGTATCGACCACTATCAATATCATTGTTACGTCCTTTTTAAACGGACATCAACACAACTCCACCATATTTTTAAAATTCGTAGCAACTTCAGCAGTTACTCTTGTAAAACCTACAATAGTCCAATTAAACCGGAGGATACTCAAGGGGTTTCCCATCTTCTCATACATCATCATGAATAATATGTCCAATCTTATCTCCCGTGATGGATGCCATAATTATCACTATATCTTCATGCGGTCCTGCCACCTCTCTCATGTCATCATCATCAAAGTATAACATTTTGAATAGATGGGTAAATCACATGACTCTAATTGGGTAAACAGGTATATAATGTGTCTTTTTTGGGAAAAATTGTAATCTTTGAAATAGATCCCCACCAAAAATAGTTAGAGATTCAAATTTTTTGCAAAGCTCACTAATCTTCCCTTTACCTTGGGTTCATCTACCATTAAAACCACTCTTTAGTTAGGTTTGGGAACCATATACTTCGTTGATACGTTAAATAAATCATCTGGTTTCAAAATCATCAAAGTATTTTCTTAATTTTGAGGCACTCTTACCTCCCTCCCTGTCATATTTTGTTAGGAATTTCGCTTAACAAATATTTTTAACTTTACATTCTCAATCAGCACTTGGATTTCTTTCTTTAGAGTTATACAGTATTTTGTCTCATGTTCGATGTCATCATAATATTTAAATTATCGGTTAGTCCTACTCTCCCTCGGGGCTTCGATCAGAAAGGGATTTTGAAACTGAATATGATTTCAAGTATTGTAAAAAATCGTAGCTACTCATTCACTAAGCTTAACGAAATGGGTGGGTCGTACCCACTTATTTGATATTGGTCTTGTTGCCTTCTGAGCGGTTACGACCTGCTGACTGGTCTACGATCTCCACTACACTTGACTCAGTATTCTTGATCAGAACATGGATGAAGGGTGCAAACTTTAGATCGGGTGCGGCTGAGTATTTACGGTGGGAGACTTTGATAAACTACCATCAGTGACGATGGACTTTATCCTTTTTGAGACATAAAACCAAAATACAAAACTTAGGTTTATTCCCAAGTATTCGTTTTTCTACGTACACCAATAGAGCACCAAATGTCATAGCCTTCTTTTGGAAATATTATCCTTTAAAATTACGAGGAGGAGTCATCTTCAATACGGCGTACAAGCGACCAATTCTTCACAACCTTCCAGCTTAGTTTTCAGTTGGACAAAACACTTGGTTTACTTCCTCAAACTTTTCCTAACCTTTTGTCGGCAATTAATGATAGTGTCTCTGTTTGCTTAAAATAATTTATTTCCTATAAAATATTGTCAAAATAGTGTCCAAACCATATTTAAAAAATTAATACACCCTGCATTAATCGATGTACCACTTTAAAACACTATCTTTAAAAGTTTAGGAGAATGTTCGGCATAAAAACTTGTCCTCATTATGAAAATTTATCATACAATTTTTAAACGTTTCCAACTTAGAAATATCAAAATGTTTAAGTATGCCCCTCAACAAAATTTCATCGAATAATAGGGATAATCTCCAATTATAACATGGTTTATATAAAATCCCCCTAGGACCCTCATTGGCCATCGTATACAGACCCTCATCGGAAATATTTATTGAACTATGAGAGTACAGTTCCTCGAGGATTCTCAGTTTATTGTCAACTAGAAAACTAGCCAAGCAAAATCCAAAAAAAGAGAGCATTATTCAATAACTAAAAGAGTTACAACGTCAGCATGAATAAGACCATCTCGTACAAGTAAAACATCCTTATGAGTAAGAAAGTAATCCTTTGCGATAATCATAACCAGCAAGAATCCCCTCATGTATCCACTTAAACTTATTCAGGTCTATGTGACTCTTCAGTATCTGACTTGCCTTCTCCACCCATTTTCCACGGTATATCTTACCCTTTTCTGAGATCTAGCGACGAAAATCAATCTACTCGTCAAGAATAACGATTTGGATTGATGATTGATGGACCACGGTTGGGAGGGTAACGGGGAGTAAGGGGAAGACCCTTATCACAACTAAGCCCATGAGGGGCCTCAGTTTCCTCAAGAACTCCTTCTTGACGAAGACAATTACCCTCGTGATACTTGGGAGATGTGGATGCCACAGTTACTCGACCATGGCCAAGGCCCTTGGATGGCTAGGTGAGTCTACATACAAGCTTAGAGTGAAGGCTTGACATATGAGGCAACTCTCTCCAAACACAAGAGTCGATAAATTTTTCCGCAAAATGATAATGCAGCTTAGCTAGATCTGTTGGCGGAAAATATAAAACAACACTCTCTTTAAAACAAACAAACAACTTTGATATTGATAGAAAATGAGAAATATTACAAGACACTCTTAAACCTCACACAAGAAGAGAAAATAATTTTCTAACACTCAAGAGAGCATTCTTGTCTCTCTTTTCTCTCACTCTAATTTTCTCTCTAACTTTGATTCTTGGTGTGTTTGTGTGATGCTCTAGATGGTGGGAGAGCTCCACTATTTATAGGAATATAGTGGAGACAAAGATCCACCTTCCAAGAGGCTTTTGGATACTAACACACTCAACATCAATACTACACTCAAAGTTAAGGTGTTTCTTACACTCAATCTAAAAGTGTGTCTTGCACTCAACCTAAAGAACTAAATATTAATTTAAATGTTTCCAGAGTATTCTTTCTAGATGGGTCTTATTAAGTGGGTTGGACCCTTTGAGTGGGTTGGGCCCTTTAAGTGGATCAAGTTTATTATCCAACACTCCCCCTTAAACTTGATCCCGTGACCCCTAGTAGTTTCCTTAATCGTTTGAAGTCTTCGCTTTTGAGTGACTTGGTGAAAATATCAGCAGCTTGTTCTTGTGTCTTCACATATTCAACTTGCACATCCTTTCTTGAAATACACTCCCTTATGTAGTGGTAGCGGACATCTATATGCTTGCTTCGATCATGGAATACTGGATTCTTGGCTAAGGCGATTGCTGACTTATTATCGACATAGACCTTAGTTGACTCATGTTGTGTTAGGTCTATCTCCTTCAATAGATTTCTGAGCCAAATTGCATGACTAACACAGGTAGTGGGAGCAACATATTCTGCCTCACAAGTGGATAATGTGACTATCGGTTGTTTCTTTGACATCCATGTGAAAGCAATGTTTCCCATGAAGAATACAAATCCAGTAGTACTCCTTCGATTGTCTATGTCTCCACCCCAATCACTATCGCTATACCCAACAAGTTTGTAATCATTAGAAATGGAATAGAGTAATCCAAAGTCGATTGTACCTTTCAGGTAACGAAGGATTCTCTTTGCAGCCTTGAAATGAGTAGTTGTTGGAGATTCCATATAGCGACTAACCAATCCAACTGCATGAAGAATATCTGGTCTCGTACAAGTTAGATAGCATAGGCTACCCACCAAACTTTTGAATAATGTTGGATCTACACTTTCGCCTTCTTCATACTTGGATATTTTGACTCCAAACTCCATAGGTGTGCTTATCGAGCTACAATTCTCCATCTTAAACTTCTTGAGGATATCTTTTGCATAGCTTTCTTGTGAGATGAAAATTCCATCTTTTTGCTGCTTAACTTCAATGCCAAGGTAGTACGCCATGAGCCCCAAGTCTGTCATCTCGAATTCCTTTGTCATCACTTCTTTGAATTTATTAAACATGTTTGGGTTGCTTCCAGTGAAGATCAAATCATCCACGTAGAGACACACAATCAAAATATCTCCATCTTTGATCTTGGTGTATAGAGTGTGCTCGTACGGACATTTGTTGAAGCCATTCTCTTGGAAATACTTGTCGATTCTACTGTTCCATGCCCTTGGTGCTTGTTTTAGCCCGTAAAGAGCCTTCTTTAGCTTCAACACCTTGTCTTCGTGGCCTTTGACCTCATAGCCTAATGGTTGTTGAATGTAGACTTCTTCTTCAAGGACGCCATTTAGAAATGCTGACTTTACATCCATTTGTTGTATCTTCCACTTGTTTTGAGCTGCCAAAGAAATTATTAGTCTAATAGTTTCTAATCGGGCAACGGGGGCGAATACCTCATCATAGTCAATTCCTGCCTTTTGACTATAGCCTTTTGCAACAAGCCTCGCTTTGTGTTTTTCAATCTCCCCCTTAGCATTTCTCTTGGTTTTGTATAACCATCTGACGCCTATTATCTTGCACCCTTTGGGAAGTGAGGTGAGTTCCCATGTGTCATTCTTTTCGATGGCTCTAATTTCTTCATCCATCGCGTCTCTCCATTGTTTCTCTTGTGCAGCTTCTTGAAATGTTACTGGCTCACAATCATCAAAGAGACAAAATAGTGTAATGTTATCCATTGGTTCGGTTACCTCATAAAGATCACTAAGGCTTCTTGTACGTTCCACTGCTCTCTCATTTTGACTACCATTTGACGATGATGAAAGTGGCGAGTCTCCATGAGTAGTTGTTGTTGGTGAGGCATGTTGGGTAGCAACATCTTCTGATTTCTCATTTGGTGTCTTCTCATCTTCTTCAATTTGGGGGAAAAATGTGAACTCATTTGTATGAGACCCAAAATCCCATTCGCCTTCTTCATCAACTATCACGTCTCGGCTTATCACAACCTTCTTGTTGTTTGGGTTGTATAACTTGTAGCCTTTGGAACTTGAGTCGTAACCGATGAAGATAAAACTTTTGCTTTTATCATCGAGTTTGGTTCGTTGTTTGTCTGGTACATGGACATGAGCTACGCTTCCAAATACTCTCAAGTGGGAAATTCCAGGCTTTCTTCCACTCCACGCTTCTTGTGGTGTCTTTCCCCAAACACTTCTTGTTGGAGATCGGTTGGACAAGTAAACCGCACATGCCACTGCTTCCGCCCAAAAATCCTTAGGCAGTTTCTTACTTTTGAGCATGCTTCGCGCCATATCAAGGATTGTTCTGTTCTTCCTTTCTGCCACACCATTTTGTTGAGGTGATCTAGGAACTGTCAAGCAACGACGAATTCCATGTGCTTCACAAAACTCTAGGAATTCATTGGATGTGAACTCCCCTCCTCGGTCAGATCTCATGGCTTTAATCTTATTTCCGCTCTCTTTTTCCACAACTGCTTTGAACTTCTTAAATACTCCAAAGACTTCAGATTTCTGTTTCAAGAAGTATACCCACGTTTTTCTTGAAAAATCATCAATGAAGAGAATGAAGTAGTTACTTTTACCTAGAGAGCTCGGCTTGATTGGACCACACACATTGGTATGAATAAGCTCGAGAGGTTTATTGGCTCTTGACTCTGACTCCTTTGAAAAGGTTTTTCTGAATTACTTTCCAAGTAAACATCCTTCGCATAGTTGGTCAGGATGATTGATACATGGTAACCCTCTCACCATTTCCTTCTTTGACAATAACTCTAAACTTGAAAAGTTTAGATGCCCAAATCGAACATGCCATAGCCACGACGAATCTTTGTAACACGCCTTAAGACACTTTGCAACATCATTTTGAATATTCAAAGGAAACATTCTATTCTTTGACATTTGTACTTTAGCAATTAAGTCTCCTTTGTCGTCTCTTAGAAAAAGACTATAATTTTTCATATGAATATCATAGCCCTTTTCTAGTAGTTGTCCCAAGCTCAAAATGTTGTTTTTCATGCTTGGTACGTAGTAGACATTTGAAATAATTTGGTGATTACCATCTTTTGCACGAATAAGAATGTTACCTTTTCCTTTCACCGATATTTTGCTATCATCTCCAAAAGAGACATTTCCACTCACTGCTTCATTGATTTCTACGAACATGCTTCTTTTCCCACACATATGGTTGCTTGCACCGCTGTCAAGATACCACGTGTTCTCTTGACCTTCATTAGTGCTTTTGTATGTTAGTAATAACATATCTTTTTCCTCCGTCTTCTCCTCGGCATATTTGGCCCTCTCCTCAACTCTATTGTTGGGGCCTCTGCATTCGGAAGCATAATGTCCAAACCTTTGACATTTATAGCATTTGATTTGAGATTTATCATACCTCGAGTTCGTATTTCTTCTTCCACGACCTCGTGTTGAGCTTTCTCATTTCTCATAGTTGTAGTTGGAATTATTGTTGTTGTAATTCCAGCCACGTCCACTGCCGTGATAACCACCTCGTCCGCGGCCTCTGCCTCTGCCTCGGCTACGTTGGTTTCTATCATCTCTTTGATTTGCATGCATGTCCTTCAATTCTACTTTGAGGAGTTGCTCGGTGATCTCTTGCTTCTTCTTGTGCTTTTCTTCATAGGCTTGTAATGATCCTTGGAGTTCTTCAATCATCATCTTCTCCAAGTCTTTAGTTTCCTCAATCGTCACGACGATGTGCTCAAATTTGGGATCAAACGAGCGGAGTATTTTTTCGATTACTCTCACATCTTCTAACTTCTCACCATTTCTTTTTAATTGATTAGAAACGGTTGCTACTCTTGAAAAATATTCCGAAATAGATTCGGACGCTTTCATATGTAAAGATTCAAATTCACCTCTTAATGTTTGGAGACGTACCTTTTTCACCTTTTCGACTCCTTTGTAAGAGATTTGCAATTTCTCCCACGCTTGCTTGGCGGAAGATGCGCTTGAAATTTTTTCGAAGCCATCATCATCTAATGCTTGATAGATGAGGAAGAGAGCTTTTTTGTCTCTCTTTCTTGAATCCTTCAACGTTGTTTTCTCCTCTTGAGCAAGGCTTGCTTCATCTTCGGGTTCGTCAAACCCTTTTTCAACGGCATCCCACACATCATGTGCTCCAAGGAGAGCTTTCATCTTGATACTCCAATTATCGTAGTTGTTGTTGTTGAGTGTTGGAACTTGGAAGGATGATACACCATTTGCCATATTTTTCAATATGTTGAATATTTAAAAACAAAATTTCGGAAAGAGCTTGTGGCTCTGATACCACTTTGTTGGCGGAAAATATAAAACAACACTCTCTTTAAAACAAACAAACAACTTTGATATTGATAGAAAAGGAGAAATATTACAAGACACTCTTAAACCTCACACAAGAAGAGAATAATTTTCTAACACTCAAGAGAGCATTCTTGTCTCTCTTTTCTCTCACTCTAATTTTCTCTCTAACTTTGATTCTTGGTGTGTTTGTGTGATGCTCTAGATGGTGGGAGAGCTCCACTATTTATAGGAATATAGTGGAGACAAAGATCCACCATCTAAGAGGCTTTTGGATACTAACACACTCAACATCAATACTACACTCAAAGTTAAGGTGTTTCTTACACTCAATCTAAAAGTGTGTCTTGCACTCAACCTAAAGAACTAAATATTAATTTAAATGTTTCTAGAGTATTCTTTCTAGATGGGTCTTATTAAGTGGGTTGGACCCTTTGAGTGGGTTGGACCCTTTAAGTGGATCAAGTTTATGATCCAACAAGATCAACGTTATAGACATTAGGTGCGGTGATACAATAGAGAAATTACCACCAATAACAAAATTTCTTCGCAAGAGCCTTGACGCGTTTAGCTACAAATGACAACAAGATTATAGTAAAAGATAAACAAAATAAAAACAAGCATGAAGAGAAAGTCTCTAATCGATACATACTAGGTTGAATAAATTTTAAGGGAACAAATCCACGAGAGGGTTGGTAGGTAAACAAAAAATTTCTTCATATGGTATAAAGGGGATCGAGCCATCCGCTTGAGACATCATAATCAGGTATACAATTGGATAGAATGAGGGATCCCTCTAAGGCCACATAAAACTTGAAAAGCAATAAATATGTGCCACCCATTGGGTTGTAGTTGGTTTAGCGCAATGGTGGACCAAGCCAAGTAATCATAACTAATTAGGTATGCCCATCGAGTAGAGTCTTTTTAGGGAGGATATCGAGTGGAGTCTTTAGGATTTGCACATCGAATACTTATATCCTTGGGTTCTCATTACGAATCTTGTCCACTATTGAAGCGATAGACGTACAGGTTAGGTAGCTTTGATCGTCCCAACCAATGCCACATTTATCAGCACAGAAGAATACTTTTCCCAATGGGAACAAAAGTATGAAGATCCCCGGGAGGATCCGTCTCCTCTTTAAATAGGGTCTCTTCGAAGTCAAAACTAGAGTAATTAAGGCCTCATCGCTATCTTCCCCACTATTAACCGTGATACCACTCGAATAACGCATTTTCTCCCCAATATTCTCCATCATATATATATATAAACTCATATATTAAAGGAATTCAGGCTTATCAAAAGAGTACGAAGCGCATAACTAGCCACACCACCACGAAGAAAGCTCAACTCCACAAGAATGAAAGCTCGACTCTAAGAATAAAAGCTTGACACCTACAACGAAAAGTAAAATATAAAGAGAGAAAATGAATTTCTTTTAAGAGGTGCTCTTGGTAAACGTGAAGGAAAAACAATAAAGTGGTAGATAATTTATATAATTATGAAATCGCTCTCAAATGACACATCATAAAAATTAGGTAAAAAGATTAGTAACCAAAATGATACAAAGTAATGATAAAGAATAACCCTGCATGGAAAACTAAAAGTTTCCTTTAATGTCTCACTAAATTAAAAGCTTGGTGAGGATGAGAACACTCCATTAGCTTGACAACAAGTAACAGAATAAGGAGAGTTACTGATATGGTATAAATAAATCCAAAGTAGTTAAGCTAACTAAGTATTTTAGACGCAAGAGAAACTCCTATGGAACCTAGTCCTCAATGGCCCATCAATGGTAGCGTCTAGACACACATCGTCATGTGCCCAGAAGACTTGGCCATTGGCCATGTCGAGCGTCCTGCCTGGTTCTCGAGGCGCGACCTTGCTATCGGCCAAGTCCCAAAATATTAGCCTTGGTCGCGCCAGCCAAGCTTATACCAAACCAAGTTTGCACTAACCTTGGACGTTACTAGTGCCCTTCATCAATCCTAGCCGCTTTAGCAAAGTATGAGCTCGCAACAAAGCTTAGTCTCTCCTCCTCCCACGCTACTGACTATACAAATTCCATACCTAACAAGTATGGAAACCGCTTCAACCACTGTACAGATAAAGCATCTGACATCTTCCTACCCTGCAGCTACAATGACGTATCTCATTTTGATAAAGCGTCTGAACATAGGCGGGTCCCAGGAACCCACCCAATTCCTAAAGTAGATGTTTTTGTACCGTTAAAAAATCAAAATCCACCTTTGTTTCAGTGGTAAAATCAAAATAGGAACCCACGACCTGAGTGGAGGTCATGGGTTCGATACATAGGTAGAGTAATTTTTTTTTTTTTATATATATTTTTGTTTTATACCCTATATATTCTCTTGTTTTTCTATTCTTATCTATATATTTTCGTTTTTATTCTTATCTATATATTTTTTCTTAAACCTACTATATATTAGATTTTATCCTATATATATATTAAACTCTAACTACAAAATACAGTATTTTCTTTCGAGTTTCTACTATAATTTTAAAAAACTCTAACTACAGGCTGCAAATTGTTTTCTTGCTTTCTTGTGATTTTCAGCTTCAAACACTAAGGTATTTATTATGTTTTATGTTATTAATTATCAAAATTGAAGTTTTGCTACATGTCTTATGTTATTATTCACTCGTTACAAAGATTGAGTTTAAATTTTGTTGTTGGTTGAGTTTTTTTTATGATTGCCATTATAGGATGCATAGATATTTTAAACGAACTCCTAAATATAACGAAGCAAATACAAATGTCTCTAATTCAATTACTGAAGTTAACCGCGAAGAAACACAAGATGAAGTTGTTATTCCAGAAGCTCATATTCCGGTGGACAATAATTCACAACCTGAAGTCAAAGATCAATCTACAAATTGGGAACATTTGGAGGCTGATCCAGGGAAAAGAGACCCAATCTCTAGCTTTCATCCAGATCTTCAAGACTCGGTAAGAAGAGCTTATCTTTTAAGGGGTCCAACTCAACCCCGTAAGGAGAAATATCCTCCTATAAATTTTAACGGAAAACCACGTGCATTTGTTCAATCTTGGTTTGATTTATATCCAAGTTGGTTAGAATATAGTGAACATAATAACTCTGCCCATTGTTTGCCTTGTTATTTATTCAAGAGTGAGTGTGTCCCTAGCAGTCAAGAGAGTTTTGCTGGAAAGAAAGGGTTTCAAAGTTGGAATAAGAAAAGTAGACTAAACATCCATGTTGGTAATCAACATAACTTTGCAGTGACAAAATGTGAATCTCTTATGATGCCTCAACAAAGTATTGAAGCTTCTTTAAAGAAGCAAAGTGACAAAGAGAAAGCTGATTATCTTGTGAGATTGAATACATCACTTATAGCTGCTAAATATCTTTTACTAGGTGGTTTGGCATTTCGTGGACATGATGAATCTAAAAATTCTTCATACAAAGGAAACTTTCTTGAGTTATTAGACGTTTTTGGCTTGATCAATGAAGAATTAGGAGTTGTGTTAAAAAATGCTCCAAAAAATCATAAAATGACTTCTCATGATATTCAAAAGGAGCTTGTGAATGCTTGTGCAGTCGAAACAGTTAACAAAATTGTCAAAGAAATTGGAGATGGTAATTTTTCTGTATTAGTTGATGAATCTGGAGATTGCTCTGGTAATGAACAAATGGCGGTTGTTTTGCATTTTGTTGATGAGAAAGGGTTTGTTATGGAAAGATTTATTGGAATCGTTCACGTCCAAGACACTAGTGCAATGTCACTAAAAAGTTCTCTTGAAAGTTTGTTGTGTGGATATAGATTATCTATGTCTAAAATTAGAGGACAAGGATATGATGGGGCAAGCAACATGCGTGGTAGATTTGGAGGTTTGAAAACTTTGATCCAAAAGGACAATCCTAATGCTTATTATGTGCATTGTTTTGCTCACCAATTGCAATTGGCACTTATTGCAGTTGTAAGAGAACACGTTGGTGTGAAATGGTTTTTTGGAGTTGTTACACGTGTTGTTAATGTCATTAGGTCATCTAACAAACGTCAGGATTTACTTCGAGAATATCAAGCAAATCAAGTTACAAATTTGATAGAAGGGGGCTTTGTTGAAACTGGTCGCGGATTAAATCAAGAGACGTCTCTTGTAAGAGCTGGTGACACGAGGTGGGGTTCTCACTATAGGACACTTATTAGTTTGATGAAATTGTTTTCTCCAGTGATTGAAGTTCTTGAAGAGTTGGAAGTTGATGGATTAAGTGATAAAAACGGAGAAGCGAAGACCTTGTTAACTGTGATGCAAACATTTGATTTTATTTTCATGTTGTATTTGATGAATGATGTATTAGGTGTGACAAATGAATTGTCTTTGACGTTGCAAAGGGCTGATCAAGATATTTTGAACGCTTTGAACCTTGTTTCAATAAGTAAAGATCGATTACAGGACATGAGAAATAACGGTTGGGAAATGTTTATGGATAAAGTTGTGTCATCTTGTAACAACTTGAGTGTTGACATTCCTGACATGGAGGCACAATATGTGAAAGGTATGAAATCTAGGCGTTTAGCTCATGATGTTTCTAACTTGCATCACTACAAGTTCGATTGCTTCATGAATATTTTAGATATGCAATTAAAAGAGTTGAATGAGAGGTTTAATATGGAAAACACTGAGTTGTTGAAATACGTTGCATGCTTGAGTCCTTGCTCTTCATTTGAAGCTTTCGATAGTAAATTATTATTGAGAATGGCGAGAATGTACCCAATTGAGTTTTCTGATGTTGATGATGAAGTTTTGACAAACCAATTTGAGTGTTATATTAGGAGTGTCAAGAAAGATGCTAGATTTTCCAATTTGAAAGGACTTGCAGAACTTTCTAGGATTATTGTGAATACAAAAAAGCATAGAATCTTCAATTGGGTTTATGAGCTTTTGAAGTTGGCTTTGCTTTTACCCGTAGCAACGACGAGTGTTGAGCGAGTTTTCTCAGGAATGAATTATGTGAAGAATGAGTTGAGAAATAGAATGAGTGATCCATGGCTTAATGATTGTCTGGTAACATTTGTGGAAAAAGATGTATTTACCACGATTAGTAACACAACTATCCTTCAGCATTTTCAAACTATGAGTAATAGGAAAGTAGAAGTAGAATTAACTTAGATTTATGTTTTTATTTTAGTTTTTCCTAAGTACATTTTAGTTATTTATGTAACATATATTATGTCATGACACCGACAATTCAATATTTGAAATTTGAATATAAACCATTTGTTACTATAATTTATTTTGATATATATATACTTCATCAATAATAAAGTCCAGGACACCACGGTGTTCCGATCCTGGCTACGCCACTGCGTCTGAAAAGCTCGAAAAAGCTGCACTAGTGGGAAGACATCTACTTAGGACTCCCCCAAATCAAGACCATTGTATAAAGAGTAAATGAATAATGTGGAAGAAGTACTCCCCAAATCAAGACCAAATGAATAATGTGGAAGAAGTGGTGCAAGTTAGAATGAATATTAGAAATGAAAAGATATTCCCATGTAATCCCTTTTACGAAACTGAGACAAGTGTTCTTAAAAAACTCTTCATGTTCTTTAAGTAGTTGAGTTTTTACTCACACCAATAATAAAAATCATAAATTAAAAAATAAATTATTTATATCTTTCACAGGGCATTCCACAGGGCATTCCACGACTTTACACAAAAAAGTACGAAATTAAAAACTGGCCACGAGGTATTCCTGGCATAGTACAACAATATAGTAGTGCAAGAGATACATATGAAAATTAAAACCATGCAGTAACATGGTAACCATAACAAGCGAGGTTCTCAGTGCTTATTGGTTGAGGATCATGTTATCCCCAGTATGACTGTCGTCTTCAGACCTAGTGCGAGGTCATTGTGAATGGAAAGTGAGAATGCTAATCTCACCCACATCAGGATCCAGATCATTTGAACTATTGTTGTTAATCTCATATTCACAAAGTTGTTACTTAGTGGTTAGTACACTCCATGTTTGTTAAAGGCCATCAAGAACAAATTATAATTATAGTCGATGTCATGGGAGATAACATGGGTA
This sequence comes from Limnanthes douglasii subsp. nivea, assembly GCA_036936605.1. Lineage (NCBI taxonomy): Eukaryota > Viridiplantae > Streptophyta > Magnoliopsida > Brassicales > Limnanthaceae > Limnanthes > Limnanthes douglasii. Next base: position 57,162,960 of record JAUPFV010000003.1, on the reverse strand, counting down.
GTACCGTCCTCCTTGTCTTTGGTGGATTTAGCGACGGCATGGACATTGATAGTGATAGTGTCATTTTCCTTGTTGATAAGTAATGGATGTCGAAGCAGTGGTATAGTAAGTTGTGGCCAAATCTGTCATAGTTAGAGAAGATAACGGGCAACCCTTTGTACTCGATACGAAGAGAGATGTACTTACCAAGGCATTTGACATTCATCTCATCGTTGAAGCTATCAACGATATTATATAAACCTCAGCAAACTCAGTATAATATTGTTAGCTGTATGTGTATCAACATAAATCGGGCAGCCCAAGACACTATCCATAATACAGAGTCCATTTCCCATCCATAGCTTATATGGGAGTTTGTATAACTTGACCCATAGAGGGGATGGTCGTACGAGGGACCTTGACATCGAAGGCCATGGGCTCCTACTTCTTCGAAAATATCGAGTGGTTGTTAAAGAACCACAAAGTAATTTTTAGGACAAAAATGATGTTATCAATGGAATTGAATTTGAAGTAGAAGTAACCTCATGGGCCTTAGAGGCGAACTTACCTGCATAGTTAGCACATTGAAAACAGGAACGTGAATGGGAACGGGAGCTGAAGCTCTTGGAAGAGAGGATATAGGTCTCGATGAGGCTGTCTGAGATGTAGTATAACCAAGTCGACCACGGCAACATGAACTAACCAGCGACCCGTACTGCCGCGACCAAGGTAGAAATGAGGGACCGTTTTTTTATTTTTGGACTCACGAAGAGAAAATGGCCAAAGTTATTAAGCGGCGACACAGTCGAACAGACGGGGAAGGTAGTTGTTATGGGCATCTGATGTGGGAGACGTTATAATTGAGGAATGTTTAGTACATTTTACTTTAGGTTATGGATATATTGAAGCGACACCTTTGGAAAATTCGGTCGGTGAATGATGTGGTTTGGACCAGCCCCAAATGGCTGCATAGTGAAAATGTTATTGAAGCGATCATTATTGAAAGATGGACCAGTTATTGGGTTTAAAAGTGAGCTTTGCATGCGGGTTAGAACTGGTGAAGAAGACCAATTGGCTTTGAAATATTGATCGACCATAGGTAAAACTGATTGAGAACTAGATTTTAACATCACTGTATTTTGAAGAGAATGGTGGGGTTAACAGTGTTGCTGGTTCTTTTTAGGAGGATATGTTTGCCAACGAGGAAGAGTTTGAGTGGTTTAATGGAATAAATTAGTAAGAAGAACACGAGGGCTATGAAAACAATAGAATTATCGGTAGAACTTAAGGAGAAGGAATTTGAAGATCATTCTCAAATAATAGTACGAATTTGTATTTTTATTTTTTTCTAACTTTTGCAAATTGTGTTCCGATTTATATTTTTCCAGTTTTTTTAAAATTTTCATATTATTGTTATTCATGTCAATAAATTTAAATCGATATGTTTGGCCCAATTGGAGACTGACTTAAGTACAAACGACGCATGTTCTTAAGATTAATTATGTGAATAACTAATATAAATGAGTGAAGAATTAAAAGTATATGGATAGATTGATTGAAGGTAAACTTTATGTATAAATCGTGTTATACTAAATAGATCCTAAATTATTGAGGGTAATGGATGATATTTCTCTAACTATTAAGATATTCGCTTCAACGTATTTTTGACTTCGTCTGAATAAATGTTTACGTTATTGGGTAAGATTATAAGGCGGCTAGTAAACTTTTATGAGTAACCACCTAGTCCTCGTTTGAGTAGCGAGAAAGAACTACATTTACTTGTTTTAGATACAGCTTGTCATTTGTTGAAGCTTATACTTCTGATTTAAAAAAAGTATCTCTAAATATTGTTGGTTGTTTGAATACAAACCAAAAGCTTGATTTGAAGAAGTCTTCTTATTTATTGTTGTCATATTTTTTTTCTTATAAATTTGAAGACCAATGTATCTCTATTGTTGTCTTCTTATGGTTTGAATACAAACCAATATGTTTTACTATGATTTGTTAAGATAAGGGAAACTCTCACGGATGAGCGTAAAGATGAGGTTATTTTATTCTTTTTCATTATTGATCACAGATTCTTCTTTTCACTCGACCGTAATATTATAGAGTTTATTATTTAAGCCAAATTTTTCGGCGTCAATTGGTTCCCAACTTTTACCAATTCTTTGCTTTCGATTATTGTTTTGTCGAAACAGTTATATGCATGTTTTTTGTTAAGCATCTATTAATCAATATTAAGCTTTTAAGTCGAAAGAATCGTGCTTTCTTTTATATTATTGTTTCTACATTTTCGTAGATTGATAATGATTTTCGCGGAGTCACGGAAGATTGTATAGAACATTTTTTCATGTTAGTGTTAATTGGTCCACAAAGATTGGTTGCAAATAGTTGTGATTCTATCAATTATTTTTAGAGTGTTGAGCATGATACATATTTTATCAACTCACTTTCTCTCGTATTTTTTTTATATTTTTTTACTATTGTTAAGTATTTTTATTATTCCTCAAAGAAATATCCATAGTAAATAAAAAAATATACTTTAAAAAAGGCATCATCGAGTTTGTCTGCTATCGTTTGTGGAGTAGTTGGCGTACTTTCTTCTATTGTTAAAGCAAATGAGATGGACGGGAAGAAGAGTAAAACTCTTAAGAGGCATAAGTACCCACGTATTTCATGTGATTTTGCATTATATTCCTTAATTATTAAAAGTGAATATAACTTTATTTAAAAAACAATTATAATTACATCATATAGTAGATATTTAATATGTTTATCTTCCTCTCACTCATCATTCAGCTCTTCTTGAAGAGCCTACTCAGGCTCCTTTAACATGTATTGGTAATGGTTATGATCCTTCTCTCTCTTTTTCATTGTAGTCCAACAGAATCTGTAGGTCTAGCTAATGTGTTTTTATGCTTTAAACATGATAGTTGTTGAGTTGAAGGATTTAAAAGTGAAGACCAATGATATTCTAAGACCTAATATAGGGCAAGAATATTAGTGCCAAGTCTAGTTTATTTGTTAACCAGAATAATGGCTTAGTTTTGCGCTTTAGAAGCCACGAAGAGGGAGCAATTATTCCATATCTTGGATTGTCTTCTTTAGAATTTGTTTTTCTTTCTCTTTTTCTCTTTTTCCTCTAAAATAAATTTAAGATGTGTTTACTTAGTTTGGTACTTTAGCGATCCAAATGTATTTTATATCCATCTTTCTCCATTGTAGTTAGATAGCCACTATTCTAATCTTGTTTTTGAGGTTATATTTTTTCCTCATGTATTTTGCTTGTTTTTTCTTTTAGACTTAATGTTATTTTTTTAAACTTTTTTTAATGGGTAGACTATATGTGATCACACCCAAGTGAACTCTTTGGCTCCGTTTTTAGATCTTTGGGCCCTTTTTAACTGTGCTTTTGATCTTATAGATTAACGATCTGATTTAAAGCTACTCTCAAATCGGGTGTCGAGAGGGAGAAGTAATTGGATTATATGTTAGTTAAGTATACCACTTTGCTAAAACATTTTGCTGCTAAGCGTAGAGCTTGCTATATTGATTCTGATAAATATAAGGTTGTTATGATTTCTTTTGTCCATGAGGCTATTATAGAAGCTCATAGCAGATAAGTATTGGATATCCATGAGGATCATCCTAGGATAACTCTTGATAATTTTTGGTATAACGTTCATGAGGTGCAGTAGCTAAAGTATATTATTTGGATTAATAAATATCTTCAATTTATTCCTCTTTCGTCAAGATAAAATGACATGGGAAAGGAATTTTGCGATCTCTCTCAAGATTATGAGGCAAATAGGAGTAAAGATTAGATAATATCTTATTTTGGAAAAAATATTGAAGGACTCGTTGTTAATAAGGACGCGAATGAGGCAGTTTTTGCCCCATTAATTGATGTTATTAAATGTGGCATTAGGTCCACGACTGTTACTTTATAGGTTGTTGCTCATTTATAAAATTTTGTGTAGATTTTATTTTTTTCCATTTTTTAATTTTTAATTTAACTATATATTTTCTGTAGACTCTTTCTATTCTTCATGTACTCTTTTTATTCTTTATGGATGAGCCTTTGTATCTAGGATATATCTTTTATTCTCCGTTTTTTCTATTGATTGATCACGTACCATAGGTCGAGTCAGAATACTCTGGTTCTGTACTTGGAATGTAACTTATTTAGGGTGAAATGTATCTTATTTATGTGGATTGACTCATGATGATCCGTCTTTTTATATTGTTTTTTATTATTTAGATTTAATGAGTTCATATATTTCTTAGTTATAAATCCAGACAAGAATCTCATCGTAGAGGAATGTTTGTCGAAGAAATGTTCATATCATGATTTTTAGAGAGAGAAACAATGTTAATACAACGAGAAATAGACAAAATAAATAAATATAGCAATCATTGACTAATCATTGATACTTTTTCCAAAAAGGGAATGTCCTTTATATGTTACATGAGGTAAGAAATGAAATTACATAATTACCATTGTTAAAGTTGATCTCTCACCCCATTTTTTTATTATTCATAAACAATTTTGTTAGTTATTACATTTGACCCCCCTCAATCCTTATTTTTCTTTAGATTGGTCATTGGCATATAATTACACTAATTTGACCATTGTATTTACCACATTGAAGCTTATTAATCCCCATATTTTCGTTCATTTATCTGTATCCCACAGTCCTTGTAAAAGTACCTAAGGAAGGACTGTTTTGGGGAATGAATTTTTCTTCTTGTTGAGCTTCCCTCAGATTTTTCTTTCTTTTGAGCCCCTCGGATTTTTATTCCTTTGAGCCTCCTCAGATTTTTCTTCTTTTGGGCCTCCTCGGATTTTTCCTTCATTTGAGCATCTTTCTATCATTTTCATTTCATATTTTAGTCGGATGACTTCATTACTTGTGTTTCCTGATCAAATTTTCTGAAGGAACTTCCTTGAATCAAGTTTTGTAATCTTATTTGGATTCGTGACCTCACTCTTGGTCATGGTGACCTCATCCTACCCATCATGTATTTTAGCTTTGCGTGCGTTTATCTATCCATTGTGGTGTAAAAAATAGCTTAGGGTGGTGACATCACTTCTGACCACGTGTCAATCACCTCCTAACACACGTCATCATACTTTTTGAAACTGTTAGGGAGGAGGATAACGTATCGAAGAAGCCCTTGAAAAATACTCTTCAACTTATGCTTGGGAGAAAATGTTTTTCTACTATAAATACCCGTCTCTTTTTCATTGTTTCAAGTTTTCCCTAAACAAGATTGATCGGGGGGATGAACGACAGGTGAAGAAAGGGTGATAGGTGAAACGGATAATGAATTGTTACCTGAAGGTCCTACTATGTCAAAACGCGGCCGGAGACGATATCAATTATCATGAAACGTAGCTTGAAAAATTGCGTGATGAGTAGGGTGCTCTCTGACACCGGAAGCTCTTCTCTCCTCTTCTCTATTTGAAATGTTGAACCACCTCTGAAGTTTGTATCTTTCAAGATTCACAAACTCCTTAGGCAAGAAAGGTTAAGAAAATAACTTAATCTAAAAAGAGGAAGGAAAAGAGAAAATACACATCGAAGACATCTTAGGTAACAATCTTCGTGGGATCAAAACCAAATACTTGCTTGCACTTTTTAGGGTCAAGTATAAATATTTCTATCCAACCAAGGAGGTAAAGCTGAGGGACTGGTGGTCGATCCTTAAAATTTTTATAATTGGATTCCTAATTGTTGGAGAGACACCCTTATTTTTTCATCACCATGAGTTAGTTCTCTACACATAACTCATGAATTGGGGTCTTCATCTACCCCTTGATCATGCTTTGGTTGAGTATTTCAACCTGATCGAAGTGTGTCCATCTCAGGCTGGCCCCAATATATGGTTCACACTTATGGCCCGCCTCATGGCTTCCAAGCTCTTTGTAGCCAAATTCTCAATGGAGTAGCTTGTTTCAATTTCAGGTGTGGCAAAAAACTCTCACTGTCCCTTCTACTCTTTGGGACTTGCAAGGCAGTATGAAGTAGTCAAAAATCTCTTACAGATAGACAAAAAATAAAAGAAACAATTTATCTTTATTTTGGGGCTGTGGGAGACCAATTTTGAGAAATCTAAAGAAATGCCTCATCGACTAACTTTGGAATGGACTGACGAGGTACTTGTCTGCTTACTCTTTCTGTTTTACTTATTTGAATTGACCAATCTAAACCATTTCCTTGTGAATAGCTATGAAAGGGATTGCTAAGCCCTTCGAGGAATATGTTGAATCCGCAAAGGGCATCAATGAGAAGTTAATACAAGTTCAATACAAGAGCTTTCTCTCGTGGGAAGAAAGACTATATTGTACAGGCCTTCCGAATGTTTGAGAACAGCATCTTCCGGGGGAGGTATCATGAACGCCTTCAAAGACTTTTCCAGACCCAAATCATACCTCCAAGGGTCCAAGTCTGCCCTCTAAAGAAGGTAGTTATTGTCGACTCGGACACTATTGGGGAGTTTGTCCAAAGTAAGAAAGTTAATGGTCAAAAGGATCAAGAGAAAATTCATGGGGTAGGCGAAAATATGTCCCCTGCCTCAGCTTATTTTGATGTCTACGAAAATGACTTTATTGAAAATGTGCTTAACAAGTTTCTCTGTTTTGTTGGTCTCTTCGAAAGGAAGGCCAACCAGAAAGATAGTTATAATAATGAAGTCATTCAAATGAGAACCGAGGTGAAAAACTTGATTGTTAAGGTTAAAAACTTGAAAGATGAGCTTGCTTGCTTAAATGGTGTAGCTGAAGATCAAAGGAAAACTAAATTTAAGAAGGTGGAAGATAATCTTGCTCGGGAGAAATATATATCTATTGAGCGTCTAAGGAAGATCAATTCTTTGGAGACTAAAATTTATGAGGAGAAAACAAAGTTCGATGATGAAAGGGAGCGTTACATCACTAAGGATATTGAAAGAAACACCTTTATCAAATGTCTCTTTGATTCCTATAAAACGACTCGGAGACATTTTGAGAACTACGTTAAAAAAATTGAAAGATTTACCAAGGAGAATGATTCATTGAAGAAAAAATTTAAAGTTCAGAAGAAAACAAGTATGGGTGCTTACGCTACCGACTGCGTTTCTCGTTTTGAAAAAAGAGATGTGAACCTCAAATCAGCTTTGGTTATGGAAATGCATGAGTGTTTTCCTGACTTGAAACTGGGAAGTATTTGGTAATATATTATACAAATAAATCGTCCAGTAGGCGTTTATCCAGAAGACTTAGTAAGTAGTAGTGACTCAGAAAATTCTTCCTCCGCCTCAGAATATAGTAAAGAGGAAGTTGATCTCAAACAAAATTAGTGTCTATTACTTCTTTATGTTTAAACTTTATCTTTTGTGTAACTTTTTTGCTAATCCATCTTTGGAGTCCCCGATCGGACTTGCTCAAGTATTTTTACTTTGTACGACTTTTGTTTTACGAGCATTCTAAATGAAGCAGTATTTTGGTTATGTTTTATTCTTTAAAACTTAATAACTTTTCCCTCTTTTTCCAACTTTTTCATGTGATCATCCTATATTTATTTTATAATAAAGTCATGTTGCCAACCAAACCTTTTCATATGAAAGAACCTTTTAGCTAAAAAATATTCATTTTCTTGCTACAAATGTTTTTATATGATTAAGTAATTTCTTGACCAACATTCATTAGTTGACCTTTCTAACTCAAAAATATGAGCGTTAAAGTATGCCATTATTTAGGTGGAGACTATTCCTTTTCCTTCAACAGAAGACTTTCTTAATTCAAAATAATAAATATTGCACCTCAACAATTGTTGGACGACCCTTCTGACTCAAAAAGATGAGCATTATCATCCAAAATGATATTATTTTACGTTAAAAAAGATGAACATTATCATCCAAACTTTTTTAGAATGACTTTTGAGTTCAAAAAGATGAACACTTATGAAGATCATTTTAAAATGGTAAATGAATGTTTATATATAATTCGGTTATAAGGGGACCTCATTAAAACCTTCATGCACCACCAGGTTAGGAAATAGTATGGTACTGATACTTACAATAAGTTCATAAAGAAAATATTTACAATTTTACATATTCATTCTAAATAAACCGTGAGGTGTTCAATGTTCCAGGGGTGGGGAAGAGCTTTTCCTTCTTTATACTTGAGTCTGTATATCCTCGGGTTGACTTTCTTTGTTACCGTGTATGGATCTTCCTAGTTAGGAGCTAACTTGTCAAGCCGTTTTTATTTTGTATGAACGAACACTTTCCTCAGAACTTTGTACCCTGCTTTAAATTCTCGTCTCATAACGTTTGAAGCATATTGACTTCTCATCAAAGTCTGATAGTGTAGCGAATTCAGTTGTGCCATTCTTCTTTTTTCCTACACCTAATCTAACTTTGTGCGTTTTTCCTTGTTATTTATCTCCTCAAAATACTCACTGAGCCTAAATGAGGGGAAGATTGTCTCTGATGGTACCGCTGCATCCATCCTATAAACTAGTGCGAACAGTGACTCTTGCATTACGGTCCGGGGAGTGGTTCTTTTTTAAGCCATCCAAAACTGTCCAGTTAGTCACTTCGACTTGGCCATTTTCTTGGGGATGGAAAGGTGTCAAGAAACATTGGTGTATCCCATTAGATGCATAGAAGGATTTCATCTCATTGTTGTCGAGTTGTGGCTCGTTGTCTATATTTTTTCCTCGGAACCCCAAAACGATAACATATGTTAGAAACGATAAATCTAATCACATCTTTAGCTTTCGTCCCTACCAAAGGTTCAACTTCCTCCCAGTTAGAGAAATAGTCGACTGCAACAATGATTTTTGTCGACCTCTATATACCATCGGTAAGGGTCTGACCAAGTCAATGCCCCATCGATCAAACGGTAGAGACTCAAGTATCAATTCGAGGGGCACACCTGGTGCATGGATTGCTTTAGAAAATCTTTGGAAAGTATCATATTTTTGCATTAATTTCTTAGCATTTGAAAAGAGAGTCGGCTATTATTACCCTGCAAGAAGAACTCTTTGTATCAGTGTTTGTAGCCACAGTGCGTTGATAATTCCCGGTCGTGTAGCTATGAAAGTATCATATGTGATTCGTCTCTTCCTAAACATAGAAGTTGAGGCCCGCTAAAATATTTTTTATACAATACATCTCTTAGTACAACATACCCATATACCTTAAATTGTATTCTTATAGCCATCACCTTATTAACTGGTAATATACTATTCACCAAAAATTATTGAATCTCGCTCCTCCAAATGTTTTGCTACACTTGTAGAAATTTGAAAGGCTTCAATAGATCCTTAAACTTTTTAATATCCCTTTATTATAGAAAGGTTTTATTTTATAATAATCCAATGATACTCTTTTAAGTAAGAAGCTTTAGCCAAAAAATCAACCACTGAATTCTAGTCCTGTGAACATGTTCGTATTTAATTCCTTCGAAAGCCAATGTTAAAACCTTTAAAGCCCCTAGACATTTCACTAAATGATCTTTTCTTGCTTCTGATTGGCCAAATGCATGTTCATACAATGATAGAGTGGGCTTGAAAGTAAGGTCTCATCTTTCGCGCATAGGTGACTAATGCAAGGGCTAATTTTTCTAACTTCAAGTATCGCTTCTCATCATCTAGAAGACGTTTACTCATGTAATACACTAGTCTCAGAATATTATCCTCTTCTCGGATCAGAACCGCAGTCACAACATAATTTGACACTGGAAAATAGATATATAGATTTTCCCCTAGAGTTGGCTTTGTCAAGATTTCTGGTGAAGAAAGGTACTCTTTAATTTGATGAAATGATTCTGAGTATTCTTGAGTCCAATCAAAACAATTTTCTCTTCTTAACACTTGGAAAAAGGGAGCGCACTTATCTGATGATCGTGATATGAACCTGTTTAACACTGCCAATCTACTTATTAGGGTTTACACCTCTTTAATCGTTCTTGGTGGTACCATAGTGCTCAGACCCTTTAGTTGTACCGGATCGGCTTCCATACCATGCTCACTGACTATGTACCTAAAACAATTCTAGATCTGACACCAAATATGCACGTTTTTGGGTTCAACTTCAAATTTATCTTAGTCAATTTAGTAAAAGTTTCTTCTAGGTCTGCCAAAATGGTTCTCATCCCTTAAACTTTAATATGCCATTAATGTATACCTCAACATTTCTCCCAATCTGAGTCTCAAAAGCTTTGTTTACTAAACGTTGGTACGTTGCTCCAACGTTCTTTAGCCCGAACGACAGTGTAGACCTCTTCTAGGGAGAGGATCTTTGGGAAAATCTTTGTTTAGATCGGTGAAGTCTAAACACATTCACCACTTGTCATTCTTCTTCTTTAATAAGACCGGGTTAGCAGTCCATAAAAGATATTGTGACTCTGTATGATTGGACGAACATTTCTTTGTACCGCAAGCCTATGACAGATACATTCATTGGAACCCCTATGACATCATCTGTACACCATGCAAACAAATGAAATTTTGTTGATAAAAACTTCATTAAACTTTATGTTACCTCCAAAGATAGTTTCAAGCCAATTTTGAGGCTTTTACCCGAAGAGAAGACATTATCCTCAAAGCTATCGTCTGGGACCATGAAATCTGGAGCTTCCCACGGATCATCCACGGGATCGAATCCCGAGGGAACCCTCGTTGAATGCTATTCTTCATTTGACTCAACCGTCTTAACCTTCTTAGGGTCCAACACTGCTCGGTAATACTATCTTGCCATCTTCTGGCTGCTTCCAACTGTTCCCACATTGTTTCTTACAATGTATTTTAAACATTGAGGGATGGTCGATGGCACATCATGCATTTTAGATAACCAGATGCTTCCAAAGATAGTATTATAAGATATTTACCACTACAAACAGGACTGTGACTACCTTTTTTAACGGTCCCCGACCCAATTCGACCATTCCCTCGAATTCTCCGACTACCTCAGTTGTAGCCCCATTAAATCCAACTATCCTTCGATCCGATCGTAAAATCGTTGTGGTTTTTTTTATCTGGCTGTAAGTAGTCACAAACATAATGTTAGTCGAACTGCTTGTATCAATCAAAATCTTTCATATCTCGTTCCCAACTATCTATGCACTGATAACAACCGCATCCTTATGTGGACCAGCCACATCTCTCATATTTCCATCTTTGAAGTAAAGTATTAGAGAAATATTTCTATACAAATGTGGTGAAGTGCATGCTTCCAGTTGTGTTGCTAGATCTAAAAATGTGTCTCTTCCGAGGATAATTCGATATTCCTGCAATAATGTCTCCTCCAAAAATTGTTAGTGATTCAAAGAAAGCACACAACTTACTAAATTTTCCTCTTGCTATCGGCTCTTCTACCACGTTTAAGTTGTTTCTGCCCGGTTTTGGGTCTAAGTACTCATCGCAGATATCGAATGCATCCATAGATTCTTCATCAATTGCTTCCAATATTATTAAAGCATTTTTTTACTTTAGGGCAGCTTCTTGTTACGGAGAAACTGAAGAATTCTTCTTCACAACCGCGGTTAACTTCCCATTTTCTATCAAGTATTGTATCTCTTTTTTTAATGTCACACAATCCTTCGTATCATGACCGATGTCCTCAAGATACTGGCGGTATTTATTTTTTCTGTTCTCCCTCGGAGTCTGCATTGGAAATACCTTGCGGAATAAATTCGAGCGTGCTTTCTCAAAGATAGTTTCCACACATTCAGTCAACTCAGCATAATTAGTCGGTCGAACCCCCTTGTTTGCATGGGTCGGACATATTGTTGAATGTCGACTAATAGTGTATACTCTTTCACTCTTTGAGATTCCTGACTTATAACTTGAACATGTGCTCGAGGTCGGACTGTACTTGTTGGTTGTGATACCTGCTATTGGACATTCGTTGGTGGTGAACTGGTTCTTATCATCGTCAAGTCGTAATAAAAATGATTTGGATTAAATTGCGATATTGACTCTATTTCTGACGCTTCTTCCACCAAAATTCATTTTTCCATCTGATCTAGTAATGCTCCAAACGTCATAACCTATGTTTTTGCTACATTATCCTTTATTGCCCTAGGAAGCAGACCCATTCGGAATGCAGCTAGAGCCACTTTATCTTCACTGAATTCCATATTTGATTAGACCTGGATGAAATGCTTCGTATACTCTTTGAGATTTCCCCCACTTTCTATCTATAATAGATTATAGTGTCTCCGTTTACTCAGAACTTCTTGCTTCCTACAAAATACTGGCAGAACAAACTCTAGAGCATATCAGAATTCTTGATACACCCTTGAGGTAAGCGTTTGTACCATTTTGATGCAATATTCTTGAAAGTTTGAGAGAAATCCCTACATAATAGCTTATCATCATCGTCATAGTTGATCATAAAAATTTTGAAATGTTTGATGTGGTTATCCAGATCTTGTGTCCCATAGAACTTTTCCAGCTTAGAAATATCAAACTACTTAGAAGATGAATAGACCTAATTTCTGAAGAGATTGGATATTATCTCCAATTATGTCCCATCTTATACGCGCTCCCCCCCCCCATCCCCGGAACTTCATTCGCGGTCGCATATAGTCCTTTCTCGAACGGAACATAAACTGATTACTCACACGGTAATCCTGATTATAGCTATTAAACCGAATTTGCCTTCGAGGATTTACATGTTCTTGTCGAGTTACATTTACCATTTTGTCAGGCTCCTCATAATAAAACTTTTTCTAACCATGATCACACTTTTCCTTGTTCGAACCTTTAGTTCTTCGACCAGCTCGATGAGAACTTTTATGCACCCTCGAATCTCTTTCTCTGTGACTTGATTTATGCTTAGTATCTGTATCCGAAGATAAAAATTTATCTGAACTAAAAGAAGTATACTCAGTGGACTCTGTCGATTCATAGCGCTGCCCAACTCTTGCTCGTATTTTGGAAGATTGACGAATTTTTCTCTGATGCGTTTTCTCGAATTGATTGCATATTGGCCTTGATCTGCCATGGTTTGTTCTCTTCGGACATCTTACTAATTCTTGGCGAGCTAATTATCGCTTCTTTTTCTGCAAATAGCCTCTCAATATCTTCTAACAATTCTTTCATATCATGGGAAATGGTTTATTTTGTGGAAATTCTTAGTATTGCTTGCTATGATCATGAAATTTCTTATGAGTAATCTAGTCAAGTTCATGATTCTCTTTCCAAAATCATAATTATGCTCTCGGTTTTAGTTGTATTAGTTGTTTCGGCTTCTGACTTCATATCAGCACGACAATGGAACAAAGGAGAGTGTATTATTTTCGCTTTGTGTCACTATATTTTGTTACACTATAATTTTGGAACTATGTTTCGTTATGAATCGTGTTAGATTTCGGAGTCTCGTGCCTGTTATATATACCTTATTTGAAAAAAAATATTACCTTTGTTTTCGTGGTAAGATGCACTTGTTGTTTTTCTACCATTTTGGAGAAATAGTCTATGATAACTATATGGTGTCTTCTTTATTTTGTGCTATTGGGAATGGTCCCAATATGTTTGTTCATCATATTTTAAGTGGTAACACCTTTATTATTATTTTTAGTAATGTTGTTGTCCACAAGTGTCTTGCGGATATTCTTTTTATTTTTTACACCCACCTACTTCGTCTGTGTACTACTTCTTCTATGGTTTAGTTTGTATTGGCATCCACTTGTTCTTGTTTATTCTTCTCTATCAGTTATTATTAATTCTTCGGTTGTGAAGGTTGATACAAAAGTAATTCGGGAGTATAGTTGAGGTATTCTTTTGTAAAATTACTTTATCAAAGCAAATTCATCTGTAATTATATTATATGTTCTTGGCAGTAGTTTAAATTTAACATACTTGAATGAAGGAATGAAGCAATGTAGCTCATTTTTTGTTGAACAGATCTTTGCAAAATGAAATATTGCAATGAAAACTTTATATTATACTTCATTATTTGATGTTGGAAATCCAAACCAGATAGATTGGTCTAAGATATCTCCGGTTATGGATGCAGGTTTAATTATTTCTCCCATCCATACATTGTTACTTTATTCATAGGTCCCAACTCTCCATGTGTTTTGTGACTTGTTATTTATTATTAGTCGTTTGTACTGTGACCTCGTTAATAAATTGGCTAAAATCTAGGTCTGTATTACCTATCTATGTTCGGATTTTACATCATAGGTTTCTAATTATTTTTATGGTTCCAGAAATATCTAAGGGGTATTATAGTCTAAGATATTTTTCGGAATCACGGATTATAGAGAGAGAAACACGAGATTTGTAGAGAAATAAGATGTTAAAAGTAGTAATAATTGTTCATCGTTCCTAAAAATATGTACATTACCTTATAGTAATGAAGGTGGGCATTTAGGCTTTATCCAATTGGTCTTTTTTAGGCTATTCAACCCATTAATTTACTAAATGACACATATGTTTTCTTTATTACATAAAATGCCCTTAGTGTTACACATTTGTTGGGTTTACATCACAAAATAAATACAAGTTCAATAGATAACCGGTTAGATAAGTGGATCAGGCCATTTGGTCAATCTTTTTGAGATATTAGCCTATTTTAATAAACCTCTTATGGGAAGAGGCTTCTAATAAGTATAATATGTTCTTGAGAGTATGATTTCATTTTCCTAGCCACTACTACCAATACTAGAGCAGTGTTTCTGGTTTTAAATATCTAATTTATTATGCTGGTAAAGATTTACTTACGTGATATATGGCTTTAGATCCTTTTTTTATTTCCTGGATATGTATTAGGCTGATTGCATAATGTGAGACTGCCAAGTATATGTGCAATTTGTCTTCTTTCTTTGGATAGGTTGATATCTTTCGAGAGGCCATGATTTTCTCGTTGTCATTGATCGCTTCTTTTCCTATTGGGATTCTATGGAACTTTCTCTTTTGTTAGACTACTTTGAAGAATCGTTGAGACTCAAAGATTTTTTTTTTGTAAATTTAGATTTTGATTCACATATTTGAATTTGCCGAACGTTTTGGAAATGTTTTCTAAATAGTCTTCTTCACGTACACTTAATTTTGACATGTTTTCAATATAGGCTTGTACATTTTTGCTTATATGAATTGCTAATATAATGTTTACATTTCTTTGATAGGTTGCTTCAATATTTTTTTTATTCAAAATCCATCACCTTTAGCAATATAGTCATCTTTTGGTAATACGTTATATGTGTGTGTTCTTGTATATCTTCTTATTTTTATTTGGATTTATTTGTATACTTTGAAAGTATCTATAAAAGAAATCATTTTTTGGCGCAATATTGCGCCTACAAGCTTATAAACTTTTGGAAATTGAGAAGGTTATTTTGGATATGTTTTATGTAAGTCTGCTAAGTCCTTTCACGATCTTTATTTCCTAAATTTATTTTCTTCCGAAGCTGGACTTTTTATTCGTATTAAGGAATGAGATTTTTGTTGTCCTATATGCTCTACGCATATATATATATATATATATATATATATATATATATATATATACTTTTAAAAAATTATAAACTTTTTACATGAGATCAAATGATAAGACTTACTTAATTTTGAAGATTTTTCCTTTGTTAGTGATTATATTCTCCATTTTTCCCTCTGCTGGCGTGTTTCTTCGTATAAGATGCTTATAGAGTTGTATAGCCGAAACTTTTTTCTTTCATTTTATTAAGCCAAAACAGAAATGACTAGAATCAATTAAATAAAACGTATATACATATTTTGTATATTTCCGAACTAGTTCAGGATTTGTTGTTTATAAACCTCGTATTACTAGTTAGGTTATATGACAGTGTCCCGTGCTTGGCGGTACAGTTTTGTGTCATTGACAGTTTGCATGTTTCTTTGTATAAGATGTTTGCCGAGTTGTCACTGCCGGTCTTTATATACTGATTTTGACACTTTTTTTTATCTTTTTTATGATTCCATAGTATTAATTTCATGAGACTTTATGTTTTCAGATGTATTATAGTCCAAAGCTAGTTTTTAAATGTAATTGTATAGTCGAAATTTTTTCTCTCATTTTATTAAGACAAAACAGAAATGACTAGAATCAATTAAAAATAATACGTACATACATATTTTGTATATTTCTGAACTAGTTCGGGATTTGTTGTGTATAAACCTCGTAATACTAGTTATGGATTTGATAGTGTACCGTGCTTGGCGGTACAATTTTTTGTCATTGACAGTTTTATGTCTTTGATATTGTCATATTTAATCTTGTGTATATAAGCCCATTACACCTATTATCAAGTAATTTCTATTTATTCCCTATAAATAAACTACTAGGACTACACAAAATACAATCTGAAATGTGTAACCCTTTTCTATCATAATGAAACACTTTACTCTGGGCAGCGCCCATGGACGTAGAAAATTGTAGACTCGCGTCAAATCCTATGTTATTTTATTTTATGTCATTTATTCGTGTTCTGTTCTTTATTTGTGTTTTGTGCTTGAGCCATTTTGTGATAAATTGAATAGTGATTTATAACAAAACTGGTATCAGATCTTTGGTTGTAAGGATTTTATAATGGCGTTTACAACAACAAAATACAAGATTAAAAACTTTCATGCGGGATCCAGCTTTGCACTATGGAAGATTAAATTGAAATCTTCATTGGTACTGCAAGGGTTGTGGAAGGATGTGGAGAATAAGTTACCGGAAAAGATGAAAGAAGATGAGAAGCAAGATCTTCAAGAAATGACTTTGTGCTAAATTTTAATGAGTTTGAAAGATAATGTTCTTCACAAGATTAGTGGTGAGAAGACTGCTGCCTGCGCATGGAAGAAGTTGGGAGAACTGTACTCAGAGAAATTAGTGGTGAACTGGTTATACTTGAAGAAGCGCTTGTATGATTTCAGATTGAAAGAAGGTATGTCCATAACCGAGCACTTAGATAACTTTAAATCAATTATAATGGACTTAGAGAATATTGATATCAACATTGATGATGATGATCAAGATTTATTTGTCTTGAGATTGTTACCAACTCCCTATGAAAACTTTGTAAATACCATAATGTATGGTAAGGATAAGTTATCGCTAGCTGATGTCAAAAGAGCGCTGAAATCAAAAGAGTTGAGACAGTTGCATCCATGCAATCAGGCTGAAAGGGAAGGTCTTATGACTGGGGGAAAATCTAGAAGCAAAACGATTTATATAAGAAGGAAAAACTTGGGTCCAAATCAAAGGTAAAGAGCTCAAACTGTTATGAATACGGTGAGCAGGGTCATTATATGAGAGATTTTCTGAAATTGAATAGTAAGAAGGGAATTAAAAGGAAAATGCAGCAAACTTTGTTGAAGGTGTGAACGATTCCGACGATAGTGAAAAATTGGGAGATAAGATGTATTGTCCGTGAGTTCCGGCTGTGAGAAAAACTCTTGGGTACTTGATACTGGCGCTACATATCACATGTGTCAGTTCAAGCAGTGGTTCGATACTTACAAGCCAATGTAGGGAACTGTCTGTTTAGAGAACAATCACTCGTTGCATGTTGGTGGCAACATCAAAATCAGAATAATTGATGGAAAGGTTAGAATCGTGACGTGCTGGCATGTTCCTGGGTTGAGGACAAACCTTATTTCTCTTGTTACACTAGACTCTCGGGGTGATTAGTACCGTACAGAAGACGGTGTAATCAAAGTGACAAAAGACTCAATGGTATGTATGAAATGAGTATGCAGAAAAGGTTTTACATTCTCCAAGGGAGTGTTGTTATGGGCGATGCTGCATTAGCATCATCAGGGAGTAATAGCCAAAGTATAAGTTGTGGCATTAACGTCTTGGTCACATGAGTGACAGAGGATTAGTTTTTTTGGGGAAGAGAGATTTGTTGAAAGGGTATAAAGCAGAATCATTGCGATTTTGTGAGCACTACGTGTTTGGTAAATAAACTATAGTCAAATTCAAAAAATTGGCTGTAAAAAAGACTAAAGGGATAGTGGACTACATTCACTCAGATCTTTAGGGCCCAAATAGAATTCCATCAAAGAACGAAGCCAGATACTACATAAGTTTGATCGATGATTATTCAAGGATCATGTGGGTTTACTTTCTGAAAACGAAAGATGAGGATATTCAACCTTTGCCAAATAGAATACGATAATTGAGAAGAAAAAAGGAAGAAAAATCAAATATATTAGGACAAATAATAGGTTAGAATATTGTAGAATATTGTAGTTGTGAGTTCAACGATTTATGTGAAGTTGAAGGAAAAGTGCGCCATCGCATTATTCTTGAACACTACAACATAATGGGGTCTCCTAAAGAATGAACGGAACGCTTTGTGACAAGGAACGAAGCATGCTCTCGCATTCCGGTGTTGGAAAGGATTTTTGGGCTGAAGCTATCAATACAATGTGCTACTTGGTGAATCAGTCTCCATCAACGGCTGTTGATTGTAAAACTTCTTTTGAGATTTAGTCTGGATCATCGGTTGATTACGAACAGTTGAGGGTGTTCGGTTATCCTGCATATGCTAATGTGAGAGATGGTAAGCTTGAGTTAAGGGCAAATAGGTGCATATTTCTAGGATATGCTACTAGAGTGAAGGGATATAAGTTATGGTGTACATCTCCAAAGTCTCCGCATTTTCTCATCAGTAGGAACGTGACTTTTAACGAGTTTTCTTCGATAGACAGTCACAAGAAAGTTGGATAAATGGTCGAATCAGGATCAGTTGTGAATAAACAGGTGGAGCTTGAAGTAGAATCCATTCCTAGCAGGTCTAATAATTCGAGTGGTTCTGAAGTGGATCCAGAATCAGGAGGTGAAGCATCAACAACCTTATAGCATAGCATTAGGCAGAGAAAGAAAAATATTAAACTTCCAAAAAGGTATGCGAATCTAGTTGCATATGCTCTATCAGTTGCAGAATAAGTTAAGATGCATGAACCTAGTAGCTATAGGGAATCTATAGCAAGTTCAGAGACAGTTCGATGGATTGGTGTTATGGGGGAAGAGATTAAATCTCTTCATAAGAATCAAACATGGAAGCTTGTTGACTTTCCAAAATGACAAAATGTAGTAAGCAGTAATTGGGTGTTCAAGAAAAAGAAAGGTAATCTAGGGGTTGAGGCATCTCGATTCAAGGAAGACTGATCGCTAAGGGTTTTACTCAAAGGGAATGAATCAACTTCTATGAAGTGTTTTCTTCAGTGGTGAAGCATAATTCGATTCGAGTTTTCTTAGCCATGGTAGTTTTACAAGATTTATAACTTGATCGGCTAGATGTGAAAACTGAGTTTCTACATGGTGAATTGGAGAGGCGAATCTACATGAGACAACCAGAGGGATTTATCAAACCTAATATGGAGGAAAAAGTTTATCTGCTGAAAAAGTCATTGTATGGTTTGAAACAGTCACCTATGCAATGGTAAAAACGTTTTGACACATTCATGATGTCAAAATGGTTCACGAGGATTTCATATGAAATTTATGTGTATCATCAATAGATGTCAGATGATTCTTATGTTTACTTGTTGTTGTATGTGGAGGATTTGCTTATTGTTGCTTGTAGTATGCCCCACATTGTGCAAATAAAAAAGTAGCTTAGTTTCGAGTTTGAGATGAAGGATCTGGGTAGAGCAAGTAAGATTCTTGATACGAATATTATCAGGAACATAAGTGTATGATCATTACACTTGTCTCAACGAAGCTATATTGAGAAAGTGCTAGAACGATTCCACATGTTTGATGCTAAGGCAATTAGCATTATGTTTGCTACTCAATTCTAGTTGTCTGCAGCAGGAGGGGCCAAAGACGATGCTGAGTTGGAAAAAATGTTGAAGGTTCCATATTCAAGTGCGGTTTGTAGTATCATATATGTTATGGTATGCACACGTCCTGATATTTTCTATTCGGTTTGTGTAGTTAGCAGGTAAATCGGATGTCTTGTGAAAGAACACTGGCATGCAGTGAAATGGATACTTCGGTATCTTAAAAATACTGCGAACGTTGGATTAACTTATAACAAGACCGATATTGGTGGACCGTTGGATGATGTTGCATGATCAGTAGTTGGTTTTGTTGATTCTGATTTTGCAGGTGATATGGATGAAATAAGATCTCTAACATTATATGTATTTACTATAGTTGGGAGTGCGATCAGTTGGAAAGCACAGTTGCAAACTACTGTAGCTTTCTCTACAACAGAGGCAGAGTACATGACGGTAACAGAAGCAGTTAAAGAGGTAATATGGTTGCAAGGTTTGGTGGCATATTTGGTCTTAGATAGGAGTACTAAAAAAGTGTTTTGTGACAGTTAAAGCACTATACACCTTATATGGTACCAGATGTACCACGAGAGTACAAAGCACATAGATGACATGTATCATTTTATTCATGATATAATATCAAATGGAATTGTTGATGTGAAGAAAGTGTCTACATACAATAATCGAGCAAATATAACGACCAATGCAATATGAGTTTGAAATTTTAGAGAGTGCCTAAACTGGATTGATGTTCGCAGTATAGAGTGAATGACTTAGGGGAATTTGGTGAGTCAGAAGAAGATAAGTTTTTTTGTTTATAGTGAAGAAAGGATATTCTCCTCAAGGGGAAGATTTGTTGAGAATGAGTCGAATAATGCATTGACAGTGTACTGTGCTTGGCGGTACAGTTTTGTGTCATTGATAGTTTTGTGTCTTTGATATTGTCATATTCAGCCTTGTGTATATGAACCCATTATGAGTATTATCTAGTAAATTCTATTTATTTCCTATAAATAGACTACTAGGACTACACAAAACAGAGTCTCGAATATGTATCCTCTTTCTATTATAGTGAAACATTTTTCTCTGGCGGCACCCGTGGACGTAGACAATTGTCAAACTACGTTAAATCATGTGTTCTTTTATTTTATGTCATTTATTCGTGTTCTGTTCTTTATTTATGTACAGTGTTTGATATATTTTGTGATAAATTGCATAGTGATTTATAACATATTTAATATTTAATTGAGCTTGTTGGTTTAATTACCATTTAATTTAAAAAAGAATATATATATATATATATATATATATATATATATATATAATTAAATAATTAAATAATTAATCTTTTTTGCATAACCAAAGCGATAAATATTATAAAATTTCATATATTAAAAGATAAAGCTAGTTCATAACCAGTGGTTAGGATCTTTTGGTTTGCTGCTACACTCTTTAAAATCGATTTCTACTTTATATTTCGTTATTTTTGTTAGTTTTGCATGGATGAGGGTTATATGTTGTCTATCTCCAAATTTTGTGTACGCTGAGTGAAGAATAAACTTCATCCCATCGAGGAACCCCAATCCTACATTGCTAAGATGGAAAATAATAAAGTGTATATACACACACCACCTCATCCAATTGAAGAATAAACTTCATCCCATAGAGGCTTTTTGGAAGTACACCCAAAAGCATATCTGTGCGTGCCTCCGAGCGCCAAGTGGACAATATATTTCTAGTCCATGAGGTCCGTCACACACTCTCACACCAATTTTAACATGGTATCAGATCCATATAAGGCTTAACTACCGAATTTCCAGCAAATTACTGGTATAAAGTTGAAGGGGGAAAGTGAAGAATAAACTTCATCCCGTAGAGGAACCCCAATCCTACATTGCTAAGATGGAAAATAATAGAGTGCATATAAGTGTGAACCCACCTTAACTAGAAGAGGCCTTTTGGGAGTACACCCAAAAGCAAATCTGTGCGCGCCTCACACTCGCACACCCATTTTAACACGATGTAGGCTAATGGTTCGGATTACAGTATTTTTATTGGATTTGGGATCTTCTCTTGTATCAATATCTTCTCTTAGAACTTCTGACTTCATGCTTTGTATCTGATTTTTTTTTTTGATTTAATTTTTATGCTTCGAACATTGTTTTTGTTTTAGAATCGATATTTATAGGTTCTAATTTCACCACCAATATTATCTTCTATTTTATTGACGTCATTGTTACAACGACTTGATATCTTGATTCGACGATTCACCATTTGTATTCATTCTTCCATTGACTGAAATCGTCTCGTCTTTCTTCTTTAAGTCTAAATTTATTTTTACTTTTTTTTTCATTTTGAAACACGTATCACTTAATATTCTCTTTTCTGACTTTTCTCTAATTCATAATTTCTTTTTTGTGGGTATCGTGACCCCATTTTTAAATGCATGTCACCGATTGTAAACAACATAAATAAACATTTTTAAGGGTACTATTTATTGATTTTATTGGAAAATAAAATATAAAATAATATGATTTTGGTATCCTAATTTGTGTCGTCATTGAAAGCCTATAACCCTTAAACAAAGGGTTCATAACTCATGAGTGTTTTTTTTACATAAATAAAAAAAATTGTTGAATGGAATAACGGCTAATGAGATATTTTGCATAGTAATTCACACACAACATACAATTAAATACGAAAACAGCTACCTGAAGAAACGTAGTTGTGTGTTTTTTGTTATTAGAACTAGGTCCACGATTTATGTGTTTGGATCTTCTCGTCTGTTTCAAAAATTTATTACGATATGCTATCATTTTTTTTCATCTGATTCGTGGATTTTGAGTTACGGATTGGGGGTTGTTTCTGGTGATAAAAGTCATGATTTTTTTTTGTGGTTTTTTATTTTTTTATTGTGATTTTTTAAACTGGAATTTTTTTATTGTGATTTTTTAAACTGGAATTTTTTTAACCGATCTTTTTCCCCAAACAGCGTTAATTGATCACAATAAATTATATTACTAAGTTTGATCGAACCGGATACTGATTTAAGTACAAATGACCCATGTGCTTAGATTGAAAAAATTAATAAATAGCGTAAAGTAAAGAGTTAACTAAAAGTATTCAATAGATTGGAAAAAATTATGGAGGACAATGATATCCTCCGTAAAATTTGTGGAGGATAATAGAGGATATTTTTTAATGAATCGTATTTTTGGTTTAGTTTACATGAATATTTTACTTTCCGAACGAATTTCTTTTGCTAGACTAATTGCACCCTAAGAACATCCCAACAGATACATTATTTTATTGTTATCTTTACAAATATCTATTATTTTTGAAAAAAAAAAATGCTTTCCACAGCTAATTTAACGTAATCTAAATTTACCGCTTTTATTTTGATAATTTATATTTATTTAGACGGTTACACCATCTGTAAAAATTTTCTTATTTTTCTCACCACTTACAAAACTAAAACACTAAAGTTTGTTGTTTTATTTAATCGTCTAAAATTATAGAATGTCATAATTTAAACACTTACAAAACTAACTAAAATTATAGAATGTCATAGTTTAATCTATATCTAGTCATTAGCTTAGCTGTTGGAAATGCTATACAATAAAATAAAATATATTGTAAAGTTTTAAATTTACATATACCAAAAACGCAATATTAGTAACTAGCAAAATCATTTCATTACGCTTTCACCTAATTCTATAAAATTGACTATTTTAAGAGGAAACAAAAAGACATGCCAATCCAATTTTATCCAATGCATTTAAATAAGAAAAATCACACTTTAGAAACATAATATATTACTAACCGGGCCAGATTCATCGCAGGTAACATTCCATCGTAGACAACCTCAGTCATTTCAAACTTATATTTGACTGCTTTCTGGCTACCCTTCTCCATAAAACTATCCCTTGACAAAATCTTCCAATCTCTCATCCTTTCAACCCTAGCATCTCTGGTATCAAACATAACTATTCTTAAGCACATGGGGCTGATGGTCGCTGCAACAGGATTACTTTGAGATCTGAATCAATTGCAAATAGATTGATTGAGCATTGGTAACACAGCCACAAGCTAAGGGCATCCGAGTTGCCTAATTAAACATGGTTTCTCAGAGATGGGTTGAGTTTACTTGTTGGTCACGTAATTATCTCTTATCTGGATCAATAGACATCAAGAGACTAATTGTTTTGGTATCCATTAGAACATTAAACGGCTAGGCCCTTCCTGACAGCAATTAATCCTAAGGGGAGCTAGCGTCTGAGGCCACAACTACTATAGACCTTAACTGCGTGATTAATTAATAAGCTGAAGAAAGAAGAGAATGACACGCATCGGCTTCAACCACTCCTACGTATCTCCAGTAACTTTCACAAACAAACATAAACACACACAAAAAATGAATTAAAGCCTTATGAACATTAAGTTTCTTTTTCCATTCGATCCAAATTACCCGAAATGTATCTTCTACCACAATGATCCTTCTTTGATAAGTTTCCGACTGAGAGTATTGAATTGTTCTCGCGAATATTGTCTTGATGCTTTTCTCCAATCTGTACCAGACTTCATCATTGCAGCGAATTCTTCATAGCTTATTTGTCCATCCTGCAAAGTTGACATACGAATTTTTTATAGACGATGGAACTAATGAATGGAAAAAAAAAGAACTTACGAAAAGTAGGTGACCTTGTCTGTGTCGACTTCACAGATAATGGAATTAATGACCTCTTCATTTTCAATTGTACTAACTTCATCAGTCAAGGTATCTCTTAGTTCCTTGATTTCAATATATCCATTATTATTTTGATCGAAATAGGCGAAAGCTTTGCGCAGATGCTCGTCATTACCCATTTTTCTAAGGTGAACCGATATGGCTACGAATTCTCCGTAATCTAAGTGTTTGTCTTTATCTGTATCGCCCTGTAATAATAAAAAGCTCGCTTTAGAGTTTTATATCAAAAAGTAGCCAACCCTTGAGAATGATATTAAGACGAGATACTCACAGCTTCCATTATTATTTGAACCTCGTCCTCGGGAATATTATGCCCAAGTTTTTGTAACCCGATTCTTAACTCGTCAATGTTAATTTTACCCCTACCATTCACATCCATCAATTCGAATTTTTCTTTTATGCCCGAAACTTCTTCTACTGATAGATGCTCAGCTATCACCTATTATTAATTTCATATTTATTAATTTGACAACCAGTAACCATAAACAAACTGAAAATATTTAGATATAAATACCCTTAGAGCTCTTTTCTTGAGCTTGTTCATCACAGAGAACTGCTTCAGCCTCGTCCTCACCGTATCCCCCAATAGAACATCTGGAGCCGTATTTGCGTTTTGTAACCATGGATGATCTACAACAGTTCACAGTTAAATCATGCACAAACTTGATATTTTAGCAATCAAACATACAGCTGAAACTTACCTAGGACTTGTTGAGCTGTAAGACGTCGTTTTCGATCAGGATCAAGCATCTTCTTGACAAGGTCTTTTGCATTTTGAGAAATTTTAGGCCAAGGTTCCCTGTTAAAATCTATAATAGATCGAATAATTGCTCGTGCTATTCCTTGCTCCGATTCTGCAAAGAAAAACGAAAAAGAAGGAGCCTTTCAATCAAATATTAATGTAATAACAAATACAAGACAACAATAAAGCTCTTTAATCTTGTTGAGTAATTTATTTAACAAGATAACCGAATCTAAATACATTGGAATACAAAACAAATATGTATGTCGTTTTTATTCAATAGCTACCATTTAATATTTAGTAGTTCATAAATATTTATGGCTAGAGCTTATAGTACTATTTCAGAAAAGAGGAAAAGTGAGTAACCTGCCCAGAAAGGAGGAACACCACAAAGTAAGATGTAAAGAATGACACCGGCGCTCCAAATGTCAACTTCAGGGCCATAGTGTCGTTTTAGAACCTCCGGAGCCATGTAATATGGACTTCCAACGATTTCATTGAATGTTTCACCTGGAGAAAGAAAGCGAGCGTTTACCCCATTGTCCGAAAACAATAACAGAATGCAACAGTTATCAGAATTTATAAATTACCAGGTTTGAAAAACACTGAGAGTCCAAAATCAATTGCTTTCAATGGTGCTGTCTCCTTCTTATTACCGAACAAAAAGTTCTCTGGTTTTAAATCCCGGTGCATTACCCCGTGCTTATGGCATATCTGTGTAAACCGACCCGATTTCTTATAATCCAGAACAAAGTCTAGTTTCAAAAAGTTAGAAATCAGTAATTACTACCACAAACAAACTCACATGTTTTTAAGCAAATGTTTGTAAAGCAAGCACATCTTCTATAAGGAAAATTACACAAGATCTTAAACATATCTCAACTAGTAAGAAGCTGTGCGGGGTTTCAGGCTCGGCCCCAAAACGGACAATATCTTACTAGTATGGGGATCAAATTGTTCATACTTACATACAGAAGCTCATGACATATTAAGACACCACTCACACTTAGTGTGTATCTTGCGAAAATACCACAATCTCATATATGGACCTATACCCGAAAACTAATTCTCTATTGGACTTAATTCACTCTAAAAAACAACTAAAGAGAGGAAGAGAAGAGGTCTTCCTCGCCATATATAGTGGTTTATGTGTGCCTATATATGCCATCATCATCCTAAGCTACAAGATGATTCAAAAAATGAAAGAGTCACTGAAGAATCATGTCCAGAAAAAGGAGTACCGACCTGAACAACCTCGACAATGGTTTTAGTAATATCCGCAGCGGCTCTCTCGGTATAATGGCCTCTAGAAATGATCCTATCAAACAGCTCCCCACCATGACACAACTCCATCACCAAATGCACAGCATGATCATCCTCATAGGTCTCTTTTAATCTAACGATATTAGGGTGGCTAGGCAAATGCTTCATGATCTCAACTTCTCTCCTTACATCTTCTATATCTATATCTGACTTAAGTTTCTCCTTCATTAACGATTTACAAGCGAAACTATCGCCGCTGACTTTGTCAGTACAGAGATACGTAACTCCGAATTCCCCACGACCCAGCTCGCGACCCAGATTGTAGCCAGCCTCGATGTTCCTCCCCGTTGGTTCTTTCAAAACCACCAATTTTTGGACACCGCAAAGCTTTTGGCCGTAATCGATCGAGAACGGGTTCTGTTTTCCTTTTTCTTTCTTTTTCTGAGACGATAATGATTTCCCACAGCAATTTCCCATTGGGTTTTGCTATTCGATTCCGAATTTGATGAAAAATGAAAAACTGTCCGTCTCTGTATTGCGAAATTGAAAACGAAGGAAGATGAAGAGGGTTTCCTGTGTGTCGAATGAATAGAAAAGGTAAAATGTTAGGGCGGGAAGATGACGATGGGCGTGCAGACATGACTGAATTTAGAAAGAGATCGGACAAGGTCAAACGTAGATTTTAGATCTGTTCTTTATTTAAAAGTTGTAACACTTCCCTTCCCTCTCTTTCTTTCTTTCTTTTTTACATCATTCTCATCACTCCTCATAGTTTGTTGTCTTCTTTTCTTACCCGCTAAAACCTTAAGTTCTGTTTGGGAAGAGGTAGTCAGAAATTAAGAGAAGTAGTCTTTGTTTTGTCATATAGACTTAGACTATGTAAAAGCATATGTAGATTATTTCGTATGGAAATATTCAAACACTATTTATGATTTGTTATCAAGATATCAAGGCGAGGTAAAAGGTTATCAATTTTATCAATTTCATATTATAGATCAGTTATTTTTATTATTATTATTATAGATTAACTGTATTGATTCGTACGAAGAGAGTACAAATATGATGTACAGTTTCCTACTATCAGTAGAAAATGTATAAATATCATTGTATGGTTAAAAAACGCAGTTGACTTTTATTTGACTTTTTTAGGACGAAAAAACCCTTAAAATTTCATTTAATATCCGAATTGTCACTAAGTAAAAAAAAACACTAAGTATATCCTAGATACACCCAATTCACAAAACAATCTATTTGGTTATGTATACCCAAAAAAACACAACTCTCTACTAGATCAAACCCCATATTACTACAATTTTGTGAAATTTTTCAAATTGTTCTTTAACATTCAAAGTTGTCTCAAGAACATTCAAACTTTTTTTAATTTTTTTAAACTTCTTCTAATAAAAACACAAAATCAAAACTTGTTTTTTTTGAAGTTTTTTTTTAAAAAAAAAATTAAAAATTTAATTACTAAAAAAATCATAATTTTCGGGTGTTTGGAAGCCATTTTCCGGCTGAAATTCGGCCGGAAAATGACCATTTGCAATGGCTGAGGGTACCATAGGTACAGAGGGGGTGAACCGACCGGTACACCCCCTCTGTACCTATGGTACACTCTGTACCGACCGGTACGCTCAGCCTTCGCAAATGGCCATTTTCCGGTCGAATTTCGGTCGGAAAATGGCCTCCAAACACCCTAAAATTCTGATTTTTTTTATCTAATTCAACCATAACCCTAAATTTTGATACTAAGACTAAGTTTTTATATTTTAGTTCGCCGGATTTTAGTTCGCCGGATTTTAGTTCGCCGGATTTTAGTTCGCCGGATTTTAGTTCGCCGGATAAATTAGAGAGAACTTGAAGGTTTTAGAGAGAAGTTAGAGAGTGTAATTGAAAAAATGAGGTGGATAAGATTAGTAAAAAAAAACCTTATATACCTAGAAAAGGGTATTTTTGTCAAAATTTGGGTATACTTAGATCATCTTTGGGTATACTCAAAATTGGGTATACTTAAACCCGAATTGGGTATATATAGCTTGACCCTATAGAAATGTATGTTGATTTGCTTACAAGTTTGACTGGTATGCTTTTCCTAGAAAGGAATACTAAACTAAAATTAAAAAATCTATACAAAGGCAGGGAGCACACTCCGAAAATAGATATAATTTATATCATATAAACGTTTACAAACAAAATAAGAATAACTTATAGTTACGAATCTCTGAAACATGGCTAAATAAGAAATTATAAAATGAACTAGTAATGGCAACTCTTGTTGGTAGAAAAAACAGAGGATGCTCTAAGAAGAAGAGTCTTTGGTGACTCGATTTTCTTTTTGAAGATTGTTCTTTTTCATCGTGGTTGTTGTAGGCTATTGCATCTCCTAGAGGCGGTGGTGGTTGGAAGTGTCCTATTGTCATCGGAAGAATGGAAGAATACCCTGTTCTTAGTTCTTCGGGCCTGCAAAACGGAGTTTATCATGGTGAAATTTCCCATCAATAAAGATCATACTCACAAGTTGTTCAGGAACTAAATTAGAAGACAACCCATGAGATCAAACCCTCTCTCATCCAACAAAAAGCATATCACATAGCTATTTAATTTGAAGATCAAATATATGATGATCTACTGCAACATACTTCATTCACCTTAATAGGTAAATTCAAGAAAAGCTTGCCAAAGAAAACTCTTCTTGACAAGTTTTTTAAAAAAAGGAAATTCAATGGTGATTTCACCTTTACTAACTGAGATTCGAGGCATTCGTTTCTTGAATTCTCTTTAAAAAGGGATTTAAGTAAAATCTGGTCATGGGGAGTTTGGTCTATAGGTGAATATTCTATGAGAATTTTGAAGTGGCTTCCTTCTTTCAATGTAAAGAAAAAATGCCCTCTGGTTCCTATATGGACTAGAATTGAAAAATTACCTGAACATCTTTACAACGAGGGGATAGTCAACTCGATTGCTTCATCCGTTGGTACTCCTCTTAAGACATGGATTCCTCCTATGAATAAAGCAATGTACAATGCGTGTTACGCATGGGTGGAAATTGATGTGTCATGGAAGCTTCAAAAACATGTCTGGCTGGGCTTTGGTAGCAATAGAGGATCTTGGATTACTTTAAGTTATAAAGATGTCCCAAGATACTGTGAAAAGTGTTTCCATGTGCGACATGAATCTTCTAGTTGCAGAAAAACTTCAAGTAGCAATGAGGACATCAATAAAAAAAATCTGAGACTAGTAAAGAAGCACTTGTTGCTAACACAGTTGAAACTGCCAGTGAAGAAGTAATCTTAAGTGTTAAGAATGTGATACCTGGTCATGTTACAATTGAAGTGTATAATGAAGTTAGAAATTCAGAAAAATTGAACAAAGATTCAACAGAAGAAAAGAATGAGAAACCTGACTCTGTAGCAGTAGTTATTCAAACAACTGAAGTGAACAATGAGGAGATAATCAGAAACTCTTAACAAAGGAATAAACAATCAATAGAGGGAATGTTTTCAGAGAATAGAAAGGAGATACCTGATCCCCTGCAGGATGAAGAGATGATTGATTCCTTCAAATCTCTTGATAACATTGTGGACTTCCCTCGACACTCTGTCACACATACTCCTCATGTTATTAAGCTAACTCTTTTGAAGGATAACACTGTGAGTCTTCCACCCTCTCTTGTTCTCAAACACAAGAAAGTAGACTTCAGTTTTCAAAAAATTCTAGATCAAAAGCTTAAGCAAACAAGAAAAAGCAAGAGGAATAAGTATTTGGTAATTAAATCTCTTCAATTTGAAGAGACTAAAAGATCTTCTCTTAAAAGCCCTAAATGATCAAGATAATAAGCTGGAACATTCGTGGGGTGGTCAATAAATCTTTTATCAGAAGACTCAAAGCAATTATAATAAAGAAGGTTACTGATTTTACAAGAACCTATGTTAAGTAATGATCAAATTATTGATCTCTCTTCTAAGCTTAAGTTTCCTAACTCTTTTGCTAATATTTCTAATAAAATTTGGTTGTTTTGGCATAAGGACCTGGACATAAACATTCTGGTGGACAACATCCAGTGTTTTCACATGGAAGCCAAGCATTCTTTACTAAATAGGAAGGTCAACATCGCATGCATCTATGCTAAATGTCAAAGAAGCAGCATAATGGAGTTATGGAATGACTTAAGGTCTTTGGCTCCTACTGTAAAGGAGTATCTTGTGTTGGGAGATTTTAATTCTATTCTATCTCTCTCGAAGCAATCTGGTTGCTCAAATTTTTGCCATCAAAGTGCTAATATGAAATGATTGAAGACTGTCATTTGGAGGATGTTGGGTATATTGGTTCAAGATTTACTTGGACCAATGATACAAGATGGAGAAGACTTGATAGGGTCTTATTCAACCATGAGAGGTCTGAGCTCTTTGCAACCACTAAAGTTACTCATTTAGTCTGTACTTGTTCAAACTACACACTCATTTGTGTCTTTATAACTAAATACAATAATAGGCATAGTGGCTCTTTCAAATTTCAGAATATATGGACCATAGATATAGAGCTCTTGGGATTTGTTGAAAACAATTGGTCCACTCTTATGATGGATTACCCTCTTTATGTCTATTGGAATAAATTAAAAAGATTGAAAACTTCCTTAAAGGAATGGAATAAGAGTCACTTTGGTAACTTATTTGACAAGATTAAGCAGGCTGAGGACAACTTACAAGTTTGTGAGGATAACTATAGGCTTTCTGGCAGCAGTCAAGATAAAAGCAGCCTCTCCAAAGCTACTGCTGAGCACCTTCTTGCCTTGACTATGGAGGAGGAATACTGGAGACAAAAATTAAATGCAAGCTGGTTAACAGAGAGGGACATAAATACTAAACTATATCACAATTATGTTATGAAGAAAAGAAGGCAATGAGGAATTAAAGGAATTAAAATCAATAACAGATGGATTGAAGATGAAAAATCTATAAACAACTCTGCTGAGGCCTATTTTTTAGATATTCTCTCATCTCCTTCTTAACCTAATAAGCATATTGAAACAAAAAATCTAAATAATAGTATGTTTAATGTAATTCCTAAACTAGTGGATGAGTCTGATAACAGTAAGTTACTTGTTGAGCCTACGGAATCTGAAATTTGGTCTATCATTCAAAGTCTGAATCATACTGGAGCAGCTGGGATTGATGGCTTTAACAAGTGCTTCTACACTACTTGTTGGCACATTATAAAGTCTGACCTTTGTAATGCTCTCAAATATTTTATACTTGGCCACTTTATTCCTAGAGGGATATTGACTACGAGCATTTGTCTTATACCTAAGACAGAGAACCCTTCTAATTGGAGTCAGTATAGACCCATAAATTTGTGTACACTTACCAACAGCATAATGCCTAAATTCATTAATTGTAGGATTTCACGAATTCTACCTAAACTTATATCTCAAGTGCAGGTGGATTATGTACAAGGAATATATATACAAGATAACATCCTCATTGATAAGGAGTTGATCCATGATACAGGAAGGAAAACTAAGGCTGGACATGTCCAAATCTTTTGACAACCTAGCTCACAGTTTCATTACTAAAGTCACGAGGAGGTTTGGTTTTAACTACAAGGTTACTAAACTGATTAATAACATTATTAGATCAGTAAATATCTCCTTACTTAGTAATGGCAAGTGTGTGGGATTCTTTAAAGCTAAGAGAGGTGTGAGACAATGTGATCCATTTTCTCGTAGTCTCTTTATACTTTCAGAAGAGGTACTAATAAGGGGAATGAATCAATTGTTTAACTCTAACAAAAAACTGATATATTCTAATAGAGGGAACATGAACATTCCTATATTGGCTTCTGCTGATGATGTATTGGTATTTACTAATGGTTCTCATGATACTATAGAGAAAGTTTCTAAGTTCTTGGAGGTTTATCAATGTATATCTGTTCAACTATAAATAAAAGAAAAACAAATATTTTAACTGCTTCAAGCATGCCTATGGACAAAAGAAGTAGCCTCACAGTTCAGACTAGCTTCAACACTTCTCTACTACCAACTACTTATTTGGGGATAACACTCAGTCCTCATAATAAGTCTATAAACTTCACTCCTCTAATTGAGAAGATTAAGGACATAATTTCTAACTAGGAAGGCAAGATGCTATCCTATGGTGGACGTCTCATTTTGATTAAAGTTGTCCTAATATTTATCCCTATTTACTGGGTTCAAAGTTGTTGGCTTCCTTCTACTATCATAACAAAGATTGAAAGACTAATGAATATATTCTTGTGGGGTTCAAGTAATGAGGCCAACAAGATACATTGGTCTAATTGGCAGTCCATTTGTAAGCCATTTGAGAATGGAGGATCTATTATCAACATCTTAATGAATATACAAAAGGCATTCTCATGTAAGCTATAGCTCAGGTTTAGAGAGAATTCATCCCTCTAGGCTAATATACTTCACAATATCTACTGCTCTGATAAGCATCCAATTCAAGTGGGTTCTAAGTATGGCTCTCAAACATGGAAGAGGTTGGTAAAGATAAGGGAATATGATGAAGAACATATGGAATGGAGTATTGGTAATGGCAGCATGGATGTATGGCTGGATAAGTGGTTTGGCAGGCCTCCCCTAATTAATATTAATCTTGATCATAATAACAATTGGTTTAAAGGTAGGAAGGTAAGATCTCTGTGGGATGGTAATCAATGGAATATGATTGATCTTAAATGTCTATTTAGTGATTATAACATCAGTTTCGTCACTAAACTCAAGATCAATAATTCTATTAAAGATTGTATCCTATGGAATGTATCAAAGAATGGTTGTTTCAATATTAAACTATTAAAGCTCTGAATAATTTATATAGTAGTTCTTCTCTTTTTAGTAATTTATGGAACCTAATTACTCCTAGGAAGTGTTCCTTCCTATCCTGGAGGTTTACTACGGATTCTGTCCTTCAATCTAAACATATAATTCTGGCTTCAAAATGCCAGTTTTGTTTAAACTGTGAGACAACTAATCACCTATTTGTTTCATTTTCTTTTGCTTGGGAGGTTTGGTCCTATTTTGTAGGAGTTTTAATAGTTGGAATTCAAAGGTTTATGACAGTAAAACATATGTTTATGACTTGGTTTTGGGCAGCTCCTAACATCATTTATATCATAACAATTATGCTTACACTAATTAGTTGGGTCATATGGCAGCATAGGAACAAAATGAAGATGTATGCAGAGACTACCTCTCCTAAAGCAGTTATCAGACAGATTACCTACATGCTTACTAACCTTGACTACTCAAATATGCTTAAATCTAAGCAATGGAAACAGTGTGAATATGCTGTTATCATGCTAGATTGCATTAATCATCTGCGTATTAAGAAAAAGATATCTTACCTTGCTTGGACTCTTCCTGAAAAGGGTAGATGCAAAATAAAGTCTGATGCTAGCTGCTCAGTGACTGGTGAAACAAGTGGAGCTGTTATAATCAGGGATCACCAGGGCAGCCTTGTTCTGGGATATGGAAATAATTACCGGAAGCTCACTTCACTGCTAGTTGAAGCACGAGCCATATACGACGGTCTCCAACTGTGCAAAATTAAAAGAGTTACATAAGTTGACATAGAGACTAACTCGGAAATAATTGTTTCTCTACTCTCTAATGGAAAATTTCCTTTTAAACTTAAGACTATTCTCGGTAACATTAAATCTTTGCTAATTGGTAAAATAAAAATTCATCACATTTTTAGAGAAAAAAATCGAACAGCCGACTGGCTGGCTCGATGGACTAAAAAATGTAAGATGAAGTTAGATTACAAAGATTTCAAAGAACCAACAATGTTGGATGCTATATTGTTACTGGAAAGTCTAAGCATAGGCTACATAAGAATAGAGAACTAACTTATCTTTTGATTCAGGAAGCAATCTTCTAGTGATAGCTGAATTATCAGCTCCTTCAATGCTTCAAGGATTTAGCTCTGATTCTAGCTGGAATGGTCATGAGTGGAAAGCGAACTGATGAATCGAAGGAGGACTGGCTTTGTACTCAAGCTTCATGCATATATTCATCTGATTCCTAGTTGACTCTCTGATTTTGTCGATCATAACCCTATTTTCAAATCATTAAAGACTTAAACTCTCTGGAACTTCAAATATTCTCTCTATGGAGACTTAAATCACATACTCTCGGTGATAATCTGTTTGATCAACAATTGAGGTTTCCTTCAAAGGCCTTTTCCTCTCAATGGTGACATGGTCCTTCATCAAGAGCTCAAAATTGATGAGGAATGCTTCATCGATAGTGACTGAAGAAAGAATATAGGATTTGTTTAATCGAATGCGAGACGTGGGCAGATAAAACTTCTTCTGATTACCAAAGATTCAGACGCTTAGCTCTGATAGATTGAAGATTGTTAGAGCTAGAAATTCGCTCTAGAATTAGAGTTAGACTCAATTTGGGATAGTCCAAAGAGAATGGTTGTTAGACACCTAAGGATTAAAACTGTTCCTTAAACTTTTGTACTAATTCAATTTGAGTAATAAATTTTTTTAGATTAAAAAAATAAAAAAAGTATAAAATGAGGGATAAACAGACACAACGTTTTGGATGAAATGGGAAAAACAAATTTGAGAACAATAAAAACAAACGACCGCATTAATCATATCGGAAAAGTGATAACGGCAAGATAAAATGCACAATTTTGGTGTTAAGAAATATGAACTGCAAATTCGAGAAAATACCGTAAAGCAAAGACAAGAGGGAAAAAATCTTGCGTTCTTTTTCTGCCAAACGTGGTATATACCCATGCCGAAGCAAGCATGAGGGCTATTTAAACCCTAACTCAGAAGTTTGTCTCCCATTGACAAATTACCTTGGATCACAAGCCATAGGATGAAAGAGTGACTAAGAATGTTATATTTATTCTATACTCGGCCCACCCGACACATAGGTTGGATGTACGAATGACGTTGTAGGTTTTCTTGATAGTGAATTATTTCCTCTCTTGGCGATCCAGTAGGACACGTCATTAAAGTTCATATTTGAATGAGGTATGTAGAAAATAAGATTGTTAATATCCTGAAGATTGTCGTGGTTCCTTGCTCGTGCAGATATGATATGAGATGATCGATTCCAAAGGTCATCTATAATAATGTGTGAGACCTTAAGATTCTTCCCGAACCTAGTATCTTTAATAATGTGTTTCCCGTAATGGTTTACTAGATAGGTGGGAGAGAGCCAAGGATAATACCATATGGAGATATCATATCTATTACCAATCGTCACTCTGTACAAATTAGTTACTAAAAGTATAAGACGTAAAACTTCCTCCAATTCCAAGAGGGGAAAAACCTTGATCTAAATCTCATATTTTTTATTTTTTGTTGGATTTGATCAGTCACACCAGATTGAATTTTTTTATTATTATTTATTAGAGACCGCATATGTTTACGGACATTCATATTTTTCTATATTTTTATATCTAGAATTCTGAAGTCGCCCTCCATTGTGGAGCGTTAAAATTAGTCAAGCAACCTTGGCTCCTGAGATTTTCATCTCAGGTACCGACAAAATGAATCAGCAAAGAGACTGAGACAAATTTTTGATGACCTTAGAAGGAGGATGAAAATAGATGACCAATATACTTATCCCGCAAATATAATAGATTTGATAAGATGGAACCGACCCACGTAGGATAGGTACTTTGAGGTCCACAAGCCTATGTGTGAGGTGATATTATAAAGAAGATGATGGAAATATGTCTGAGTGATTTGTCTTGTAAAGAGGAGAATATCCAGATACTTCACAAGAAGGGTACATTCCTTGTATCCTAAGATTGTGATTAGAGCTTTACAAAGGATGAGATTGACCCCTGAAAGGAAGATGTGACTTTTAGTAGGACTGATTTCAATTCCCAAAAGTGAGAAGAAGTCATCCATACCATCTTTAAAAATTTAAAGGGAATTAAGATCATCGTGACAAAAAATCATGAGATCATTTGCAAAGTTGAGATTAAAAATTTTGATCTTATGACATTTCTAGTATAATTGGAAATTTCTATTGTTACGTTTTCCCTTGAGGATACTATAAAGGACTTATATTATAATGATGAAGAGAAAACAGGAGAGTGGGTCGAGCCTTTTCCTACCTTGGAAGTTACCATATGGGCCAACATTAATGATGATGTTATAAGAAGTAATAGCAATATATTAGATGACCCAAGTGATCATCTATTCGGGTAAGTTCATGGAAACAAAAATTTCAATAATAAGGTGTCAACAGTTATTATCAAAGGCTTTTATAATGTCGATTTTGAAAGCTACCCTATTGAATTTACAATTGGTGTGCTAACCACTTTATAGCTCTTGTGATAAAAGAATATTGATTATTAAAATGTTCGAGATAATCTTGTAAACCACAATGCAAAGAGCAACAGGACTAAAATCAACAGCTACAGAAGGGGAATCATTTTTTAGGATATGAGGGATATAGGTGGAATTCAAGAAGGATCAACCATTTTAGTGTTAAAGAACTCAAGAGCCCTATTGCAAGTGTTTTTGCCCAATATATTCATGGGTCATTTGAAAAAACTTGAATTGAATCTATGAGGCTCGGAGAATTGTTTATTATTGATACTGAATAAGGCGTTTTTTACTTCGTGCACATTACCATGCGAGTCATCGAAACCTTATCTATATCATTGACCAGGTGGAGATGAGAGATAAAAGGTAGGAACATACTGTTAAGTTTTTCTGAACTTATCTGCATTTCCAATGAAGCCAATGCTTGCCATCACTTGAGTAAAATGTATCATAACCTTCAAGTAGAATGTGAAGAGAGTGGAGATGAGGCAAGTGCTAAGCACATTAAAGAGAACTGGAGTGAATTGAAAAGAGAGTGTAATTTTAGGGGGTTATAAATTACACATTAAGGACTGTAATATTTTTTCCCTTTTTAAGTGTTACAGTCTCTATAAAACCTAGTGTTAGGGTTTTTTGTGTATTCACTAGAAACGGCAGTCACTGTGTTCTTCCTAATAAAATCGATCTGCAGCAGGTCCGGAGACGTAGGCATAATTTGCTGAACTCCGTTAACAATTGTGTCTTTGATTTCACTTTTGTTCTTGTGCTTTCCTTTTCTTTTCTTTTTTTTCTTTTGATCTGATTTGACAGGAAATTAGCATATTTCCCTTAGAACTGGTATCAGAGCCAAGTTGGTAGCGATCCAAAGGAAATCAGATTTGAGTGGGAGCAATGGCTACAGACGAAGGAAAAGTGAGACTCGAAAAATTTGATGGTGTAGATTTTGGGTTCTGGAAGATGCAGATTGAAGATTATCTGTACCAGAAAAAACTTTATCAACCCCTCTCAGAAAAGAAACCAGAAGGTATGAAAGATGCATAATGGAGACTTCTTGATAGACAAGCTCTTGGAGTCATCTGATTGACGCTATCCCGCAACGTTTCTTTTAACATCATAAAGGAAACAACCACGGCGGGTCTTATGAAGGCTCTCTCCAGTATGTATGAGAAGCCATCAGCGTCTAACAAAGTTCACTTGATTAGGTGTTTATTCAATTTGCGAATGATGGAAGGTGCTTCGGTAGCTCAACACCTCAATGAACTTAATACAATCACAAGCAAGTTGAGTTCAGTTGAAATTGATTTTGATGAAGAAATACAAGCATTGATACTGTTGTCTTCACTACCAGATAGTTGGAATGCTACTGTCACTGCGGTGAGTAGCTCATCAGGAAGCAATAAGTTGAAATTTGATGATGTTCGTGACCTAGTTCTCAGTGAAGAGATTCGAAGGAGAGAATCAGGTGAGTCATCAATCTCCTCAGTCTTACATACAGAATCGAGAGGAAGAAATTCAACCAGAGTATATGGACGTGGTAAGTCAAACTACCGAGGAAAATCAAGAGACTGGAGGTCCAAGTCTAGGAATCCTAAAAATTCCCAGGGGTTGAGAAACATGGAGTGTTGGAATTGTGGGAAGACCGGGCACTTAAAATATCAGTGCAAGACAGAACCAAAGGAACAAGAGAAGAAGACAGAGGCAAATATCACTTCAGAATGAGATGATACGTTAATATGCTCCTTAGAAAGCAGGGAAGAGTCTTGGATATTAGACTCCGGAGCATCGTTTCACGCGACTTCGAAGAAAGAATTCTTCGAGAGGTATGTCCCTGGTAACCTTGGAAAAGTATATCTTGGTGATGATCAACCTTGTGATATTATTGGTAAAGGTACTGTGAAGATTAAGTTGAATGGGTCTGTATGGGAACTGAAAGATGTCAGACATATCCCCAGTCTGAGAAAGAACTTAATCTCGGTAGGTCAGTTGGCTAGCGAAGGCTATAGTACGATCTTCTATGGTGACAATTGGAAAATTTCAAAAGGAGCAATGACGATTTCTCGCGGAAATAAGAGTGGTACTCTTTACAAGACAGCAGAGACGAGCTGTTCAATTGCAACAGCAGCAGGAAACGAAAATCCAAATGTTTGGCACCAGAGGCTTGGCCATATGAGTGTGAAGGGTATGAAAATTATGTACTCGAATGGGAAGCTTCCAGGTCCAAAGTCAGTCGATATAGACATGTGTGAAGATTGCATACTCGGAAAACAGAAAAGGGTCAGTTTTCAGACGAGTGGTAGAACCCCAAAGAAAGAAAGGCTGGAGCTTGTTCACGCTGACGTTTAGGGGCCAACAACTGTTTCATTTATAGGAGGGAAACACTATTTCGTGACCTTTATCGATGATCATTCTCGAAAGGTATGGGTTTATTTTCTGAAGCATAAATCTGAATTGTTTGATGTTTTTAGGAGATGGAAATCTATGGTTGAGAATGAGACAGGTCTGAAGATTAAAAAGCTGAGAACTCATAATGGTGGTGAATATGAGGACACCAAATTCAAGAACTTTTGCTATGAGCATGGTATCAGGATGGAGAGAACCGTTCCAGGTACGCCTCAACACAATGGTATTGCCAAACGTATGAATAGAACGTTAACAGAAAGAGCCAGAAGCACGAATACAGTCTGGTTTACCGAAGCAGTTCTGGGCAGAAGCAATCAACACATCGGCTTACCTGGTTAACCGAGGCCCGTTGGTTCCCTTAGAAGATCGAATACCCGAGGAGGTATGGAGTGGTAAGGATATAAAATTATCACATCTAAGAGTTTTTGGTTGTACAACATATGTTCATATAAGTGACCTAGGCAGGAACAAGCTTGATCCGAAATCGAAAAAATGT
Organism: Limnanthes douglasii subsp. nivea; assembly: GCA_036936605.1. Lineage (NCBI taxonomy): Eukaryota > Viridiplantae > Streptophyta > Magnoliopsida > Brassicales > Limnanthaceae > Limnanthes > Limnanthes douglasii. The sequence goes on along the minus strand of JAUPFV010000003.1, from coordinate 57,123,253 downwards.
TTCCTGATCGGCTATGGCGAAGATGAGTTCGGTTATCGTGTTTGGGATGAGGAGAACAAGAAGATGATACGAAGCAGAGATGTGATCTTCAATGAAACAGTGATGTACAAGGACAGACATAAAACTGAAGCAAATGACTCAAAGCCGTATGAATCAGTATTTACAGATATCGAGGGAGTCCCAGATAGTCAAGAATTCGAGCCGATCATATTAACCCCTCAACAAGGAGAGTCAGTTGGACAAACCGATCGACAGCAATCCGATACCTTACAGCCGACCGAGGCAGTTCCTGTTTTGCGAAGATCTTCCCGACCCCATGTACCCAACAGGAGATACTTGAACTATCTGTTACTTACCGATGGAGGAGAACCTGAATGCTATGATGAAGCTTGCCAGACCAGTGATGCTAGTAAGTGGGAGTTTGCTATGAAAAATGAGATGAAGTCTTTAATCTCAAATGATACATGGGACCTAACTGAGTTGCCAATGGGTAAGAAGGCACTTCATAACAAATGGGTGTATCGGGTGAAAGATGAGCATGATGGCTCTAAGAGATACAAAGCACGACTAGTTGTCAAAGGGTTCCAGCAAAAGGAAGGAATTGATTACACCGATATTTTTGCTCCAGTTGTGAAGCTCAATACTATTAGATCAGTGTTGAGTATTATTGCCAGTGAAGATCTTTATCTTGAACAGTTAGATGTGAAGACTGCATTTCTTCACGGGGATTTGGATGAGGAGATATACATGTATCAACCAGAAGGTTTCTTAAAAGAAGGGAAAGAAAACATGGTATGCAGACTTAAGAAAAGTTTGTATGGTTTAAAACAAGCTCCAAGACAGTGGTACAAGAAATTTGACAGTTTTATGCACAAAGAGAGTTTTCAGAAGTGTAATGCGGACCACTGTTGCTATTTTAAAAGATGTAAGTCCAGTTATGTCATTTTGCTACTCTATGTTGATGATATGTTAGTAGCAGGTTCAGATATGGATGATATTAGAAGATTGAAGCTACAATTGTCAAAAGAATTTGACATGAAGGACTTGGGTCCGGCGAAGAAGATTCTTGGAATGCAAATCATAAGAGATAAGCATATAAAAGTTTTGCAGTTATCTCAGTCAGAGTACATCGATCGTGTTTTGAAGAGATTTAACATGTGTGATGCAAAGCCACTTAGTACACCATTAGCAGGTCACTTTCGTTTATCCAATGATCAATCCCCTAAAACGGATGAAGAAAAAGACTTCATGGCTAAGGTTCCTTACGCCTCAGCTATTGGAAGTTTGATGTATGCAATGGTCTGTACGAGACCAGACATTAGTTATGCAGTGGGAGTTGTGAGTAGGTTTATGTCAAACCCAGGGAAAATTCATTTTCCGTCGCATGTCGGAAAGAGATTCGTACCTAGAATTATTTTTCCAAAACCACTATTTTATTTTCAAACGTTTTCAAAGTACTGGATACAAAAATTTTAGGAGAGCTAATTGTTGGAACAAATAATCATATGATTGGAAACTTATTTTGAGATTTCCTCATCGATTAATAAATAGTAAATGAAAGAAACGACAATGATCGACATGTTGAGGAACTACTAGAAGACTCCGCCTTGGTAACTCGGCGAAAAGAACTTTTGGAAGTTATTGAAAGATTGAATGCTAAGAAGGATGCAGTTCTGAGGTCACAGAGGCTCAAATCGGAGGTCCGAATAGAGAAAATAACTGAAAATACAATGCGGAAGATGCTCCTCAGACCGATGAAAGGTATCGAAGATAAAAAATTATTCTTCAATGAGAAAGTGAAATCTAGACGCCGCTATGAGTCAACTGAATCCAGCAGATATTCATCGTACAATTTGGATGAATCCTTTTCCCGTAAAGGTATAATCGACGTCCAAAAATTTATAAGAAACAAGTTACAAGAAATGTTGGAGAGATGGTCATCGGACATCTTATCGAGCTAGAGGTTCGAGGAAAGAAAACAATGAATAAGAGAAAAGCGGACTTGGGTCCGAGGAGAAATATAGGGTTGTGAATGTTTCCAGAAGGGAGCAAGCAGCCCTTCATGTGCAGACCACTTTAGGAAAGTCATAATTTTGAATATCGTATAAACAATCAGTTCACATACCCATCAGAGGAAGGTTTGTACACCGCAATCAATTAAAAACCTGAAGGGATCATATATAAAATGGGTCACAATTGGAGATCATATCCCTTCTCCCTGTAAATTCTTTAAGGGCATTTACCGAAGTGGTTTGATATCTCAAAGTTAAAAAAGTTCGACAAGACTCAAGATCTTGATAGGCACATCGTACAATTTAAGAATTTTATAATTAACTATGAGGATAATTATAAATTATTGTGTAAGGATTTTTCACAAACGTTCAAGAATGCTACTTTAAAGTGGTACAATCGTCTGCCACAAGGTTGTAGTAAAAATATTGATATGTTTTCGAGTATGTTTCGCAACATTTTATGGGAAGCAAAACGTTTTGCACGAATGGTGATACGATAATTTACTGCATGAATAAAGTAGGAGAGAGCCTCAAGGAATACACAAATTATTTTATCAAGGTAAAGACCGACATAGAAAGTTGTGAAGATAATGTGGCATTAGCAGCTTTCCGAATAAGGTTACTCCCAAAAATTTTAAAAGATAATACCGTAGAAAAACGAGCCATGACATTTTGGGAATTGTTAGAAGAGGTGGAAAAGAGGTTTTAAGTGGAAGAAACACAAGCGTCGAAAATGGACTCTATGGCACAGTTTAAGAAAAATCAATTCTATTAGATTCCAATGGTGTCACATAACAGTTCGCTTCCAACAATCATGGTCCGACCACGAGCACCAGCTTAAGTTCCCACCGAATTACCTCCAAAGTCGATGGTGAATACACAAATTGTGAACACACAACAGAATAACATGCCTATGTCAAACAAATGGATCCGACCATCACATTTTTTTAGTTGACACAGTATGTAGCAACAATTTTTTACATGACTCGAGGTCAAATATAGTTTCACAAACCACTTCCAAAACTAACTTTGAGGGAAAACAGAAACAACATATAGTGTAAGTACCATGGAGATATTGGTCATGACACAAACGATTGTGTGGCATTAAAAAAAATGCATGTCTTGATAAAAAATGGGAAGCTGACATCGTTTGTCAAGAAAAACTCTATTACAGCTCTGAATCAAGAAACAACTATGATGATTTTGGAACTTATTAATGCATTTGACCTTGCTACAGAGTATTTAGATCCAAAACCGGGCATCAACAACGTCTTGGTTGTAGAGGTATCAGTAATGAGAGGAAAAGTTAGTTAATTATGTGCTTTCTTTGAATCATTAACAATTTTGGAAGGGAAACTATTGTAAGGACGTTGAATTATTCTCAAAAGAGGCATATCGTCAGCCTAGCAACCTAGTTAGAAGTAGGTGTTTCACCGCATTTGTATAGAAATTTGTCTCCAATACTTTGTTTCGAAGATGATGATATGAGGGAGGTTCTTCGTCCACATGAACATGTTGTGGTTATTATAGAAGAAATTTTCGGGGATGAAATACGAAGACTTTTATTGATACCGGCAGTTCTGCTAATATAATGTTCATGAAAACTTATGAACAAATAGTGAACCCCCTAGAAATTGCACGGTCATATCGGGCAATTTTTGGGTTTACTGGGGTGACGACTGAAGTGGTTGGAGACTTTGAGGGAAGAGTATAACTATATCGGGGACCATTTAAAAAGGTAGTTACGGTTTTTTATTGTGGTAGACGCTTCAACGTCTTACAATAAAAATTTTGGAAGATCTTGGTTATCTAGAATGCATGCAATAACATCAAGCATACACCAATGTTTGAAATATGTTATGGGAAACAATGTTGGAACAATTAGTAGTAGTCAGAAGATGGCAAGAGAATGTTATCGAACGAATTTGGCCCCAAAGCAGATCAAGACGGTGAGTCAAATAAGACATAGCAATTAGTGGGGTATCCCATGGAGTCCAATCCCGTGCAAGACCGATGGAGACCCCCGGGTTTATGGTTCCAGACGAAAGTTTTGAGAATAATGTTTTTTCGAATGAAAATAGTTTAAAAATCGGCATAAAGTTATCTTCGGAGGTGAGGGGAAGGTTAATTCTGTTTTTTTGTTAAAAAATTTAATTTTATTTGCATGGTGTACGGAAGATGTGACGGGGGATCCTGCGAATATCATTTATCATAGATTGGAAATTTGAAGTAGTGTGCGCCCGATCATCCAAAAGAGGAGATCTTTCTCGCAAGAAACATTCGAAGCCATCATGACTGAGGTAGATCGCTTATCCAAGTTTGGGAAACTACGAGAATTGCAATATCCTTTGAGGACTGCTAATCCGGCTTTGTGAAAAATAAAAATTGTAAGTGGCGGATGTTTGTAAATTTCATTGATTTAAATAGAGTATATCAAAAATATCCTTTACGCGTACCTCGAATAGATTAGTTAGTGAATTCTACCTTTGGAAGCCAATTATTTTCATTCATGGACGCGTATATTGGCTACAACCAAATCCAGATGGATCCAAAAGACCAAGAAAGCACACCATTTATCACTGGAAGAGGTTTGCACTGTTATAAGGTTGTGCCTTTTGGGCTGAAATATACTGGAGCAACTTACCAACGCTTAGTAAATAAAACCTTTGAGACTCATATCGGGAAAAATGTTAAAGTGTATATCGATGATATGCTAGTGAAAAGCACAAGGGACGAGGACCATTTTGCAGATCTATAGGAAACGTTTGCCAACCAGACAAAGATAAATTTGAAACTACATCCAGAGAAGTGCACATTCAGAGTTCGATCCGAAATATTTATTAGGTACATAGTTAGTGAGCATGGAATATAAGCTGGTCATGTTCAGCTAAATTATTTGAGGACTATGGCACCACGTTGAACGATCAAAGAAGTACAAATTTTGATATGGAGATAGGTATATTTGAATAAATTTATATCACGGTCATCGGACAAATATGCTCTCTTTTTCAAGTGATGAGTAAAAAAAATGGTTTTAACATGACTCAAAAGTGTTTCGAAGTGTTTCATCGAATTAAATAATATCTATCCTCACCACAAATTTTCACAAAACCAAATCCGAGAAAAAAATTATATATTTATATACCAGTATCGAATTATGTTGTTAGTGCTGTTATGATTAGAAAAGAAGATAATTTCCCAAGACTAGTGTAATATGTTAGTAAAATTATTTTGGATGCGGAGAAATGATATCTGAAATTAGAAAAGTTAGCCCTCCCATTGGGAACTGTTGCTCGGAAAAAAGATGTCTAATTTTGAGGCTCATTCTATCATTATACAAACATCGTTTCTATTGAAAAGTATGTTTCAAAGGCCTGATGTGTCAGGAAGAATGACCAAATGGTCAGTTGAATTGGGAGATTTCGACATTGAGTCTGAACCTAGGACTGCAATCAAAGCGCAAGCCTTACCAGATTTTCTAGTTGAATTTTATTTTGATCAGTCATATATGGAGGTAAATAAAGAAAGTTTTGAGTCAAAACGGACAGTCTGAATAGATGGAGGTTCAAGTGAATCGGGATATAGGGAAGAGGTGCAGTTGATCTCTCCATATGGTATTGCAATGTATCAAAGCTATTCGTTTTGGATTTAAAGCATCAAATAATAAGACTTGATCAGATTTGTAAGGCTAGAAAGGTTAGGCTGGTAAGTGACTCGAAACTTCTTATTAATCATGCGTTTTGCCAATCTGAGGCTTTAAAATATCATATAGTGAATTACTTGAGAGCGTTAAAGGTTTTAACATTAGTCTTCGAAAGCTTCAGGTATGAACATGTTCACATGACACGAAATCCAGTAACTGACTTTTTGGTTACTGCTTCATATTCCGAAAAGCACCCTTGGATTAGCACACAAGAAATCATTTAATAACAAAGGGCTCTGAGCTAGTGAAATGGTCAGTCAATGCTTTACAAATTTCTACAAGTATATAAAAAGATTGATGAAATCAAAGAATTTATGGTAAATGATGTTTTTCCTATTGATAAAGTAATGGCAAAGAGAATACGATTCAAGGAATATTGCTACGTGGTACTCAGATATATATTATAAAAAATAGCAGGATTTTGCTTCGATGCATTAGAGAAAATAAATCACAAATGATATTGGCATAAAATTACATGATGAGGAAGGATCCGCACATTATGGGTATAAAACTTTGATACAAACAGTTCTTTTGGCATGATATATATTATTGGCCCATAATCGCTTCGGAGGCTAAGGAATCGGTTAAAAGATGTGATATTTGCCAAAGATTTGCTAACACAATTCATACACCGGGAGTACCTCTTGAGTCCATATATGAGTCATTACCTTTTGATTGATAAGGCATTGATCTGGTCGGGTATTTATCGATGGCATCTGGGGGACGACAGACGATAATTTTCACGGTAGACTATTTCTCTAAGTTGGTAGAAGCTGAACCATTGGCAGGAACAAAAGCTAAAGACGTGATTAGGTTCATTGTTTCCAATATTTATTGTCGTTTCGGTGTTCCGAGGAGAATGGCGATGGATAATAGGCCACAGTTTGACAAAACAGCAATGAATGCTTTTTGTTATGCTAAACGAATACAACAATGCTTTTCGGCACCTTTCCATCCACAAGAAAATGACAAAGTCGAGGTTACCAATCGAACTATTCTTAATGGGCTAAGAAAAAATTGGAAGGCAGTGCTGGAAAATGGCCAGATTATTTGCAAGAATTTTTATGGGCATACAAAACTACCCATCGTACAACGAATCAAGAATCTTCATTCACATTAGTCTGTGGGATGTATGTTGTTGTGACATCCGAAACGATTTTTCCCTCATATCGAATTAGTGAGTATTCCAAAGAGACCAACAATAAGGGAAAGCGTACATAGTTAGATTTAACTGAAGAGAAAAGGAGAATAGTGTAACTGAATTCAATATAGAAAAAGTATTTCTACATACAAAATAAAAATTATTTGGCAAGTTATAACCTAATTGGGAGGGCCCGTACATGGTAACCGAAACGATAAGACCGGCGACATATCAACTTAAAGATAAAGAAGAGAGAGATCTTCATCATACATGAAATATTGAGCATCTTAAATTTTACTTGCAATGAATGTAAAATTTTGTATATATATTTTTAGAGTTTCTGTAAGGATCGTTGGCATACGTTTTCCTACCCTAGTGGTGTATGAAGGTTTTAATGAGGTGTCCTTATTGCCGACTTATATATAATATTTTTATGCCATTTTAAAATAATTTTCTCAATTTTTATCTTTTGGACCGGTACGGTCATCCAAGGAATGTTGGTCAACAGTTTTTGGACCGAAAGGGTCTTCCAACGAATGTTGGTCAACAGTTTTTATCGTTTGGACCAGAAGGGTCTTCCAACGAATGTTGGTCAACAATTTTATATTTTAGACTGGAAAGGTCTCCCAACGAATGTTCGTCAATAATTTTTATCTTTAGAACCGGAATGGTCTTCCAATGAATGTTGGTCAACCATTTTTATATTAATACCATGAGGATTCTTCAATAAAAATTGATGGATATTAATATTTTGATAAGAAAATGTTTGGTGGAAAATTAGTAACTGTATGACACTTCTATTCATAAGAGTTTCCATAATATAAGTTGCCTCGAATGAATACGAAGACTTAGAAAAAACGTGCCCAAGGCACAATTGGTTCATAAGAGTCTACATAAAAACAATAAAAAAGAAAATAATTCATAAAGTACTTTTATTTTAACCCAAAGGGGTACCTTCATTGTCATCATTCGACGAGACGTTCGAGGAGGATCTGTTTGATTCCATAGACTCGCTGGATGATTCTTCATCCACCAGAGAAAATGCTTTTGGACTGTGCTTCTTCTTAACACGATCCCAACGACTTTCTAACCTCAAATTAGGAAAATGTTCATAGACTTCGAGAACCAAAGCATATTTGATTTTGGCATCCCTCTTTTTCAAATGAGAAACGCAATCAGCAGCATACTTCGTAAGGCAAGCATCCTTATACTTTTCAACGTCGTTCCTAAGAGTTTTCTTCTTGGAAATGAGTTTTTCGATATCATTGACAGCCCTCTTAACGTATTCCTTAGTTTTATCACAAGGCTCGGTGAGACCATCTTTAAGCGTATTTCGATCAGTATCTCTAGCAATGAACCGTTCCCGTTCATCATCGAATTTTTGTTGCTCCAATTTTTACTGAGCTTCCAATGCTTCAAACTTTGTCAAGCACTCAGTATGAATTTTTTTTAATGTTCAAGCTCCTCTTCCAACTTATTCACGTCAGATATTTTTTGGAAAACCTCTTTATTGTAGCGGTCTTTTCGGTTAGTTTTCCTTTGTAGAAAGATAGCTGCGTGAAGTAATTTGTTAAGTTTCATGGCTAGGAAGTCATTTTTGTAGATGTCAAATATGCTAATGTAGGAGAACTAGCTTCAACATTCTTCGGGACTTGCTTTTCATTTCTCTAACCCTTATGGTCGTCTTTCGTCTGGCTCCCTTAAGAAACAGACTCTCATGTCGAAACCCGAGCAGAGTCTAAATCTAAGATAACAACTTTTTAGGAGCACAGATGATCAAATCAGTTGTGTCATTATCTTATTCAACAATTTTTTTCACCTTTGTCTTTGTCCAAAAATATTGTGGACGTCCTCTTGAAGCTATCTTTCCCGGAAAGATTAACTTCTTCATTTTCAACCTCACCATCATTTTTCTCTTTGGCTTCAGTTTTAGTCCCAGCATTGATATCCTCTTCTTCGACCATGTCTTTTAGGGGATCCCGATGACTTGGGGCCCTAACCCTTGCAGGAAGAAATACAAGATTGTTCGTGGATACACATGTCATGTGATTTGCCACTAGTTGTGATCCTGTTTCTAAACGAACTATTGTTGCTCTACAGATATTTGCAAGCCTTAACCCAACCAATGCAGCCTCATATTCAACTTCATTATTCGAGACATGAAAACCAAATCGAATATCCTCATACATTGCCTCCCAGAAAGAGCAACTAATTGTACCCCTGTACTGTACCCCAATATGCTAGACCCATCATCTGTTCGAACCACCCTCATCGAATTTTCTGGTAAAATATCCTTATCTGTCTCCTCATCTGATCGGCTCGAATGAAATTCGACGAGAAAATCAGCTAACGTTTGAGCTTTAATAGATATTCGAGGAGCAAGAAATGATGTCAAAAGCTCTCAATTCTACTGAACATTTAGTCATTCTACCATAAATATCTGGTCATTGTAACACATTCTTCAAAGGAACATAAGTTCAAACCACAATGGCGTGCGCTTGAAAATAAAGATGCATTTTCCTAGTAGCCACCATTAAATTTAAAGCCAATTTTTCAAGTTTCATGTACCTCTTCTTTGATGACAATAAACTTTTTCTAACATAATAAACTGGCTTTGAAACTCCTTTGTCTTCTCAAATTAAAACAACTCTTACATCAAAATCAGACACTACTATATATAAGAACAAATGCTCTCTAATTCGAGGCTTTGAAAAAAAATCTGGTGATAACAAAAGTTCTTTAAGTTTTGAAAAAGTTGTTTTACAATCTGGTGTCCACTCAAATTCTTTGGGTCTTCGTAATACTTGGAAAAAAAGAAAACATTTTTCAGAAAACCTTGAAATAAAATGATTAAGAGCAGTTAACCTTCCTGTCAAGACTTGCACTTCCTTTATAGTTCGAGGCGATGTCATTGAAACATAAGCTTTAAACTGTTCATGATCTGTTTCTATTCCTTTTTCACTTATAATATACCCCAAAAAATTTCATGATCGAACACCAAAAGTACATTTCTTAGGATTCAGCTTCAAATGAATGGCTCTCAAATTTAAAAAAGTTTCCTCTAAATCTTTGAGGTGTTCACCATCTGTAGAACTCTTAACCAATATATCATCAGTGTACACCTCCACATTCCTTCCGATCTATGGAGTAAAATATTTATTCACCAACCTTTGATATGTTGCTCCAACATTTTTCAACCCACATGGCATGACCCTATAATAATGTAGTTCTTGGTCAGTGATGAATGTAGTACTTTCCTGATCTCTTGGATCCATTTGCATCTGATTATACCCTACAAAAGCATCCATAAAAGAGATAATTTTATTCCCTGAAGTAGAATCAATCAACTGATCTATTTGAGGGACATGTAATGGATCTTTAGGGCATGCTCGATGTAAATATGTGAAGTCAACACACATTCTCCATTCTCCATTCTTGTTTTATACTAATAACGGTTTGGTAGTCCATAAAAGATATTGTGCCTCCTTAATATGTCTGAGCTTGGAGAGGCGATCTACTTCTTGAAAAATAGCCTCTGACGTTTCACATAAGAAGCTCGCCTCTTCTGAATAACAGGCTTTATCTTCATATTTATAGCTAGACTATTGCATATTATCTCAGATGGAACTCCTATTACATCCTCTATTTTCCATGCTCAAACATCCAAGTTATCAAACAAAAACTATATCAAGTAACCATGCAAGGTAGAATACAAAAATGTTCATATTCGTAAAGTCTTCCCATTAGAGAAAATATGCTCTTTAATATCCTTCATCACTGTTAAAGAACCTAGGGTTTCCCTTAGATCATATAATGTTTCTTCATCTGAGGTCAAACCCCTTGGTTGCTATTCATCCATTTGATCTTTAGAAGTAGAACCTCGAACCTTGAGTATTGTCGCATAATATTCCCTTGCCACATTTTGGTCACTTCGAACCACACCAACTCGATTGATAACAACATACTTTAAACATTAATGTACAGTAGACACAACATCATACATCCTTGAAACCCAAGATCTCCCAAAAATAGCATTGTAACTGGTTGGACACTCAACCACCATAAACAGAACTTGAACTTTCTTTTTAAATGAGCCTTTACCCAAACATACTTCACCTTCGAATTCCCCAATCATCTGAGTTGTTACACCTGTAAACTCAATTATAGTACAATCAAATTGACAAATTCGAGGAGGATCACACATCCTATCATATGTAGACTTGAATAACACAATTGCTGAACTCCATGTATCAATCAGAACACGTCAAATTCCAACTCCAGATATTTCTACCCCTATAACCACTGCATCCTCATGAGGACCAGCTATTCCCTTCAATTCATCATCATTGAACAAAATAAAAGGAGTATCAAGCTTGCATATAAATAAGTAGACATCTTTCCATCTACTTGAGTTGCTAAGCTAACAACATACCTTTTCTTGGAACTATTAGTGTTACCAATCATAGAATCTCCTCTAAAGATTTCCAAGCACTCAAAATACTCACATAAGCTTTGTATTCGCCCTTACTCTACCGGTTTATCCACAGCCATCAAAATTAATTGATCTAGATTTGTATCCAAATATTTAGAGGCTACGTCAAACTCATCGAACTTAGAGTCTAGAATCATCAGCGCACTTTCTTCCCTCAAATTCAGATTTGCTGCTTGTGAAGTCGATGCACTTGGAGCTTTTGACCACTACTTTGCCCTTTAACAAAAACTGTTAAATTGTCATTTTCAATAAAATATGCATCTCTTTTTTCAAAGCTATACAATCTGCAGTATCATGTCCAATGTTATTATGATACTTACAAAACATGTTGTTGCGTTCTTCTCTTGATCTATTTATCGGAGTTGGATTTTTAAAGCTTATATATCCTTTGCCTTTTTCATAAATTGCAGCAACATTCTCAGTTAAATCATCATAATACTTTGGCATTATCCACTGATTTGGCCATAGTCTTTGAAACTGATAACCTTTAGCTTGAGTTGGATACCCTTCATTTTGATGAGGAAAATTATTGTTATTCCTTGGATGAGGTGGCTGATAATTGGAAGAGTGTACTTGATTATTTGACACCCACACTGAATTCTTTTTACTATGTCCAACCACTCCTTAAGCCCTAGTTGATTCCTCCACTTTAATTTGATCCTCGACTTGAGCCATCAGTACTCCAAAAGTCAAGGCTCTCATATTTGTTGTTTCATTTTCTAAATCGATTGGTAATAAAACCTTGTCAAAATGTAGCCATAGCAACCAGATCTTCACAATTATCAAATTCTGTTTTTTTCAACACAAAACATATTGGATAATCCTTCAACTTCTCTCTCACGACCTGCTTACACTGTAATATAGTGTCACTATTTGTTCGCATTTATTTACTTCCCATAAACTGTCGTCGAAAAGCTGTATAGAAATATCTAAAGTTGGAAATAGACCCCCCCCCCCCAGAATCTTATTGCACCACTTAAATGTTGTGCCCTTAAATGTCTGAGAAAAATCTCTGCATACCAGCCTATCATCATCTTCAAAGTTCATCATATAGTTATTTTATTGTTCGATATCATCAGGATTTTGCATCTCATCGAATTTCTCGACCTTAAAAATGTCAAAACGTTTCGGAAGAGTAATAGACCTTATCTCAGTTGTTAAAGGTGAATTTCTCCAGTCTACTCTTTGTACATACTGGTCATCTTATCATGTTCCCATAACAGCATAAAAATTCCGATCAACCACTCATGTGTACCAAGTTGATGTATTTCCTTCACACCATTCTGTTTCCCTCAAACAATAAGGCACATTGTCTCTCTTTTTTCTATATTCTTTACGTAATTTTCAAGGTTGACCATTTTATTCTTTTGAAGATCCTCGATACCTCTTTTTCTTAGATGATCCTTCCTCGTATTCCGAACTATCAAATTCGTCTTCACTAGACATAACATACATGTGTTTGTCTTTCTTCTCTTTTCGTGAGGTACGATGCTTTTTATTAAATTCAAAATGCATTTTCTTCCGATCACCTTGAGTCCGATGAGCTGTATATGATCAATCAGACTGAATTTCTAGTTTTCATTTTTATTCAACTTGTCGTACCTTAGATTTTAGCTTTGTTGACTGAATATGATATTCTCTTTTAACATATCTTTCGTTCAACGCGGTTATTTTATCCAGCAATTGGTTCATTCAAACCTTGATATCTGAATGACCTTGTTGAACCAGAGCTTGATTATCTTCTCCACTTTCTTCTCTACACAGATCTGAACTCAAAGTTTCAATTTATTTTCGAACCGTAGGATCAACTTCGTTTAATGGTTCCATATAAATCTAGAGCGATATTAGGTGTAAAGTGTTCATAAAAAAGGGGGTAAATATGTACATTATGAACCCACCACTTGTACTATATAATGCACCACCCTTTTTTGGAAGAGGGATCAATCGTTGCATTATTATTCTATTTGTCATTTGTCCTTCTATTTATCTTGTTTCTCTCTCTAAATACCCTCTTACGAAAATTTCTTAGACAAACAACCCCACTAAAAAATCTTTGGAACCATCAATATTTACTTTGCAAGTGTACCTGAAGTTTTTCACATATATTATTTGGATTTCACTTTTCTTTGTATGAAAATCATTGACCTATCGTTGATTAATCATAATTCTTCTTCTAAGTCTAACCAAACTCTAGTTTTTGTCTTCACTTTTTCACTTTTTCCTACTCCCCTTCTTAGAAACTATCATGTTCACTTTAGACTACTTTTTTTAAGTTTTTCCTTCTCTAATAAATCATGTGCAATCAATTCATTGATTGTCCATTTTTCCCGCATACAGTTGTAGGTGGAATCGAAATGCTTAAACTTTCTCAAGGGAGATTGAAAAATGAACCCCATCACACATTCTTCAGGTTAGTCTACATTGATTGTCTTTATCTTGGTTATAACCATAGATATCTCATGAATGTTCTCTCGGATATCACTTTTGTCACTGTACTTCCGGGTAGAGATCTCATTTGTGAGACGTTGTATCTCTACCTTATCATTTTCGGCAAATTATTTCTTAACTTTCATGAGAAACTCTGAGGCATTTGTAACATCCTTTGAGGAATCCCATGAAGCGTACTTGGTATCCCTTGAAGCATGAAGGCCAAACAGAACTAATCAGATTGTTCCCAGTTTTCATACCATTTGTATGCACAAGTGAACTTTCTTGAGTAAGAACACATTGTTTAGGTTTCATTACTGCAAGGTCATAATCATGGTAATTCAATTAGAGCTCAATGACTTATTTCTGCTCATTAAAATTTGAGTCATCCAACATTGCGGGTTCTCTCCATAACGGATTGTAACTCATAATATTAATCGGAAATTTTTTGATCTGCTATAATATCTGGGGTTACGCTGTCGGTAAGTCATTGCCCAGATAGGTTTGATTTATTCCGTTAAATTAGGGTTTGGTTGATTCTAAAATTATGGCGACTTCCTTTTTAAATTTATATTAAAGGAATATCTTGACTATGGATATAATATTTTGTCATATTGCCCTACCATACCGATCATAATCGAACTGTACCAATTTTTTACCGCTTTTTTCACATGGTATGGTAATTTTAGATTATCGTACCATATAGATTATTTTGATATGACATTGGTATTCAATATCAATCACGTGGTAGCGTCCTACCGTACCAAAAATTGTAATTAAACATATAATTTTACATTTATAGTTATAAATATATTTTTTTGAAAATAATTTTAATATGATAATCTCTTTATAACTTGGTGTTGTATTAAAATAAATTTATATAAAAATTTATGGTATTTATATCATTCGATTTTGTATCAACAAATTTTAAATCAATTTAATGTTTATTCTTGCATTGAGTCATAATGTATAAAATTTTATTGCACATATGGTTGCGGAGATGTATGATACTAATTTCTAATATAAAAAAATATCATATCAAAATAAAATTTATACACAAAGTTATCATATTTCTTGTAATAGTCGTCGAAATTGTCAAAAATCTATTTTGAATCAACTAATTATTGATCAAATTTAAATATAATTTTGATTGATTTAAAATCTAAATTTTTAGTATTATATACAATATAATTTTGAATGATTTAAAATCTAAATTTTTAGTATCATATATGGTTGCGATATATGATTCTAGTTTCTAACGAAAAAAATATAATATCAAAATAAATAAAAATTACACAAAGTTATATATTTATTGTAATAGTGGCCTGTCAAAAACTTATTTTGTATCAACATATTATATATCAAATTAAAATATATTTATGTGTTTATTTAGAATGTTTAAATTTTAATTTCATATATATATATATGTGCGAAAAAAATACGATTTTAGTTTTTAATTAAAAAAATATCATATTAAAATAAAATGGTAGACAAATTTATTATATTTATGATAATGTACGTCAAAACCATTAAGAATCGATTGCGCATCAACAATTTTAGATCAAATTCAATTATAATTATTTATGATAATAAACCGTACCGAAGCGATATGCTTAAATCTTAATAGGGTAATGGTATTCAATTTCGAAATACGAAATAATCGGTAACGATAATGATTCAAAAGGTTTTATCAGATAAAACGTATCCAAATCACCTCTAATCTTAACCTAGTCTATTTTATTTATATATATAATACTCCATTTGTTTCATAAATAAGTCTTTATAGAATAAAGTTTTTATTTCATAATATAAATCGTTCTCATTTTCCAATGCAGCATTAATTACACATATTCCACTTTTAACCAATAAAATAGTTAACATTCTCCACAATTTATCAACTCCGCCCATCAAATTTTTTTTTTTTATTCTTTCAAAATCATTATCACATATAGGTTAGTCGTTTATTATTGGGAACCTCAATCAACTAAAGTAATTTAATTAATTTAGTTCAAAATAACAAATTCATACTTAAATGCTGAAATTTAGATAGAGTTATTTTTTTTCCAAATTGAACCATATTATCACATTTATATCTTTATACCAAAATCATATTCAGTTATATAATATAATTAATGTGATTATTTATTATTTATAAATTGTACTAAGAGTCCAAACACTTATTTAAACATCTATTTATAATTATTCCAAGACACCTTTATACCGGATGTATATTTAAGCATGTATTCATAATTTATTCCAAGACCCCTCTATATATTTTATGCCAAAATTCATGGCCTTATAACGATACACCTTTTTCCGTTATGAAAGTGGTGTTGGTTTGGTCCTGTGCATTTGTATTTTCCGTATCCCAGTTGTACATTTTAAAGATAACTTTAGTCGAGGATTTCTGTCAACTCGAACCTTGGTTACGTTGAAGATTTTTTGAATAATTTGGGTATAGTTATGCGGCTTAGCCATCTCTTCTAGATCTTTGTTTGAGAATTTGAAAGTATTGTTGGGATAGAACTTACCGTTATTATTTCCTCATAGTATCGTTTGGGTTGGGGTTTATCGGTAATCTCTTCTTGGACGTATCACTTCGCCAATTGATTTGAATTTTGACCATGAGAGGGGTCACTATTAAGAGTAAAGACATGTGATTTCTTTGACGAGTCCCTCGAAAATCCATCTCTTGACCTCCTCGTTTCTCATGTATTCATTTATGTATTGTATTGGATAACTTCAACTAATTAATGTTCTTGTGCATCTCATTTTCTAAGTAATAAGAGGTAGTGTTCATTAACTACGGTTGTTGTAAAATTAGTAAGAAATCAAGTGATGTAGTCCAGAAAATTCAAAATAAAGTTTTTTTTTTAATTTTATTTTATTTTATTCAAATATTTTATGTATTTAAATCAAATCTAATTATGTTTTAATTATATTAAGATTTTATTTTATTTTATTTTATTTTATTTTATTTTAAAACATTTATTTTATTTCCTTGTATTATAATTTAGGGTTTTGAGAAGCTATTATATAAAGCCTCATATGCCTTAAGTTATTTTAAGTTTTTGGAATAATATATTTTTATCTTTGAAAATTTCAATTTTTGTTACTCATAGATTAGGGTTTCATCATGTTACTCTTGAATTAAGGTTTCATCTACCGTTGATTTTTCTTCTATTTCCGCCGCGTCATCAGTTTGGTATCAGAGCCTCAGTTCGGTATCAGAGCCTCAGTTCCTGCTATGGGTCAATCATGTTTCTGAATCTTGATTTCATCTGATTCAAGGTCTAAAGGAGAGAACAACATACGGCCATGAAGATCTCAAAGATCGTTTGGTATGCGGGAGACACACTAGGCGTTTCAATGACGATTATATTGACCGGTTACTAAAGGAGTTTAAATTGGCTACCAATCGTCGAATCAAGGTAAAAATTGCTTATCGAGATGCTGTCTCAGGCTATGAAGAGGTTTTCAAAACCATTTTTTTCATCAACTGGACATGGGGATGTTGTCTTCAGGCTATGAAAAGGTTTTTGAAACTATTTTTTTTCCTTCAACTGGATGGCTTCAAATGTGACTTCGAATAAGGAACACTCGAGAAGAATTTATCTTATTCTGATAAGGTCAACAATTATAATTCCCAATTTGACGATTGAATAAAATAAAATAAATAATTTGGGTTCTTGATGGTGATGGTGCTGTGAATTCGAGGACGCATTCTTGTCAACCAGGAGAGGATGATGTAGCCCAGAAAGTCCAAACAAAAGCCTTTTTTAATTTAATTTAATTTTATTCAAATATCCTATGTATTTAAATCAAATCTAATTATATTAATATTTGATTTTATTCTATTTTATTTTATTTTAAAATATTTATTTTATTTTATTTTATTATAATTTAGGGTTTTGAGAAGCTATTATATAAAGGCTCATACCTTAAGTTATTTTAAGTTTTTGGAATAATACATTTTTATCTTACCCTTAGATTAGGGTTTCATCATGTTACTCTTGAATTAGGGTTCCATCTATCGTTGGTTCTTCTTTTATTTCCGCCGCGTTATCATCGAGGCCATGTACAAAAGATCCATGAAATAGAGACGATTTCAACGGATGCCTCGGTGACTGAAGTCGGCCACATTGTGGTGACTAAGGTTTTCCTGTGATGGTTAGGTGTTTTAAAGAGAGGAAGTCGAAGTGAGAAGTGTCTGAGTTTGAGGTTGAAAGAACATTACTTCCAACTCTTATATAGTTGGGCTCTAAATTGACCCGAGCCCAACTATAAATCCTAATATGAGTGCACTAACAATACCGTGAAGAGTCTTTTAGTGTCTCGAGCCCTACTTAATCAGTAAACAAGCCCAAGATATTGAAAACACAAATTTACAATTATACAAATGAAGACCTGAGTTAGTAGAGTAGATGAGCTCATGACCTTGGAGTAGGTGAGCTCGTGACCAAAAGGTCATTCGTTTGATAATCTGTAAAAGTTTTTTTTGTTTGAGTCTATCACCTTTTGTGGTTTATTTTCTGGTGTTGGTTTGCAGGCTATCACATTCTGTAGTTTACTTTCTGGCATTGGTTTACAGGCTATTACATCATACTATGGGTTGATCTGTGCACACTCGTTAAATAGCGGCTGCGTGTTCCCACGGAAAAAAAAACTCAATTCCAAAGTATTTGATGTTCTATCATAGTACACAAATAATAAGAAGGGATTTAATTTAAAAAATAACGGAAGTGTGTTTATTTTTGGATGTGATAGTGTATGATGTGAAATTTTATTCGAGACTTTATTTTTTCTCTTTTTTCATAATTTTTTTATATTTCTGAGTCAGCAATAACTAAGCGACTATTTTTTTCATTGGATGATTAATGATTATTGTCTTGTCGTTAAAATTTTGGTTTGAATTTTTTTGTTTTCCCAAACTTGTAACCAAAAAGTTTTAAGATTAAAAGTTTTTCCTTAAAAATGAGTGTATAAAAAATGCATTGACTTCATATTTATCTTATAAAATATGAATCAAGTTTCATCTTTGCCAAATTTAAATTTTGAAGCTTTTTTTTTTTAAAAAAATTATCTCAATTTTACTTTCATAGATATGAATAATAGTCCACGGATTTTCATAGAATTGAATGTTGATACTCATATAGTATGATAGGATGACAAGAAGAATATTTGTATTTTTATTTTGAAACTAAAAGGTTAAGAAAATAAAATAACTGTTTATTGTTTACTATGGTTATTTATTCTAGTTTTTCTTAGTTTTTTATATTAAATACTCTAACATTGAAATAAAAATAATAAACATATATACTTTCGTTAGATATTAACATAATAGAAAATATATAAATTTAAAAATTAACTTACGAAAATATATATTAAAAAGAAGAAGATACTGTTAAAAAATACAATACAAAATATGGAAAAAATATTGTTAATATAATTAATTTTCAAAAAAAGACCGGCACTACAAAATTAAGAAAAAACAAAACCTTAACTAAAATCATTATTTTTATAAGAGAAATATATTGAATATTTGAAAAGATAATTTTACTTAGAATTATTTTAGGAGAGTATATTTATAGGAAGAAAATATATTAAAAATAAGTTATAAATCTGTAAATTTAAATTTGTTGAGTTAATTTTTGTTTTCAAATATAAATTTAAAAATGTTTACAGAATTTAAATTTATTTATTTTTTCGTTTAAATTCTATTTTTCAAATTTGTTGTCAAACATTAAAATTATAATTCAATATATTTATTTGATAAATTGTCTCAAAGTTTTTTCCAGAGCGTTTTTTTCTTAAAATATATGTTTTGTTAAAAAAAATTAAGTAAAAAAGGATTACATTTTTTAATGATATTGTACTTCAAAAAAACTTAAATTAATATCCATTATTAAAATTTGCTATAAAAGTTCTTATTTTACTAAAAATGTGCGCTTGAAATTTGCTTTAATATGTTATTCATATAAAATATGTACTTCAAAGTTATAAAAAAAATCCATTTTAATATATTTATTCATTTAAAATTATGGTTTTTTACACTTGAAAATCTTAATTACGAGGTTTCATCCGAAGATATTTTACATCCACCATCTCAAGTAAAAACAATTAAGCAATGATGAACGTAGAAATACATACGATATGCCTTTACGAAAAAGCAGTGATTAGAAAATTTAAAAATAAAGACAAACTATTCATCCATGAACCGTTCAACGTATATGGAAACAATCCAAAGTGGATGAAAATAATGTTAATGTATCTCATAGGAAGACAAAACATTATGGTCTCAAGAGAATTGCAATCAATTTAGATCATGTGCGTGATATTGTTTTATCTAAAAGAACAATTGTTCGATCTTTAGCTTTTGAGTTGAAAGAGGAAAAAATATACTTTTCATAAGGGTTTAAACTTGAGATATTTAAAGAGGCATTCAAACGCTATAAACCAGTGTTTGAAAGAAGAAAACAAGATATCCTGCTTGCGGTTTTGCATGTCAATGCTTGGTACAAGCATACATGAACCAACGTTTGTGAATATGTGCAATATTATTCACATTGATGGGAAATGATTTTATTTGACAAAAAGTTTTAATAATTACTACTTGTTACTTGATGAAGAAGATCTCATTCAGACTTGTAAAAGTAAGAATTTTATTGCATAATTCATGTTTTTAGTAACTACTGCTCGTCCACGGTTTGATGCACAATGGAAAGAAATATTTTTGGGAAAAATTGGTGTATATCTTTTTGTTACACAAAAACCCGTTAAAAGAAATAGTATAAATATAATTGTTGGCACTTTAGAAACAAGATATTCGAGATATAGAATATTTGTTCAACGAGATAATGCAAAGACACATATCGGTCCAAATGATCCTGAATTTTATAAAGTTTCTAGCCAAGATGGATTTAATATTCGTTTGATGTGCAAACCTCCAAACTCTCAAGACTTAAATATTTTGGATTTTGGATTTTTTTAGTGTTATTAAAGCCTTAGAATACAAATAGTCACCTAAATTGGTTGACGAACTTATTTATGCGGTTGCTAATTCTTTTGAAGTCTTTTATTCCATAAAATCTATTCGAATATTTGTAACAATGCAGCATGATAGAGATTATGCGAGGAAAAGTTTAGAAAAAATACAAGATTCCATATGTAAACAACATCATGCTCGAAAAAGAAGATTAGTGATGACGCGGCGGAAATAGAAGAAGAAGCAACGATATATGAAACTCTAATTCAAGGGTAACATGATGAAACCCTAATCTAAGGGTAACAATAATTGAAATTTTCAGAAATAAAAAAATATATTATTCCAAAAACTTAAAATAACTTGAGGCATATGAGGCTTTATAAAAGATATTCTCAAAATCCTAAATTATAATACACGGAAATAAAATAAATATTTTAAAATAAAATAAAATAAAATAAATACAATCTTAATATAATTAGATTTGATTTAAATACATACGATATTTGAATAAAATAGAATAAAATTAAAAAGGCTTTTGTTTGGACTTTCTCGGCTACATCATCTTATCATGGTTATCATGGTTGACAAGAATTCGTCCTCGAATTCACAGCACCATCACCAGCACCATCACCATCAAGAACCTAAATTATTTATTTTATTTTATTCAATCGTTACATTGAGAATTGTAATTGTTGACCTTATCGGAATAAGATAAATTCTTCTCGAGTGTTCCTTATTCGAAGTCACATTGAAGCCATCCGATTGATGAAAAAAATAATATCGAAAACCTTTTCACATCCTAAAGACAACATCCCCATGTCCAGTTGATGAAAAAAATATGGTTTTGAAAACTTTTCATAGCATGAGACAGCATCTCGATAAGCAATTTTTACCTTGCTTCAACGATTGGTAACCAATTTAAACTCCTTCAGTAACTGGTCAATACGATCGTCATTGAAACGGTTGGTATGCCCCCTCATACTCAAACGATCTTCCCGATCTTCATGACCATGTGTGTTGTTCTCTTCTTTAAACCTTGAATTAGAGTAGTCAGGCTTCAGAAACATGCTTCCCCATAGCAAGAACTGAGGATCTCATACCAAACTGATGACGTGGCGGAAATAGAAGAAGAAGCAACGATAGATGAAACCCTAATTCAAGGGTAACATGATGAAACCCCAATCTAAGGGTAACAATAATTGAAATTTTCAGAGATAAAAAATATATTATTCCAAAAACTTAAAATAAGCATATGAGGCTTTATATAAGAGCTTCTCAAAAACCTAAATTATAACACAAGGAAATAAAATAAAATAAAATAAAATCTTAATATAATTAGATTTGATTTAAATACAAATGTTATTTGAATAAAATTAAATTAAATTAAAAAGGCTTTTTTTGGACTTTCTGGGCTACATCATCATATCCTGGTTGACAAGAACTCGTCCTCGAATTCACAGCACCATCACCATCAAGAACCCAAATTATTTATTTTATTTTATTCAATCGTTATATTGGGAATTGTAATTGTTGACCTTATCGGAATAAGATAAATTATTCTCGAGTGTTCCTTATTCGAAGTCACATTGAAGCCATCCGACTGATGAAATAAATAATTTCGAAAACCTTTTCATATCCAAAAGACAACACCCCCATGTCCAGTAACCGGTCAATACAATCGTCATTGAAACGGTTTGTATGTCCCCTCATACTCAAACGATCTTCCCGATCTTCATGACCATGTGTGTTGTTCTCTTCTTTAAACCTTGAATCAGAATAGCCAGGCTTTAGAAACATGCTTCCCCATAGCAGGAAGAGGCTCTGATACCAAACTGATGATGCGGCGAAAATAGAAGAAGAAGCAACGATAGATGAAACCCTAATTCAAGGGTAACATGATGAAACCCTAATCTAAGGGTAACAATAATTGAAATTTTCAGAGATAAAATATATATTATTCTCTGAACTTAAAATAACTTAAGGTATATGAGGCTTTATATAAGAGCTTCTAAAAACCCTAAATTATAATAGAAGGAAATAAAATACATATTTTAAAATAAAATAAAATCTTAATATAATTAGATTTGATTTAAATACATAAGATGTTTTGAATAAAATAAAATAAAATTAAAAAGGCTTTTGTTTGGACAATCTGTGCGAAAATAGAAGAAGAAGCAACGATAGATGAAACCCTAATTCAAGGGTAACATGATGAAACCCTAATCTAAGGGTAACAATAATTGAAATTTTCAGAGATAAAATATATATTATTCTCTGAACTTAAAATAACTTAAGGTATATGAGGCTTTATATAAGAGCTTCTAAAAACCCTAAATTATAATAGAAGGAAATAAAATACATATTTTAAAATAAAATAAAATCTTAATATAATTAGATTTGATTTAAATACATAAGATGTTTTGAATAAAATAAAATAAAATTAAAAAGGCTTTTGTTTGGACAATCTGTGCTACATTAGTCAGCTTCCTCTGCGATTGAAATGTGATTCCATGCTTGTACAAGAAGTTGTCAATTATATAAGTTAGTACTCTTAGTTTTTTTTACAATTTTAAGTTTCTAACGGTACTTAGATGAAGTATTTGTACTCCTCTTTTAATGGTAATTCTCTTTTTAGATTAATTTGGTTTTCTATTATTTTTGTTTATATGAATAAATATTTATTAGAAAAAAATTAATGTTAATAATATAATTTTGGGTATGGCTAAATTTGGTCGTAAATAATATTAAACAGACCCAAAGATAGTGCATTTTTGAATTTTTACTATTTTGTCATTACATCCGGTTTGTTCACCCGTCGGATGAGACCTTCTCAACCGTGGGGGAGGTCTCCACTGGTGAAACCTTCTCACTCGCCCGCTTATATTTATCCTCGTAAGATTCTCCACCGATTGAGAATGTCTCTGGCGGGAATAAAGGTACTTTTTGTAAGCTCTTAAATTGGAAAAAAAATTGCGGCTAGTTATTTTATTATTACCCGATTTAGCCTTCATATCCTACATATTTTTAGAAAAAAAATTAAATATATGTTTTACTAATAAAACAATTAATAATTTTAAACTTTTTATTTGGTGGTAATAATTTAAAATTATTATTAATGTATATTATATTTAAAATAAATCTTAAAATATTTTATTCTCTAACTTGACTATTTTTATCTAATTAAATTTTATTTGATTAAAATAAATTTTTAACTAGAAAAAAAATCTATAACTTAACCATTGGCAGTTTTTTTGGCAGTCTTAAAAAATTATTCTTAATTTATAAAAACATTGTTTCAAAATATTATCTATAAAAATCTATAACTTCTTTATTCATTTTTTAACAATACTATGGACAATTGTTTTTTAAAAAAATACTCTTAATTATTAATTTTATTTAAAACAGTTTTCAAAATCTTATTCCTACTTGATTATTATTTTGCTAGTGTTATTAAATAAGTTTGGTTATTTGTTATTATTTAACAAAGAAGGAAAATATATTGGATAATTGTGGTAAAAATTTGTTATAGTACCAATGGATATAACTATGTATGGAAATAGTTCCGAGGGCTTTCCGGATTTTAATTAGTAATCTCGTGACAATACTCCACTTTCCGGATTTTAATTAGTAATCTCGTGATAATACTCCACTTAATTGGTTGTTGGTTCTATTAACTAATGAATCACTTTATATAAGAATCATCATCCCCATTAATGTGTTGGTGTATTTGGGCTACGAGAAACAAAGTTAAAGCTAAAAACATTAATATATCCCCAATTACATTAAAGATAAGGTCATTAACATTAACATGTTATTTAAACTTGATTGCGCAAAACTATTAACTAATAAAATCTAGATTTATGATCCTAATAGTGTATATCATCTTAGTTGCTTTAACCATAAAAAAACAAAATGAAAGCTTTGTTAGTAAAATGGATTCCTCCAATTAATAATAGACCGAAATTGAACAATGACGGGGCTTGCTCACTTTCTAGTGAGTCAAGTTGTGGCATTGTTATCATGGACTCTTTAGGTTCGTTGTTAACATCTACAGGTAAACTTTATGGGAAACATAATCCTCTTATTGTTGAGTTGAAAGTTCTATTAAATTGTCTAATGATTCTTTGATATTATTTTCCTCTTTAGCAAATGTATCATGTCATTGGTATTTCTCCCCTTTAATTGTTTGCTACATAAAAGTTCTGACATCATAAATGATTTTAAAATGTATTAAGGAACAAAAAATTTCTCTTTGAATAATTCTCCTCCTCAATTTAGGACAGTTTTATTCTTAGAGAGTTCGGGTACATGTTACCTAATACTTGATAGTTAGTTCATTGAGATGATTTTATATCAAATTACAATATTTTATATGAAACTTAAAGCTACTAACATTGGTAAGCACGTGTTACACCTAACCTACAATATCTTCTTCTTTTGGTTTCAGGTCTTAGGTGAGCAGATAACTGGTGATCCACGAATTAAAGATGGTGTTGGAGGATCAAATAGAAACGTTTCTAAAAACTAATGGATGTCAACTTGGATTACTGTATCTGCTTTGATCAAATAAATACAATCTTTCAAGATAATCAATTTCACAACTAGGTTATTCTAATCACAATCTAGCAATAATTAAGCCCTTGGACTTATTCAAGTCCAATCTGGACTATATTTGTATTAAACTTTGTCAACTCGCTTGTTTAAATAAGATTTCAGTTTTGTTATAAAAAAATTAAGTTTGCCATGTAATATTTTTTGTTTATATATTATCAACTATATTTAACTTACTCAAAGTATAATTAAACTTTTATTATTAATTTATTTTAGGTTTTTATCTTTATCAATTTATGACAAAATTAATAAGATTAGTAGAGTTTTAAATTAGGAATATTTTGTGAAGGAGTAAATTCTTAGTAGACCACTCTCACTATATATAATTCTCGTTATACTGTAATGTTTTAATATTTTACCGTATATTTTTTAATTATTTTTTAAATATCAAAATAACCTTAATTTAGGTTTTTTATCAAACTTTTATGCTTAAAATGTGATTTTTTTCCGTTTTGTCCACCTATCATTAGCATTTTTCCACGTCATTTTGTTTTTAGCAGTTTTCTGGGGAGAACAACTTGAATATATTCTAGATCAAGTAATTCAAAAAGAATATGGTGTAAAGCATCTATTCTTGATCAAACATCACAAACTAACTAACCATTTTCAAGAGTTTGTTTTATTCACATAATCATCTTCATCGCATTCGTATTTCGTAAGAGAGTTTATCATTTGCCACCTCTTGTCGATGATGGAGTATGTCCTAATACTACCCTCTATTATTGTTGTATCTATCTCACATGCACAAGACAACTCATGTGTATATGACAACACATCCATAATCTACTATGAAAACACCTATTTTAGTATTTTTTTTATATGTTTTTAGCATGGCTTTAAGGCATGCCTCGTTAACCCCTTCTCTAACCTCTTTGAATAGGACACTGTCGTATGCAAAATTAGATATGTTCTTACATTTCCTGAATGATACTTTTATCTTCGTGTGTTGTCTTTCGAGCACAGTGTGAAAATCACTTCAATGAAGAATGTGCGCTTTTGTAACAAAACATTCATATATAAAAATGAATAAGATTAGCGATTATTTTTCGTGTTTTTGTAATGTTTGACAAGGTTAGTGTGCGCATATAATAATTTCTCACCATACGGTTTAAGCCAAGATGTTTTAGCGTACTCAAATGTCATACGATAAGTTTTATGTTTTTTTATTTTTATTTTGTTTGTATGCAACTCAGATTTATTTGCTAAATACACGGCCAAATTCTAAAAAGCAAGAAACTTGTTCGACATCGTTCATTATTTGAACATTTTCTTCATATTTGCAACAATATTGTTGTTTATATGTCATTTGCATAACAAAGTGTGTAGCTTTTAGAAATATCATGTC
The DNA here is from genome assembly GCA_036936605.1 of Limnanthes douglasii subsp. nivea. Taxonomy (NCBI): domain Eukaryota; kingdom Viridiplantae; phylum Streptophyta; class Magnoliopsida; order Brassicales; family Limnanthaceae; genus Limnanthes; species Limnanthes douglasii. The sequence goes on along the minus strand of JAUPFV010000003.1, from coordinate 57,096,537 downwards.
GATTGCACTCATCAATGTCAATTACATGTCTTTTAGCATAAGGTAAAGCGCGTTTGTTTTCTTTCATTAGGAACCAAAGACGATCCATTATGCAAAAGTAGTTGTCCAGAACCTTGTATATTCAGCTTCAAATGGGTATGTTTTCTTGTGTATTCAATATTTTGGCCACTTAAAAAAATATTAATTTTATTACTATTTAATTTGTTAAGGGATATACATCGTATATAAACTAAAATTTTATATAGATATGGACGTGATAAAATTGTGTACTAATAAATAAGTATACATGGATCCGACTTGTATTTGGATTGCAAAGATATTTGTCTGGTTCTTTACATCTTAATTGGATTAACTACATTTTATTGGGAGGTTTATATGAGTTATTAAATTATAATTCAGATGGATCATATTTTATTGACCTATTTTGGTCTGAATGTTCAAAAGTTGTACCGATCACTTATGAAAAACCCAATAATATATTTGGTGATTGTTCAAACTTAGATGTTTAATGGAAAATATGTTTTTAATAAGTATACTTCAGTTATTCAATTTATGCTAGTATCTTATATTTCTGCACAACTGGTGGAAATGGTAAGATAAAATTGAACAAGACACGACAAAAAAAGTTACTATGTATTTTGAAAACATGGGATTAACTGAGAAAAGAATAGAATACGACTTCATATACAGATTTATATAAAATAAAATGTTTTATATCCCCCAAAACTTTGATAAACAATCAAAAACTCAAATAATAAATAATGTAAATATAATATTTATTTGAATTGTGATTGTTTCAAATATTTTCTTAAGAAACACTATATATTTACACATCAGTGGTGATTTCAGATGGTTTCTGTGACTCTTCCTCGTCGTCCCAGTTGGTCGACTTATAGTAGATTGCATAAAGAGATAGCTGCAACACGCCGGAAAAGACACCCAAACCATTTGGAATCTGATGAACAAGAAATAATAATAAGAATACGGAGAGAGAATAATAATGGTTAAATTTTAAAAATAAATTAAAATGTAGAGAGAGATGAAAAAATTACCAAAATATAGGGATCAAATTTAATAAGTGCATAAATGGACCAGTTACATCCATTTAGAAGATTGGTAAGTGCTAGAAAGAAGGGCAAATACTTAACACTCTTCGTCTTTATCACTATTTTCTGTCGAAACACAACACAAAGACCATGACAAAAAATTAGAAAAATGCATGATGAGTCAAAGATTTTAATTGAGAGAGAGAGATAGATATCATACCATGACCGTTAAGGGTGACGCATACATGATTATATTAAAGACAATGCAAAGGATTCCAATAAGCATCGATCTGTCTTTGGTGGTGTGTAAGAATAGCATTGTACATGCAATCAATATTGCCATGAATATCACTTCAATCGCCAAACTTATCATGATCCTCTTCTGAGAAATTCAACAACCTCATTTGTTCAATATATTATATATTATCTTGGAATATAAGGGTGAAATAATTATGAATATATGCATACTCGGTCGATAGGAATTAATAATAAACTTACACGTTGAGCCCGATTCGAGTAGGTGAAGAAAATAGCGACGTAGACTAACTCCATTACAAGACCAGTACCGTTGATGGTTACTACGAGAAGGCTATCTGGATGTACAAACGGCATACCGTAGAATGACCATATCATACAATTTAGCAGTGTAGCAATATAAGGGTCGGATCTGAACTCTTGTACTGATTTTTGCTTTATTATCTTAACGAATGTAGGACTGCATGTTCAATATAATTTCAAAATGTAAGCCATGATATAATCATATGATATTCATCTATTATGATTATAAAAAAACCAATTAAATAAAATTTTAATTTCTAATCTAACAAAAAGTTCAAAACTTACATGGGAGAACAAAACAGACCGAATGAAATTACATTTCCTGCAAGAAAACAAATGTAAATGTAAGATGATTATACATGTAAATAACCAAAAATATTAATGTTTATAAAATAAAATAAAAATCGAATGATTAGGATTTTGTAGAAGAACTAACCGACGACACCAACAATGGTTCTAAGAGTTTCTGGGTTTATAGTCATCTTGATTTTTTTTTAAACACAAACAAAAATAAATATAATAAAGAGGGTAGGAAGGGAGGAGATAAAGATAAACAATTATCTAAACCTCAAGTTTGTGAAATGTGTTTTAAGTAATAAGATAAAAAAAAAATAACTTGGGTTGAAGTAATTCACTCTTTTCTTCTATTTATATATTAAACATCGTATTCTAAAATTAGCAGTGCTTGAGCTGGTTAGCTTTGATGACGGTATATTACATAAATTCCAACATATCAAATAACTACTTCTTGTTTAGTCTTCATTGTTATCTCATTATTTAACAAACTAAAATACCTTACTGCTAAATATATCACAATTTGAATTCGATATTATTGATGATGAGATGTAATAACTACATCCAGATATATTATTATTTTTTTGTCAAACTAATTAGTTGAAGCGGTTAATATATGACGATGAATCTGATATTGCTGACATCTATTATTACAGTAGATGTACCTGTAACACAAAGAAGAAAAGTTAGCCAAAGAAAAAAAATTCTGAATTTATATTGTTCTAACTTATTCTTAGTAAATATCAATGATTGGCGCAACGAGAAATATACATATGTAGTAGAATGGGAATGATGTATTTATCATCGACCAAGGTATTTGAGGCCTCCCTTGTCTCGACTGAAAAAATGTCATGTCAGCGGTTGTTGTGCTGTAATCAATTCATTCGTCGAGGTTCATGTTGGAGCACACAGTCCTTATTCTTGGTTTTGTTCATTGGTCTGAAATTTTCAAATTATTGTGCCTATGCGGCTATGCCATGAAATTGTGCATGATTGTAGGTCAGTGTTAGCGGAGATCTTCGAAGAAGGACCCTTGTTGTTGAAGACTAGTCAATAAGCAACTGTCGATGATGTATAAGCGTGTGTCGGATAACTTGAAATGTTTGGCCTAAATGTTGTAACATTTGGTGCATGTTAGAATTGATACTATATTTTGGGTTATTAGTTGACCTTCACCTCCCTAAAAAACGCTTAAAAAGAGGTGATCCCAGATGAGCGTAGCTGAAAATTGATCGGAAACTGCTCGAACCATTTGACAGGCACCTCTTTCAATTTGAAAGGGAAACATCTGAACAAATTTATCATCATTGGAACTATAGAATCTGTATAGACTGCATATATAGCACAGGTGGTCTCGAGGGTTTTAAGTGTGTGATTGTTAGGTCCGACCAAAGTCCTACATCCCATATCGGTTAAAAATAGGAAGAAAAATCAGTATATAAATTAAGAATACATCTCCATTAGTTTGAGACTTTTTGGAAGTGGACCAAAAGCAGTGGCTCGCTCAAGCTTTCAGTCGTACTAATCGTGGCTGCTATTTTTTGTTAATGATTGCTTCTACAAGACTCATTTGAGCTTGGCATCCATTTTCACATGTTTAGCTTGGGCGTGCTCTTGGTCAGCCCGACAGGTTTTAGCATGCTATATGGTTTGCCTCTTTTGGTCACGATGATATGACGTAGCTCGTCAATTTGGTGAGTTGGGTATAACGGCATCAGAAGAGGTCATACAAACCCCGCTAATCAGGCTCCAAGGTTATAAAAATGGATTGCTTTAAGGTCTGATGCGTACAGGTGTACCCTGATTGGTGTTTGGTGAAATATAGTAGGTGTATAACTTGAAAATCTGTCTTAGAAAAAACCATTACATAGCAAATCTCGATTTCTGCAGTTCTTAACGATGAACACCCGATTCTGAGGTGCTATCTCGGAATCAATTATTTTTTTCACAGAATACCTAATTCTGAGATACCACCTCGAAATCAGGTGTTCTGTGAAAAAATAATTGATTCATAGCTACCACCTCGGAATCATGGGTTCTTTGAAAAAACAACTGATTCCTAGCTACCACCTCGAAATTAGGTGTGCGTCGTTAAAAACTGCAGAAATCAAGATAGAGTGGCTGGTGTTTGGTGGAGTTGGGTGGAAAAATTATAAAGAAGTTAATGAAACCTTTGAATCTATGGTGTTTGCTTATTTTGGTGAAGGAAGGGTTAATCATGGTATTTCCTTTATGGAAGAAATATCAAGATGGGATTGATTGGATTTATGGAGGAAATAGGAAATATTATGGAGGAAATAACTTCACCCAATAATTAATCTTACCACTTTTATTGTTTGACTACTTTATGACAACTTCAACATCTAGCTCTATAAATATTCCAGCATTATATAATTTGAATTCTACTATTTTATTTTTTTTACTTATGTAGGTTTATAATAAACATACAACTCTAACATTTTTATAATAAATATTTGAAAAAATAGAATGATCTGTAGATTAATATAATAAAAATTAATACACATCTCATCTATAATCGAGAATATTATGTATAAAAATAAGGGAAATGACACCTTAAGTACATATTCACCAAACATATTGTCATTTGGTACCCAAAAATGGGTTTATGCTTACTTAATATCCATCTCATAAAAATAATTCTCATTAAATACCCAATTATTTGTGATACCCTAACTACCCTCAGCCAACTATATAAGGATTTTTTTTAAAAGAAAAACCTGATATTTTCACCGAATCAGATATTTTAAATTTTGAATTTTTAACGAGCCTTCTCTCTCTCTCTCTCTCTAACCAAATACTCATTTTTCAAAGAGAACCTGATTTTTGGAAAACCCACTCTTCCGGTGATCAATCTGGTAGCCACCGGTGTAACAACCACCGTCTATAACCTTTGTCAGACTTTTATCGAATACCGAGGTAAGTTCAACACGTTTTTCAGACCTTCGGGACTACTGTTTCTTCATCCTTTTTTCTGGTAGTAACATCCTGCTTTCCGATCGACTGAGGTATGTTGTCCAGAGCTTGTTTCTTTGTCATTTTCAGTGAGTGAGGTAACTTCGAAGTAAGCTTCTCAGTTATGCTGCCAAAGCAACTATCTGTTTCTTCATTTTTTTTCCTATGGAACATAATTGGTAACATCACAAATTCATGTATATTAAGTTGATTTATAAGTTAAAAATAGGTTAAGCGTGTCCACATTTTTTAGAGATGCAGAAAGAGGATGCGAGATTGCAGATGAAGAGGATGCGTTTTTTTGAAAAGTAAAACGACATTGCGATTTATATGTTAATTGTATGACCATGATTGCTAGATATGACCATAATTATAACTGTTGTATAACCTTGCTAGATATTACCATGATTGCTAGATATGAACATGATTGGTAGATATAACCATGATTACACTACACCTTAAAATATTATTGTTAGATATGACCATGCTTACACTACACCTTAAAACATGATTTCTAGATATGACCATGATTACTAGATATGACCATAGTTATACTACACCTTAAAGCATGATCGCTAGATATGATAATGATTGCTAGACATAACCATGATTGAGATATGACCATAGTTATACTACACCTTAAAGCATGATCGCTAGATATGATAATGATTGCTAGACATAACCATGATTGTAACTGTTTCATAACATTGCTAGATATAACCATGATGGTTAGATATAACCATGGTTGCTAGATATGAGCATGCTTAAACTACACCTTAAGACATAATTGCTTGATATAACCATGATTGCTAGTTATGATCATGATTGTAAATGTTACATAACATTGCTAGATATGACCATGTAACACATTTCTAGAGTAGGTGTGTTAATGATAATGATATATTTTATGTACACGTTGGTGTTCTGTGGTTGCCAGTATGAATAAGTATACGACATTGTGATTTATGACCATGATTTCTAGATATGATTATGCCTATAAATTTTGCATAACATTGCTTGATATGACCATGGTTGCTAGAGATGACAATGATTGCTAGATATGACCATGTTTGTAATTATTGCATAATATTTCTAGATATGACCATGATTGCTAGATATGACATTGCGATTTATGTAACAAATTGCTAGATTGTAGTTTGTTACATAACATTGATAAAAATATGATAGCGCTTTGCTAGATTGGGGTATGACATTGCTAGATTGTAGTATGTTTCATAACATTGCTAGATATCATAACATTGCATAACATTGGTAGATATGATAACACTTTATTGATTCAAACTTAAACGATGCAATGTAATTTGTGCATTCTATGTTTTTATGTTGATTGCTAAGTTATAAACAAGTTGTATTGTGTATTTAATTCACTTGTTGTAGATGTTTTGGTAGTGGTTGATTGTATATAATATGGTATCTAGTTTTCAGTATGACAGGTTGAGGATGTGATTTTCGCTACAGATGATGTTATTTTTTATATTTCCAAGCAAGATAAATGAGGCCACGAAAATGCGAGATTAGTGTAGGTTTAAAAACGATGAACATATGTTTTACGAGTTTACGACTATTACGTTTTCTAGTGTAAATATAATATACGATTTTTGTACGTTAATATAGTTGCTTGGTATTATTAACCATGCTAGATTGGTTCAAACTTTTGTATGCAACTATATGATATTTTAACCTACTACAATCGCGATAACATATTTATGAACTTTAATCGCAATGATGTTGAAGTAAACTGCAATCACAATGATTCAAAATTTAACAAGTAGCATCATATACTGTAATACATGTGAATCGGATAATAAGTACAACTTATCTATCAAAGTAAAGTACATGTGGTTTAAACATAACAGAAACTAAGTAACAAATTGCATGATTAGAAGAACTTATGTAGCAAAGTACAATATAAGTGGTTTAAACATAACACGTGAATCGTATGATAAGTAGAACTTATCTAGAAAAGTACAGTACAAGTGGTTTCAACATAGCACAAAGATCACATGTTTTATATTACACAGCAAACGCATATTCAAAATGGAGTGTAACAGGTCATCATGTTATGTCCTGCTTTTAAACAACGGTCACACCACAATTGGCTGGTTGTTACTTCTCCTCTAGATTGAATTCGTTTCTTCTTATGTCCTGCATTGTACCAGTTTGAGTTAGTAAGTTGCATTTCCAACCACAAAGCAACAATGTTTTACAGAGAAAATCGAATTATCATTAATACACCCAATCTAGCAATATGTTACATAGGAAATCTAGCAATGTGTTACATAGAAAATTGCATTATCAATCATGATCAAATCTAGCAGTGTTATGCAACATACTACAATCTAGCAAACTAGCAACGACATTACAATCGTAATGTCATACCCCAATCTAGCAAAGTGTTATCATAATATTGCTAGCAACCATGATCATATCTAGCAATGTTATACAAAAATTACAATTATGGTCACATCTAGCAATCATGGTCATATCTAGCAAACTAGCAATAACACTACTATCGTCATGTCATACTCCAATCACAATCACAATAAACATATGAATCAAGTATCTAACATGGTCCTATTGACACATAAATCGCAATGTCATATCTAACATGTAGCCATCTAGCAATAATGGTTATATTTGGAAATGTTATGCAACAGTTACAAACATGGTTATATCTAGGAATCATTGTCATCTCTAGCAACCATTTCATATCTAGCAATGTTATGAAAAAGTTACAAGCATGGTTATATCTAGCAATCATGGTCATAAATCGCAATATCATATACTTATTCCTATTGGCAACCACAAAGCACCAATGTGTTGCATAGAACATCTCATTATCATTAACACACCTAATCTAGCAATGTGTTGCATAAAACATCTCATTATCATTAACACACCTAATCTAGCAATGTGTTACATGGTCATATCTAGCAATGATGGTCTAATTGGTCTAGCAATGTTTTAAAACTAATCTACCATTTACTCACAAACTAGCATGACAAAACCAATCTAGAATTATCATATATGGTCTTATCTAACAATGGTTTACAACTAATCTAGCATTTACTCACAATCTAGCATGACAAAACCAATCTAGCATTACCATACATGGCCTTATCTAGCAATGTTTTAAAACTAATCTAGCATATTCTGCCTAGCATCTTCTACCTAGATTTCTAAAACTAATCTAGCATCCTCTGCCTACAACTCTAAATCTAATCTAGTATCATCTACTTACATAAATGAAACTAACAGTCACGAAACAAGTATCACCATCTAAATCAAACTAACAACCACAAACCAACTTCTACCCTACAGTTTCAATACCCATTCAAGAATTCCCTAACCAGACTTACAAAACATCGACATTGAACAAATACTAAGCAACAAAAACTAATATCAACGAAACAAGTACAACCATCAACACCCATAAATAAAAAAACAACCCAGAAATTAAGTTCATAGCCAACTTACGAACTGTGTTAGATGAAATCAGAAAAACAAAAATAACCAGAATATGAACTGTACTTCGGCAACGTAACCACTTTAACTCTACTTCTTTGAAGAGTTAGTAACTCAACCTCCGAAAAAAATACTTCTCCGACGTCGAAATTGGCGTCAGTTACCGTAATCGGTGGTGACCGGCTAATGAACGGTCGTCGGCGGTTCTAAGACCGGTAAAAAGGATTTTATGTTTCGCACGTGGGTTTACCGGTCTGTAGTATTGGGTTTCATGTCTCTCTCTTTAAAAATAAGATCATAAATTTGAAAAGGAAAAAAATCCAAAAGACTCGCTTACAAGAGAAAAAAAATGGATTTCAGCCTAATTAAACCTACTTATACCTTTAAGGGTATTTTTGTCCAATTTCTAAACTGAAATACTTTATCAAACTACTAAATTTTAGGTACTAGTTCGGTATTACATACTTGAAAAAATATTTATGAGTAGTTTCTAAAAATAACGTGAACCATTTAATCACGTATAAATACACTATATAAAATATTATCATAAATCACTAATATTAGTACGATAAAAATCTAACAAAAATATCGCATGATAATTGATTATTTTGTTTATCTTTCCACCGTTTTAATCTTTTGGTAGTAAATTTTCCTCGTTTATGAAGCATGTTTCCTAGTTTATGAATTATACCCTAAAAATCATCTGACACAGTATGCTTATTTTATAAAAAATATATACAGTTAGCAAGTGGAAACGCAACATCAGTCGGATACGCGTAAACCATTTAAATCTAAAATTACACCTACATATATAAAACATTCTATAATATCTTTTATACCTATTTGTAAAACATAAATATATTATTTGAATTTGGAGATGTTTTCAATACATTAAAATTGAGTTTTGTTATTTGTTCTTTAATCCGTATATGATATTCAAATTATTAAAATTTGAGTATAAGTCTATCACAATGGTTTCAATATTGTTCTATAGAATTTCAAACTCTTAACGGTAATAAAATATGATTTATAACTTTAGTTAGTTAAATTTTTATTATTCGATTAATATGATTTTATTTTATTTTCTATATGAAAAAAAACTTTATTGTTTTAATGAATAATATATTGCGCTACTTTTTTGGGCTTTCAAAAAACAATACTAAAATAAGAAAGAGTAATCAATTTGGAAAGTGGTAACATGTTTAGAGATAATAATTTCTCTGTGTTGAATATTGTTTTAATTTCTCAAATGAATTCAATTTCTAAGATGTCTAAAAGTGAAATTTTTCTGAGTTGATTATGGATTTGGGGTGCGTTTGATCTTATTTTAAGTTTCATTTGTTTGTCCACTTAGTTAGCCAATCAGTCGCTGCATTTTGTTCCTTGAAAATATGAGAAATTAACATGTTTAGAGATAATAATTTCTTGCAGCAATCTAGTAATGAAGTTGGAAACCAATAATATTTTGTATTTATAAGTATTACTAGTCATATTTTGGACTTAGTTTCAATATTAAGTAAATAATATTAATTTTATAACAAAGCATAAAAAATCAAGGAGAGACATACTTTCAACTATGATAGGATTTTGTTTACCATAGATCCTACCAATAACATCAATAATTCTCTCTATAGCACCACTTGTAGCTTAACCAGATTGAGAACATGATGCATCCATGTTTAATTTGAGTCTTGTGCCATTTGGAGATATCCAGTTGATAGCAATGGCCTTCCTTGGCAGACTTAAATGGTTATAACATCCCCGTTTATAAGCAGTATCTATGTCTTTATACCAAAATTCTCTTTTAACAAGATTGGCAAGATCCAACTTAAGTATTATATTTTTGACTTGTTGGATGATTTTATTAGCATATACTTCTATATGACACTTAGTTTTGTTTCCAGATAGCCAGATAACCCAACATATTATATGCTACTTACTTTTATATGAACACAGACTTCTTTAGAAGATGACCGCAACAAACTCTTTATGATATGTTTTAGAGTTATATGACTTCATATTCTAAGCTTATAAAGATAGTTAAAATACTGCCACACCAACCATGAATTTTTAGATTGAACAAGTATATGATGTAGAGACTCATTATTATCACAATGTTGAAATTTTGAAGCCAATAATCTGTTTTTGTGTTGAAGGTTTGTGTCAACAGAGATCCAATTATTCAATAACCTCCAAAAAATAAAGAGCACTTCTTTGGAGTGATGATGTTACATCTTCTCTTGAGTAACATAGAGTTTGAGCCTTTGATCCTAATATTGTTCCATGTATATCTTGTATTATAGTCCCCATTTTCAAATATAGTCCACTGGATTTTGTCTTTCTCAGTTTCTTTGATATATATATATTTAATTCTAACTATCTATGATGGTGTGACCGTCGAGAGTAGTTTTTATGTGTTTCATCTCCCATTATTCTAGTATTCTTTCATATTTTCTTGGACATACCATGAATTGTTATTTTCTTCACTAAAAGTGATAAGATGTTGGGTGTTACACCATTTTTCTAGCCAAAATTTAAATTCACCTTTACCACGTTTCCAGTGGATAAAGTCTTGTGTTGTGTTTCTCAATTCAAGAAGCGTATTCCATGTTTTAGATGTTGTCTTTGCTTATCTAACTTCCATAGGAAAATATATAGAATACTAGCTATTATTCATAAATTTAGACTAAAGAATTTTGTTTTCTCTACCATAATTTGCAAGAGAAGGTAAGTTGAATATCTTTAAGACTTATAATATTGAGGTCTCCTTCTAAAGGGTTTACTTAGATTACTCCAGTTAGTCCATGCTATGACTATAATTTTCAATTAATCCCCATAGATTTCTACTACATAATGCTTTTATTCTAGTGATAACATATTTAGGAAGGATAAAATTTTATATCTATAAGAAAGGATAACTAGTAAAACTCATTGAATGAATGTGAGTCTGCCTCCAAAAGATAGTAGATTGTGGTCCCACTCTTGATTCTTCATCTTAATTTTGGTAACCAGATCTTCATAATGAATAACTTTGCTTCTTGGATCCACAATGGAACCTAGGTATTTCATATGAAAGTTACTAATCTTGAATCATGTTGTTTGTTGTATATAATTAATTTTGGCATAAGGTATTATCGTTGAAGGTAATATTACATCAATAACTTATATGTGATGTTGATGCTACAAGTAGATACATTGGCAAAGATGATAATGACATCAACGAATGGCAAACACGTTATCACTACAGAACTAGTTATATTATATTGCATAGCTCTGTTGGCTTAAAGAATCTATTCGAGACATCTGATGATAAATTCCTTAGCAAGGATGAATAAACTATCGGAAATGGGATCCCTTTCTCTTACTCCACTTGTTGATTTAAAGAATCCTTTTGTTTCTTCATTGATGATAATTGAAAACCTAACATCTTTAATGGAACACTTGATTATCTCTATGAACCTGCTGTTAAAACAAAAACCAAAACCATCAAGTATATGTATAATAAATTATAGAAAGATCATGTAAAAGGCTTTAGCCATATCCAGTTTAATGATCAGATTTCCTCCACGAGTCTTCTTGTTAAGTTAAATTCATAGGCAATCTCTTGAGTCAACAAAATATGTACTTGGATATTTATTCCTCTTATAAATCCACTTGATTCTTCAGAGATGAGTTTAGGTAGAAGTACAGAAATACTGTCATTTAGAATTATAGATAAAATTCTATTAAAAATAGTACACATACTTATGGGTGTACAACCATTCTATGTTTTTTTAGCTTCTTTCTTTTGTAAGAGACGGATAGTTGTAGCGTAGATTCCTTGGGGAGCTTGATCTTTATTGAAGAATGCTCTAACTTCTGAGCATAACTCTTTTGTTATTCGATCCTAACAATTCTTGAAGAATTTGGTGTTAAAGCCATCAACACCGGCCACACTTGATGAGTTCAAGGCTTTGACAAAATTATGCATTTCTTCATCTAAATGAATGATCATGAGGTTAATGTTTTCTTTATTGGTAATAATCAGATGTATTTTAGTATGAATATTTTATATTTCCTTATGAAGAGAATTGTCAATTAGAATAGACTTGAAATGAGGAACATCTTAATCCCATATCTCATGAATGTTTTCAATCTAATTGTTGTTATCTATAATTTTGAGGATTTTGCTTTTGTTTCATTTTTTTTAACATGACTTTGAAAGGAAGCAGTGTTCTCGTTACCATTTTTGTCCAATTAGTATGACATTTGTGTTCCCAATAAGACTCATCTCTGGCTAGTTGGTTGCTTGAGATTTTTCCGGTTTTATCTTGTCTTCTTGAGTTTTTGATTCAACAAAGTAGTTTTCATAAAATCTAAATTCTTCTTTATATTAGGCTATAGCACTGAAGATATTACTAAATTTTTCTTTGTTCCAAGTCTTCAGAAAGGTCTTGAGTCTTTTAAGTTTATTCTAAAAGACATGTAATGGAGGACCGTACATTGCTTCATTCCATTTTTTCTTAATTATACTTCAGAAATCTGGATGGAGGAGCCACATATTTTGGAACTTAAATAATGACTTGATGTGGGTAGATAAGTCTAATATAGTAATGCATAAACGGTAATTGTCATATCATCTTCAGGTCATGCGTTTAACTGAAGTGTTTTTTAAATAATTTTACCATGCATATTTGTGTAACATCCCGTCAAAACACTTTTATTTAAGAGAGTTGGTCCATGTGTATTTAGAGGCAGAACATCCAGCATCATTGAGGTTACAGTAACTCATTGTGTTCTTAAAATCTTATATGCTTCTCAAGCATAGAGAAGAACATGATAGTTTCTCACAGGGGTTAGGGATAGAATTGAAGTCATCCATCACTATTCATATCATAGAAGAGGCAGCTACACTTCTAGGATTGTTCTAAATAGTTAGCATTTGATAACTTAATTATTTTGCATAAACAACTGAAACCAAGAATTCATTGTCTAGATTAGTATGAGTGGCCTTTATATGACGAAACTGTTCTTGTCAGATCTTGTTGGAAGAGTTAGCAATAGCATTTTGATATCCCATGAGCTAAGCATTTCTATTTGAGTGTATATTAGATATCATAGGTTCCTGAATTGCGAGAAAGTCTATCTTATCTCATCTGATGATGAGTTTTAATCTTGCATCGTGTAGCTTTGTTTCCAATTATTTTAGCGTTGCAACAAAAAATCGAGATAGCCATCTTAACGAGCCAGTTTAAGGGTTGGCAGACCTTTTGATTTGAAGAACCTTCATTGTATTTAGACTTTTTTGTGGTTTAAGCTTTGTTTCCTTTTATTTTTTGCTCATATATGTTTTTAAAGTTTTTGATTTTTTGTGTTGTCGTTGTAAAAGATCAAGGGAGGTTTCCCATGTGTTGAGGTTTAGGAGGGATTCCTGTCATTGGTTGCTGACAACAAGATGCATGTTTTAATAGTATGTAGAGCTTCGATTGTCTCTGCTTCATGGAGATCGGGTATGATATTGTGTGTTTCCATACGATGATGTGATATTATGTATGATAATTCACTAAAGTATCGAGGCAGGTTATGATTGGTAGATGGTAATTAAAGATCATTGAGTCTTGGGAAATGATTTGGTCATCATTGTTTTACAAAGGTTTATCTTTGGTATTGTTGTCCATATTAGTTGGTTCTGGTTTCTTAAAAATTGTAGATTTTAATTTCGGTATCCCTAATTTGTTAGATTTAGATTGATTGGTGTTGGTTGTAAACTAAATCTTGCGGTGCTCTTCTTCTTGAGATAAATTGACTTGCACTAGTTTTTTGCATTCCTTTTTGTTGTGTCCTATATGATAACATTTTGTATATTAGCTATGTTTAGCTTTATAGCTAACTTCTTACCAAAAGCCTTCTGACTCGCCAAAACTGATCCAGATTTTGGACAAGAAAGTCATAGATTAGTCCAATCAATCCATGCCTTGCAGCAGTTTTACATGGCCCGATTTTTGTAAGGAACCCAAACATCTATTGTATTTCATATGTATTTAACCATTGTTATGATGATGTCATCATTTTACATATAAGATGGGATGTTGTGGAATGCTATCTAGACATGGGTTACCGGGGATTCTCTTTTTCGGATAAAAGTTAGGACTCTATTTTAAGATGCGCATATTATGCTTACCAACTGTCCACACATATCTCCTCTAAATCCTTCTGATATCTTCTTGTAAATCAATTTTAATTATTAGATAACGGGGGTCCCAAAGATCCAAATTGATTTTCTCCTTAAAACCTAAAGTCTCAGAGAATTTTTGAATGTTAGTCATTGGTGGTCTTCCTGCTGAGAACTTTCCAATCATGTATGTTTGGCTATTAATTCCAATATATGTTGTTCTTGTTTTAAAAACTCAACTGCTACGTAATCCTCCTGATGTTGAATCTTGCCAGTGTTATAGATGAAGTCTTTGAATGTAATTCTGGTAATGTCATCGTAAGTTTACAATGGTTGGTTGAGGTTTATGGTTGCATATTTGATGTGTTTTGTTTAGTAGGGTTTAGCTCGTATACATGATTGTTTCTCAAAATTGAGAACTGTATTGATTTATTGGTGAGATTTACTGGTTGTTGAGAAGTGTAAGCTTAATTCAAGGATTAGTATTCGTTGTGTGAGGTATCTTAGATTTCATCACGTCGAGGAAGGAGGTAGGCTGGCTGAATACTTGTTTGGTGATTTGAAGTAGATCAATGAGTTTTGATTGAGATTGTAAGTGGTGGCGAAGAATACTGGGATAACTTAAGTTCACCATCGAAAAATTTATGTGGAGGAAATTCTGGTGGAACTTTGACCATACTAAGCAGTAGAGGAGCGTTACATGACTCCGCAGAAGTCAAAAACTAGTTTTCTTTAGAAATTTTTTATTTCTTCAAATATTTTTATTTTAAAAAAAATAAGCATTACATGATTTATTTGATTTATTTGATAAAGAATTATAATATTCTTTTACAAAGAGAATAAGTTTGAGTTTAAAATATTATAATTTGTTTGATATAATTTATATTTAGTTTTGCAATTTTATTTCCAATTGTTTGATTAAAATTTTAAATTTCTGCTGTTAATAAATTCCTGACGTGCTTCCATAGCTATTAAATACTGATATAAAAAAGTAAATTAACAGTATTATAAATTTTGACTAAACCAATCAAACAAATTTTTGGAGAACATTTTAGATAAGGGTTTTTCTTTTTATCCGCATAACTCTAGGCCCGCATAAATCAACAAGAACTGGACAGACCGGCTCTGAGCAGGCTATCTGGACCAAATCCGATCTGGTTATGGGTATTGCATTGGGTTGTTTTTTCACACATCGGTGTAAGTGGTTTAACACCTACCATGGATATTCTAAGATAGGAAATTTCAACTGGGCCCGTAAACATATCAATTAAAGTGAACCCGTTGGACCCAGTACCCATATGAGGGGGGCACATAGCTTTCGACACTTGACCAGCCAAAGTAAGTCTGAATAGAAACAAGTCTTAGTAGGAGTATTATAAGATAAGGAATAAAATAAGAAATAAGTGAAAAGAAGCGGGACCACCGAGAAGTAATGAGAGATATGAGAAGAGTTGGAAAAGGACTGATGCAGGGTTGTCCTCATTAAGACTTTGGGTACCGTGCCCTGTCGCTCACGTGTTCCTGCTCCTGCTCTAAACATATCAGTCTGAACGGAAGAACTTTCCACGCTTTTCTAATTCGAATTCTACATCTATCTCAAATAAACCCAAAGAAAATATTGCTCTTTTAACATTTCAAACATACCTTTTTGCCTTTCGCTTTAATATTTTTATTTTTTTAGATTTTTTTTTTAAATGGTTAAAAAAAATTCAGTTAGATAATGATTTACTTGGGTTCTATTTTATCGTATTTTTTAAATTGTATCCAAAAAAATTTGACGAAAAGCAGATAAAAATAATTACAAATAAAAGTATTTTGAACGATAGAAAACATAATTAAAAAAGATTAATAGAAAAATATAAAAAGTATGTTAAAAATAAGGAGACGAATATTTGCTTTTAGTATATAAATACAAACAAAATTAATTTCCATACTACTAGTATTGATATTGACAGTTTTAGATGCGAAGGTTTGTATAGTTTTGTATTTGGTCCTATTAAAGAAATCACGATTCTGTGGAATTAATAACTAACCTATCATCAACAAAATATTTGCAATATTCAAAACAACGAATGAATAAAAAAAAGACGTGATGAGGTTTCTAAAAAGGTAGCCGAGTTGGTTAAGTAAGACATATCTGAATTAGTTGAATACGGCATGTTCGTGATCAAAGTTATGAATTCGAGTCTTTCTATATATACTGAGCCTAACCTTCCAAAAAAATATTCATATCTAATATATTTTAAAAATATAAACTGTATAAAGGGAAATTACGCGCCTAAAGTAGCTACTCAACTATTTTATTGTCATCTAGTACCCAAGGTTTGATCAATTATCTCTTAATACTCATCTCAACTACCTAATTACGACATAATACCTAACATTATTTTAATACCCTAACTACCATCACCATTCATGAACAACCATGTAACCAAAATTTCGCTTTCCTACTTTTTCTTTTTCTTTTATTTTTAAAAGATCTGCATCTTTCAAACCGCAGCTCAAAAAAAATAAATGAAAGTACCATCGCTTTTGTTTTTTAAAAAATGAGCAAAACTAGATCCATTGATGATTTTTTTTTATTTTAAAAAAATTCACCAGTAACAACTCTCATGATATCATAAGAATTGTTCAAGAAACCCAGAGTTGCAAACAATTCGCATCATATCATGAGAATTGTTCAGGAAATCCTGAGAGTTGCAAACAATTCGCATTATATCATCAGAATTGTTCAGGAAATCCTGAGAGTTGGAAACAATTCTCATGATATCATGAGAATTGTTGAGGAAACCCAGAGTTGCAAACAATTCGCATCATATCATCAGAATTGTTCAGGAAATCCTGAGAGTTGGAAACAATTCTCATGATATCATGAGAATTGTTGAGGAAACCCAGAGTTGCAAACAATTCGCATCATATCATAAGAATTGTTCAGGAAATCCTAAGAGTTGCAAACAATTCACATCATATCATGAGAACTGTTCAGAAAATCCTGAGAGTTGCAAACAACTCGCATCATATCATGAGAATTGTTCAGGAAACCTAGAGTTGCAAACAATTCGCATCATATCATGAGAATTGTTCAAGAAATCCTGAGAGTTGCAAACAATTCTCATGATATCATGAGAATTGTTCAGGAAATCCAGAGTTGCAAACAATTCGCATCATATCATGAGAATTGCAAACACCTCGAAGTACGAGCGGGTATATTTGGTCGGGGGTATTTTTGTCTAAATTTCAATTCGAGGTACCATGTTACACTATCCAAAAAGCAGGTACCACTGGGTAATTAAATAGTTGAGAAGGTATTTACTGGTACTTTTCTCTTGTATAAATTTAGAGTTTGGAATGTAGATTTGAATTTAATTTTTTTAAACAAGTATATATAATAATAAATATATTATATTAAAATTTAAGTAAATAAAATAGATATTAAATATTTGTTAACAAATTTAAACAAATGAGTTTAAGAGTTTGTATTATTATTATTTTTTAATTACTATAGCTTCTTTACTAAATATATATAAATGATTATAGCGGGTACCTGAATCCGACGGATTTAGGAACGAGAAACAAAATTATCTTACTTGACCGGTACTCGAACCCGATAGGTTTGAAAAAAATATATATATGGATGGGAACGAGTTTAGGTATACCCGCACATATCCTGATCTATTGTCGAACCAACCTCATTCGGCTCAGCACATATCTCATTCGACACAATAGTCATCAGTTTTGTTAGCTTGTCTCAGCCTTTAAAATCTAAGAGACGTCTCTGCGAGTAAGTCACAGCTCAA
This sequence comes from Limnanthes douglasii subsp. nivea, assembly GCA_036936605.1. NCBI lineage: Eukaryota > Viridiplantae > Streptophyta > Magnoliopsida > Brassicales > Limnanthaceae > Limnanthes > Limnanthes douglasii. The sequence continues at coordinate 57,078,232 of JAUPFV010000003.1, read as the reverse complement.
GCTTCACCTTGAGAGTTGCAACAGTTTTTGCCTAATTCGTGTCACGACATATCTAATTATGCTAATGTAGTCATTCGATAATACCTATGTTCATGAGTTACTTCTAGCCTACACCTAACAATCGTCCACCTAAGCTTATAGTAACTTCATCATTTGTTACATCCAATGTTCTACTCTTTAGAGACCATCTCACGTGCATCCCCGACTTGCATCAGTCTCATGCAAAACTGTATATAACTCGAGTATGATTTGGTTGTAATCATCTAGGTAAATTTAGATCTTTATGCTACTATTTATAGACAACATATAAATCCATTTTTCAGGTATAATATGTTCGCTAATGAGTTCTTCATTCAAAACGCCCTCACTTGATTACATATCCTTAATGTCATAGGCTCTTCTAATATCTCTCGTAGAATGCCATATCATAAGCTCAATATGAGGGTACTATGAGCTTTATGGGGTACTATGCCATTAACCTGTGTAAATTTATCATTAATAGCAACAACCAGTCCCTTATGTATTAGGTAATCATTAACCATAATTCTATAGAGATTAAATTCATGCTCACCGCACTACTTGTTGAGGAAACAACCATTCAGTCGATGTAAGAACCAATGTATGATTAAAAAACCTTCGGAAGAAGGACAATTACCATGTACAAGATGAGCAACAAATAAAAGAAAATAAATAAAATTAAACACACAATATAGGTTACAAAAATACTATAAAAATAATTCAATCACATTTTATAGAAAATGATATCGTGTGATTCCCATCACATCATCGCATCAGATGCTTCATATTTATACACATTTTTTGTTTGATATAGTTTTTATAGAGTTAGTGGTGAATTATTAACCAATTAATATTCTATTATTTGGAACCTTTTATATAACACATCAAATATTTAATGTGACTGAATTAAACTTGAGCTTCAGTCTAATATTTATTTTGGGTTTGTGGATTGTGACCCAACTTATCATCACATGGGTAAATCAACATTGTTTCATACATAAGTTATGGGAAATAAATTCTAGGGTTAGAATTATTTCTATACTTCTTTATCCGGAGTTTCCGCCCGAGTTTTCCATGGTTATTTCTTTTCTCCTTCACCACTCAAGCATAACTCTTTTCCTCTAATCATTATCTTATTAGTTAATCCATTGTTTATATCATCGCATCTTAAACAGAGCAGATATATTTGTAATGACAGTTTTTCATGAAGGAACTGAAATTGAGAACTTGATAAAGGTTTAATGAAAATGCCAACGGTCTGATTATGACTAAAAACATACCTAATCTCGAGAGCGTAGTAAATAACCTGGCCATGTACGAAAGTTGCATCAATCTCTATGTGTTTCATACATGCATGAAATATTGGATTTGAAGCTAGAGAAGCTGCTCTGAGGTTATCGCATCATGGGATAGTTATTTGAGAAATAGGTAATTTCAATTCACTCAGAATTCATTGTAACAAAATTAATTATGCTGGTAAATTTATTAACGATCAATATTCTCACGTCATGCTTAATCTTGCTACAATATGTTTTTTTTGGAAGACCATGACACTAATGAATCACCAAGAATGACGTAGTAGCCACCAACTTACTTCATATTGTTAGGTAAATCATCCCAATAGGCATCAGAGAACCTTGTGACTCATATTTGTTGGTGAAAATGTGATATGGAGACCAATAAATTGTGTCCCATATAATTACTGTAAACTCGTTTTACATATTTATAATGAATAGATCTATGAGCTTGAACAAACTGACTTAATTTGTTAACAAAGGCTATATTAGGCCTTGTATTTAATAAATATTATAATGAGCTTAACAAACTCGTATACAGTGTAAGGTAAAAAAAGTATCGTCATGAAGTGAAAGAAAGTTTCCAACTAGCATAAGAGTATCACAAGGCTTCATTAGCCATCATAACATAGATAAGTATTTATTATATATATTTTTTGCGTAATGTATAGCCTAGTTTTGTATGTGAATACTTTTATGCCTATGAAGAAATGTAATGCTCCCATGTCTTTCAACAAAAAAATTAAATTTAACTGGTTGATGAATTTCTAAATAGCTTGCATATTATTCATTGTCACAAATATATATCATCCATATAAAATAAAATGATTAGAACCACATGTTTAGTTCCATATAATAACATAGATGAGTCGGACTTTAATTTTAAAAATCCATAACTAAGAAGAACATCATTTAACGTTGAGTACCATATCCTAGGAGTCTGCTTCAGGCCATACGAGGCCTTGTTGAGTCTGCATACAAGATAAGACTTCAAAGGATCTTCAAATCCTCGAGTTGTATCATGTGAACTGTTTCCTTTAGATACCCACTTAAAAAGCATTGTTGATGCCTAACTGGTATAAATCCTAGTTCCTAGACACAATAATGCTTAAAACTAACCTACTAGTTAGAGCTTTGGCAACATGACTCTATATTTCATCAAAATATATCCCACATGACTGATGAAAACCTTTGGCCACCAAATGAGATTTATATCTGTATACTAACCCATCCATAATCAAATTAAGTCTAAAATCCCATTTATAACCCACCAAGTGCATAGCAAAATTCCAGTGTATGAGTGTCCAAGTTTGATTTCTCTGTAAAGCTTGAAATTTTGTTTTCATAGCTTGATTCCAAATTGGATTATAATATATAACAAAAAAGTATGTAACTTAAATAGGTTATGGTAGATAGGCGAGTGTAAATGTATTTAAATTTTGAAATACCAGCTTTAGATATTGTTTTCAGAATATGTGTGTTTGGTGGAGTAGAAACATGATGACTAATTATTTTGTTAAAATATGTTGTGCTGTGTTTGAGAAGATTTATACGTTAATTATTTGTTTATTAGTTAAAAGACGTTGTATGTGTGAGTATAGATTAGATAGTGGCATTTGTTGTGTAGAAAGGTTCTTTGTATTTGATAATGGTAGAATAATATCATTGTTTTGAATATAACCTATATGAGGACTAATAATTTGTTGTTTTGCATGAGTGGAAAAGACTTGGTTTAGCTTGGATATCTCATTATGAGATGACTGGTTGGATGTTGTAGCAGGATAGCACCCAAGTATTATCAAACTTCCAGTAGACTCTCTTGAGTTAGGATTGCATTGCATATGTGTTCGATTTGTTTTGTGAACCTAGGACAAGTTGAGAACCAACTAGACTGTGACACTACCATAGAAGATATACTAGCTCTAGTATTGGTAAGCTATCCTGAAACAAGAAGTCAGATTCATTGAATACGACATTCCTTGAAGTAAAACAATTTCCATTATGTGTTAGACACTTGTAGGCCTTATATGTAGAGGAATAACCAATAAAACATATTTTAGGGAATGTAATTGAAACTTGTGTTATTGGTAGAGAATAAGATATTGAGAGAAAGTATAACCGAACTAACTAAGAAAATAATAATCAAATTTCCAACTATAGAGTGTTTCGTATGGTGATTTTTAGTCTAATATAGGTGTAAGAATTCTATTAATTACAAGGGTAGATATTTTAAATGCTTCATGCCAATATGAATAGGGAAGCTGAGACTAAGCCATAATAGTTAGGCCAGTCTCAACTATGTGTCTATGCTTATACTCTGCCCTACCATTTGTGGTAGAGGTATGAGTAAAATATGTCATAAGATGTATACTGGTCTGTTTACTCACCCCCTCTTCATCTACATGAATCATTTTAATGAATCTTTCTAATTGCATATCCACTATATTTATAAATTGAATAAAAAGCTAAATACACATTAGTTTTCTATTTTAGAGGGTATGTTCAAGAAACCTTGCTAAAATCATTGGAAAAATATGATATAAAATTTGAACCATGATTTAGTTTGTATGTGAGTTGGTCTATAAAGATCAGTGTGTATTAAATCAATAATATTTTTTAGCATAAGAATTAGATACTTAATAAGATAGCCTATGAGATTTACCAACTTGACAATGATCACAACAGAACTTTTTAGATTCAATAGGAGGGTTACATTGCCTTAGAATCATAGACAAGACTCGATAAGAGGAGTGGTCTAATCTTCTATTTCATCCATATATTTTTTTACACACAATTACATTGGCTTAAAGATAATTGAGAACGAAACACTTTAAGTTCTTAAGTAGTTACAGACCCATCAATGCAGTAGAGCCTATCCTTAGATATGCCTCTTAGTAAGATTCTTCATTTTTTCATATCTTTCACAAAACAACAATCCTTATAAGATTCAAGAAAAACAGAATTATATTCGGTTAGTCGTGAATCTTGGTTAAATTAGGCAGATGTAGAACATCTTTCAAAACAAATTAAGTATTTTCTTTTGTAAGAAGTTTAGATATACTAGTATGTTTATTCAAATAGTTTTGGCCAATAACAATAATAAAAAAATAATTACCTAAGAAATCATTCCTTTGACTCATAATGCTAGGATCTTATGTAATATGGTGAGTAGCCCATAGTTCTGTATACCAATAGTTGTCTCCATTTTGGTATTATGTAATCATATATGCACTTTGTTCATTATCTAATTTTATGTGTTTTTAACTAGGGATTATACCCATAGTTTTAGAATAATCCATATAGTAACATGTAGCAACACCCTAACCATGGTTACCATAGATTTGGCAGGTTGGTCTATTAAGGAAGAACCTTCCGCTTATGCGTCCTTTCTAGCCACTCATCCATGTATAATTATTTTGGTAGTTGTTATATCTAGCACGATATCCTCTGCCTTAACCCCTAGCATAACGAGAGTTCTAATTTCTTTGTGTATTGATATTGATATGTGGTTTATTATCACTCTTTTGTATGTTGAAGTTGGATGAGGTAATATTTAGTTTGGCCATAGCAGTATGTAGGTTAGACAGTTGATCCAACCTACTCTCAAATGTTTAGATGGTGGTTCGTAGGTCTACCCAGTTGAGTATTTCTTAGTTAGCTAGACTCGCAACTAAGAGAGTGTAGTGCGAGTCTAACCCGGAAAGGACCTGAGATACTTAATCATCTACAGAAAATTGAATCCATCCAAAATAAGATTTTCAATTATACCATTCATCTCAGCTAAATAATCCTCGATACTTCTAGAACATTTTCCAGCTCTCTGAAACTTACATGTATAAAGTTTTTAGTGTGTAAGCCACAAAACTTAGAGACTGAGTCGCACAACCCTTTAGAGGTTTCCACTTCCAACACCTGACCAACAATCTCAGGGTTGATTGTAGTATACAACCAACCTAAAAAGAGTTTATCATTTGAAATTCAGCCATCATGAACTTAATTTTCCATCATGTTTCTTTTTTAATAATAAATATTTTTTGTTGAACATAGACTATGACAAAAAAAATAAAACTATTCAGTCTCTTGTCATTTATAATAGGAAGAATCATCATCTTTCACAGCATCTAGCTTATCATGTCGAGTCGAATGAAATTATTATTGCTAATTATTTGGTTCATCTGTGTTTTGCATATTGTTCCTACACCATGAGAAAAAATCTATGAACTTATCAAGTCAGTGCTAAGAGTGGGCGAATTGACTTTTCTTTGATACCAAGTAGAATTAGCAAATTACTTATAGATATTTTTGTTTGTGAATTTTTCAATATTATTTATCTTATTTGTTTATGGATGATATGGTGTATTTATACATGCTTTATGTTTGTTATAATTGTTACAAAGTGAATTGTGAATCACTAACAAGCTAATATTCTTCTATTTTGAACCTTTTATACAGCTCATCAAATATTTCACGTGACTAAACTAGATTTGACTTCAGTTAAATATATTTGGGCTTTGTAGGTTGTGACCCGACATATCATCCTATAGGTAAATCAATACCGTTTCAGACATAAGTTAGGAAAAATAAATTCAAAAATTAAAATCACTTCTTGACTTTTTTTTATCTTTAGTTCTGCTTATTCTTTTCATTTCTTCTTCTCCATTTGAAGTGGAATATTTTTCCCCTATAATAATATTCTTTATTGATCCATTAGTTCTATTATCTAAAGCATGGAAACATAATATATATATATATATATATATATATCACTTTTATTAACCACATTACGTAAGTTTGAAAAAAATGAAACGAGCAACGGAGTTGGTGGAATTGGTAGCTCGTGACCAAAAAATCATAGTTCGACCGTCTTTACAAACGCTTTGATTGTTTTCCACTAAATTAACATCTTACATAAAAGCTTAAAAACAATTCTTTTTTTCTTTTAGTACTTGTCTTTTTCATTAATCTATTAATTATATTATACAAAGTATCAGAGTACTATTAAATAATAATAAATGCATTTTTATTGACCGCATTATGTAAGTTTTAAGTTTTTTAAGAAATGAAAATTTCAACCGATAAAAAATTACTATACTTTATATATTCAATTTAGCTAAAAACTAAAATTGTGTACTAACAAACTAATCTGCACAAATAAAAAATCAAATGTAAACAGAACCGATTGTTTCATAATAAATATAAACTAACATGCTAAATAAAACCTAAAAACTAAAAAAAAAATGCGAGATAAATATTTTTTTTATGAAATTTAAATATTCTATTAATAATAGTTATAGTTTTTAAATTGATTTATATATTTATTTTAATGAGAAAAGTACCTATAAATGTCTTTTCAAATATGTAATACCAAACTAGTATCCAATAATGGGATAGTTTCATAAAGTATCTCAACCTAAATATTAGATAAAAACACTTCCAAATGTATAAATAGAGTCTTTTAGGTTGGAACCCATTTTTTTTACTACTAAACCAGACTTTGGGTTTTCGTTCCTTTCAAAAATTGTCTTTTCTAATTTTGAAGAGAGAGACACGAGACCCAATACAAAAGACCCGTAAACCCATTTTCAACACAGCTGTCTTATCAATTGGCCGAATAATCCGTCGACGACGCCGGTGAACACATTTAAGGTTAACGTCTCCGGTGTACACCGATAACCCACTTTTTTCACGACGTCGGTGAAAAGCTTTGGTTCACGACCGTATAAGTAATTTTTCTTCAAAAAGACTAACCAAAACCTTGTTGTTTACAATTTCAGTAGTTATTTGGTTTAGAAAAGTGAATCGATAGAGAACTGATTAGTAATTAGTATGTTTGATTTCATCCATGATAGTTCTTATTCTTCATTTGTGGGGTTTTTTTAGATTATGGCTGTGTTAGGGGATAGTTGTTTCGTTGTAATTTGGTTTTTATGGGAAGTTTTGGTTCATGGTTCATTTTTTGTAAGTCTATGTGAGGATACTATGATAGGATTTCGAGCATGCTAGGCGTGCATGATGTGGTAGACACAAATCGTATCTTGTTCGTCAGTTTGTGGTAGTGTCTAGCAATGCGTGAAGTTGGTGTAGTAGTATCACGTAGTGTTGTTTTAGTGGATTGGTTAGTGTTAGTAAATCGCAATGACTAAAATTTTAGCAACGTCAAGAAATGTGTCCAAAAATGACGCTACAATCGCATGTGCTTCGTTATAGCCAATGTATAGCGCTTCCGAGTCTGTAGGAAATAGTAAAATGCTTATGCAATTTATGGCTAATGTTAAATATGCTAATGACTTCATGACTCGCAGTTGCGTTTTGTGTAGGCAACATGACTGCAAAAGGGGTATGGTTTGGTGAGTATAATAAACCTTCGTAGACATAATATCGTTACTGCCGAACACATAGAAGCGAGTAGCTCTACTCTATACATTTCTAAAAACATTGTTCGACCTAAGGAACGATGATTTGAAGTTGAAAACGATTCATAAACTGATCAAGGAAATTGCCAGTTTTTATAATATGGAGGCAAAAGCATTCAAAATATGAGGTAAGTTTGGGAAGCTAACTACAACCGATGTTAAGGCCATTTTTGGGCTGAAACACATGAATCAGGAGATGCCTTTTAATAAAGCTAAAACCTTCATTTTTTGGTACGCTGAAGGGGATGAGAACGATTCTAGGCTAATGCAGAAGTATTTTTTGAGCCCCCACGCACGGAAAAACGGGTCGACGAATGAAAAATATGTATTGAATTCATTGATAAAGGTAATTTAATTCACAGATATTATATATGTTTTGATGTATTGTTCCATTAATGTAAGATATTATTGTTTGGGTTGCACCAATCTATAGAGAAAACTATTATGGATGGAGGGGAGGATGAGGCGAAGGACGTTGCTCGTATACTGATAATTTTCATTTACTCAACCCTATTCTTCCTAGTTTCAGAAGATATAGTGGGCTGGATAACAGTATTCTACATGGAGGACATGGTTAAAATCAACGAATACGATTGGTCGAGAGCTATAGTTGAGAAACTGCACACGTCACTTGATAAATGTATTCTTGCCGGAAATCCGGGAAGAGTTATCGGATGTGTTGTTGTTCTATTTGTAAGTACGTTGTCTTATATAATTATGTTAGTTATAAAAACCATTGTTAAATTTTTTATTTATTTATGTATGCAGCCCTTTTTGATGGAGCACTCTTTGATGGAGGTTCAAATACCAAGGCCAAAAATCATACCTAGATGATATAGATGACAAGGATTGGAGGGGGATGAGTCAACTATGGAAATGATCAAGATGGTTTGCTAGGTTCAAGACGCGCATGTAAGATTATTTTATTTTTATAACTAATGTAGCATTAAGAAATAAACTCGTATCTAGCAATGTTTGAAATAAAATGTATCTAGCAATAACAAAGTATACATAAATCGCAGAAGGAAGAAAAGTGTAATCTAGAAATTAGAACTTCACATCAATTGCAATACCTATGTTCGTAAATCTCCAACAATGTTGTAATACGCTACAATTGCAATGTTGTTTCACCTAAATCGTATGCATGGTCTTGAATATTCATGCAATCGTAATTGTGATCTTGAATGACTATCCTACTTTTAAATTGTTTTGAATGGTTGGATAGGTTATGGAGAGTGAGCTCTCGTTGACAGAGGCTAAAAATGAAGCTTTTGGAAGTGGCGAATTCGGGGGAAGCTCTGAAGGACAACCACAATCATGTGGGGAAATTACTCGCAAAATGAAGAAATCTGTTGCCCACAAAACAGGAAAAATGAAGAAGAAATCATTCCATGCTGCGGCTGGAACAACTTTTAGAAAGCGACCAAACATCTCAACAACATCAAATGTTAATGAACCTCGATTTGTTGACAACACAACACCGCCACCAAAAAACACGAATATGAAGTAACACTGTGGGAATTCTTAGTAAAGAAGAACTTGACTCCAACAAAAGCAAAGAACAATAAAAATAGAGGGAAGCTTAAGTCAAGTATTGCAACTTTCACTAGACTATCACGTTCAGCTTTACGTGACAAGGTCGTAGGTAAAAAACGTAGCAGGATTTACCGTTTCAAGGTTAAAAATAAGCGGTTGAAATTCTCGCTTGAACGGAAAAAGAAAGAAGTGAGTATTGCTATGCTTTTGTGGGCGACGGCCTGCCTAAAAAATAATATCTAATATTTAACATTCTTATTTTAACACAGGTTGAAGGGCTGCAAAGAGAGTTAAATGAGTTAAAAGAAAAGTTGGAGGTAGCAGATAATATTGTAGATGCTAATAATGTTGGACTTCTCAACACCTTATCAATGTCATTTTTTGTAAAGATAAGGAGGATAATGAACCGGTGGTTGCAGATATAATTGAGAAGGTAATACAAAAAACTATTGTTTACCAATCTCGCAGGCATGGGTTACGGATGAAACAAAGAGAAGATGTTTCAGAAACCCCAAAACTCTATGTAGCCGAACATGATGAGGTGGATGATATATCAGAAGAAGAGAATGAGCAGGAGGATGTTGATAATTTGAAAAATGCCAAATATGAAGAGGCCAAGTTAGTTGAAGTAGCGGATGAACATGTAATTGAGGATGTAAGTACACCTATTATCATTGCTGAATTGATGGAATAAATAATCGAAGTTGAACAAGTAGGGGAGGAGGTGAAGAATACATGTACAACAAATGTATTACCGATTGAACCTACGGCGGACACTACGTTACCGGAGGTAGTGGCTGAGAAGGCCGATAGTGCACCAACATCGGTAGTTGTATATGGCTTGGAAATGAAGGTAGCTGCTACCGTACTTAATGAGTCTGCTGGAAACGAGCCAGTAGAGGTGGAGGGAGATAATGTAGCAGGTAGCACATTAGCAGCCCCAACGAATATGGGGGCCGTACAAACTGAAAATAATGAAACCGATGTTGTTGATTATATGGCCGGAGTGCAAATATTGGCAGTGGAACGGGAACAAGAAGTGGGATCTAATGAATGTGATGTAAAAGGATTTATTTGTGGATGGACATGACAAGGTGGACAAACAAAGGAACGATGAAGATAAATCTCCTCAACAAGAGGGGGCAAAACAAAATATTACAGAGGATGGAGCACATGTGTAAACTTTGGGAAAACACTTTGTCGTGAACAAGGCAACATATATAAAAAAACACGGATGCAGTAGAGAAGGGTTAGGGTAAGAATAACTTACCAAACAGGACATCGAAAGCACTGTAAACACAACCAAAAACATTGAAGCCTCGTCTACTAGGCAAGAACCAGTAGCACCGTTAGCCGAAGACCCAGAACCTGGAGTTGAGATGGTGGTGGAACCAGGACTTGAAAACGTAAGTGGATCTTAAAAGTCTTAAGATTCAACAATATTTAGTATTTTGTGTCGGCATGTTTTGAAATTTACAAATTCTTAGCATAGTATTGAATATGGTGGAGTGTTGTTGTTTTAAAATGTTGTTTTGACACTATAAGAAAATGTTTTAGACTTACCATGTCTTTGGTTGTTTTTAGCAATAAGTTTTTTTTGTAAGATACAAATGTGTCTAGCAATCTATTTATGTCTCTTAAATCACAATCAGTATCAAAAGGTATCAAGCAAACCAGGTTAAAAGCATATCACGACTCGCAATGTAAACATGCTCATCGTATATGCCATGAGCTAAATTGCTCAAAATAGATTTAATAAGTTACAAATAAATCGCATGTATTTCATTCGTAGCAATCGCATCCTTAACTACCTTGTACTTGGAGAGTATAAACAACTTTTGTTATAATCTAGCAATGTTAATTTCATATAAGTCGCAACGTAATATTCAACATATCTAGCAATCATGTATACATATAAATTACAATGTATAATTATTAAAATGTTGCAATCTAGCAATGTTAAATGCAAACAAATCGTAGTAACACTTTTCTCTACAAATTGTAGGTGTTGCACGAAAGAGCTTTAGCAGAAATGGAAGGACAACATGGATCAGGTGTAGCCAATGTAACGACACAAGTAGTACACCAAGTACCAAAGTCTGAACAAGTATCCAAAATAGTACCAGCCTATAAAGTTGTTCAAAATACACAAAAATAAGAAGAACAACAACCATCAACCATGGCTGAACTACTTACCCAACCTGAAAGAGCAGAAGAAGTCCATAAGTGGGGTCTAGAGATATCAGAACACCCACAAACAGCGTCCATTAAGTATGAAACACCGCAACATGATAAAGCAACGTTATACATGATGAGTCCAGATTTGGTCACCGCTCTTTATAAGAACCGGAAAGGGGCAATTCGGACATCATCCACCTAACCGGACAGGGACGATTCAGACAACCTTCACTTACTGAACTGTCCGAACAGAACTAAAATATGAAAAACTTAATAACTTCATGACTAAACTGATTACTTTTTTACTTAAAACTAATGGGTCTTTAAACTCGACCCGAATCCAATAAACACAACCCGAAAGCCCATGTGGCCTAAAGATAAAGGTATAAATACCCAACCACCTACATTAAATGAGGGTAATGAAAATTAAATACAACCAGGCAGCTCAATTCTCCCTCTACACTCTATCCAAACATTAAATACCTTCAAAATGCCACAAAACTCTGGACAAAATTACCCTCAAACGAAAATAAACCTCACCAAATTGGTGACCACAGTGGGAGGACGACGGTGCCTGAATCTAGCATTCAAAACCATCAGAAAAAACCAGTTCGGATGAATCCTGACGTACCGGAAGTACCACCAGCTTTGCTCAAAGTGGTGGGAGAAAATGATGAATATACTACCGAGGAGCGTGATATATTAAAGGTTGAAATAGAAGCTCTGAGGGAAGAGAGGAAAAATATGGGCGTAAAAGAGAAATCAAAGGCGTCAGTTGCTCACCACACTGACAACCCTAGAGAGCATGAGCCTTCGAAAACCCATGTGAGTACGAAGAAGACTCATGCTAGCTCCAAAAAGTCTCACTGGTCTAAACCGGTGGAGAGCTCTGATTCAGACTCAGAATCTTCCATCAGCTCCTCGGGCGAAGATGGAGTTGAAGAATCCTTGTCATCCAGCAGTGATGAGGGCCGTTCTAAAAAGAAACAAAAGTTGGTTAAAAAGTATTCAAGAAAAAGGGATAGGCGTGGAAAGTTAAAGAGGCATATAGGCAAAGGGTCGTCTCATAGCCGGAGCCACATAGTTCGGATGGTGATGGATCCTTTTGCCTTCCATGATGAGCCAGGTATCTTTGCAACTCCTAATGAGGATACTATCTTCAGTCGTGGCCGGAATTGGAGACAATCTCCACTGTCCTCCAAGATCCTGTCCGGGAACCTTCCTAAGAGGTTTGACAGTACAAAAATGGAAAAATATGATGGCAGTAAAGACCCGGACAACCACTTGGAACAGTTCAAAAATTTCATGATGAATTGTCATGATGGTGACAAGTTGCTTTGTAGGGCATTCTCCCAATCATTTACGGGGAGTGCCCTGAAGTGGTATAACAGCCTACCGCAGGGGTGCATCAGAAATTTTGATACTTTTTGGGTGGCCTTCGAGAGGCAGTTTGTTGGAAGTAAGGAGGTAAAGGGCAATGGAGACACAATCATCAATTGTGCCCAAGAACCGAACAAATCTCTAAAAGAATATATAAGTCGCTTTGTAAACACCAAAAATGGGTTGGCTGATTGCTTTGAACAAGTGGGAATAGCTTCTCTGAGGCAGGGCTTAAACCCTGGAAACCTGGCTGATTCAGTAACCCGAAAAAGGCCATGACGTGGGGAGGTCTTTTGAATCAAGTTGGAAAGCAGATTAATGTTGATGAAACAAAGAAAACAAGGGTGCACAGGCAGGTAAGATCTGCTCCGGTCGCACCAAATCCAAACCAAAACTAGTCCGGGAACAAGGCTAGGGAGGCCGGGCAGAGTCATAACAGAGCCAAAGCTCAGTCTCAGCCAGCTGCTCCAGCACAGAAGTCAACAATATAAAAATAAGCGAGGACCTTGGGTCCAACCGAAGTGGTTTGCAGAATTAAAAGAAAACGTATCCACTACTTGTGACAAAACAAAAGACTAAATACATTATAGAAGGCCGGTTGCGTTACAATCTCCTAGGGAGAGTCGTAACAATTGTTTCTGTCAGTATCATAATGATACTGGCCATACCACCGAGGATTGTATTGCTTTAAAGCAAGAAGTCCAGAATTTAATTGAAAGAGGAAAGCTGGGAGCGTACGTTAAAAGAAGAGGAGACAATAGGCCTGATAACACTCATCGGGTTGGTCCAAACAATGCAGGCACATCGGCTCCGGAAGGGGCCATGGTGATAGTCGAAAGATTCGATGTAGAGTCAGAATACTTGGACCCTGATCCGACCCAGAATAAAGTGGGAGTTATCGCAGAAAATTGCAAGTCGGTGTCCGGACTTATCAACTTTTTTGAGTCACTCATAATTTTCGGAGGAGACACCATGACAGCACCCACTGGTTCTTCAAGAAAGAGGCATATTCATACTTTAGCAACCCAACTGGAGGGAGGCATGACTTCCTATCAATCACAGATTTCATTTCCCTTTATTGTTTTCGATGAGGATGACTTGAGGGATATAGCTGGTCCTCATGAAGATGCTGTCATCATAGGAGCATCCATTGGGGGCAATGACATAAGACGGATTCTGGTGGACACCGGAAGTTCTGCCAATATTCTCTTTTTAACTTCCTACAAAAAGATGAAAAATCCAGCAGTAATTCAGCGTTTGAACAGGTCGATTGTGAGATTCACTGGAAGCTCAACAAATGTGATCGGTGAGTTCGAGGAGGAAGTTTTGTTGGGCAAAGGCCCTTTTAAGAAAATGGTTAGAATACTGTTCATCGTGGTGGATTGTCCCACTTGTTATAATTCTATTCTGGGGAGGTCTTGGCTCTCTAGGATGCATGCGGTGGCTTCAACAGTCCACCAATGTTTGAAATATGTTGTGCAAGGACAAGTGGGAGTTGTTCGGAGCAGCCAAAAGGTAGCCAGAGAGTGTTATGCAACAGTGCTGGCCCCCCGGACGTTGGTGGCAGTTTGGATTAACGAAGAATAGCAGTTTGAGGGGATTTATGGGGGAGAGGGTGAGATTGATAACCCTAGAGAGACCCCTAGAGTTTTAATACCGTATGAAGAAGTTGAAACACATTCTTTGGCTGAGGGAAAAAATGTCAAGATAGGGTCTAAGATGACATTAGAGTTAAAGGGTAAGATGTTAAAGTTCTTGAAAGACCATCAACATGTTTTTGCTTGGTACAATGCTGATGTTACCAGGGTACCACCAGATATTATATCACACAAACTGTCCATCCGAAGGGACATAACACCTATGATACAAAAAAAAAGAGCTTTTTCTAAGGAAAAGGCTGATGTCATAGTTCAAGAGGTTGACCGGCTTACTAAAATGGGGCATATAAAGGAGTCTCAGTACCCTTTATGGACAGCCAATTCGGTATTAGTGAAAAAGAAAAATGGCAAGTGGCGTATGTGTATCGATTTCACAGATCTCAACAGGGCTTGCCCGAAGGATTTATACCCAATTCCCCGGATTGATCAGTTGGTGGATTCCACATCTGGGAACAAGCTGCTATCTTTTATGGATGCTTTCTCCAGGTATAATCAGATTCAAATGGATACGAAAGATCGGGAGCATACTACATTTGTTACCGATAGGGGCCTTTATTGTTACAAGGTGATGCCGTTTGGATTAAAAAATGATGGGGCTACTTATCGGAGGTTGGTAAGTAAAGATTTTGCTGATCAAATTGGAAGAAACATGGAAGTATACATCGACGATATGATGGTGAAAAGTGTGGACGAAGAGCTACACTTGGCAGATCTTTAAGAAACTTTTGCTAACTTAGTGAAAGTGAATTTGAAATTAAACCCAGAAAAGTGTATCTTTGGAGTACAGTCTGGCAAATTTCTAGGGTATGTGATAAGTGAGCAAGGGATACAGCCTGATCCGGACCAACTTAATACTTTGCTGCAGATGGAGCCTCCTCGAAATATTAAAGAAGTACAACGTTTGACTGGGAGATTGGCTGCACTAAACCGTTTTATTTCAAGGTCTTCGGACAAGTGCGCCATATTTTTTCAAACTTTGAAAGGTGCAAAAGATTTCAATTGGTCCCCACAGTGTGATGAGGATTTCGATGAAATTAAAAAGCACTTGTCTTCCCCCAAGACTTTGTGGGAGAAACTTTCTTCGTATATTTGGCCGTTTTAGATTGTGCCATAAGTTTAGTATTGGTAAGAGAAGTAGATAATTGTCCTTGTCCGGTGTATTACATTAGCAAGAGATTGATAGATGCAGAAAAACGCTATCTGAAGGTTGAAAAATTAGCATTAGCGCTAGTGATTGCTGCGAGGAAGATGAGGCCTTATTTTCAGGCTCACCCCATTATTGTCCGGACGTCTTTTCCCTTCAAAAACGGTCTTCAAAAGGAAGATGTTTCAAGTAGAATTGGGGGACTTCGATATGATTTTGGCCCCCGGACAACAATCAAAACCCAAGCTGTGGCTGATTTCTTAGTTGAATTCCATTCAGATAGGGATACAAATCAAACAACTGATATGAAAGACAAAAAAGTCTGGGTCATCCGGACTGATGGTGGATCAAGTACCATGGGATGTGGTATAGGGGTATGCTTGACCTCTCCGTACGGTGACAGAATGTATCAAGCTATATGTTTTGCTTTCAGGGCTTTTAATAACGAGTCTGAATATGAAGCTGCTATAGCTGGTTTGAGATTGGCTCTTATTTGTGGAGACAAAAGGGTCAAGTTAATGAGTGATTCTCAGCTGCTTATCCATCATGCACAAGGTCAATCCGAAGCTAAAAAGGAGCAGTTGGTTAAATACTTCATTCTTCTTAAAGAAGTAGCTCTTAATTTTAAAAGCATCATCTACGAACACATTCCCCGAACAGAAAATATACTGGCAGACTCCTTGGCAACTATAGCTTATACTGAGTCCTACCCTTGGATTCATGTGCTGGAATGCCCATCCATTCGAATCAGTCTAGGTAAGGAAGAAGAAAGTTTCGATATACTGATAAAATAGCCTCAAGATTGGAGATTTTCTCTCCTTCAATATCTCTCAGATGACATCTTGCCACCGGATAAATCAATAGCAAGAAAAATAAAATACAAGGCTCGTGGTTTTGCCATCCTAAGAGATATTATTTATAAAAAAATCTTATAGTAGACCCCTCTTGCGATGTTTTGGGGGTCGACGAATCTCAGATAATGCTCTCCGAATTACATGATGGTGAGGGATCAGCTCACTGTGGATTCAAGGCTCTGACAAGGAGAGTTTTGTTAGCTGGGTATTATTGGCCCTCTATAATGCAAGATGCTAAGGAGTTGGTGAGGAGGTGTGACCCATGCCAAAGATATAGAAATGAAATTCATATCCCAACCATCCCTTTAGAGTCAATTACTGAGCCAATACCTTTTACTCGATGGGGGTTGGACTTAGTGGGACCTCTACCCATGGCGTCCGGAGGGTGCCGAACTATAATTGTTGCTATTGATTACTTCTCGAAGTGGATTGAAGCAACTCCGTTGGCAGGTACAACATCAAAACCTGTTATAAATTTTGTTTTATCCAATATCTGCTGCAGATTTGGAATTCCACAAAAGATAACAATAGAAAATGGACCACGGTTTGACAACAAGGAAATGGAGAGTTTATGTGCCTCTAGAGGCATACAACATTGCTTCTATTCCCCTTTTCACCCACAAGAAAATGGTCGGGTCGACGTGGCCCACAGGACAATATTGTCCGGTCGGAAGAAGAATTTAGAAGGGGCTGCTGGGAAATGGCCTAGTTATTTGCAAGAAGTTTTGTGGGCTTACCAGACCACTCCCGGGGCTGTAACACAAGAGTCCCCATTTTCCTTAGTATATGGAATGGATGCCATAGCTCCTATAGAAGCTACTCTCCCTTCGTTTCGACTTCATAATTTTTCCGAACACACTAACAAGGTGGCTATCAGAGGCCAACTTGACTTAATAGAGGAAAGAAGAGTTAAGGCTCACCTTAGAGCTGTACACTATCAAGGTTTGATGAGAAGCAGGTTCGCTTCTAAAATTAAGAGAAGGGATTTTCAACCGGGGGATAAGGTGTTGAGAAAAGTTATCCTACACACTAAAGAGAAGCAGTTCGGTAAATTGGCTCCAACTTGGGAAGGACCCTATGTGGTCATTGAAAAGCTTAAGCATGGGACATACCGGCTCCAAGACAAAGATGGAAGGATTTTGAATCACCCTTGGAATATTGAACACCTCCGGTTGTACTTGGAATTAAAACTATGTAAATATTTACTTGTTTAAAAGTCCATGTAAATATTTGGGGGCATACTCTTTCCTACCCTGGTGGCGCGGGGAGGTTTTAATGAGGTGTCCGAGCTCTTTTATAAAATTTAATGCCTTCTTAAAAATCCGGAGTGTTTTTACTTAATAATTTTCGGTAAAGTTTTTATTTAAACAGGTCGGATTAAATTGAAGGAGTGATGACTACTTAATCATTTGTCATCGGAGAATTTAAACACTCTCACGTTAAAAAATTTATGAAATAACCAAGGGCTGTTTAAACATTAGCCACCAAAATTGAAAAACTATACAAGAGTTGTGCAAAATAAAGCTACCCATTAAAACATACGAAGTGCCTTGGCCATCCAAGGACTTTATATTGTCAAAAGAAAAAGATTTATCCGATCAAGGACCGGACACAGTTACAAAAATTCCTTGGCCATCCAAGGACTATGGTTCAATCAAAACAAAAGTGAAAAGATAATTGATACTCTAAGACGGAGCCTTTGAAGATGGCTCAGCCTCACTAGTTTTCTTCTTCTTGAGGTCATCATTTTCCTCATCTGGACTCTCCCCGGTGTTCTCTTCTTCATCGGATGAGTCAGCACTGGAGTAATCATTCTTGTCTCTATCAGCCATCGTGTGAAAAGGAAGGTCTTCATACTCTACAAAGGTCCATAAATCTCCCAGATTCCTCTTCGGAAATTTCTCATGAAAGAGCAAGACCATGTTCGACTTCACTTTGGCATACATTTCTTCATGAGTGTCTATCACTTGGTTGGTTTAAGCATCAATCCTAGCTTGGATTTTTGCTTCTTGCTCCCTTAGCAAATCAATTTTTTCTTGTGCAGCATTGGACACCGAGTCCTCGAGCAAAATCTTGTCATTGGTCAAAGTATGAATGACCATGTCCTTAGCCTTCACCTCCTCTTTCGAAGAAGAGATATCGTTCTCCAACTCAGATTGCTTTGTTCGGAGTTCTTTGATAGTATCTTCTAAGGTAGCTACCTTTGTGGCCCAACCCTCCTGGTTCTTCTTTAACTCCTCATTCTCCCTCTTCAAAACATCAGCATTTTGGTTGGCAATGAGGAGATCACCGGACAATTTCTTTTTGTCAGAATTAAGGGCATTAATAATAGCTGACTGGCCTCGCACTTACTTCTCCAAACTAAGCACTGGCTGAATATTACTCCATATAGAGTGACTTATAACATCTCTTTCACTTGAGACAGATAAAGACTTACCATTGAAGGTAACGATGTTCGAAGAGCTCGGGGGAAGATAAGGTCCAACAAAGTCATCCTTAGGGATATTTTCAAATTAAAGACCAATTTATTCAAGACCACTAATATCAACACCATCAATGCTGATCTCCCCTCCTGCACCCCCTCCGGTTTGGAAGTCACTAGGGATGCCTTCTGCTTGAGTTGGGTCAGTAGGGTCATCAGGAGGAAGAGACTCCGGAGGCCAGAGGGAAATCTCATCACCCTTGGAGGTCTTTTTCTTCTTGGTCTTCCTGTCCTTGCCCTCTGCTCCCGTTTCCTATCTCTCTTAGGAACCCTTGGAGGTTTTGGAGATCCTGCCACTTCCCTAGTACTTTCATTCTCCACTACTTCTAGAAGAGCAGCATCAATATGTCCTTGGTCTGGCCCCTCTTGGTTTGTTGGAGCAGTTTCCTCCACTTCGGTGGGATTGGCTTCAACCGCACTCTGCTTGCCTTTCATTTTCTTTCCCTTCATCTTACTTGGGGCTTTGGCTCTACCAGGCAGGTACAATGCCCCATTCAGCGCGTGTGTTCTTTTGAGGATTACTTCTTGAGGGGGAGGGGTGGTAAGTTTCTCCCAGGATAAGTCCCTCCGGTCAGTGGTATTCCAGAGGTAGGACCTTGTTAAATTGCCTCTGGTAAAGGCATTGTGGAAGCGATTCCCCCACTTCTCAGTAGCCCAAGCATTTAGCTTGGTGCAAGTGGTCTGCCCGGCCTTCAAGTAGTCACTGAAGTTCTTAGGCAGCACTGCCAAGAAACACAAAAAAAAGACAAGTCAGATAAGCAAATTTGTGAAAAATAAAGATGGGAATGTGAGATGGGATTCTTACCATCGCTTCGCCATCTGCTTGTAAGGAGGCTCGGGTTGATACCGACTTTGATCTTCCTCCCGTTCTCCCATGCACCACTCACAAACAAGAAATGAGTCTTCCAATTTCTCTCCGACTCGAGCAGATCGTCCACTGCTTTGTAATTATCACCCATGTTGAAGTGATAGAAAGGAATATGGTGGTTTCTGCAGAGGCTGGCCACAGCTTCAAACTGCTCCATTGGAAGAGGAATTCCGGAGAGCCTAGAGGCCATAATATAGGCCATGAGAGTGTACCATGCGTTGGGGCTCAGTTGGCTTGGGAAAAGTTTGATGAGATGAAAGTATTTGACTATCTCCGGGTCTAAGGGAAACCTTAGTCCCCAGTTTAAGAGCTCAGTGAAGAAAACTATTTCACTGAGCTTGCAGTCCATCGGTGTCTCTGGATCCACCGGAATCCTTATTTTGACATTCTCCAGGATCCCCCATTTTGTTCGCATCCGACCCAGTTTGGCTGTGTGGATGAAAGCATAATTAAGTTTTTTCAAAGCTATCAAATATTTAACACTTACCTTGTGGAAACAAGGTCCCACTTTTCCCACAAGGCACTCCGGAAAATCCGGATGCCTTAAGCATAGTTTCTCATTGCCTTTGTCCTTCTTGGCAGCAACAACCTCATTTGTTTGCCCGGAGACTTCGGACTCAAAGGGAGCTTCTTCAATAGAATCCTCCATCACTTCTTCAATTACCATGGAAGGATTTTCAGTTGTTTTTGGGTGAGGGGAGCTAGAGGTTGGCTCAGCGTGCCCTCCGGACTGTTGGGCTTCACTGGCTTCTTGTACTCTGGCCTCCGGTTATGGCTCAGATGCAGCGGTTTCTTTTCGGATAATTAAACTAGATGCCTCCGGGTCGGACAGCTTGTCCTTGGGAATCTTGATGGGTGCCTCTGACCCGGTATTGTTATCTTTAGCCCCTGACTTGGAAGGTGTACCTTTTAGAGCTTTCCCTTTTACCAAGCGACCTCTTCTCCGATCTACTAACTTCTCTGGAGAGGAATCAGCATCCGATCCTATGGCAATGAATGGGGAAGGTTTCTTAAAACTGGTGACTACTTGTCCTGGTTCAACAGTAGGCTCTGATTCCTGGACCGATGAGCCTGAAACAATTGGTGAAAGGGTGGATTGGAACAACCTCCTAGTTTTAACGCTTTTGGTTGAAGAAGAGCCCTGGTCAGGCTCTGTGCTTGGTGTTTCTGGTTTATCAACAGTGAAACAGGGAGGCCGGCAGCAATACGCCTTTCTCGTTCAACCTTTTGAGCTTTTTCTAATTCTGACAAATTGAGCCACCCACCTTTTATTAAAGTGTTTGTTTTTTAGAGAGAAAGCTTTGAAGTTTAGTAGAGCAAAGATGATGAAGATGGTAAAACAGTAGAAAAATGACTAATTTATAGTAAATATGCAAAAGATGCTTTGATACCTAGGAAAATTCAAAAGGGTTGCAATGATTAAAAATGGCGCTGATGTCATCCTCATTAAATGAAGAGGTTGTTTTTTTAAGAAAGTGGGAGCGCCGTTCTAGGGAAAAAAGCGGCTGATTTGGCGAACCAGAGAGAGACACATGTCCCACGATTTCTGGCAAAAACCGTTTAGTTTCTGAGAACTTTTTCAGTTCGAATAAAGCTATTACACAGTTCGAAAATCTGTCCGGATATGACTATGACCAGCTACAGGCTATTTTTTAGGTCTTGCCAAAGTCCTTTGAACACTACCTAAAAAAAGGGCTACTGATGAGTCCGGATTTGGTCACCACTCTTTATAAGAACCGGACAAGGGAAATTCGGACATCATCCACCCAACCAGACAGGGACGATTCGGACAACCTTCACTTACTGAAATGTCTGAACATAACTAAAGTATTAAAAACTTAATCACTTCATGACTAAGCTGATTACTTGTCTACATAAAACTAATGCGTCTTTAAACTCGACCCGAATCCAATAAACACAACCCGAAAGCCCATGTGGCCCAAAGATAAAGGTATAAATACCCAACCACCTACATTAAATGAGGGTAATGAAAATTAAATACAACCAGGCAACTCAATTCTCCCTCTACACTCTATCCAAACATTAAATATATTCAAAATACCACAAAACTCTGGACAAAATTACCCTCAAACGAAAATAAACCTCACCAATACACACTACTTGTATGTCTAGTTATACAATTGTTAGATGAAAGTTTTCTAGACTGCACACAATCCTTTTATGACGAATGTGACAAGGCTGATGAAAATTAAAATGAAAAGCGGCGTACTTTGCAATCTATACATGAAGGTCCATTAAAACCCCATGTAAGTGGATGTTTATCTTACTATAAACATCCAAAAATCATATTAAGGGATTTATATAGTAAATGTAGTAGCTGGATTTTAGTTATCTTTCAGTTGGTTATCTTTCAAGTGGTAGCTGATGAGTTCCTGAAGTGGGACTTACTTACTCAGACACAAGTGGGAGAACCACATGTTAGTTATGAAGATTGGTCGAAGCGTAAAGCGACGACGCAATTAATAGAAGTTGGTGAGTGCAACAAGGTGTTGCGAATAAGCAGAGAAGAAGAGTAGGAAGATACCAGAAGTATGGTCTTCGCCAATTTCGGAGTTCTTATACACGTTTGTCGTTAGTGTAAGTGAGAATGGATCTACCGTGCGAAATAAATTTCAAGGTAATATGAAGTTATAAAATAATCCAATGAATTACTTCTTCACGAACACCATGCTGTTTGATTTAATCATTATCAATTAATAGATTATCGATGGTTGGATATATAAGCTGCTTCATACTGCAAGTGCATCTGTCAAAGGGTTTGATTATAAGGTTATATGTATGGTCAACGTGATTTAAATTTCTGAAGTTGGAATTGTTAGTGCAGTAACTATTATTTTTGTTAGTCCTAACACAATACTTCATATAATCATGATAAAAATTGCAGAAAATGCCGGCTATTAAGGGAGATATGTCACACATTGTAGATAAAATATTTGAGATAATGAGACAGGACACATACATTGCACTGGTTTCTATATGCACCGTTAACAAGGACGGAATCAACCACTAGACGTTGCTGGTTATTGATATGGATAATAGTACTGCTAGTAGCTAAAACTCACTGTTTCCATGAAGCAAACCTATTGGAGATAAGACGAGGAATACTGCTGATGATTTGGTAAGATGTTTTATGCTATAAATCAGTTTATATAAACTTTACATTTTCTCACAATTAGTAGATATGAACAAATCGCAAACAATGAGGTGCATATATATTATTTATGAATCGCAATGTATATTATAGGCATGAATCACATATGCTAGAAACATAACAACTACCAGCAGTCCCTTGGTTGTATTACAAACGCATACTCGTATGATGTGCTACAATCGCAAGCATAGCCTTTCATAAAATGCAATGCATACCTGTTGGCATTGTGACATTGCTAATAGTATTAACTATAGACTTATAGTTGTTTCACTCTTTAACAGATGGCCTACTGCATGAAGAAAAAATACATACATGTTGTGCAGGGTGGATACAAAATCAAGACTATGAGAGATATCCCACAACAAAAAAAGAACAACCTCGACTACAGGATTTTTGTTTGTGAGTACACGAAAGACATCATTCAAAAAAGGTATGTACCTCTGAAATATGGAGATGATATGCCCGCAATAACGAGAGCGGAAATCTTTAAGCATTTCCTCAATGATTCAGACACAAACCGACGATGGTAGTTACAATCGATATTGAATATGATTTTTTTGAATGATTGTATAAATATATAGTTCATTATGTATTTTGTACTGTTAAAACTTCAAATTGGTTGACTTTATTTTTTGTCTTATCTAACGATGTAAGAATGGGTATTAAATTACTCATGTTGGAAGGTAATTTTGGAGTACTCAAAACATGAGTACCAATCGCAACACCTCTGTATTATCTAACACTAATCTAGTAACGTGTGAAAGTGCTAGGTTGTTTATATCTAGCAATGTCAGTCTGGGTTAATATCTGTAAAATTACTAAGTTGTTAATATCTAGCAGCATGTAGGATGAACCAGAAACGCTCTAAGTCGCACACCATCTTTAATTAATACAACAATGAAGCATACTTATAAAATTAAAAAAGCCATATCTATCAATTATGTTTAATAGTGGAAATCACATTAGGCGATTCATGATGTTACTTGGCCTTGTATGCATAAATCGTGTATGCGAAAATAGTTTTTTATTGCATTGGAGAATGAGTTATTGACTAAAGAGATCATTAAATAATGCCGATATGACTGCTACCTATCTCCTTCAGTAATTAAACAAAGTTTTTTTATCTTATTGGTTAGTTTAATACTTGACAAGACAAAGGTATATATTAAATCATTACAAAAGCATTAACTATACGTGTAGAATTAATTTCATTTTGCTAGATTAGACGTAGGATTGTGTATGCCCTCTGGTTACAAGTAACATAAGATATTTTAGGCTATTTACTCTTAAACACTAAACACTTTGAAAAAAACTCTACGTATTTTAAAGAAATGGCCCATTCGTCTCCATATTCTCCACGATATTCATCCTTCGAAGGTTGGTTCTTAGACCATTCCAGGAATTGTTCTCCTTATAAAAAGACCACCACGTCGGAGTACTCATCCGACGACTCCAAAAACGGTTCCCTCTGGTCGTTTGAGTTCGAGGACGAGTATGACACTGGCGACTCGTGGTCCTTTGGCGGTTGCGACTCAGACCCAAAAGAAACTTTCCAAACGTAAGCGTAGGAGAGACAGTTGGGACAACAAGGATTTCGAGGAACCAGTTGACAGAGATTATGAAGAAGATGATGAACCAGATGATGAGAAATAAACATACAAAGAAGAAGACGAGGACGAAGGAGGAAGAGAACGGGGAATAAGAAGATTCAGATGAGGAGGACGAGGATGAGGATGATGATTGATGTTCTGGTAGTTCAAGTAGTATGTTTTTTACTTTAGTATGTTTTTTATGTTTATTGAATTAAAATATACCAACCCTCAGACATGGTATATTTTTTGGGAGAGTTGTGTTATCTAGGAATTTGTAAAGCACTGCATGCAATTGTAATATATTTTGAACTTCTGTTGTTAGTTATTATTATATTTTGTATTTACTGGTTATTTCAATTAACAACATATTACAATAACACTAACCTTCAAAGAGGATTTGAAAACCCTAACATTTTTTATTGAACGCTTTTGTACCAATGGGAATAGCAAATGAGATAACTGTCTTGTTGTAGCAATGAGAATAGTAAATGAGATAACTACAATGAATTGCGCCACTTTTTTAAATCTTGCCTAGCAAAGCGGTTATACAGGCAGGAAATTGACTTAACAAAGACTAGTATAAGGTGTAAAATTGTAAATATCTCGCAAATATGAGAATGGTGATATAAAAAAAGGGAAATCGCAATGTAAAGAGAAGTCTTATATAGACTATCTCAAAACACGCAACCTTTACACCAACAACTACATACAGTTTAAAGGATAACGAGAAACATACAAAACCATGGAAATACAATAAACCCAATTGGAGAATGGTATAAACATAGGTGGCATGTCCAGGAATGACGTATCTAGCAAATTAAAGTGCTGGTTCCTTAAACATAAGAGGTATTACAAAACAATTCGTTTGGTTAAACAATTAATTAACCAATCTTACAAAGTGGTTAACTAATGAATTAACCTAAATCTGTATCTAGGAATGTGTCTAATACGAAAATAGGTAAATCACAGGATAAGAACCACTTGTCTAGACATATAAAACAAAAATACACAGACCCAAATGCACAGCTAGACGAAATTTAGAATAGAGCATCGCAAGACCTTCGGTTGTGTCCTGTTATTAGACAGCGGCCACACCGCAAACAGTTTTTGGTTACTTGTCCTCTAGATGGAATACATTTCTTTTTCAGGCGTCCCGATAGTCTTTTTACGTTGGGTGGCTGAACTTCAGGCTCCAAAGAATCGTTAGAGTTTGAAATTTCTCAAAAATCTGTTATAGTTGATATGCTAAAAGAATAATTGGACCTGTAATTTGCACTAGTGAAAAATGGTTCTATTAAAGTCATAGGATCTTCGCTTACCGATGATATCGCTGCCAATGCGTGTGGCCATGGGAAACATTCTTGTTGCCAAGCACCACAATTATATTTGAAATCAAACATGTTTACTACCATTACTAGGTCTGATAAACCTCAAAATAAGTTGCAGAAAACTTACGTACGACGCACGTTCGACTACATTTCTACATTATGCTTAAACTTTCTATCAAACTCGGGGCATAAATTAGTGTTCCGGCTGAGACCCTCAGATAAATGTCTTAAAATCTAAGTCATAACCAGGACTTTAATCCTCTCCACCAATTCCATTGTAGGTAGATTGCATAATTTTTTAATCTACGCATTAAATGATTCAACCACAGTTGATGTCATTTCCATATACTGTTTCCCTTTGACAAAGCCTGAGCATACTTTTCTGGGGAAAAATTGTTTAAAAAGTTTTTGATTTTAGCACCACCTTGATGCAAAAACTGTGAAAGTCGTTCATTAACTATATTGTGGGTGCATAAGCACAACGGTTAAACATCAGTAGCATATTCCTTTTATACTCTAGGTTGGTGTGTTCTAGAGTTTTATTCAAATTCTGAATTAGATGGAAAATATAGTACCCATGGTAGCTATTGGGATAGATAACAACTACAACGTTAATAATTCCAGAATGACGATCCAAAATAAAGGTTGTTTGGCGACCTACATATGAGGTTTTAGAATTTGCATAAACCAAAGACTGTTTTCTGAGTCTTCACTGCTGACAATACCGAAAGCAACGGGAAATATACATGCAGTAACTAGACGTTTAGATTGTTGACAGTGTTTGCTGAAGTTTGGTTTTGCACAGAGCAATCGCAAAGCTGTTAAAAGGTAAAACGCATCGACTAAAATACAGTAAATCACATGTTTTAAAGAAGATAATACTACCATATCTAGCAAAGACCATATAACCTATCTAGTATGATTGATATAGACACATAAATCGCAATATACGTATCAATCGCATACGTAATAACACATATCTAGCAATGTGTGGTAGGATATAGTAAACCCAATTTTTTAATACACATATCTAGCAAGATGTAAAAACATAATGTGACTAACCATTGTTGTCATCCTTTGCTACCTCTGAAAGTAACAAACCACCATGCTTCCCGGTTAAATGGGTTCCGTCAACGTACAAAAAAGGTTGGCATGAATGAAAACCTTGAAGGCACGCTCCGAATCCTATAAAACAGCGTCAGAAAACGTTACCAGCAGCTAATTCCAAATGGCAGCCTATTACAATATCATGACCCTTTAGTCGTTTGAAGTATTTTTTTTTAGCAAACTAAAAGAAGTATTGTTATCTCCAAATACTCCCCTCCTTACTTTGTCTAAATTATCCCACGAGAGACAGTAAAAGATGTCTAAACCGTTGTCTTGTTTCATAGAAAACTGTATACTTTTTATTGTGACACTATGGCAGGTC
Organism: Limnanthes douglasii subsp. nivea; assembly: GCA_036936605.1. Lineage (NCBI taxonomy): Eukaryota > Viridiplantae > Streptophyta > Magnoliopsida > Brassicales > Limnanthaceae > Limnanthes > Limnanthes douglasii. Next base: position 57,050,885 of record JAUPFV010000003.1, on the reverse strand, counting down.
CTAATTGAATCATGAATTTTATCCGCAATCAAATCACATGTCAAATGTCTAGTTTTTTTTTGTGAATACGGGATTACATGTATGCGTGCCAACAAACCGCTTTATCGCCATTAAACCGGTGCTGGAGTCAATTGATGCATAAAGCCTCCATTTAAAACCGTCTGAATCTTTGTTAACACAATAAGCAATGATATTTCTAAATGTATTATGCATGTACTTAAAGGAAAAACCGTTCTCTAATGCATATCGACACAAGGATAACCTTAAACCTGCAACACCTTCAACAAATGACTGACTAACACCGACGATAGCTTCAGCCTATCCAGTTGTAGCAAGATGCCTTTTTGGTGTTGAATTAAGCAAATAATCACTACTATCCCCACTAATTGGTTGGTTATGGGACGCTTCTGCAAAAGTGTGGCTTGGTTGTTTATACTTAACTGCAGACCCTTTATTAACTACTTGTTCTTCTATAACAAAATTAACGCGTTTGAGACGCTCCACAACAAGATTTACTTCCAAACCAATAAAATTTTCTCCTTATTAAACAAACAATTCTTGTGAGCATTGTAGGAGTAGCTAATAGTGTAGTTACCTCTAACCAGCTCCTGCCATCAGCTTTCAGCGTAATCTTGAAGGCTCTGAAAATTTTCAAACTCGGATAAAGGAACAATAGCAGTTTGGTTACCATATTTGAAAATACAAACTTTAGATTTCGACATATACTACCATGTATTGTAGGAACTTGAGTTAGTTTGTTGTAGTGGGAGTAACAAAGCAGCAATGTGGTACATAGCAAATCAATTTATCAATTTTACAACCAATCTAGCAACGCCTTACTTATACAATCGCAAACTCAATAAAGGTCATATATAGCAATGTTATAATATGATCTGGAATTGCGTAAACAAATAAGTAACCTTATCTAGCAAACACACAGTTACTGCTAAATCACAGTGTCGAAGAAAAATCTAGCAACTTCTATTCATGAGATGATTTATATGGTTCATATCTCGCAATGCCACTAATTTGGAATAATGCAATCGAATCCATTGTAAATAAAATTTCAATCTTGCAAATAAGCAAGTACATTAGAATTGCAATGTCAGCACAATCACAATCAGTAGCTTGTACAATCGCAATGGCAGTAACATATTAACCTATCTAGCAATATCAGCACAATCGCAATCAATACCAACCACAATCGCAATGACAATAAACATATTAACATATCTAGAAATGTTAAATATTATCACATCAATCGAAATGTCTTTATTCTATTCCAAAAATGCATCATCTTCGTGTACAATCGCATCTTGTTTCAAAAATCAATATAAACTGTAATATCTAACAGGAAAAACTTACAAAACTAGGAAAATACAATAAACTCGACCATAAAGCTAGGTTAAGCCTCTTTTTAACTTATAAATCAACTTAAAAACATGAATTGGTGATGTTAACATTTCAGTTGAGTTGAAATATTTTTTGGAAAAACCGATAGTTGCATTAGGTACCAAACGTGAGACGTGGTTACCGGTCGTTGACGGTGGTGTACGAAAGTAGCTGCTGGATATGAAAAATTAGCCATAAATCAAAGCTTCGACTGTTGGAGGGAAAAAATAGTTGTTCGACTGTTTAAACGTACCCTGAGTTCTACGACCGTAAAATTGCGATAACGATGGTTGACGGTGGTGGACGGGGTTCACCGTGGTTTCCAAGTGGGTACCAGAATGATCATCGGAGAAGTTGTTCTTAAAATCAGCTTCTCTTTGGAAAACGAGTATTTTGATAAATTCAAAATTCAAAATATCTGATTTGGTGAAAATATCAAGTTTTTTTTAAAGAAAATGTCTTATATAGTTGGTAGAGGGTAGTAAAGATATTTAAAAAATCAGATATTAAATAAGAGTTATTTTAATGAAATGGGTATAAAATAAAGAAAAAAGTACCGGTAAATATCCACTCAAGTATCTTATTACCCGGTAGTACCCAAATTTTGGATAATGTTACTTAGTACCTCGACTAAAAAATTGGACAAAAATACCCCTCGACTATATATACCCATTTTTCACTTCAAACCCACTTGTTTCCACCTTCCCATCACCCTAAACAAACCCAAACACGTCTAATTTTAGAAACCACCAGAAACCGTTCGACTTCGTGATACACTCTCTCTCTCTCTCAAACCCAAAACCCCTACAGCTTCTCACCGTTCGAAATCAGTCGTCGTTCGCACCTTCAACGGAATCGCACTGGTCACCGTCTTTTAGTCGGTCCAACGAGTAACCACTTTCTGTTCGAGAAAGTGGTCGTCAAGTCGTCTCTGACCGGTAAATAGGACAGTGTTTAGAAGTAAACAGGTATGCATTATCGTGGAAAGTGTATTTTTTTTTGCGTTTTTGATAAATTCGAACCACTATTTTCTGTTATTTCACGATAGGCGTTGCTTTTTATACTGCAATGAAGTATTTAGTGACGATAGTTGCTCAGTTTCTGGGTTTATCGTCGAACGCAGGGTAGAATTTTGGTTGCATGTAATGTTAATACTTTCCTGAGAAGTATGATGTATGTTATATGTGCATTAGGTAGTTGATTGTTGATTTTGGTGTTGTTTCAATATTTCCCAGATCCTTGCAACGTGCATGTAAAAAATAGAACAGTTCGCAGCTTGTACGTGTGCGCTGTAGTACAGTTCGCATCTTTATCACCCAGTATGCAAGCAACTCGCAGCTTGATTGAATGTTTATGACATGCATTTCACAGCTTTTATTTACAAACAATTCGCATGCCACCATGCGAATTGATTGTAAAAACTTTACTCATATATAGGCAATTTGCGGCTTGTCATGCGAATCGTGTGACATTTTAACTGATAAGACATGAAGTTCGCAGCTTGTGATGCGAGGTGTGTGCCACTCCAACTGATTTGTGTTTGTACACGAAGTATGACAACAAAACCAAGCTATTACAGATCACGTTTGGTGAGCCTTCTGAAGCTTCTTAAAGAGATGGGTATTACTCGTGCCCACATTAAAGCTGCAAGAAACACACCCTTCTATATGCTTTTGAAAACGGCTTTCGACATCCGTAACGAGGCAGAGCTACCGAAGAAGAAATTCTACTGTATCATTCAGCATCTCGTCGAGAGGTTCTCTGTCGATCGAGTCGCCTTCCGTATTGGCTTAAAGTTTGTAAAGCTAACCGAAGACGATATGAAGGTCATATTCGGGATGAAGCATGACGCAGAGAAAATACGGTAAACAAAAACCGGAGCATTTCACAACAAATAGGCGCCCGGGAGGAAGACGAATCGAGGATGATGAATAAATACTTCATGGGTAAAACTGGCAGGAAAGTAGGATCGTCCAATACTAAAACAATAACGAATGCCATTATAAAGGTACGTGTAAAATCGACTTATTTCGTTGATACTGTTTTTGTGCTCCACCCTATTCTACTCCGTATCTGGAGATATCCTGGGTTGGAGCACGGTTTATTATGTTGAAGACCTCAGCAAAATAAACAGTTACGACTTGTCCGGATCAATATTGTACAAGCTTCGACAGTCTATATGGAGTTGCTTAGCAATCGAAAAACCGGATCGAGTCGTCGGCTGCGTCGCCCTTCTAATTGTAATATTGATCTATTAATATAAAAATTAGTTATGTACAGAGCATCTTAATGATAAAACTTGTCCCCATGCAGCCATTCTTCATGGAGCACACAACAGTCGGCCTCGAGGTAGCGAAGCCGACCTTGATACCAAGGTTTTTCAAATGGTTGGGATTAGAATGTCAAGCAACAACCGTGGCACTGCTCATTAGAATACTCAACCTGAAAGATGACCAGGTATGAGCTTTATATAGGTATTGAATTGTGGTTGCAAACAGTTCGCAGCATATCATGCGTTTTGATTGGTGTTATATTAGAACAATGCATCAATCATTTCGCAGCCTGAGATGAATACTTAGTTCGCAGCTTATTGTTTCCACTCAGTTCGCAGCATATTATTTACACACGATTTGCAGCTCAGCATACGAGTTGTTTGCAACTCTAACATGGATAGAATTTCACACATTTCGCAGTATATAATGCGAACTGTTTGTAAAAAACAATTTGTTTGTCTACACCCTCATACTTTCAAAACAAGCGGCTTGCATCTATTTACTTACATGTGCCTCTGTTGGTAGGTTTTGGAAGGTCCAGTACTTCTTACCGAGGCTGAAAGCGAAGCTTTCGGAGAACGACCAGATAGTGGAGATGCAAATTAGGAACCTATTTCACTGGAAGAAAGATCAAGGAAGAGGAAGAAAAACACAGCACCAAAACCAAGACAAAGGAGACGAGCATCACAGAAACAGAAAGAAACGAATCAGGTGATATCTCCCAGACCCGAACAACCAATACTCCCCGAGCCAACGATTCCACCAACAAGACTCCCCAAGAAAACGATTCCACCACCACCGATAGGCAAATTCAGGCAGGAGCCCGACGATGAGGGCACTACCAGTATGAGTGAAACAATCGGTGATTATGTACTCAAACGTAGAGCACCTAGTCCAAAGAAGTCTGCAATTTTTGCTGAATCAAGGCGTTTGAAGACATATGCCGACAAGAACAAGTACGAGAGAAAGATAGAAAATAGGCCAGAGAAGTAAGTATGAAATTGAGCCTTAAATAATCGCTATAATCAGCACTTAATATGTTTATAAAACATCTTGTATCATTTTTTCAGCTGGAAGAATTGAAACAAAAGATAACGGATCTTGAAGCACAACAACTCCACAATGCTATCTCTCGGCCACTTTGTCAGATTGGAAGCCCAATAGTTGAGAAGATACCAGCATTTCCAGATAGAGCAACATCCACTGAATTGCATGCATCCGTGTCTAATGTTGATCAGTTCTATGCTGATGGAGTACTGCCATAAGAGAGGGATGATGATGGGAACCATTCACCCATACCGGTACCATCTGCAAGGATGCAAGAAGAGTTGTTGGTGTCCATAGAGATGGACACCACATAGACACAGACGGAGAAAGAAAGACACGAGTCTCCTCTGAGTGACCAACAGCTCGTACTTCACAGTGCAAAGGAGATAGAAGATCGTGGGAAAGAAGTGGCAAAACCAGACAGCCTAGAAGATGTAAGTGGATCAAAAGTTCACTAAGATTCAAATATCTTATTTATTTGTTGTGATGAAATTGTTTCTATAATAATATTTACTGTTGTATAAATATTCAAACAAAGTCAGTGTATCTAATTAAAACAGTCAGCGGGGTTTTCCAGTTGAATACATGTTCAAAAAAATACATCACATGATATGATGATATCAAACAAATATCAGGACTGTTGTGTAGTCCTGTCCAAACAATTCGCATCATATATGGCGAATTGTGTATTACTTTAGTTGGTTGTTTATTTTACAATTCACATGCTGAGCTGCAATTTGTTTGAGATGGACAAAACAAATATCAGGTCAGCATGTGAATCGTTTGCAACTATGATTATAGTATGCTTAACCCTTCCACCTTTTTATTTTGGAATTTGTATGAAACAGGAGACTGACAGACAACAACAACAACAGCAACAACAACAACAACAACAAATTCAACAACAGCAACAACAGCAACAAGTTCAACACCAGCAACAACAACAACAACACCACCAACAACAACAACAACAACAACAAGTTCAACACGAACAACAACAAGTTCAACACCACCACCAACAACAACAACAACAGCAACAACAGCAACAAAAACAAGTTCAACAACAACAGCAACAAGAACAACAAGGACAACAAGAACAACAACAACAGCAACAGATAGCCTTAGCAAAGAGAGAAAGGCTAACGCAAGAGATAGCACCGCAAGAGTCAGAACATGTCCATCCCTGTGAGAAGATGGAACTACTCAGCTAGGAAGGACTATCCTTAGAAAACAACACCACATATGGAGATGCAGCTCAAAGACCAACGGTGGTGTGCACAAATTCAGAATTGCTAAGCCAACGTGAAACCGTAGCACCAGTAACAAATCAACTACAAGCTCCAGAGTCAAACGATAACACAGTAGGTTTACCCGATGCTTTTTTGATGGTATTTACACTCAAGTTTCACAGATATTTTTAAATGAAATTGATAATGTATATTACGATTCTATAATATAACGTTCTTTGGAGAACATATTGGAGGAACGCAAGAGAAGCCATAAGGGATAAAAACCCTAATTTTATTAAACAAAAACAACTCCCCGAACAATGTATAGAAAATAGGTTTATATAAGGGTTCAAGCGAAACAATAGAACTAAAAATATTAAAATTACAAAAATAGCCTAAAGTATTAAAATTGCAAAACAAGAGGATAGATGAGCCTGAATGCCCAAGGTGCTGTGGGTCAAAATCTGACACCGGAGCTCCAAACTGTCAATTCACCAAACTGTCTGCATCATTCCCACCGGGGAAGAGAAGATTCGCCCTCGAATCAGAACCGGTCTCCCCATCAGAAGAGTCGCCTGCATAAGGAATCGCTGACAAAGATGCTGGAGTTGCTGGTAGAGTTCCCGCTCGAAGTTGTAAGGAAGGAAAGCCTTGCGGGTTTTTCTTTTGAATTTCTCCCAACTGCGGAAGGCAATTCACCGAACTTTATCCAAACTGTCAATTTCTCCCAGCCTTGCGGACTTTATTCTTTTGAATTTATCCCAAATTGAAAAAGTCCTGGACTTCAAGGAAGTTCCTGAGGAGATAAGGGTCGCATTAGTCACCATTCACCTACGCGGTAGGGCACAGGCTCGGTGGCAGCAGGTGAAGAAGAACCGCGCGCGTGAAGACAAGGATAAAGTCCGCAGCTGGGAGAAATTCAAAATAAAAACCAGCAAGGCTTTCCTTCCTTACAACTTCGAGCGGGAACTCTACCAGCAACTCCAGCATCTTCATCAGCGATTCCTTATGCAGACGACTCTTCTGATGGGGAGACCGGTTCTGATTCGAGGGCGAATCTTCTCTTCCTCGGCGGGAATGATGCAGACAGTTCGGTGAATTGACAGTTTGGAGCTCCCGTGTCAGATTTTGACCCATAGCACCTTATTTCGAAGGAAACGACGTCACGAACGCAAGTCACGAACTTTGCTCGTGAGCTATGGGCTTTTTTGGGCATGCGGGCTCATCTATCCTCTTGTTTTGCAATTTTAATACTTTAGGCTATTTTTGTAATTTTTATATTTTTAGTTCTAGGGTTTCGCTTGAACCCTTATATAAACCTATCTTCTATACACTGTTCGGGGAGTTGTTTTTTATTAATGAAAATTAGGGTTTTTATCCCTTTTGGCTTCTTTTGCGTTTCACTCTGAGTCATAGTGGTATCAGACATAGGCAGTCCTGCGAGATGGTGCGAGGAAGAACCAGCGGTCGCGGTGGCGCTGCAGTGACTAGAGATACAAGTGATTTAGATGATCGTGAAGTTGCTGACCTACGCCGTCAGGTAGCCGATCTTACCCGTCAGATGGCTGATCTTAACGCCAGGCAACAAGGCACAGAGGTTGAGGGTATCGATAACCTTTTTGGGAAGGGGATCGACCAAAATACTTCTCACGACTGATGCTGGGAGCTTGGTTTCAAGATAGACATCTTGGACTTTGTTGGCAGCCTTAAGGCAGAGGCACTTATCGATTGGTTATCCCAGATTGAAGAATTCCTGGACTTCAAGGAAGTTCCTGAGGAGATAAGGGTCGCATTAGTCACCATTCACCTACGCGGTAGGGCACAGGCTTGGTGGAAGCAGGTGAAGAAGAACCGCGCGCGTGAAGGCAAGGATAAAGTCCGCAGCTGGGATAAATTCAAAAGAAAAACCCGCAAGGCTTTCCTTCCTTACAACTTCGAGCGGGAACTCTACCAGCAACTCCAGCATCTTCGTCAGCGATTCCTTATGCAGACGACTCTTCTGATGGGGAGACCGGTTCTGATTCGAGGGCGAATCTTCTCTTCCCCGGCGGGAATGATGCAGACAGTTCGGTGAATTGATAGTTTGGAGCTCCCGTGTCAGATTTTGACCCACAGTACCTTATTTCGAAGGAAACGACGTCACGAACGCAAGTCACGAACTTTGCTCGTGAGTTATGGGCTTTTGGGCATGTGGGCTCATCTATCCTCTTGTTTTGCAATTTTAATACTTTAGGCTATTTTTGTAATTTTTATATTTTTAGTTCTAGGGTTTCGCTTGAACCCTTATATAAACCTATCTTCTATACACTGTTCGGTGAGTTGTTTTTAATGAAAATTAGGGTTTTTATCCCTTTTGGCTTCTCTTGCGTTTCACTCTGAGTCAAGTTTTAACTTTTTAAGTTCAAAATTTGTATTTTCTATTTTTATTCTTTTAATATAAAAGTTTGACATATAATTTTGAGAAAAAAATCTAAATGTTTGTTAGTTATTTACATAAGTTCAAAAATTTTGATTTAAAAATTTATGACGTTGTTGCTACAAGATAAATAGTTAGGAACCAACAATAATTTTTCCACGTTTAATTTTATAATTTAATGGTTGCTTAATTAATATATATATATATATATATATATATATATATATGAATTATCTATTAAAAACTAGTTAAGCTTTTCATTAAATTCAATACTCAAAATTAGTAAAATATTAATATGTTGGTGTATTTGGATAAAATAAAATCACAAGTAAACCATTTTTTAAGCCAAACATTATTTTTTAATTTTTTCATATTTTTTAGAAGTTTTTATCTTTCAAAACGTAGTTCGGAAAAAAATCACATGAAAGTATAATTAGTTTTGTTTTTTAAGACGAACAAAACTAGATTCATTGGTGATATTATTTATTTTATTTTTTGTGAGACCCAGTAGTCATCGTCTTGTATCATAAAGTAGTATATGTCTCGTATCTCTCTGTTTCATTATGTCTCGTCTCGCATATATCCACTTCAATCATATTTGGTCTCACATTTTATCATGTATGGTCTCGCATGATTTAATAATATCTGGTCTCTCAACTTCATCATGTCCGATCTCGCATGATTTACTAATGCCTAATCTCTCAACTTAATCATGTTTGGTCTCACGTCATTCAATAATGTCCAGTCTTTCAACTTTATCATGCATGATTTAATCATGTTTGGGCTTTTAACTATATTATACACGGTCTCACATGATTTAATAATGTCTCGACTTGCATGATTTATTATGTTTGGTATCCCATGATTTAATAATGTCTGGTCTCGAATGATCTAATAATGTCTGGTCTCGCATGATTTAATAATGTTTGGTCTCACATGATTTTAATGGGAAAAAAATTCAAAAAATATCATCAATGGATCTAATTTTGTATTCTTAAAAAACAAATTCAATGATACTTTTGGATTTTTTCCTGAGTTCTGGTCTAAAAGATACATACTTTTAAAATTAAAATTAAAAAAAATAAGACAGAAGATTTTTGGTACCGCCATTACAACCCCAATTCATGGCCGATATCTACATAAAACCTCTTCTCGAGGTTAATCCCCCGCAAAATCTAGATTCTCAAAGCTTGGAAGCCCTTGTAAAACCAAAACCAAAACCCAAAAGTCCAACTTCAAAGAAAAATTAAAATATGCTCGAGCACGAGAAGAACTATGACTTTCTTCCATTATCATACAATCAGAAGAATAATCTTCATCCAGAATCATTCAAATACTGGAAACAATCAAGTTTTCAACAACATCTCTCACTTCAAAGTCAATAACAAATCTTGCCCAATACCCTCAAGCCAAGATCATACGCTAATGCAACGAGAATTAATGAGAGGGTCTTCACACATAAAAAAGTGTGATACCAATACAAATGAAACTACAAAGCAGTAATATTCCAAGAAAGATAAGAACTCCCTCATATATGCCTCTAAATTCACTTTAATGGAAAAAGTTTCTTTTGGCAAACCTAAATTATATGAAATAAAACTATTCTTGAATTATATTTAATTTTTAGGCTTATTTAGTATCTTTGTATGGGATTAGAGACAGATATTAATAGAATCAGAAAACCTAGAAGATGTTAACAATTTATGGAAAATAAATGTTTGGAACATAGGACAATTTACCTTTAGATTATTGAAATGGTACCCGAGTTTCAATCCCGGAATAGAGTCTCCTCTTACTCCAGTCTGAGTTTTATTTGCCAATATCTCAGAATAATTGTATAATCAAGACTCCATAACCCATACTGCAAAGGCTATTGGAATGCATTTATCAATATGCGTTCCTTCTAAAAATAGCGCAAGCATTAATTGTCGTAAACCTTGGCTCGAAACTGATGTTTCCAAACCTCTACCTTAAACAATATGGATAAGTTTTGGGATAGATAAGGCTACTGGCAATATATGACCTATGATGATATGGTAGCTCATTGTCTCACTTGTAAACACCTAGGACACAAAGACATCAACTGCAATAAGGATCCTAAAAAGAAAAAAACAATATGCTAAAATTGATGAACATCGCTCAATTGAGTCAAATACACAATCCAATATTAACTCACTTCCCCAAAAAGAAATATGGGTTCAAAAAATAAAATATATAATAGTAAATAGGGCATTGAACAGTACATCGTTCATCGACTATCGCGTTTGGTGGCAGATAGTCTCTTGACTTTCAAATGTCCATTGATAGTCCATGGACTATCGCGTTTGGATAAAGTTAGTCCACCAGATCCTCTGATCCATGAGAGGTTGCCACCTGTCACCATAGTCCCCAGATTTTTGTATCACCATTAGTCCCTTGAGTTTAGGTCAAACCAAAAATGTATAATATTACGGATAACTAAACTCAAAGGACTAGTGGTGATACAAAAATATGGGGACTATGGTGACAGGTGGCAGCTTCTCATGGCTCAGAGGATCTGGTGGACTAACTTTATCCAAACGCGATAGTCCAGGGATCGCCAACGGAAATTTGAAAGTCAAGGGACTATCTGCCATCAAACGCGATAGTCGAGGGACGATGTACTGTTCAAAGCCTAGTAAATAGCAAACAAATTCATATAAATGAAAATATTACAACCTCTAAAAAACTAAAAACACAAACAGAAACAGTCCCCAAAAGTCTGAAGATACTTTGTTATCCAAAACAAACTTCTCAAACTTTGTCATCAATAATAATAAGATTGAGAAATCTCAATATTTTCATAATATTAATAAATAAGGAATAAACTTGACTTCAACACAAGAAACTGACTATGTTGAAGTCACAAGCAATGAGATAATAAAATCTCTTCATACAATAGAACTAGGCAACAATTTCACTCTTTCAAATGATTTAAATATCTCAAAAAATGAAACTAATATCACCTAAATATTTTACTTATGGAATTACCCTTATCTTCAGGTGTTGATAAGAAAACTACCGAAAAAGAAAGCAATAAAAACATTACCAAAAGATTAAAAAAATCCAAAACTAAAAGTTACAAAGGCCTTGTAATCACTAAGGCTATCAACTTTATGGGATCTTCCAAATCCTTTAATTTACTTTTCGAATGACATTATCAATCTTAAATTAGAATGCCCGTGGTATATGCGATAAATGGACCATCCGTAGACTTAAATCCATAATAAAATCTGAAAATATATATTTTTTATTTCTCTACAAAAGCCAATGATATTTAATGATAAGGTGAATAAAATTTTAAAAATAAACGGTTTCAATTTTGGGTAAGCTAACATTAGCAATAAAATCTGGATTTTCTGGAAAGATAATTTACAAGCAAATATCTTTATAAACCATGGACAATTACTTTACATGATAGTGAGTCAGTCTTATTTTAATAAGGAGTTTTTAGGCACCATCACTTATGTCAAATGCTTTAGACTTAATAGACAAATAATCTAGGACAACTTAAGAGAAGTCTTAGCAACTAACCAAAAATCATTAATTGATGGGGATTTCAATGAAATAACGACTGTTTCTGAGCAATTAGCATGCTCCACTCTTTGTTTGAGCGATATTGATGATTTAATAGCATGATTCTTGATTCCCAGCTAGGGGACCCTAGTTGCTCCGACTCAAAATTTACCTGGTCCAACAAATAAAAAAGGAAACGTCTCGATAAAGCACTATATAAGGCTACCTGGAGAACTTTTTTGATATCAGAAAGGTAAAATATATGTCCATAATTGGCTATGATTACTCACTTTTGTGTATATTCATGCATCATACGATAACAAACCAAACCCTCATTTTAAATTTCTATACATGTGGATTATCCAAGCTGATTTCCTCAAAACAGTAGAATAAAGTTGGAATAAAAACTTATTTGGCCACATAATAATTGTATTTCGGTCAAAACTAAAAAGACTCAAACATAGATTAAAAACATGGAATAGAGATATCTTTGGTAATATTTTAAGAGTATTTTCCAAGATGAAGATAATGTTAAATATGTTGAATAATGTTTGGGAGAATCAAATAGCATCAATGAAAAAATTAAACTTTTTAACACTAGAGCAATTCACTTAAACTTACTAGCGAGAGAAGAAGCATTCTTGGAACAAAAAAGTGTTTCAAATTGGTTTAAAGATGGTGACTGTAATACCAAATGCTTTCAAAATTATGTTACAAAGAGAATATCAAAAACAGAATTTATGGTATAAGGATTGATGATTCTTGGATTGAAGATCAATCTTTAATAGTAGAATCTGTTGTAAAGAATATTAAATCTCTACTTTCATGTCAAACTAGCCCTTATAATTCTGGAAATCTCCATGATATATTTTTTGAAATCATAACAGAACAAGATAATCAATTCATTCTAGTTATTCCCACTACTGAGGATATATTGTACTCAATTAACTCACTCAATCCTAACGGTGTAGCTGGAGTTGATGGCTTTAACTCCAAATTCTACCAAACTTGTTGGCCTATCATTAATATAGATCTGTGTAATTCTATCACAACCTACTGAAATGGCCAAAATTCTCCTCAAGGCATATATGCTACTGCAATATGCCTTCTACCAAAGACTAACTATCCCCAATATTGGAAATATTTCAGGCCTATAAGCCTTTGTACATTATTCAATGGAACCATGTCCGAAATAATAAACAATATACTTGATAAAATTCTGCCCAAAATAATCTTAGAGGAGCATGGTAGTTTTGTTGAGAATGGGAATATTCATAAAAAAATTCCCTAATTACTCATGAACTTTCTCTTGATATCAATAAGAAAACTAGGGGTTGTAACATAATTTTAAAACTGGATATGGAAACATTCTTTGGTAGAATATCCTATAATTTCATCTTTAGCATAATGGATCCTCATTTGGCTATTTCAATTCTACTAATGGTGTAAGGAAGAATGACCCTCTCGCACCCAGCCTCCTCATCATTTCTGAATTATATCTCCTAAGACGTATAAAAAAACTTTCTCAAAATTATATCTCAATGAACTACAACTCAAGAATTGAAATTAATATTGCATGCCATGTATGCGCATATGAACTTATCATATTCATGAATAGCTCTCTTAATAATGTGAAAAAACTCTGTGAATTTCTTAAATATTATCAAAATGTATCGAGACAGTCAATAAACAAACAAAAAAAATTATTTCTTCAACTCACATAGACAGACATAAAATACCTACCATTGAAATTTTAACTGGCTTTAAACATTGTTTATTTCCTTTCAAGTATCTTAGAATTATAATACATCCAAGTAAAAAACAAATTTGTTATTTCGATGAATTAGTAACAAAAATAAGGAACAAAATTATGGAGTGGGATAGCAAATCATTATCTTTTGGAGGAAGACTTATTTTAATCTAAACAGTTCTCATTTCTATCCCAATATACTATACTTAAAGCCGCCTTATTCCAAATAAGTTCCTATATGGATTTAAAAAACAATAAAATATAATCTAGTGCAAATGGTCTACTATTAGTAAACCATTTGAGGAGGAATCGCTCAATTTAAGAAAGATAAAGGATATCCAAAACTCTTTCTCTTGCAAGCTTTGGCTAAATTTTAGAATTCATAAAACTCTCTGGTCCAAACTTATGCACTCAATATATTTTCCATCCACTTACCCACTCGTAGCTCAATCTAAAGCTAAAAACTCAAAAAGATTAATCAATATTAAAGACACTACTGAAAATATATTTTCTCATTGCAAAGGCAAAATTAAATTTGGGCTTGAAAGTTGGAGTCCACACTCCTATTAATCTCATTTTCTCACAATGAAAACAACATGTGGTATAAACAAGAAAAGATCCTTTATTATTGTCATTGTGGTTCATGGAACCTTCACAAACTCAAGGACCAAGTTCTACCATCAGATATTAACATAACATTAAAATTTAACCTTTATCATGGTAAAGAAGATACAATCCTATGGAATGTCTCTTCTGATGGTAACTTCTTCTTTAAATACAATTGGAATATTATAAGAGAAAATGAGACTAATTCAATACTATACAATAAAAATTAGAGTAATACTACTTCAAATAAATGTTATTTCGCCCTCTAGAGACTCGTTAAATGACTGATATCAGTGAACTCAGTATAACAAAAGAATTTTTTTAGTTTGGCATCTAAATGCTAACACTGCAGTAATACTAAAACAATAAATCATCTATTTGTTTCCTATAATATCATGCGGAAATTATGGAAATACTTCGCAAGTATTTTTGGTATCCTAATTGGCAAGCACATGTCCCTCACTCATATCATTAGTTTCTAGTTTTTGCCAACAAAAACGCATATACATAAGAATAATTATGCCCCCATTAATTGTTTGGGCTACCTGGTCAACTAGGAACAATTCAAAATTCAACGATAAAATTTCCTCTCCCAATATTATAATAGATAAAATCCTATATGTCATTGCTAAACTATAATGCTCCAACTTAATCAAAAATAATTTCTGGTTTTAAGACCTACAAACAATCCATTACTTAGGCCGTTTCTATCATCTCTCTGAACCTATGAAAGTCTCAAGTGTAAAATGGATAACTCCATTAAAATGTAGAGTAAGAATCAATTTTGATTGATATTGCTTGATCAATTATAAATCAAGCGGTGGAATCATAAGGCGTAACGATAAAAGAGACTTATTGAACTCATTTGGTAAGACTGTATAGAAAATATATCTATTTGATAGTTAAAACTATGGCCATACTAGATGGACTTCTACTATGTAAATCCAAATGCGTTAGTCTCTTTTATATTGAAACCGACTCTTTAATTCTGTTTAAAACTCTCAACAGTGGTAAAGCACCATAGTATCTTAAACCATTAATAAATTTCTACATAAAATTAATAATATCATCTATGAATACCAAATGCATATATAGAACACATAATTATGTTGCCAACTAGGTAGCAAATGGGCTCTCAATTGTCAAACAAATTGTAATTTTACTATAAATGATGCTCCAACGCCTCTAAGGGCTATATTATTATGTGGGAGTATAAATGTCGGATATCTCATACTAGACAACTGATTGGATGTGGGATCTTATGCTCAATTGTTCAATTTTATATTAATAATAACTTGTTACTAATCATTTTCAAATTCAGGTAATATATGATTTCTTGTACAAAAAAATCTTTAAGTTTTGCAGGTACAAAGACGCTTAATTAGTTATTGGTTGTTGGATGGAGATTCTAATTATTCATCAAAAATCAGGAGAACAAATAATCCAGCTTTGATTCATTCCAAGATCTTCCAAGGAACTTCTAACCACAAGATATCCATACAATGTCCCATAGAAGCAATTGTAAAGTCTTTGAGGCAGCCAATTTAGGCTCCACTTAGACTTTTTATAAAATTTACAATTTAGGCTATAAATGATGGCTATATATGTAAACATTCAAGCCCTAAAATCTTTTCATAAATGGAATTTTATGTATTTTAAAAAGAAGAAGTTGTGGTTCAAAAAATGAGAAGTCATTATGTGGTTCGTAATGAATCATGAATATTTGAGTTATTATTAGAAAATTGGGTATCTTGATTGATTTAAGTATATAAACTGGGTATTATATAGGAAATGATGAAACTTGAAGTACTATATGGCAGTAAATATTAATATTGTATACCTTTACTTATATGTTCCAAGAGGCAGCCCCACTATAAGGTATGGTCGGGCTATAGGCCCACCAAAACATTTATAAAAAAAAGTAGTAAGTAATATAGACTTCACATATTTCTTGACAACCCTGAAGTACATGTTATATTACCTCTCATGATAACTGACATTTTAGGGAAAAACATTTGATATTGAATGACGTTTTAGAATTCCAATATGTATTCATTTTATTCTTAACCAATTGGTATTAAAAAATAGCAGAGTTATTGTTTTTATGACCAATTAGGTTTATTTTGATTAAATTTTTACAAATAAAAAATATAATTATTATATTTATTAGTATGTGTATAACATTCTAAAACGTCTATTATTATGAATATAAAGGAGTAATAATTAAGGATAAGTTTATAAATATAATTACAATTGTATAAAATAAGTGTAAATGAATAAATTTATAATTGAAGTAAATTAAATAAAAAAAATCAACAAAACTAAAAAATTTATTGATAATACTTTAGGTTACATCTAAAGCCGAGTATTTCATGGACTTCGCTAGAGTGTTAAATTTAGAACAAAACACTACTAGAGGGTAACACCAATTTTACTAAAAAAAATTGGTATCATAGGGTAACACCAAGTATCTAAGATTATTGATATTCCAATGATCATATGTCCAATAGGTTTTAACTTTCTCTTTTTTATACCAAGAATTGTCAGTAGAGCACCAGTTTTTAGTCTAAAAGTCTATTTTTCCTTCCTCGGTCTTCTAGTATATGAAAAGTTCAACTACATTTCTGATGTTCAGTAACATTCTCCATGTTTTAAAGCATATTGTTGTTAATTTAATATTAGTGGGAAGAGTCTTAGGGAAGTATACCGAGGACATAAACTTAGAAAATAGTTTTTTGGGCTTTAAAATTGAACCACAACTTGTATGAGTAGGTATTTTGGAGGTCGTCAAGTCTTCTGAGGTTTAAGCCACCCTCTTCATAAGGTTTGCATAATCTGAACTAGCTAGCCCAATTAATAGACAGTTTAGCTTCCTTTAATCCTCAAATACATCTACTATACATACCTTCAATCCTATATATCACAAACTTTGGAATGATGCACATTTGAATATGATAATAAGGAATATATAGTAGAGCATAATGGATTAGAGTGAGTCTACCATAAGATAAGATCTTAGGATCCTACTTTAGTATCTTATTCCTTATCTCTGCCAGAAGGTCATTATAATTACTGGTTTTTTTATTGTACTAACTAAGATTCCAAGGTACTTTAGAGGGAGTAGACTATGATTAAATCCAATCAAATTTTCCTACAACTTAATTTTTTATAGAGGCATCATGACAGATGTATATATTTTTCGTTTTTTCTTTTTTGATAATTTAACCTGCACAATTTGATATTGCTGCAGGAATTAGCTAAAGACCTTGATATTAGGAGATAAGTCATTAGCAAAGATTAAGAAGTCATCTGCAAATGCTAAATAAGGTATGTCCAGATAGCTTCTTGACTTATATCTCAATTCTTGCTTATTTTCAAATAATATTCTAAGCCTCGTGATTAGAAATTCCTCAGCTATAATGAAGAGGCTAAGGGATAAAGGACCCTCCTGCATGACATCCTTATTGCATATGAAAAAAATCTTTAGCACACTATTGAATTTGATAGAAAATATCTTATATAATCAATTCTCTTTAAGATTAAGTACAAAAAAAATTTGCTCAAACCCAAAGGATTCTATAACTTTGAGGATGAATTTAAAAGATACTATGTTGAAAGCTTTCGACATGTCTACCTTTAACATAAGTTTATCATATCTTACCTTACTTTTCAAGTTATAGCGTACTTCTTGGGCGTGGATGATATTATCATGGATGTTTCTTCCCTTGATGAATCCTTATTCCTCCTCAGAGATATGTTTTGGTAGCAGAATGATAATCTATGGTTCAAAGTCTTCGAGAGTATTATGTTAAATATTATACAAAGGTTGATTGGTCTAAAGTCATTCCAATATTGAGGATGATCTACTTTAGAAATGAGGAATATAGTTGTGGCATGAATTCCTTTAGTAATAGGGTTACTCTTGATGAAAACTACAATTTCCTCACGTAGATCATTGTTGATAATGGTCCATTAGTGCTGAAAGATTTTGGCAGTGAAGCCATCAACCCTTGTAGCATTGTGGGGACAAGTATCATCTTAAGGTAAGAGAATAAGCTTCCTATTATATTCCTCAATGATGACCTTAGTTATAATTAGATCAATATCATATGGATCTTATTGAGCAGTCTGACTAGTTAATATAACTTTTAAATTATCAAGTACAGAGTTTCCTAGATCTTATTATTCATGAAATTATGTACCATCAAGCCATAAACCCTTGATTTTATTCATTCTTCTTCTTTTCTTAGCATAATTATGGAAATTAGCATAAATTCTATCGTCATTTTAAAGATAGTTAACGTGGCTTCTTTCCTCCCAAAAGGCCTTCTCTTTTGTCAAAAACTGGAGATATAAAGCTTTAGCTTTGGGCAAATTAACTTTATCTTCAGGGCGTTTAGATTTCTCATAACATATTTTCTTACATTTTACAGCTTCTTCCGCATGAATGATTGTGTCAAACACATTACCAAACTCATCCGAGTTCCGAGCTTTTAGTTTTTGTTTCAACCCTTTTAGTTAATGCCAAAAAGGTGAATATGAGGACCATATAACTTCACACTCCAGTTTTCCTTTACAATATCCAAGAAACCATGGTGTATGATCCACATATTTTGAATTTTAAATGATGAATTAATTTTTTCCTTGTCTATTGATATAGTCATACTTAAAGGGTTGTGGTCTGACTTAGAGAGCTATTTCACCTTGGTATTTTCAAAGAAATCCATCCACCCAGAATGATAAAGGACCCTATCTTGACACTTCTACTTTATGTTGTTAGTCTAAGTAAATTTGGGACCCGAACAACCTTTATCCTCTAGCCCACAGTCCTGAAGATTATTGTTGAAATCCTCCATACTTCTCATGCATAGGGTAAAGCAAGATAATTTCTCTTCAGACTTAAATAGAGTTTTTAAGTCTCCCATTACTAACCATTCATGAGAATTCTCAGAAAAAACCCTTAAGCTATTCCAAAGTGTAGTCTTTTGAGATCCATAACATTTTGCATACACAATAGTGATTAAAAAGTCTTAGTCTAAATAAATATGTGCTACTTTAAGATGAAGTAAGTGCTTTTGATTTTAAATCACATCTATAAATAACTTTTCGTTCCAAAGAACCCATAATTTATTGTTATTGTGTGCAACACATCCATGAAATCCCAGCTTCCTAATAATCATACCAAAATGATCACTAGAAACCATTGAGTTAAGCCTCCTCATGGTTGCCTTGTTTCCAAGCCCCCTCACATTCCAATTAAGAATGTTAATGGTCATTTAGATGAGTTTGTGAAGGGTCTGCCAGACCCTTTTGATAATATTACTTTGGTTGAGATAAGTCCTTTGATATTCCTTACTTTAGTTTTTTCATTTTCCTACTTAATACTTTATTAAAGTCTTTACCTAATTATACTTTGCTAAGGGTGTGAGATGCTGGTAAGCTGCCTATAATTCTTTGAGAAGGGAAGTTAGTCTCTAATCCTGGATTTTAAAATGCTTATATTCTGAAAATAGTATTCGTGTCTCTATTTCATGTAAAGCTTCAATGTTGTCTCCATCTTTAAGCTTCAATCTTTCTCGTTTCCTTACTTTGTTGATATTTTTTTTCTTTGAGAATTTTGTCCTTTAGTGTCTCCTCGTAGATCAGATTGGGTCTTATTCTTATTAGGATTGACATCAATAGACTTGTTTTGGGTTTGTGAATACTGGGTTGTATTGATATCATCATCCTTTTGTTGGGTTACTGTCTTTTACATTACTTGATGATTTTTCTTGTTGGACCTCATTGATAATTATGTATTTCACTTTTAGAATCTAGACTGCAATTTGTTTTGTTGATTTTATTTGATGAATTTGGTTTTCCATAGTGCCATGTTCTTCTTTCTTTGGGACAATCTTTTTATAGTTTGAATGTTGATGACCAAGATGGAAACACTTATATAAATTGAATGGTAAGTCTCCATATATAATGTTTTGCCAATACCCATCGTTATCTTTGAATCCAACCCACACTTTTTTATAAGCTCCTTGGATACATCCAGTTCCAACCAGACTTTGCTACAATTAATCTAGCCCTATTCTTTGCAAGGACCGATATTATGAGAGGATTGCTTATAGACTTAACTATTGATCTAATGATGTCCCCATTAAACATAAACTCTAACATATTTGGTAGAGTGATCCAAGCCGGAGTTATAAACAATTCTCTGTTGGGATTAAATGATGGTTCCGGTCTAAGTAACCTCATAGTTTTAACACCAATAGATAAAACGTTTCCATGCCATATCTTTTTAAAGTCTTCTTTCAAGTCGGTTTCAATAAAAAAATATGTCTTATATCCCAGTGAGATACCGAGAATTCTATTTTGGATCTAAAGGTTTCCAAGAAATATTTAATGATATCCATTTGGAGTATATTTTTTTAGTTCTGTTGAAGTCTTTCTTTATCAATAGCATAGAACTCTCGTGATTAATCTTAACATTTTCATGTTTAACCTTTCTTGATTTTGTCATTGTAATATCAGGATATGATATTGTTTGTGTTCTTACATTTTGATATTGTAGGTTCTTGTGGTTTTTTACGGGATTTAAAGACTTTATGATCATAGGTTGGATTTGTTCTCACATTTATAATTTTGGATAGATTATGGATTTGTTGCTCTTTTCTAATTTTAGTTATGATATGTTTACCAGTTAGAGCATGAAACTCTAATTCCCGATCATTGTATGTTGATTTCTGTCATTGTTTGGATTGTGATAATACTTTATTTTTTATTTTAGACACACTATTTGTTAGAGAAATATTATAAATAGAGACAAGACCTAAAGTTTATAACTCTTATGAAGGACTAGTCGAAGAAGAGTCACCTTCCTCCATGTCTTTTTCTGGTGGAGGCTGGCAAGCAGCCAATCATAGCAGAGGTTCCAAAACACGGTTTGAAGATTGAAGAACAAGAAAACCAATCTAGAAGCTATTAGTTTTTCACTTTATTTAAGTATTTCTTATACTTTTTTAAATTAAATTTAGACAAAAACATATATTAATTGAATATAACGTAACTTTAAATACAAAATTAATATATATAAATATGTGCAAAAATGTTTTATTAAAAAATATTTAAAAGTATTCTATAAATAATATATATATCATAGATTTGTTAAATCGTAAGGAGCTTAATGATATTTCCTCCCGAGCCGATAAATCTCAAAAAGATCTATTTGAGGCTCAATCTAACTTAGCCTCTGACCCTTTCAACCCTCGGTTATTAACAATTGAATTGGAGGCCTCCGCTTCATTCATTTTTCTAAGCCGAGCTGAAGAATCTTTCTTAAAGCAGAAATCTACAGAAAATTGGATTAAACTGGGAGATAGGAATACCAAATTTTTCCACAAAAGTATCAAAGCTCGGCTTTTTCGCAATAAAATCATCTCGATTTCAAATGATCAAGATGTCATCGTTTCCTCCCCTGAGAAAGTGTCAAAAGTTTTTGATAACTTTTTTGAGAAATCTGTTGGTACCAAACACTCTGTGGTCTACCCTGGTCTGGAAAACGTTTCTTCTCTTATCTGTTCCAAAGTTAATTCCGCTGATAAGGAATTTATGACCCGTGATATTTCATGCGCTGAAATCAAATCTGCTCTTCACAGTATTGATAGCGATAAATCTCCGGGCCCAGATGGCTTTAATTCTAGTTTCTTTAAGTCATCTTGGAACATCGTCGGTCCTGATATCTGTAAAGGGGTCCAAGAATTCTTCATCACAGGCACGCTGTTTGAATCTTGGAATGCCACCTCCATCGCTCTTATACCCAAAAAAGACTCTCCCTCTGAGCCAGCTGACTTTAGACCAATTGCTTTATGCAATGTTGTCTATAAAATCATCTCCAAAATTCTGGCCAACAGAATCAAAGTATCATTCCCTTATCTTATCGACTCTTCCCAATCATATTTCGTTTCGGGAAGAAATATATCTGATAATATTCTCCTCTCCCAAGAACTTCTATAAGGATATCATCCCAATGGAAGAGGAAAAATAAATTCCCTTAAAATCGATATAATGGAAGCCTTCGATAACGTTCGCTGGCATCTCATTCTCGATGTTCTTGTTGCGATGCATTTTCCTGAGAAAATAATCTCATGGATTGTCAAATGCATCTCCTCCCCCTCTTACTCCATTATTATTAATGGAGACACTCATGGAAATTTCAAAGGAAAAAAATGTCTGAGACAAGGTGATCCTCTATCCCCTCTTCTTTTTGTGCTCGTTATGCAAGTACTTTCCAGCATCCTTAAAGAGAAAATTCATAATTAGAATTTCCATTTTCATTGGAAATGCCATAAGCAGAAAGTCATTAACCTCTGCTTTGCAGATGACCTGATGATTTTTTGTCATGGTGATACTCATTCCCTTAATCTCATCAAAGAGGCTTCAGACGACTTCTATCTTCTCTCTGGCCTTAAAGTCAATCCATTTAAAAGTCATATCTTTTTATCCGGCATTGACGATCAACTTAGATTGGATCTGCTGCATATTTTGAATTTCTTGAAAGGAACCCTCCCGGTGAAATACCTAGGAGTCCCTATCCTCACTGGTAGGCTAACTCACTCGGATTGTCGCCCCATCCTGCACAAGATTACCTCTAGAATTGAATCTTGAACCACAGAACACCTCTCTTATGCTGGTAGACTTCAATTGATTAAATCAGTTTTATTTGTTGGTCAAGTATATTGGTCTTCAATTTTTATTCTTCCTTCTAGAATAATTAAAGAATTAACCCAGTATCTTCGTCGGTTCCTTTGGTTTGGATCTGCTATGAAGATCTATGGGGCCAAGGTAGCCCGGTCCACCATTACCACTCCCTATAAAGAGGGCGGCCTTGGGATCCTAGATTTAAAAAGCTGGAATCAGACGGCCGTCCTTAAGCACCTTTGGTCTATAGTTAGTAATAAGACCCAATCTATCTGGTGTGATTGGATCAAAACGGAAAAAATTAAAAATAAAAGTTTTTGGGACGTTTCCTTCGGATCCTCCCCCTCTTGGATCTGGAGGAAAATTCTCCGTCTTCGACATTTAGCTCTTAATTTATACAGGGTTGCAATTGGAAATGGTCTGAACACCTCCTTCTGGCACGACCCATGGCTCATCTCCTCGTCGATTGCAGTCCACTATGGCACTAACATTATTTCTGGCTCTCGAATGGGAAATAACCTTAAGGTTGCTGACATTATAAGCAATGGTGAATGGAACTGGCCTACCAACTTGTGATCGCCACGAGCTCGTAGTCGAAGTCATCTGGACGAAATCAACAGACTAAATCTCTCTCTCCCCCAACCAAACTCTCTCTTGATGGATGTTCCATACTGGACTGCGAAAGATGGATGCATCACTTTCACAGTCAAGGACACGTACAATGCTATTCGTGTGCCTACCCAAATCGTGGGGTGGGCGGGGTTAGTTTGTAATAAATACAACATTCTGCGTCATTCCTTCATATCTTGGCTTGCTATTAAGGGCAAGCTAGTTACCAGAGACAAGCTCATTAGTTGGGGTTACAATACCCCAACTGATTGCCCTCTCTGTTCCTCTTATTTGGAATCTATATCTCATATTCTCTTTGAATGTAGTTTCACTCAGAGTATCTGGATTGCCGCAAGTAATAAACTTGGGTTCCCATTTCAATCCCTGAGCTAGCAATCTTGGACTCTTGAGACCTCAAGTTGGTCAAATTTGCGTGACCATTGTATTTGGCGCACGTGTTTCAACGCGGTCGTCTACCACGTTTGGAAGGAGCAGAATTCAAGAATTTTTGGATCCGCTCCTGCTTTAGCCTCCTCGATCTCATACCAAATCTTATCGGATCTTTGATACAGATTTGATGGTACCAAGATTGTCTCGCCAACAACGTAGTTTAACCTTTCCTAACTTATTCTATCATAATTTGTTTGAGGTGTTCTTCTTTCTGGACTGGAATGTGGATTCCAGTTGGAAGATCCCGGAGTAGCTTCATCTCTTTAGCTTGATTTGTTATGCTATGTCATATCTACTGTGTCATATCTCTATTTGGGCATTTGGACACTGTTCTGTCTTATAGTACCTTTGTTGTCTTGTTACTGACTTTTATTGTAGTTGATGTATTACCACAGGGTATGCCCCAGGTCTATGTATGAACCCTTTCATTTAATTTAAGTTTCTTACACCAAAAAACAATTCTCTCGAACTCAACATTTTCCTAAAAAAAATTGATATATATAATCATTATTAAAAAATTATTTTTATTAGTGTGATTTTGAGTGAGTTTTTTTAGTAAATACCAAATATTATTTTTTTCACTCTCATTAAATATCAAATATATATTTTAAATTAAAAAATATTTTTAGAATATAATTATATATTTTTTATTTTTTATCTATAGTTGTATCACTATTTTGTTTTTACTATTATACTACAATGTTTGTCGTCGACAATAACTTGATCAAAATACAACCACCACGATTTTGTTTTTGGTTCAACTCTTAAAAAACCTCATAATAATTGCGATATTTTATTCACTTATATATTGTATATCATGTTTAGTCTAAGCAATATGGGATAAAGGACCAAATTAGGACGTTGAGTATACTCTAAAAATTGTAAAAATAATTATTTTTTAAAGTAGTTTCTAATTGTTAATGTAAATAAATATGTATATTGATTGGTTTTATTTTGAATATGTATATTTACCTAGACCGTTACAAATTATATATAAATTTTTATTGTTTTTTTTCACTTAAACAATAAAATAGCTAACTTAATTATAAACACTCTATTAGATTGTTTAGTATTCCAAAAAAATTGAAATATCAAAATTTTATCCATAATTAATGGAATTATAAATTATCTATAAAGATTCTCTATCAATCGATAAACCACGGTGAATAAAAATCTAATAACATTATTTGATAACAGTTAGGGCTGTCAAACGGATATTTCGGATACGAATCTGTCTATATCTGAATCCGAAATCCGAAATCACTATTCGAATCCGAATTCGAATCCGAATTTTTTTTAAAAATAATATCTGAATCCGTATCCGACGGATATTATTCGAATACGGATAATATCCGAATCCGAATATCCACTAAAGTTTTTAACTAATTGCATTATTGGTTAGACTACCTTTATAGACACCTTAGAAGAAATTCATATTCCCATTTTAGATGTGGGATAATGTTAAAAAAAATATACTTATTTTGAAAAGCCACATAAGGTTCAAAAAATATACTTATTTTGAAAAGCCACCATGTCTTTTATAGAAAGTTTGGTAGCAATTATTTTCCACATTTTAGATGTGGGATAAGAGTCAAAAGACTAAAAAAGATATACTTGTTAAGAAAATCCACCATGTCTTTTATAAACAGTTTGGTAATGATTCTTTTTTCAACTTTAGATGTGGGATAAGTTATAATTTTTAAAGAAGCAATCTTCTATATTTATGGACAATTTTTTAGTATTTTGTTTTGCTTTTTACGATGTGGGATAGCTAAAAAATATGTTTAAATAAAAAAAATTATATATATATATTTATACAATTTTGGATATCGGATATTTCGAATACGGATATGTCTATATCCATATCCGCTATTTTCGGATACGAATTCGGATACGAATATTATCCGTTTTCTTTCGAATACGGATATTATCCATTTTTTCGGATTCGATATCGAATATTTCGATCGGATATCGGTTTTTTCGGATTTTTTTGACAGCCCTAATAACAGTTATAGGCTTCTAGCAAATAAATACTATAGTAGTTTCATCTTTGTACGCTTTTGTTTATTATTTAACCGTTAGAGGTGGCAAACGGTCTGAATCGCGAACCATCGGAACCGTTTAAATCAGAACCACGGTTTGCGGTCCTGTCGGTTTGCTCCTTATGCGGTACTGCCGGTTTGCGGTATTTCTCTGCTTGTTCTAAATATTCTAGAAAATCCAAATTTCTTATTTTACATATTGTAATCCTACTTTCGGAATTGTTTGATTTTTTCGCAAATTTTTTCTATTTGATAAAAACACGTAAATAACGTTGGGATAACATTATGATAGCTCAATTAAGAGCTTATAATTTATCAAGTTATTTAATTGTTATAGTAATTTAAATTAGTTCTTTTAATTCTTATTTTATTAGTTGTTGTTAGTTGTTATTGCTTGTTATTAGTTGTATGTATTAGTCTAAATTTATTTTTTATTATTTGCGATATTAATTAGTTTCGATTAGTATTTTATTGCATATTTAAAAAAAACGTTGTTTTAAGTTTTAAAATGCCTATAAATCGTAGACTTACTAATACTCACCAATCCGCTAATTTTCACTTGTTATGAATCATGTTTGTGATAACCAAAACAAATTAATACTAACCAAAATGTAATAATAATTTTATAATCATTATTAAAATTACAATAGTAAAATTCAAAATTTAATATTAAAATTATAACAATATAACTTGTAATCTTTTACCATGATAAAATATGATTTTGGTTTACAAAATAATAAATAACATTTGTAATATTTAAAACCAAATCACAATAATAATATTCAAAATGTAATATTAAAATTATAACAATATAACTTAAAAATAATAAATAACACTTGTAATATTTAAAACCAAATCACAATAATAAAATTCAAAATGTAATATTAAAATTATAACAATATAACTTAAAAATAATAAATAACACTTGTAATATTCAAAACCTAATCAAAATATTAAAATTTAAAATGTCATATTAAAATTATAACAATATAACTTAAAAAATAGTAAATAACACTTGTAATATTAAAAACCAAATCACAATAATAAAATTCAAAATGTAATATTAAAATTATAACAATATAACTTGTAATATTTTTGCATGATAAAATATGATTTTGGTTTAAAAAATAATAAATTACACTTGTAATATTTAAAACCAAATCACAATAGTAATCAAAATGTAATATTAAAATTATAACCATAGAATTTGTAATATTTTAGCAATATAAGATATAGTTTTGGTTTGTAATATTAAAATGAACACTACTAATATTAGATCTAAAAACATAATAATAATATTCAAAATGTGATAATAACATAAGTAATATTTAAAATTTTGGACTATATAATAATTACAACACTTAAAATATTAATAACCAAAACAAATTAATACTAACCAAAATGTAATAATAATTTTATAATAATATGGAATATCTCAATATTTTTTAAATATAACATTTTGGTTATAAAATAAATAAAGCATTTATAATATTTACAAATAAACAGCGGTTTTTTACAAATAAACCGTGGTTTCGCAGTCCTGCCGGTTTGCAGTCCTAATGGTTTGCAGTCCTGCTGGTTTGCGGTCCTAATGGACCAGTTTTGCAGTTAAACCGCCAGTTCATAAACAGATTGTCAGCTTTGAACAGCGGTTCCAGAACCATTTGCCACCCCTAGTTATAGTGAATGTAAATACGTTTGTACGGTAATTGTTTTGTTTTATGTTTATTATTTAACAGTTATAGTGAATGAAAGTACGTTTGTACGGTAATTGTTTTAATGAAACTATTTTTTATATAAAAAGCTATATATTTATATGGGTATGGCTATATATATCCAAATGTGGTTTAAGTATACCCAAAAAATGCAGTTGATTTTTGTTTGATTTTTTTAGGACGAAAAAATTCTTGAACTTTTATTTAATATCCAAATTGCCACTAAGTAAAAAAATAGTAAGTATATCCTAGATATACCAAATTCACAAAACAATCCATTTGGATATGTATACCCAAAAAACACAACTCCCTACTAGATCAAACCCCATATTACTATAATTTTGTAAAGTTCTTCAAATTGTTTTTGAACATTCAAAGTTGACTCAAGAACATTCAAACTTTTTTCAATTTTTTATAAAAATTCTTCTAATAAAAACACAAAATCAAACATGAATCGACCGAAATTAAAATAAAAACTTGTTTATTAAAACACCCCTGTACCAGCCGGTACGCCCCCCTGTACCTATGGTGCGTTCAGCTTTCGCTGCCGGTCATTTTCCGGCCGAATTTCGGCTGAAAAATGGCCTCCAAACACCTTAAAATTATGATTTTTTTACCTAATTCAACCACAACCCTAATTTTGATACTAATACTAAGTTTGCATATTTTAGTTCGCCGGATTTTAGAGAGAAGTTGGAGGTTTTAGAGAGAAGTTAGAGATTGTAAGAGAAAAAATGAGGTGGATGAAAGTTAGTAAAAAAACCTTATATACCCATAAAAGGGTATTTTTGTCAAAATTTGGGTAAACTTATATCACCTTTGGGTAAACTCAAAATTGGGTATACTTAAACCACATTTGGGTATATATAGCTTGACCCTATATATATGTATATATATATATATATATATATATATATATATAATGTTTACAGGAGACCTACGGGTATGTAAGGCCCCGATACATAAATGAGCAAAACCTCTAAAAGGTACACCAACAAACTAAATAAACGGTTTGTTACATGGAGAAATTGACCTTTGTACCATGATACTGGTAACGAAGGCCCGTTATTACATGATGAGTGATGCTCGAGCCTAAGGATTG
This sequence comes from Limnanthes douglasii subsp. nivea, assembly GCA_036936605.1. Taxonomy (NCBI): domain Eukaryota; kingdom Viridiplantae; phylum Streptophyta; class Magnoliopsida; order Brassicales; family Limnanthaceae; genus Limnanthes; species Limnanthes douglasii. The sequence continues at coordinate 57,022,032 of JAUPFV010000003.1, read as the reverse complement.
TTTGTTCTTAAAAATTCGTGACTTTCTCTCCGCACAAATGTAGTAGGTGGTTGAACAAAAATCAATTTGCCGAATGGGGCTCATCTGGTTCTTTGAGGGATGTCATTTTCTTGCTTCAAAACTCCAAGAGTCTCAAGATGTCGGGGTAGAGTTGAACTGAAGATTCGTCGCAAGAGTCTCCTAGAGGGTAGCAGTATAAGGGCAAATGGTTAGCAGGTGTTCGAGTGTTTCATGACTAGTGCAGCAGAGTACGCAATCCGTTGGGGAGTCTAGGCCCCAACTAATAAATTTATCTCGAGTGGTGAGTTTACTATGGATAGCCATCCAGGTTATAAAGGAATGCATTCGGATGTAGAATTTATTCCAAATAAGGTTGAACTAGGAAACGTTGTTTCTGGAGGGTCGAATGACGGTATACGTGCTGCTGTTCCTGAAATGGGGCTTCGAGTTATTTGGGATCCAAAGGAATGTATCGTTTATTTCATACACATGAGGGAGATCTTCAGTCGAATTCCTTATTTCAGAAAGAGGGGGGTTTGCATATGTCGATTGGTGGCCCATGCATTTGCGAGCCAGACCCACCTACCATTACATTTAAGGTCGACAACTATGAAGATGTTGCTTAGACGAGAAAGATTTGTTATATTGGTGCCAAAACGGTTGATTAAGGAAGAAGGTAATAGTCAAGGATCGTGCCAAATAGAGGTGTCATTTTTGTTTCCCACCTGAACTTTATAAAGGCTTGCCACCTGGTTGCGAAGCTTAAGGATCTTTCTCCAGCACCAGTTGGTGCTGGAGGGGAGGAAATAGTCCAAGATTTTTTGTTTTTGATTTTTTCCGAGATGATCCATTGAGTCCATATATAATTTTTATTCTTGAGTAAAACTGACCAAAAAAATTTAGGACAGCCGCCTGATTCTAAATTTTTAGGTTCGGGATCCCAAGGTCGTCCTCATTCGTCGATAATGTGAGCTTATCCCAGGCGATCTTGGCACCATAGATTTTCATCTTGAAAATTGACCAGAGAAAGCGCCGAATTAGATGCAAGAGGTCATTAAGGACTCTCACTAGTAGGATGAAAATCGAGAACCAGTAGACTTGGCTGGCAAAGAGGACAGATCTTATCAGTTGAAGCCGACCTGCTTCGGAAATTTTTTTTGTCGTCCATGAGTTTATACGATTCGTAAGCTTGAGAAAGAGAGGTCTATAATCAGTGTAAGTGAACTGGAAGTGATTAATGGGACACCCAGGTATTTGACTGGTAAAGAGCCTCCAGAGAAACCCAATAAGCGCAAAATGGAGTCTTTTATGCGTAGACGGGTTGCAGAGAAGTAAATTTGACTTTTTTTTGTTTAGCTGGAGGCTGGACAGGTCAGCAAACTCGGTTAGGCCCTCGCAAATCAGATTTATCAAAAGAACATTTGTTTACTGAAAATCATTAGATCGTCCGTGAAGCAGGCGTTGATGATTCTAAGCTTATTGCACTTCCAGTGGAAACCGAAAGAGGGGTCGTGGCTTTTTTCTCCTGTAAAATACTTGAGAGGACATGCATAACAATGAAACAAATATAGCGGGAGAGGGGATCTCATTGTCAGAGTTCATTCTCTCCATGTGAGTAGCTAGTGGGTTTTTTAATTTATCATAATCATGGGGAAATCCATGGCTAATAAGTTGTCCAAGATGATTTCTCATCTTATGCTGTCAAAGGATTTCATGATATCAATTTTAAGAGTACATCTTGGGCTCTTTTGATTCGGCTGGTAGCCATGCATTAGTTCTTGTGTAAGAAGGATGTTGTTGACGCTGGAGTACCGCGGGACAAAAACCGACTGAGAATGGTCAATCAGGGAGGACAAAGATGACTTGATTCTATTGGCCAAATCTTTTGAAATAATTATATAAATGAAGTTGCAGCATGATATGAGCCGGTAGTTAGAAGATGAGAAATGGGTGTCCTTCTTGTGGACAAGAGTGATGAGAGTTTTGTTCCAATCATCGTTCATTTCCCTCTTGCGGAGGAAGTTCTTGACACCGACAAAGACATTCGGGCCTACCGTGGGCCAGTAGCCCTTGAAAAACCCCACACTAAAGCTATCAGGGCCATGGGATTTGTCGCTACCAATGTAAAAAATAACTGCTTTTATTTCATCATCAGAGACTGATTTAATCATTTCTGGTTTATGGTACGAAGAGACCGAGGTTTTAATAAGCGTTTTAATTCTTGGGTGACCAGGGTAGGTTGCTCGTCTTAGCATGCCCAGAAGGTTACGAAAGTGGTTGAATAAGGTGTTTGATATGAGTCTAGGGGTGGAGCACGTAGAGCCATCCGAGTTTGTGATAGAGAGGATATTGTTTTGGGCTCTGATACTATTATGGAAAAACTTTGAGTTTTTATCGCCAAGCTCTAACCACGTTTCTTTAGATTTCTTCTTGAGGAAAGATTCCTCAGCACGACTGTAGAGGATAAAGGTATTGGCAGCAGATTGATCGCCAGAGACGAGAAACATATCCAAAAGGTTGAGGGCCAGGGTTTGTTGAGCTTAGGCGAGGGAGGATTGGGCTTCCTCGACTCAAGGGAGATGTTACTGAACTCCCGCTTATTAAGGGAGGAGAGCGAAGGGGAGAGTCTAGCCAGCTTTATAATAATGGATTTTATGGATTTTTTTTAGCTAGGAAGGTTCCAACTAGTGGAAACCATGCTTTGAAAGCTAGGATGATAATTCCACATATTGAAGCCATAAACAGCAGTGAGGTTAAGGGTGATATTCTTGCTAATCGACTTAACTGTACAGTGCATGGTTTGAGTTGTGGAGCTTTGGATGGAAATATGGAAGACACTTGGGTTCCAAGCGATTCATATTCTACCATAATGGTAGTTGGTGTGATTGGTGAGAAAATACCACCAAAGTAACATGGCTTCCATGATTAGACTTACATTATTAATGTTGGCTTTAGTTTCAGGCAGGCAAATGGCATTGATGTTATTTGTAAAGATAAAATCACTAACATCCTTTTAACGGATAGGGTCATTTAACCCTCGCACATTCCAATAAGATAAACACATAAATTATATAATTAAATTTCAAAAACGAGGATTAGTACATGTTTAGGGACTCGCCATACATACTTGTTCTAGCCGAAGTGTATCTGAGATGCATTCTGGGTGATTTTATTTCAGCGGACGAATGATCCTTGTCAATTTTCCCAATCTGTCTAGCAACGAAACTGTTTGCGGTGATGATGATACTTTTAATCCAACTGGTCTTTTTTGTCATAGCGCAAAGAATGTCAAGGTTCAGTGGGGTGGCTGAATCACTATTACTTGAATATGAAATATCGGCGAGAGAGGGGTCGGATTCCATCATAGGCTATTTTCTAGTCTTCGGTGGGGGTGGTCGCAAGTGACGGTTCCATGGAATGAAGCCAAGCGACGGCAGCGTGACCGAAAGAGGTGCATTTGGATCAGATTGCGGAGAGGTCTTGAAACTCGTCCTGGATGACGTGTTCTTTTCCTAATAAGCTCATCATGATTGTCGACGGGAAGGCAGGAGAGACTTGCATGATAATGCAAATCATGGGGTAGTTTAACCTGGACCGGCTAGTTGTTTGGCTGTCAACATAAATGGTTCTGCCAAGATAACTTCCCAAGATACTTAGTCCATTTTCCGACCATAGCTCATGAGGAATTTCTTGAAATTTCAACCATAGAGGGTGACCTTTAGAGCTTCATTTGGCAATGTTTCTATGGGCTCCAAATGTTTGAGGAAAACCGGGTGGCTGCTAAAAAATATGAGGCTTTCTCGATCACTTCAGTGGCATTGTTGGCAGTGGAAAATTTAAAACAAATAGTATCCCAATGGTGTAGGCTTACATTCTTGAAGCCCGAATGTGCCCCATCCTTGGTTTGATAAGGTTTGGACATGCGAAGCTGCTCTCCTCTTGGACAATAAATATCCAGAGAGGCATTTCGCCTAGTCTTCTTTATTGCCAGAAATGACATGCTTTAGAAAAACTAGAAAGTCGTTGTCAACTTTGAAAGACGTGGTTTTCTCTATAAACATTGTGGATCAGGCATTTCCTTTATTTGAGATAATATTTTCTCATGATCTGATGGCGAGATGTGTAGTGGTTTGGGCAGAGACAGTCTGGTTGACATTAACTAGGGGGCAGATTCAGCGAAGAGTTGTGGTGGCATGGTGGTTCTGGATCCACGAGGTTTTCTGGTGGATGAGAGGTACCGAGGGTCTGCTCGGAGTTGGGACGAGGAATTGGGGCGCACACCTATCAATTGGTGGATTTTTTAGCCACGCAAGATGGGGTAGCCATTACGGTTTCTGCTCGGAAATGACACGGGGAAACTCCCTGGGGTCAAGATGGGATTTAGTCTGGGGAGGGGTGGATCAGATGGGCCCACAGTGTGAACAACGGTGGAAAATATATGTTGGGCTGGAGGCAGGGTCTGAGATTTCTTAGGATGAAGGGCAGATTTCTGGAGAGTTTGGACGATGGTTGTTAAAATTCCAGTGGGCTGGGGGTTTACAATGGCAGGATGGGCGGAACAGGTTGGGTTAAATAAGTATTTGCTAATGATGAATGTATTAAGCGTTGAGGAATAAGGGGGTAGTGTGGATAAGGAAGAGGACAGGGTAGGGGCAAGCAACAAATGCAATGGGTTTGAAGAGATATCCACGTGCATGGGTGAAGTTTTGTCACACACATGTAAGAGGTTTACAGTACCTTGACTTTCAGAGGCAGCAGGATTAGTGGAAGTTAGGGGAGAGAATATTAGGGCTTCTGAAATACCTTAGGGTTGCTGGCGAGTTTTGGTAGACCGGTCTGATCTCGGGATGGTCGTTGTAGCACAATCATGCAACAAGGCGATCTTAGAAAAAAGAGTTTGGCGAGACTCCAGGAAAACAAAGAGAAGCATCCAGGGAGATGATGACGCGGAGGAGGTTGTCATTCCCATCGAGAATGGCCTGGAGTTGTTTTGCTTTCATCGAGGAGGGAGATGAAACATTTCGGATGGGTCTTCCGCATTAGAGGCCTGTATGTTGAGTCTTGGCGAGGGAGGAGACAAAGAGAGCGGTGAGATATCCATCTTTCGGCGGATATTGTCTAGGATGCGATTATTCATGGCGGAGAGCATAGCGGGGCTAGAAACCCGAGGAGCAAGGCCGTGCATGTTAGAGGATCGGGGTAGAGAGGCATAGATCAAAATGGGGAGGCCAGTCATGTTTGACAATGAGGAGGGGAGATGGAGGGTGGAGTCGAGGATTTTGTTTCGAGAGATAGGGTAGTACTCGGGCCATCAGGTCGGGATATTTCAGTGGGTGCAATCGAAGGGGTTTTTCGTTGAAATGAGGGGTAATGTTTCTATTGGGGTGGCGAGAAAAGAATATTCTTCTGATTTCGACCATGGTAATAAAAGAGGAGAATAAAGATATTAAGTTTAAGGGTTGGGTAGAGGGGACGACGTAAGTTAGGGTTAAGGAGAACTGAAGAGTCTGCTTATAACTACGAGTGATGGGCAGAGAATCGAAGGAGTTGCGAGAATTTAATGGGGTGATTGTGTGCAAAGACATAATTAGAGTCACCACGATCGAGGAATAACCGTCGGACCTTTGGAGTTTCTGCATGAAAGAGCAAACTCTAAATAAATTTAGTCGGGAAATTGAAATAAATATTTGGAGAACAAAAGACAACAAGGCTTTGAGGTTATGATTTCTCTGATCGGCAAAGATCAGATGAGTAAAGAATGGTCCATCAAAGAGATTGTAGCCTCGTTTCAAAGTCTGACAACTCCAATTGCATGCAGCAGAAAGAGGTGAGTTATTATTTTCGATGGCCTGGATCGCGAAGGCAATGATGTAAACATCACAGCCGATCACCAAAAAAGAAACTTCAAAACGGATTAAGGGGTAGAGGCAGTGGGACGAGAAACCTCCACATAACCAACTCACAAACACTGAAAAGACAGAAATTGATCGAATGATGTAGGTGATCCTCCTCAACATCAAGCATAGAAGCTTGTGTGAGGGGATTTGGAAATTTTTTGTTAAAAACAGAGTTGAAATTTGAGGAAATTATGAGAAAAAAATAGAAGATCTAGAAAGAATTTATCTTAGTAAAAGAACTCTTTAATTGATAACAGTTATGATACTAATATTTTATCTAAAAAAATTCTTAAAATTGATAATCCTTAAAAGAAAAACACATAAATATATCAAACAACCTAAAAATATGCTACTATTATTATTATTATTTTTTAAGAAAACTAAATTATTTGTATTAAAATTATAAATAGTATCAAAGTATCAATATAGTTATTCGACCAAAAATAATATTAATATCTTCATATTAAAATTAATATAAATTTTAATATTTTTTAAATTTATGCATAAATTTTTAAAATATTCCTAAAATGGTAAAACATAAAATAAACAGGATAATAATTTTGAATTATTATTTTCAAATTATTATTAAACAAACATAACATTTTAAGATTGAAAATAAAACTACTTCCAACCATTACATAAAAAACGTATCAATATATTTTTATTCTCGTTTAGTACATGATGTGTGGTAAGTTTTGGTGTGGTCTATTTCTGGCTGAGGGTAATCTGGTAAAGTGTTTTAAAAAGTGTTTTGATAATTTTGTGGTGTTTCGTGTTTAATGTGTAGAGTAAAGAGATAATTAAGGTGTCTACGAGTATTAAATTCTGATCACCCTCATTAATGAAAGTGGTTGGGATATTTATACTTTAATTACTGACACATGGGCTTATTGGGTCGGGTCATGAAACTGGGTCGAATTTAAGGACCCATTAGTAATATAGTTTTAAGTTGATTAGCAACTAGCTTACTCAAAAGTTAGTACATTTGTCCTCTACGAATATTTTGTGAAGTAGTTTAGCCTGAATTTCCCTTCGGATTTATTTGTGGCATAGTGTCTGAAAAATTCGAACTCATTAGTAGCCTCTTTTTAGGTCTTGCAAAAGATATTTGGAAGAGCTAAAACTCAAAAAATTAACACCAACTTTGTTTGATCTGCCTATGTTGTTCGAACTGCAAAAATCTCTTTTCACAAGTGACCATGTTCGAACTTCATCAGAACTGATTTCTCATCTCAGAATTCTAAGAGTTTTTCTTGAGTCGTGGGACACGTTTCAAGATCTAGTTCGACCTCCCAGCCGTTTTTTCTCCCAGATTATCGCACCTACTAGGCCTAGAAATTTACCTAGGTTTCAATTTTTCATACGTTGTGCAGCTTTTAATCATTGCGAAAATTTGATCCATCTTCTCCTAGGTAACTGCTACTTTTACTTTTATATATAAACCTTTCTATTGTTTCAGTGTCTTCCATAATCAAATTTTCTTAAAGAGAAAGTTGAGTGCATCTTTAAACTTGTTCTTGAGACATATATGTTCACAGCCAGAAACGTCTTAGTTAAAGGAGGTTGGTTGAACTTTTCGGAATTAGAGAGAGCACAGAAAGTAGCGAGGGACAAACGCATTGCTACTCGTTTTCCTGCTTCTCCAAGAGAGAAAGGTAATCAGCCCAAGCAGAACGCCGATCAAGGGTCGTCTTCTTCAAAAAACCCTAGAACTAGAAAACTTTCATTCATAACAGGCCTTTCACCTCTCCCATCTGGTTCCTCAGTCCAAGAATCCTAAAACCCTTTACCCAAAAAAAAAACCGTTTCCGGTGTCAGGAAACCCTCACCGTTTATTGCAATGGGATCGGACACAGAGAAATTACCAAATAAGCTAACTCATCGCAGGGTTACGCGTCAATCCAAAACCAAATCCACTCCCACATCTTCAAAACCCTCCAGTTCGGAGGTAGCAAAGGTTGTTCCACAAGTTAAAACATCCGGACAGAAGCCTCCACTAGATACCAGAATATCAGAAGTGTCGTCAGCACAACCTTCTGAGGAACTATTTACAAAACCAACCGAACAGCCACCATCAAAGGAGTCAGAGCAGCCTCTTTCAAAAACATCTGAACAGTCTTCCTCTATGATGGAAGAATACATGGAGGACGGCATAGAGGAATCCACTTTCGAGGTTGAGGCGTCCGGTCAAACAGGGGATACAACCTTAGATTAGAAAGGCAAAACCAAAGTGGCCATGGCTCATCCGGACGTTATTCCAGAGAGTTTAGAGGGCAAAGTGGGTCCCTGTTTTAAGAAGCTAAGTGTCAAATACCTGGTGGCCCTTCAAAATATCAACTATATGTATACCCACACAGTTGAGTTGGGTCGGATCCGTACTAAATGGGGGATCCTGGAGTCACTAATGGTGAGGATCCCTGTTACTTCAGATACCCCAATGGACTACAAGTTGAATGAGGTGGTTGTTTACACCGAAGTACTAAACTGGGGACTTCGCTTCCCCTTGGATCCAGAGATTGTCAGATATTTTCATCTGATCAAGTTCTGTCCTAGCCAACTGAACCCCAACGCTTGGTAGACCCTCCTAGCCTGCATCATGGCGTCCAGGTTGTCTAACATTCCACTCTCGATGGAACAGTTTGTTGTTGTGGCAAGCTTATGCAAAAACCATCAAATCCCATTTTACTATAACAACATGGAGAATAACTTTAAAGTTATGGATGACCTCATGGTGTCCGAAAAACCTTGGAGGATGCAGTTCCTCTTCATTAGTGGAACTTGGGAGAATGACAGGAAAATCAAGGCTGAAACAAACCTAAGCCTTATAACCAGTCGCTGGAAGAGCACTGGTGAGTTCTTCTTACCTTTTATTTTATCCTTTAAGTTAATATATTTTTTATTTGTAATAACTGATGTTCCTCTGTAGTTCTTCCGAATGAGTTTTTGGGCTATCTAGAGGCAAGGCAGAATACTTGCGCCAAGCTAAATGCTTGGACTTCAGAGAACTGGGGGAATGCCTTTCATAATTGTTTCAAGTCAGGAAATTTTGTAAGGTCTCACATATGGAACACCACAAGCAGAAGAGATCTTACATGGGAAGAGTTAACCAACCCCCCTCCAGCTGATGTGATCATGAAGAGGACAGAAGCCAAGAATGTTAAGTTGTATCTTGCTTCCAGGCCAAAGCCCCTAACAAAATGAAGAATAAGAAGAGGAAAGCCGACAACAAACTTAGCCTAAACAACTACAGAGGGAACCGGTTCGGAGAACCATGGATGCATCAATGCGGCTTTGCTAAAAGCAATGAAGGTAACTGTAAAGGAATCCGGAGGATCAAAGAACCCACCAAGTCCTCCTAAGAAATACAACAAACGCAATCTCATCTTCTCTATCAGTTCCCGAAAAAAAAACCCAAAACTAATATTTGTTTCTCCATTTAGATTAAACTTAATTCATGTAACAAAAGACCACCAATATCTCATATTGGCGTGCAATGACAGTTGGAGAAGATAAAGAGAGATTAGGATGATCCGCTCTCTGTTAGCAGACATGCACCCAACGCACTGGCAGGCCCTGTATTCGAATGTTCGAGTATCTAACCCAGAACCCAAACTTGAGCCCCTAAAATCATTTAACAATTCCACAAGTGGGGTAGTCGAACCCTTAGAACATTGGTCGAGCACCTCCAATGGATCCATAGGGCTATCCACCAACTATATACAGGACCTATACCCCCTCCCAATGTAAATCATTTAAGGTTTAAAGTCAAAGCAGCACTTCGGTCGTGGGTCTGCAAGCAAGTGTAGAAAATGGTATTCTCACCGTGATCATTTCATATCTGTCTAAAAGATTCAAATGATATTTTCTCACCATACCATATAGAAAAAAGAGATATCTCGCATGTCCGAGTCGTATCTAACCCAAAACCCAAACTTGAGCCCCTAAAATCATCCAACGGTTCTACAAGTAGGGTAGTCAAACCCTTAGAACATTGATCGAGCACCCTCGTTGGATCTATAGGGCTACCCACCAGCTATCTACAAGAAATACACCTCCCTCCCCTCCCCCTCCCCCTCCCTCGGTGATGGCCCAACTTAAACCTAGCCAAGAACTATAAAGTGTGCATTATTTTATTAAAGCGTTGCATCCCAAGTATATTCGCAATACAGAGATTGAATTTAAAGCTGAACATAGTGCACATTTGACATTTGATTTTGAAAATTTATTAGGATACCTTATAAGTGAAAAGTGCATTAAGGAAGGCCCATACACATGTGTCCAACCTAGTAACATAGAACCTTCTCAACATCAAAGAGGTTCAAGTCTTGGTAAGAATACTTGCTTCCCAACCCCAATTTATTTCATGCTCCTCTGAAAGATACTACCCCTTATTCTAGATAATTAAAAGGATCGGTCGTTGCAACTAAATTTTATAGTGAAACATGGAACTCATTAGAATAAAAGAGTTATTTTCTTAATGGAGGTCCTAATAAAGTCACAGTCGGATGAGTTTATATTTTTGTATATAGTTGTGTATGGTTATGCGGTTAACACAAAACTAATTATATACTAAGTTAGTAAGTCCTTCTAATGCTAAGAAAATCAATTTAGAGTTGAATAAACTAGCCTTAACTTTAGTAGTAGCAGTCATGGAAATGAGGCTTTACTATCAAGCTCACACCATCATAGTTTAAACGTTGCTTCCTTTAAATATATAATGCATATATGGCAAGATGACGAGAGGCTTGTTAGAGTTAGGGAAATTTGATATGAATAGAGTTATATGAGATACAATACAGTGGCCATTATCTTTGACAAAGAATTCTGAACTAACATGGAAAGTTTGGACTAATAAGTGATTAATAACTCAGGATTTGGTCCAGAGGAAAAACTTGCTTTCTTGTATGGAAACCAATCCCTCAATTATGGTTTTGCTGACTCAAACAATAAAACCAAGTATGAAACCACCAATAGCGGGACTGAGACTCACTCACCTTTGTAGGAGTGAATCTCGTCAACAACAAGTCCCTCAGCCAAGCAGAACCTAAAAAGAACAAACTCATCTTATATATGAGAGATATTTTCCACAAATAATATTTTTTTTGAACAAATCAACAAAATACCAATATCATAGAACGCAATAACATATGTATTTGCCTCCTCAAATTGTGCATACTCACCACCATGGGTGGTTTTGTAGGATAATTCAATCATTGAACCTAACAGTAGAATATTAGGTGGATGGTTGAATATCCAAAGTAATATTCATCGAAAATGAGGGAGGGGCAACTCACAACCTGGCATCCAAGCATACCTTACAGAATGTATAGTTCCAAAAACAAATAAAAAGCCAAAGCATCAAGATTCAAGCATCACTATATGTTAATTAGCATATATTTTATACTAATAGGGTCTTATTAAACCCTTCTTCCAATATCTAGGTCTAGATGAGTCATCATTCGTCTTACAAAACTTCATCAAGAAGAAGATAACGTCTATTGTGGCTACAAGATGTTTCATAAATGAGTCTTTGTGGAAGAATACTTTTAGCCTACCATCTTGGCAGAAGTAAAAGGTTTAGTCAAACACTATCACACATGTTAACATATTCTAAACTCTATCTAGACCATAGCAGACCCTCTCAAGAGGGTCTCAAAGATGATCATATTTCGTAGATGGGGTTGGATATCATAATTCCCTTTTTGAAGGCCTTAGACGGTATGCAGTGGTACCCATAGGTAGTGGTGGATTACTCCTCAGAGTGGGCGGAAGCATATCCCTAGCCAAAATCAAGGCAAAATAAATGATAAATATATATTGCTAGTATTGATGCCTCGAGCCATCACCGCGTGTTATAATCTGCAGTTATAAGACACTGATCTAACATTCTCTTATTGAACCCGATGTATTAACAAACAGAACCATCATGGAAGAAATCAAACATGTCTTAGAAGGTGCAATCAGGAGGTAACCAGACTTTCTACAATAGGTATTTTGAGCATAATGAACCATTTTACTATCACTACTTCCAAAATTCCATTGGCTATGGTTTATATGATGAAAGTTGTATTTCTCGTATATATAGATATATCTTCGTTACAAATATCTAGCTATGACAAATGAACAAATGTGAAACGCTAAAGATCTGAATTGGACATGATTGAAGAGAAATTAATGAAAGCTCATTTATGTACAGAGCACTATAAAAATATAATGAGAAATAGATATGACTCCAAGCACCACATCTAATATTTTGAAGTTAATGACAAGATACTCGGTAAGCTCGGTTCAAACTGGTAGATAACCTATGCGATATCACCAAAGGTCACCAGGGTCTTATGAATTATTGAATACAGAGGGTCATAATATTCCTTACCCTTAGAACATAAAGCCTAAATTTGTAAACCTCTTAGGAAGTATTACGCGCGTTCGACTCTCCTTGTAATATGTAAATAATTTAAATGTTTAAGATGCAGTATTTACTACCTCGATGGTGTAATAAGTTTTTAGCGATATATCTCACATTAATAAAATATGTTTCTCATTTTATGTATATGTTTGAATAAAAAAAATTAAGTATAGGTTTTAACACCTTAGGGAGCTTTGAGCTCTCACAACCAATTCGTTATTTTAGTAATATTCTCCAAATACAGTTCAAACATTGCAATAAGGCTGAATATACTTCTTTTAAAACTAATCATTTTACTTAAACTAACAAATTCACAACAATTTGTTCTCGTTGTTTTACCAAAGATAGTTCAATCCATTATGAATTAAAGGCAATAAAGTACAGTCTTCACTCAAGTGAAGTAACAAAAAAACACTTCATTCAAAACAACTAAAAATACTATGTGCATGTTCCTATACCGATGATAATTCCAACCTTTAATACATTAAGGTTATCAAAGAAACAAACATTCATTACCATGAACCAATTGACAAAGTATTCACCCAAAGAAATTGACAATATATTTCTCTTTCTCCACCACCAAGGTAGTTCCAAACCATTAATACATTAAAACTACAACTTTATCTGTAGAAATTCTTATTCAAATAACATTATCATGAATCCAAAGATAAATACAAAAAATCTTATGAGCCAATGATATAAATAAGACATAAAAGATAAAGACTCAACTCGGATTCTTGGTCAGACTACTAACCTGAGGCAAACACTTAGTAGATTTTCAAAATCTAGAACAAAAGAAAATATCATCATCATAAGTTAAACAAAAAAAATAAATTTTAAAAGATAAAAAAAATTAATATTAAAATGCCATGGTTGTTTAATGTCTTAGTTTATATATAAAAATAATCATTATTTAAAGTAGGGCCCATATAATCGATAATAAGAATAATACATGTAAAGATTATTGGTTTTGATCCCCGACCTATGTAGAAGAATAATCTTAGTCAATTGATTTGGCATCGACTTGAGGAAGATCGTCGTTAACCACCTCGACCTCAACTTCAAAAAGGGTAATATTGGCTACATTAATCTCAACTGTGCGAAGACGTCATCAAATAACTTGGTCTCGACTGAAGATATTCATCAACAACCTCAAAATTATTTGGAGGGAGGGAACTATTGTCTTCTTCCAATCATGACGTTCAATTTCTCCTTTGTTATTCGTTGGTTTATGTTAGGGAGTCAATAATATATGACCAAAACCAATCAAAATTCAAGACTTTATGGTGGAAGCTAAGCACCAAGTTAGCCTCCTGAGTTTGGATATCTTATGAGAAGCCTCATGTCCGGCTTTTTCTATATTTTTTAGTTTGGTCTTGTGGCTCTCACCCTCAATCTTCAATAGTTATTCAGATTATTAAAGAGCGTATTTAACTTGTTGTATACCCTCGTTATGGTGAAGGTCATATTTACCAAATGCTAAGGTGTGAATATCTCAAGAGATCTTCAAAGTTCTCACAAGTTTTTAAGTTAACTACAAGATCTTATGTCTTCCAATGATATTAGTTTGAACGGAAAACTGTCTTTCAACTTTAATAACCTTGATTTTCACTTCGCAGTTTCTTTCAAGCGACTCGACCACCATCCCTAGTAGAGATTGAAGGTCTAAAACCATATAATCTTGATCAATCATAGCTTATTAGAGCATCATGAATTAATTAAAATAGTATGTAAAATCAAACCAAATTTAGACTCAAATCTAAATCATTGAGCAAAAGAAACAAAAAGTGAAAACAGTTACGTCGATGTGAAGGTTCATCTGTCTTCCCACTGGATCGACCTATGGAAGATAAGAATAAAACTATTTAGTCACAACTGAAGCGATAAAGTTGGTAAAAACTTATGCCATTCGCTCAATGGGCATAGAGTCTTCTTCAAGTTGCTTCTAGAGTTCATGGTTAAATGAAACTTCTTGTTAATATAGCTAGGATGAGGTTCTGGCTATAACAACCTTGCATTGCTCGTGGTCGAACGCCTCTTGATACTCGGGATCTTGCCTCTCTTTTTTGTTGGAATGCTTCAACGTCGGGGTCAAATGATGTCAAATGATTATCTAGTTGATTGAGATCTGAAGGTTGAAGATAATATTATTGATAATTTAGTAAAATATATTTGAATAAATAAATATAATATTACAAACGAATAAAATAATAGAGTAATGAAAATTAGAAAATAAGAAGATCTTAAGAATCTTTATTTCATCAGAATCAATAGATTCTGAACCTGGTGAGGTAAAAGCTCACCTAACAAGTTGCATTTTAAATATAAGATGTAAATATTGTAAAAAAAGACAACATAATATGAACTTGATAAACTTTCTAAATTATACTTGTATTAATTTTGTAAAGATGATTACAATTAAGACACGTTGTTATCACTATTATTTTAGTCTCTAATTTTCACCATCTTATAATTGAGTCATTTAATTCTTATATAGTAGTGTTCATTCGAGGGAATCCTAGGTAGGCGTCTCCTCATTGGTGCAGCTTTTTTGACATTCCAAGTGCTTTGGCTAAAAATGTTAAATAAAGAATGAACATACATATTTAAACAAAATTTAAGTCCATCTAACCCATTAATCTAATTAGCTAATAAATGGACCAGATTTATCTTGTAAAAGAATAGTCGGGATGCAATCATCTTCAATGATCATGATCTTCACAGTTAAAACAACTATAGTATGCATTGTCAGGGTAATGATGATTGCCCATGTGAGCGACACGTGTTGAGTGACTCTTCAATTCTATACTATGTGTCAATCATATACATAGGTTTCATCATTACTTCTATAGAACAAATATTCGACCTTATTATGTTACCTCAAACGTTAAAAAAAATTGACCACTCAAAGTTTGACATGACTAGCCAGCTACACCGCGAACTTTAAATAGTTTGACTAGTTATAAGCTTGGCATGGCTAGTCAATAAAGCTTTGGTCTCAACTTACTTCGACAATCTTACTATTTGTTTGCTTTTCGTTGTGGCTTGGCTAGAAAATAATCAATTGTTGCTAATTTTTAAATGTATAATATTTTTCTTTACTCATTCGTCATACTTCAAAAGGACTATTAGGACTACCTTCATAAGAATAGTGAAACTAGTTTTGAAGTAAGAGTTTTAAGCTTCTACAAATCTAAACCCGATTGTGAATCTTGTTTACGAGATAACAAGTTATTGGGAAATAAAAAATCATGGAAATTTTATTCACATAGGTATTTTTTCTTCTTCGGAAAAATAAAAAAAAAACCTGGAAAGGTTTTAGCCATCAAAGGTTTTAACAAGATGGATGTGAGGACATTATACCTAAAACGTTCTATGAATCCACCCATACTGTTTTAACAAGATATGTCTGAAGACATCAAAACTAAAAATCGCATGAATCCAACCATAACTACATCGGTAGTTTGGTTGGACACACAAATCAGTCTGCCATATACAACTCTTACCACACAACCAGCTCGGATAAATTTCAACGAAAACGTTCAAACATAATTCAAATGACTTAAACTCAACAATGACTCAATCAGCAGAGAAACACCCAAAGTTGTAGCCATTTTGATCCTCTCGGATTGACTATAAAAACTACTAAAATGTTATTAAACATAATGGCTTAGTATATTGAGTATGAACCTATTATATAAGACTTTAGACAAAACAATCTAATAAACTTTAAGCCTACTGTAAATTTGAAAAACCTTAAATCGTGGAGCTGCTTCAAACGATTTTCGGTTGAAGGTTAGATTAACATAAGTTTAATCCGCAAATGATAATACTAAAGGTACAAGACAACTTTTATAATTACAAATGATGTCTTTATTCGTAAAGAGTCTCAATTTTTCTTTAAAAAAAACATTTATGCTTTATAATTTTTTGTTTACTCTTGCTTTTTTAATATTGTCTATATCATCACACGTTCACCACTACTCGTGTTCGGCCATCACTTTTTTATCCACTTAAATATATTTTTTCTCTTACTTTTTCTATCACCTCACTCTACTACTTCACTAATTTGTTCAATATTTTCAACATGTTATGGTCGTCTCGATCAGTCGTCTTGCACGAGTTTGAAACTTGAAATCCCAATCTTTAACTCTGAATCCGACCCAAAACATATCATCAAAAATAATTAATAAAAAAATAGTACAATAATTTATAAAAAAAATTAAAACACAGTTTATTTTGTAATCAATTTTAAAAAATAAAATAAAAAAATATCATTTAACGGAATATTATCCTCCAATTGTTTTAGTTTTTTTAGTTCAAACTATACACTTAAATTTTAAGTTTCGTAAACTAACAACTTCTTATTATTATTATTATTATATTCCTAATATAAATATTTTCTAACATAAATCGAAATAAGTTGCAAATAATTTAAGGGAAATTGCACCTAAAGTACCCAATCAACTATTCAATTGTCATATAGTACCCAAGGTTTGCACAATTATCACTTAATACCCAACTCAACTACCTAATTGTCACTTAATGCCTACTATTATTTTAATACCCTAACTACCCTTAACCCACTATATAAGCATAATTTTCTGTTTTCTTTCTATTTTTTTAGATTTTTGAAGATTTGGATTTGTTAGCCATTCTAACCACCTAACCCTACGAACCACCAAGAAGCACGATTGAAAGAAAAATTGTGGTGATCGGAGCGTTAGAAGGTCTGTTTATTTATGTAGGTTGTAGTGTAAAACCTATCTAACCACTGTTTTCTACGTACAGGAACTGATCGTGCTTTTTGGAATCTGTTGTATTACAAGTTTTCGTGTTGCTACTTTCAGGTAATCATAATTACCTACCAATTTCGAAGTTATTTGTTGGTTTTCTCAGTTGGAATAGGTTTTATTCTACTGTTTTTAGACGCCATAGCCTGATTTCGAGCTTTTCTCTATTTTTTTGTTTTTTGTTCCAGTGATCTGTGCTTGTTTTTTTAATATTTGTCGTGATATACTCATGTCCTTGTTTCTGATGCTATATACTAATTTTGTAGTGTATTAGATTTTTATTTTGGACGTTAAATATGTGTAGACTATGAGTTTTAGTTGTCCAAGCGTTCGACACAATATGCGAATTGTTTAATGTATTCAATGAGGAAGATGCTAATTGTGTTATCAATTCGCATGGTTACGTGCGAATTACATGAAACAATTTTAAAATATACTTACAAATATGCTGCGAATTGTATGGAACTCCAACGTAATATATGTTCAAACATATATCAGGACTCTTAGTTGTTTCTAAAACTCAGGATGGGTTGCGAACTGTGTGGTACTATTAAGTATTGCATTTTAAAACAAATATCAGGACTTTTAGTTAATTTTGCGATTCGCATGATATGATGTGAACTGGGTGGAACTTTTAAGTATTACATTTTCAAACAAATATCAGGACTTTTAGTTACTTTTACGATTCGCATGATATGATGCGAACTGTGTGGAACTTCTGGTTAGTGTGAGTGTACCAGTTGATTTACAGACAACTCTCATGAGAGGATGTGAATTGTATACAGTTCGCAAGAAAGGATGCGATATGTTTGATGCAGTAATAAATAACTTGCACTTTATTTTTGGGATTAATAACTAATAGCTTGTTCGGTGCAGGGTAAGTTATGTCCAAATCACGAGTTTGTATTTTTAAACATGGTCACCAAACCGCAATTGTGCCTTTCACAGAGTCTGAAAGCTTTCAAAGTATCCAAGCTTATATGGAGAACACATGGGAGGATCTTGTCACAGGTGACTACCTAATTACCTACTTATGCGGGGATCACAATAATTGTTTCTTTAATAACCAGAAGGATTTTGTTGGGTTGGTGTTATATCTTGATTTGGAGCGTTTAAAACGGGTTAGGTTTCTCATAGAACAGCATGTCTTCGATAAGGGTTCTGGCGATAAGTGTTCTGGTGAAAAACGTTTTGGTGATAAGAGCTCTGGTGGTAAGGATTGTGGTGTAAAGCGTAAAGAGCGTAGCTTGAGTTTGGGAGAACTATCTCTTGATCAACTAGTTAACGAAGAGAGTAGTAACTGATGAGTGAATAATTGATTAGGGAATATATTTAGGATCTTTGCACTAGATGTGACTAGAGAGAGAAAGTGTAGAGAGATAAAGTAAATCCAGAGAAAATATTATTCAATGCCCTTTTTTAGGCAAGTGGGTCACCCTTTTATACTAAAATAAGGAGGACCCATTTAAGCTCTTAGTGGGCCGCTCACCACATATCAATGATTTCCCTCTACTACTTTTATCTTTACACATTAGTCCCTGATTGACTTTGCATGCCCTTTAATTACATCTAATATTTATTCATTATGTTTCTACCCCTCTAATCGAGATCGGCGAATTCCGCCCTTATTAGTAGCCCCCCAGTCTTCGGGAGCTTTTGTGAGCGGAGACTTGTAAAAAGGCCATCGCCACCCGTCCGATCCCTTATCTAGCTTTGGGCCTCGTAAGTTCTGACTGCTCGATGCCCGAAGTCTCCTCACCGGCAACACTCCCGTGCCTCCTACTTCTATTCTGCTGAGATTTTCATCCTGGGCTTCTCGTGATGGGCCTATCCTTCTTTCCGCTTTCGGCGTTACCGGCCCACAGTGTTGATGGGTTTGTGATGAGTTGCTTATGTCAGCCCGTGTCAGTCGGTGGTCGACACGCGTCTTGGGCTAACAGGTCACCCTTCTGTCAGACTAGGCTCCTAGTGAGACTCTTCACCTTCCCGCTGTCTTTTCGTCGATTGGTATCCCCCGATCTTTCAATCCAGCCTATAAATACCCCAGAGTTCTTGGTGTCTCTCAGAGGCATTTTAGAGAGAGAAAACGATGTCCGACCATTTCTAGAGAGAGAGAGAGAACTTGTTCGACCCTAACTCGTTCTGGTACGTTCGTTGCATGAAACCCAAAAATTCGCAGAAAAAACCGACCAAGAAAAAGAGATCCGAGTGGAGCTTTGAAGAGTGGTCTAGTATCGGCGACCGAGCAGAGGAGTACCGACGCGCTGGTCTGATCTGGGGTTCTAACTCCAAACCTTTTGTTCCCGCTCCGCTTCCTCACGACCCTGTTCTTGCCACCCCGGTTCCCGCAGAATCGTTCCTGGTATCCGACCTTCCGGTTTCTCCTATTCCCGAGGCTAGCCTGTCACCAGAACCCATTACCCTTTCCTCTAGTGACAGTTCCCATTTTTTCGCAGTCGGGCCAAACAATCCGACCTTACCGTCCGTCAACTCGCCCTCTTCCCGACGTGCCCGTAAATCCACACTCTTGATAATGGGAGAAGACGATCTATCCAAGTGCTCAGCAGGAGGTAATAGTCCCGAAATGGTTCAGCTTACACCCTCGATTAGAGGGATTCGGACCGGTATTAACACTGCGGTCACTTTTTTAGGTTTGCCCAAAATGCGGCTAACACCCGAGCAAGTGGAGGAGGCTCATAGGAACATGGCACGCGACGCTGCCGAGGCTTCTTCCTCCCGGGTCCGACCATCCGAGACAGATGCCGCTACTGCCCGCAGCTCTAGTCAAGTCCCAACCCAAGAAGCTGGAGAGTCGGAAGTCGACGTTGCTCCCACGGGGGTTTGTATTGCCGCAGCTGGTCACGCGGCTAATAACCAGGATGACCCCTTGCCCGAAGCGGTTGAGGCTGCCATTTCGACCAAGTACTTCAGCTGGCTTCTAACCAGGGACGTGGTCTCTCTCTTCGAGGGGAAGTATCTTTATTTCCCCGAGGCCGATCATAGGGATTTACTGACCCGCTGGGGGATCCCTGAGTGTGTCAGCGTCTGGTTCCCGACCCCAGGGGAGACCCCCGTCCACGTCAGACCTAGAGAGATCGTGGTATTCACCGAACTGTTCAACTGGGGTTTGCGTTTCCCCTTGGACCCTGAGATCGCGCTCTATTTTCGCACCCTCCAAATCTGCCCGTCGCAGCTGACGCCAAATGCTTGGTATACCTTAATGTCCTGCATCATGGCTTCCCGCCTTTCAGGCCAGGTTATGCCGATGGAGGAGTACATCGCCATGTCGGGTCTGTCCAAGTCCCCGAAGTCCCCATTCTTCTACTCTTCTCTTGGCAATAAGTGGAAAATTGTCAATGACTTCTTGGAAGGGGACAAGGGGTGGAAGCATCGGTTCGTCTTTTTGAGCGGGTGTTGGGAGAATGGCCTTCCATACTCTCCGGAGAACCCGAGGCAATTGCTGCGGACCTGGGTCCATGATGGTACTACCTTCCCCTATGTATATATATATATATATATATATATATATATATATATATATATATATATTATTTATTGTCTATCGTTTCTTTGCGTAGTGTCGAAAGACTGGCTGCAGGGGGTGAAGAAGGACCACTCGGAAGCCGCGGAAGTCACTTTCGCGGTGCTGAAAAACTATGCCCGAAGGAATTGGGGTCGGGGCATGCACCGCACTTTTATGGATAAGAACTTGTTCATGAGCAACCTCTGGCGGTGCTCATCCGGGGCTCTTACCATTGAACAGCTGCGGGAGCCTCCCAGTCTGGACGACGTGCTGGCCCGAACCGGGCGTCCCGGGTACATACTATTTCTGCCTAAACGCAACAAGGCGCCGAGTAAGCGCCCAAAGTCAGACGACGACGAGGCAGTAGGTGAACCGGTGAGGGTAGCGGTGCCCGAGGCAGGACGACTGGACGCGAGCCCCAACCCGGCCGCGGTGCAAAAGAAGAGGAAACGTGCAGAGGCGGGGGGGGGGGGGTCGAAGTCGAAGAAATCCTCAACTGTGGTAGGGGATCGGGCGGTGGTTAGCGCCGGGTTGGGGGCCTCAGGGCCTAAACTTGTGGATCAAGTTGATGATGGAGTAGATCCCGCGGGGGACGACGTAGTGTTGATTCCAGACGACACTGAGCCCCCCCAAGCTGCTAACCCGGACGCCCCTTCGTCAAGTGGCCCCAAATTCCCGGTGCTGACGATGCTTGGCAGCCCGCACCCCTTTCCTCTTCGTGGGACTGATGGACTTGCTCTGTCGCTGTACAACTTGCTGGTTCCGGCCGCCTTGAAAGAGCGTCGGGCAAAGGAGCTTGGCAAAAAGATAGCCTTGGCGGAGACAAAAATTACCAGTCTCGCTGCGAAGGTCAAAACTGCCGAGGAGGCCCAGGTGTTGGCGGAAAGCCGGGTTGTTGAAGCTGAGAATCTTGCTACCGAAGCGAAGACAGCCGCGGACGCGGCGAAGCAGGCGATGGAGACAGCGACGAAAGCCGCGGAGGACGCGGTGAAAGTTGCGGAGTCGGCGAGGAAAGTTGCGGAAGATCGCGCCTCGTCTCTGGCACAGGAGGTTCAGAAGTTGAAATCCTCAAACGTTGCTTACATCAACCGATGTAGGCAGTGGTCGGACAAGGAGACTGCGGATGCTAAAGCCGCATACGTGCTGTCACTCCATAACCGCTTCCCGGACCTTCGCCTAGGGTCGCTGTGGCTTGACGTACCAGAGAAAGATCGCCCCGATGGAGTCGATTGTGGGGATTCCGACGAAGCCGATGACGAAGAAGAAGACGAGGATGCGGATGAAGATGGGGATCTGTGATTCTGTTTTTTTTTTTCTTTAAGATCTTGTAACTCGTATGGGGCTGTAGGCCCCTCTGTTGTTTTTACCGAACCACTTTAATTTTTATGTAGTTTGGGGGTCACGGGGCCCCCTGTGACGATCATATTTTAAATTGCTGGGTATATACTATTTTGCACATCGTTAATCTTGATCGCGGTTCGGGAATATCAAAGCGTGGATCGGTAGCACCAAAAAACCTATTTTTAGGCCCTGTAGGTCGATGTGTTATCGAAAAAATTTCCAAAAAGTTCGGGAAACCCAAAATGTAGATCGGTAGAACCGAAAAACCTATTTTTAGGCTCTGTAGATCGATTTGTTATCGAAAGTTTTTCCAAAAAGTTCGGGAAAACCAAAATGTAGATCGGTAGAACCGAAAAACCTATTTTTAGGCTCTGTAGATCGATTTGTTATCAAAAGTTTTTCCAAAAAGTTCGGGAAAACCAAAATGTAGATCGGTAGAACCAAAAAACCTATTTTTAGGCTCTGTAACGATAAGAGAAACGGACAACGTCCAGCTCGTCAGCCGTCCGAGGCCACAACAATTGAATATGTAGAAGGCAAAAGTTTTATGATTATCAAAAACGTGGGTCGGGTTTTGTCTGATGCCTCGTTAAAACCTCCTCGCGCCACCGAGGTAGGAAAGAGTGCATCCCCGACCATTTATAGTACTGAATGAAGTAGAAAATACAGCAAAGTACATCGTAAATTACAAACTATTCGAGATACAGTTTTAAATGTTCAATATTCCATGGTACCCTCAGGAGGTGTCCGGACCGATTCTGCAGGCGATACGTCCCGCTCTTGATTTTCTCGACGATTTCGTATGGTCCCTCCCAATTTGGGGCCAGCTTCCCGAGGCTCTTGTCCTTTATGTGGAGAAACACGCGTCGTAAAACCTTATCTCCTACCTTGAATTCCCGACGGCGTACTTTGGCCGCGTATCTACTTCTCATTAAAGTTTGGTAATGTAAAGAATTCAAATGGGCGGGGTGGCGCTTTTCCTCTACGAGGTCGAGCTCGAGTCGTCGGCTGTCGTCATTCGCCTCCTCCCTGTAATTTCCGACCCTGAAGGACGGAAAAATAGTTTCTGCGGGAGTGACCGCGTCCATGCCATACACTAAGGCGTAAGGCGACTCTTGTGTGGCTGTGCGCGGTGTGGTTCGGTAAGCCCACAATACTTCTTGCAAGTAATCTGGCCACTTCCCGGCCTTTCCCTCGAGGTTCTTTCTAAGGCCATCCAGAATGGTTCGGTTCGTTACTTCGACTTGACCGTTGGCTTGTGGGTGAAAAGGGGCAGCGAAACATTGTCGAATATTATGAGTTGTGCAGAACGCCTTCATCTCCGCACTATCAAACTGTGGCCCGTTGTCCATAGTCAGCCGCTGGGGCACCCCGAACCGGCAACAAATGTTCGCCCAGATGAATTTGACAATATCTTTGGTTTTCGTGGCGGACAGAGGCTCGGCTTCGACCCACTTGGAGAAGTAATCTACCGCCACAACAATCATCTGCCTTCCTCCCGATGCCTTCGGTAATGGTCCGACGAGGTCTATTCCCCAGCGGTCAAAAGGCAGCCCTTCGGATATGGATTCTAGGGGAGCGGCGGGTACGTTGATGGCGTTACCGAACCTTTGACACGTATCGCAGGTTTTCACTATGAGTCTTGCATCTGTCGTTATTGTTGGCCAATAGAATCCCGCCAAAAAAATTCTCCTGATTAGAGCCTTGTCTCCGCAATGCGCCGCGCCTTCACCATCATGTAGTTCGGACAAGATTACCTGGGATTCGTCGAAACCTAAACAGCGGAGCAGAGGCCGGCTATAAGATTTTTTGTACAACACATCCCCTAAAAGGACGTAACCCCGCGCTTTGTTGCGCAATTTTCGTGTCGAAGCGGTGTCGTCGGGAAGCCGACCTTCAGCCAAGAAAGAGATAATACCCCAGCGCCAGTCTGAAGTTGCAATCGAAGAGATCTGGCATGCGATCTCAGGTCGGTTAGCTAACTCATGTCTTTTAACGATGGACGGGCTTTCCTGTTCTATCACCCACGGATAACTGGTGGAGCAAGAAATCGTTGCCAATGAATCCGCTGTGGTATTTTCGCTTCGTGGTACATGCTCGTAAGTAATTTTGTCAAAGGAAGCGGCCAGAATTCTTAACGCCGCAAGGTACTGTACCAGATGTTCCTTCCGAGCCTCCGCGTTGCCCGAGGCTTGGTTTACTAGAAGCTGGGAGTCGCTTATGAGCCGCACTTGTCTTGCCCCGCATACCTGTGCTAACCGTAACCCGGCCAAAGCGGCCTCGTATTCAGCTTCGTTGTTCGACACGTGGAAACCGAAACGGATAGCCTGGAGCATGCTAACACCCGAGGGAGTTACGATTTGGACTCCCGCCCCACATCCACTAACGTTTGCTCCCCCATCGGTGCGGACGGTCCACTCGCCCTCCGTTTTTTCTTGTGACGGGGCTTCTTGTTCGGGCCGTTCTGAGTGAAATTCAACTAGAAAATCGGCCAAGACCTGGCCTTTGATGGCTGTTCGGGGTTCGAAATCAATATCAAAATCACCCAGTTCTACCGACCACTTGGATAACCTCCCCGACATGTCTGGTCGTTGAAAAATGTACTTCAGCGGAAGTGATGTGCGGACAACGATAGGGTGGGCTTGGAAGTACGGTCGCATTTTCCGCGCCGCTGTTACCAGAGCCAGCGCCATTTTTTCCAGTTTGAGATACCGAGTTTCGGCGTCCAGAAGACTTTTGCTCACGTAGTATACCGCTGTCGGAGCCGGCCCTGATTCGCTGATTAGAGCAGCGCTGACCGCATAATCCGTGACCGCAATGTAAAGGAAGAGGGTTTCCCCCGCAGTTGGCTTGGTGAGGCGGTTCGGGGTCGATAGGTACTCTTTGATCCCTAAAAAAGCCTTGGTACACTCAGGAGTCCAAACGAAATTTTTTGCCTGTCGTAGGACCTTAAAAAACGGAGCGCATTTATCAGACGATCGAGAAATGAAACGATTTAGGGCGGCCAGACGTCCGGTCAGAATCTGAACTTCCTTCACACTCCGGGGAGGCGTCATGTCGGCCAGGGCGCGGAGTTGAATAGGGTCTGCTTCAATTCCTTTCTCGCTGACGAAAAAACCCAAAAATTTTCCTGATCGGACCCCAAAAGAACACTTCTCCGGGTTTAGCTTTAGGTTGATCCTTCGTAGGTTACCGAAAGTTTCCCTGAGGTCGGCGTGATGGGCCTCATCGGTACCACTCTTGACCAACATGTCATCGATGTAAACCTCCATGTTCCTCCCGATCTGGCCTTCGAACGTTCTGTTTACGAGCCTTTGGTATGTCGCGCCAACGTTTTTTAGCCCGAAGGGCATCACTTCGTAGCAATATAACCCCCGACCCGTAATGAACGTAGTATTCTCCTGATCCGCGGCAAGTAACTTAATTTGATTGTACCCGGCATAAGCATCCATAAACGAGAGTAGCTTGTTGCCCGACGTCGAATCTACCAGCTGGTCGATCCTTGGCATCGGGAAAGGGTCCTTCGGGCAGGCCCGATTGAGATCAGTAAAGTCCACGCACATCCTCCATTTTCCGCTCTTCTTTTTAACCAGCACGGGGTTAGAGATCCATAAAGGGTACTTGGCTTCCTTGATATGTCCGACGCTGGTCATCCTCTCAACTTCCCGCAGGATTACTTCCGCCTTTTCGGGGGAAAAAGCCCGACGCTTCTGGACGATTGGTCTGATATTTCTGTCAATAGTCAACTTGTGAATCGCGAAGGATTCTGGTACCCCCGTGACATCCCCTGAGCACCACGCAAACAAGTCTAGGTTTTCTCGTAGGAGGGTTAGTAGCTGTACCCTTAGGGTTGGTGAAAGGTTTACCCCGACCCGCAGACATTGTCCGTTTGCAAAAGAATGTAGTTCGCACTCCTCGTCTGTCGTCAAAAGGCTTGGGGCCTCCCGGGGGTCATCCACCGGTTGCGATCCCGGAGGCACCCCCCTTAATTGCTATTCTTGAGCCGGGAACATCTCTTGATCTTTTTTCGGAGCTAACGCAGCTCGGTAGCATTCCCGCGCCGCTTTTTGGCTGCTGCGGACCACTCCTACATTGTTTCCGACCACGTACTTCACACACTGATGAATAGTAGAAGTCACAGCATGCATGCGCGATATCCAAGATCGGCCAAGGATTGCGTTGTGCGAGGCCGGCGCGTCCACTACTACAAACAGAACCGTGACCTCCTTTTTAAATGGGCCGCGGCCTAACTGGACCACGCCCTCGAACTCCCCGACTACGTCGGCTGCTGACCCGGTAAACCCGACAATGGTGCGGTCGGATCGCGCAATCACCGGCCGCGTCCTGAACTTTGCAATGGTAGATGCGAAAATGATATTGGCCGAACTCTCGGTGTCTACCAAGATGCGCCGAACCTCCTCTCCCGCTATGGCTGCCCCGATCACAATGGCATCCTCATGCGGTCCAGTTATGTCTCTCATGTCGTCGTCGTCGAAATGTAAAATCGGTGAGGGGGCGCTTCTGGTTTGGAAGCAAGTTCTGGCTTCCAACTGGGTGGTCAGGTTGACGATGTGCCTCTTCCTGGAGGAGTGTGTGACTCCCGCCATCGAATCCCCCCCGAAAATGGTCAGAGATTCAAAAAGATTACACAGGCCTCGCACTTCCCCGTTGTTCTCCTCAATCTCTTCCCCGACGACCCCGATATCATCATGATTAACTTCTGGGTCAACGAAGCTCGAGGTCGGGGAAAGGGTGCCTCCGGTTTGGAAGCAAGTTTACGTTTTCAGCGAAACTGCTTGGTCGGGGAGAGGGCACTTCCGGTTTGGAAGCAAGTTTTCGTTTCCCATCATCGGTCTTTCCCCGGAGTCGGTTAATGACTCGAAAAACTCACAAAATCCACGGACGATACCGACGCCTTCCTCTGCCCCCTCCACAATGACCCCGATGATATTGCGATTGACCTCGGGATCGAGGTACTCAATTTTCGCGTCGAAACGGTCAGTCACCTCTGAAATGGCCATGGTTGTTTCCGGTTTTGGTACGACCTCCACCTCCTTCGGGGCTGTGCCTTGCTGTGTCTTTTTCACATACTCCAACAAGTTCCCGTGCTCGATGAGCATCTGTATCTCCTTCTTCAGGGCTATGCAATCCTTCGTGTCGTGCCCGATGTCTTCGTGGTAGCGACAATAGCGGTTATTCCTTTGTTCCCGGGGCGTCGGGATGGGGAAAGGCCTTCGGTACATTCCGCTTCTCTTGGTTTTTTCGTAGATCGATGACACGCATTCCGTAAGATCCGCGAAATAGGCAGGTCGCGTCCACTTGTTGGACATGGGTCGGGAGGCCGTCGACCCTGTTTGCCTTGGTTTCTGATTGGTCGGGGTCGGAGGCTTGGTCGGAACTGACGTGGTCGGGTGTATCGTGCTAACTGGTTGGGCCGACCTGACGTAATCCGATCGGGAAACCTGTTTTATCACTACCGACGCTTGGGCACTCTGCTGAATCTGGGCCGCCAGTTCTGACGCTTCTGTTTCCTCGATCAATATTTGCTTCTCAATCTGCGCTAGTAATGCGGAAAAAGTGAACGCTTGTTTCTTGGTCACTGCTTGTTTCATCGGTCCGGGGAGCAAACCCAAACGAAACGCCGTTAGCGCCACATTCTCTTCACAATGGTCCAGGTCGGTTTTTGCGTCGATGAAACGCCTAGTATAGTCTCTGAGGCTTTCCCCCAGCTTCTGCCGACAATTCATGATAGTATCCCCGTTGGCGCGGAAACTCTTACTCCCGACGAAGTGTTGCCTGAACATCGTCCAAAAGGTCCCGAAGTTACGGATGCACCCCTGCGGCAAGCGGTTGTACCACTTTGAGGCCCTGTCTTTGAAAGTCATAGAAAATGCTCTGCACAGGAGCCTGTCATCATTGTCGAAGCTTAACATGAAATTTTTGAAGGCCTCCAAGTGGTTATCCGGGTCCTTCTTTCCGTCGTATTTTTCCAACTTAGAAATGTCAAATCTCCTCGGGAGCTGTCCCGCTAATATTTCGTCGGATAACGGAGAGGCCCTCCAGTTGACTCCGAGCTCACATGCTCCTCCCCCAAGACCCGCGGTCCTAACACCATAAAGCCCCTCGACCCCTGGGCTGATGAATTGGCTACTGGTCCTGTAACCATGGTTCTGGCTATTCGACGGTTGCCACGGAATCGGCGGCAATCCTTCCCGTCCTCCGCGGTACGCGTTTCCTCTTTCTCAAAAGATACCGGGGTCGGCTTATCGGCGCCGCTTCTCTTATACTGCAGCGGGTCGGCCCTGGGCCCTCGAAGGCGTCGGGATCGATTCTTCTGCGCTCGCTGAACCCTTTCCCTCCGCAGATATTCTTTGCCTGACGAATCGTCTGAGGGGTAGTCTGACGTCATGGCCCGACGGTTCTCGAGGTTCCGATGAGTCCTAGCATTTTCTTCGTCATCGGGGAGAGGATCCCTGTAGTACCTAACAGGTCGGGCCTCTATTCACGGACCGCTGCCATGGCCAGCTTCCCCCCGATCCTCCAGAAGGGGTTCTTTGCCTTTCCCTTCTCGGGCTCTTTTCTCGCCCAACGCCCGCTCCCTTTCTTCTTCCAACCGAGCAATGTCCTCAAGGAGCTGTTTTCGGGTCATTATCAGAGTTGACCGCTTGTCCCGACCGCCGTGCCATTCTCGGGCGGGGACTACCGTGCCTCCCGAACCTGAGGCGGCTCGGACGACTTCTCTCCCGTCCCTCTCTATTGCCGCATCGCTGTTCATCCCGAAAAATGTGATTTTCAAAGGGCAAAAGATTCCTTCTTGGTATCACGGATTCCCACAGTCGGCGCCAATGATGAGTGAATAATTGATTAGGGAATATATTTAGGATCTTTGCACTAGATGTGACTAGAGAGAGAAAGTGTAGAGAGATAAAGTAAATCCAGAGAAAATATTATTCAATGCCCTTTTTTAGGCAAGTGGGTCACCCTTTTATACTAAAATAAGGAGGACCCATTTAAGCTCTTAGTGGGCCGCTCACCACATATCAATGAGGCCCCTCTACTACTTTTATCTTTACACATTAGTCCCTGATTGACTTTGCATGCCCTTTAATTACATCTAATATTTATTCATTATGTTTCTACCCCTCTAATCGAGATCGGCGAATTCCGCCCTTATCAGTAACAGTTTAGTTATTTCTAATCAGAGAAAAAAACAACTTGCTACTGCTGGTTGGGCTGATGCTATTACAAGAGTGGGTCAAGCTTTTGAAGAATGTGTTGCAGGTCTCAGGTTATCTTTGTGCAAGTTTGCTTTAGAGCATGGTTTTGCTTTCAAATACCTGCACAACACAACAACCAAGATCACTGCGTATTGTGAAAATAAGTTCACAAGCGGATGCAAATGGAGGCTTTATGCATCTATTGATTCTAGTACCGGCTTGATGACGACCAAGAAGTATGTTTCGCACCATACATGCAGTGTCGTTTTCTCCTAGAAGCATAATCGGCATAGGCATTTGACATCAGATTTGGTTGCAGAGGAAATTCAGTATTCTCTCCGGACTTGTCATTTGTTGACAGCCAAAACCATACAATCGACTGTCAAATAAAATTACGGTTTTGACATCTCTTACCGTTTGTCATGGAATGTTTTAGAGAAGGTAAAGAGGGGAGTTTTCGAAGATAGTTCAAGTTCTTTTAGTTTACTAAGCGGGTACTTCAAACGATTGAAGAGCCGCGTTATTACTTCAAACTGCCAGTTGGAGTTATCAGCTGGAAACCGATTCAAGCGTTGTTTTGTAGCATTTGGTTCGTCCCTTCAGGGTTTTCATTCATTCCGTCCAATGTTGTTTGTCGATGGAACCCCCTTATATGGCAAGTATAAGGGTACCTTGTTTACTGTCGTAGCAAAGGACGGCAACAACGGTTAGTTACATTTAACTATTTAATCTGAATGTGTTAGCATTCATTTCAGACCGTCATTCATAACTTTTTTCCAGGACTATTCCATGTTGCTCTTGGTATAGTTAGCATTGAAGATTGGGACAATTCGATGTGGTTTTTGGGGTGTTTGAAACCACATTTGTTGGATCACCAAATCAAATTTATTTCAGACCGTCATTCTGGTATCATTAATGTTGTTTCTGTCTTGTATCCAAACTGATATCGTGCGTAGTGTTATTTCTATCTCATGCAGAATTTGAAAGTAAAACTGGAACATACTAACAGAGACTATAAAAAAAGGATGTTGAGTTTCTTCCATCGTCTCGCTTATGCTCCTAGTCAAGAGCTTTTTAAAGATATACTAACAGTTTTTTTATGTGAAGGTAGTGACAGAATGA
This sequence comes from Limnanthes douglasii subsp. nivea, assembly GCA_036936605.1. Taxonomy (NCBI): domain Eukaryota; kingdom Viridiplantae; phylum Streptophyta; class Magnoliopsida; order Brassicales; family Limnanthaceae; genus Limnanthes; species Limnanthes douglasii. The sequence continues at coordinate 56,991,730 of JAUPFV010000003.1, read as the reverse complement.
GTGATGTTCTTGCTAATTTACCCCCGCAAAATTATGCGCAGGCTTACGTAAAAGGGAAACGATACGGCTCTATGGCTTCTATTGCAACAGAATCGTTTAGCAATCACATCAAAAAATATTGTGGCCTACCAATTATTGAGTTTATTGACTAGATTAGAGTATTTCTTATGACTCAAGTTTCACAAAGATACGAAGAGGGGCTAAGCTGGAGTACTAATTTGGTCCCCGAGTATGAGAAGAAGCTAAAGCAGAATGTTGACATATGCCGAACTTGGGTAGTAAGTAAGTCGTCTTCCGCCATGTTCGAAGTCTTTTCAAATCTTGTGGCTGTTTTTAATCTGTTAGATTTCAAATGTTCTTGCGAATCATGGCAACAAGAGTGTTTTCCATGTCCTCACGCTCTAGCCGCAATAAAGTATATTGACCAAGATCCCTTTACTGTAATAGAGCCCTTCTTTACGGTTTACCAGCTATAACGGATTTCGGGGAAGGGTCCAGCGTAACGATCCTTCGTTGGTTGAAATTCTGCCTCCGAACGTTAAGAGACGCTCCGGAAGGCCTAAGAAAAAGTGAATCCCATCTAGAGGAGAAATCTTAACCAAACAGTTGAGGTGTGGTCGTTGTTCGAAATCAGGCCACAACAGGAGGAGTTGTGATGTTCCAGTTTAAGCACAATTTTTTTACAGTTGTTTGTTCATCTACTCATTTTTTTTGTTTTGTTTTTATTACAGTATAGGAAATTCTAAGTGTTTTTTAGTTGCATGAAATTCGCATCTAATATTGTGAATTGTGTACAATATCTTGATATCATGTTGTAAACATCTATCAGGTTTCTATGCAAGTTGTGTGAAATTTCACCAGGATGCGGATCGTTAGTAAAATTATATCAAACAACTATCAGTATGTATGCTGCGAATTGTGTTGATACAAACGTAATGCTTTTTCAAACAACTATCAGGACTCTTAGTTTCTTACGATTCGCATGATATGATGCGAACTGACTTCAACTCTACAGTATTGCATTTTCAAACAAAATATCACAAAGCCCATGATATTCTGCGAATTATGTTTTCAAAGAAATACATGGACTTTTTAATTAACTACGGATCGCATGCTATGCTGCAAATTATGACCAAAACAAATATCAAGACTTTTGGTTGCTTGTATATTGCATGATATGATACGAATTGAGAACAAGTGGAAGTCCTGATATTTGCTTACACATCGCATGTTAAGCTGCGAATGGTGGTTTCATACAAATAGCATGACTTTTAGTTGGTTGCAAAGCGCATGATATGCTGGGAATTGAATGGAAATACAAAGCATTATAATACTCAGGTTCGCATGTGAATTGTGTGTAAATCAGTAATATTGATAAACAAGTGATATCTCAGGTTAAGATGGGAATTGTTTGCAGATGGTACTAGGATGCGAATTGTATATATAATTCAAAGTTTTTACAAAAAATGGATTCCAAAAAGAGGATTACAATCTTCATGCACTAACAAATTTTCAAACAAATCACTACAACCTATTAGTGTTTGTTAGTTGCATTCCAAAAAAACAAAAAAAAAACTTTATCAGTCATCACTAGAGGATTCTTCACCATTTTTCTCCTCTTCGTGTTGAACATCAGCCTTTTTATTTTCCTCTTCCTCTTTGTTATCTACGCCCATCATGCATAAAAATTTGGTCATTGATGGACCGGCTTCGTCGTCCCTCTTCCTTTTGTTGTTTGGAACCTCTGCCGTCTGAGGTGGAACCTCTACTGGCTGAGGTTCAGCAGCAACCATTGGTACCACTTCCACTAGTTGAGAGTCAGCAGAGAAGTAGTCATCTATGCTTAAATCAAGGACAGAGACTGGGCTGTTTGGTGGTGCTGCCGACATGATCAAGTCATCGCTCTAGTTGGTGGTTAAGGATGACCAGGAATCACCCAGAGAACCTACTGAACCAGAGTATGTAGTGGTGGAAAATGACATGATTGTTGGAATTTGAAGAGAACAAGAGGTATTTTTAAAAAATAATATAGAGTTTGTTTTAAAATTAGCCACTGTTTACTAGTGTTATTTATAGGGATGGAGGGAGTCTGAGCTTATGAGGTGGTGTGGCTATATTAATCATTGCATAGCCTCCTTGTCCAATCAACAATTAATGGGCTATGGACCTCTGGTGATTAGATTGTTGTTTGCGTGCTCAATGCAGTTAACGTTTACCAAAGCAGACCCCATAGCATGTTCATATTCTTCAACGATAGATTTTGAATTATTTATTTTATACCAGGAGTTGATGCGAACTGTTTAATATAATTTCGCAGCCTGTAGTTTTGTTAATGTGATATACTAGGAGAGGATGTGAACTATTTAATGATAATTTCGCAGCCTGTAGTATGTTAATGTGGTATACCCGGAGTTGATGCGAACTGTTTACTGATAATTAAGCATGTATCAGGTTAGGATGCGGATTGTTTGGTGAGTATCCTTTTTTTTAATATATAACAGGGATTGGTGGGAATTGTTCAAATACTAAATAACCCTTATATATCAGGTTAGCATGCGAACTGTTTGATAAGAAATCTGTCATATATATATATCTGGGAATTGCACATTACTGAAATTAAAAAAAAGCCTATGGACACCAAAAAATACTATGAATATATGTACACCAAAAAATTACAATGAATGTATGTACACCAAAAAACCATAATGTCTTACAGAAAATCACCAGTACTTGCAGGTGTCCCCGTCGTTTAAGAAAAAATCAAACATTTCTGCTCTGAAACTAGTGACCATATCATCATCGTATTTTGTCTGCACATATTCATGCTGGATAATATCTCTTGCGTATTTGCAGACAAAAATACCACAGTCCTGGGTGTCACGTTTTTGTTGTGGAATTTTTCTTTCAGTTTTCACATTCCACCCTGTCATTGAAGGAGGTAGGAATCCTTTGTCCAGTAAATAGTTGATCTGGTTATAATAATTAGTGTTAGGAATCAGCATAAAAACTTAAACTGTGGTTGTCAAACAATTCGCATCGTACATTGCAAATTGTTTGACAACCAATCCAATATGTACATGTCAAACAATTTGCAGCCTAGGTTGCGAATTGTTTGGTATCCAATTCATTTTGTCTCCAAACATTTTGTAGCCTATTTTGCGAAATGTTCATCATCCAAGATATTTTGCATCCTAGGCTGCGAATGCTATTTATACTTACGCTGCGAATTGCAACTGATTTGCTCACATTTCGCAAATAGTTTAAGAGTAATTGAATAGTTGGGAATATTACCAGCTTGATAGGTGTCCTTATGGTGTTGTCTATCGCTTTGAGTTTAGGCAGCAGTGGGTTGTAGTTTGTTACCGACCTGCCGTCGACATCAATGACGAGCAACGTCTAATGGTTTATCTGGTCATTTGTCTCAGTGCATATTGGAATGATGATGATATTGGGGTTTTCAGGCGCTTTGCTAAAAACTATGTCGACCAAATTAGTTACTTCCCAGCCTGATTCCATTTGATGTTGCATCCAAGCGATATTACATTACAATGATAACATTTTTCGAAACTTTGAAATTTACCTTAGCTAAACTTACCGTAGTCATACCCGAAATCAATACGCAGATATGTAAAATTCCTTTAACTTTTTTGCATGGAACTTTGAAGTTTACTTCTACAAGTACTTTTCGAATCCAAGCGTCCACAACCTATGAAATGACTTGTTTATTTATGTTAAATATACAAGACATGTTTGAAACATTAAAAAGAGAATTGGTTGACAATTGGATACCTTTACGTCCAGTTCCAGTTCTAAAGGTAGCGACATTGGATCACTCGCTTGCATTCTAATCCCGTATGAAAATTTGGACGATGGTAAATTCCACACTACTGGATCAGGGGTGTCATGCTCGTAGTTTTTAAGTATCTGTATTTTGTGGTATTCTCCGACATCGATATAGTCAGTTACTTTTGTTTTCTTTGGCCAGCCATTGTATTTTACTTTCGGCGGTTGACATTCTATTACAATTATCTTTTCCTCTTCCTCTTCCTCTGCCACTGGAGGCTGTGTTGGTGTCAGTAGATTAAAATTAGGCTCATATGTCTCTTTATTTGACTCGATCTTATTAAATAACAAAAATTAAAAGAGTGTGTCAGTCATTATAATGTTAACGACCCCAAACATTTCGCATGCTAACATGCGGATTGTTTGGTTCTAGCTGAATACATTTCAAGGTATCTATCAGGATAGTAGCCGAACTGATCGAGGTTCCACTGAACAGTTCGCATGCTACCCTGATATTTGTTTGTAAAACTTAATATACATCCACAATATTCTCATGATATGATGCGAAATCATTATAAATAGCCCTTACCACACGGTCAGCGACAACCAATACCGTTGACTTGTTCGGCATAGGATCTGGATTGTGTCGGCCGAAATCATTAATGTCATCCTCCGACATGTTCTCCAAAGACGGTTGTATTACACAATCGTAATATACATTATCAATTTCATTTAAAAGCGTCTGTGAAATTTGTGTGTAAATACCATCAATAGAAGCATTAGGTAAACCTACTCTGTTATCATTTGACTCTGGAGCTTGCAGTTGATTTGGTACTGGTACCACAATTTCATGTTGGCTTAGCAATTCTGACTTTGCGCACACCACCGTTGGTCTTTGAGGTGCATCTCCATATTTGGTTTGGTCTTCTAAGGATGGTCCTTCCTGGCTGAGTAGTTCCATCTTCTCACAGGGATTGACATGTTCTGACTCTTCCGGCGCTATCTCTTGTGTTAGCCTTTCTCTCTTTGCCAAGGCTATTTGTTGCTGTTGTTGTCGTTCTTGTTGTTCTTGTTGCTGTTGTTGTTCAAATTCTTGTTGTTGTTGTTGGTGTTGTTGTTGTTGGTGGTGGTGGTGTTGAAATTGTTGTTGTTGCTGCTGTTGTTGTTAGTGTTGTTGTTGTTGGTGGTGGTGGTGGTGGTGGTGGTGGTGTTGAACTTGTTTTTGTTGCTGTTGTTGTTGTTGGTGTATGTGGGCCTCCTGTTTCATACAAATTCCAAAATAAAAAGGTGGAAGGGTTAAGCATACTATAATCATAGTTGCGAACAATTCGCTTTATCCTAAGATTTGTTTGATCCATCTCAAACAATTCGCATGATTAGCTGTAAATTGTAAAATAACCAACCAACTAGAGTAAAACACAATTCGCAATATACGATGCGAATTATTTGAACATGACTATACAACAGTCCAGATTTTTGTTTGATAGCATCATATCATGTGATGCATTGTTTGAATATGTATTCAACTAGAAAACCCTGATGACTATTTTAAATACATACACTGACTTTGTTTGAATATGTATACAACAGTAAATATTATTATAGAAACAATTTCATCACAACAATAAATAAGATATTTGAATCTTAGTGAGCTTTTGATCCACTTACATCTTCGAGGCTGTCTGGGTCTGCCACATCTTTCTCCTGATCTTCTATCTCTTTTGCCACGTGAAGTACGAGCTGTTGGTCATTCGGAAGAGACTCGTGTCTTTCTTTCTCCGTTGGAGGACTCAGAACTGTGGCTGCCTCCTGTGTAGGAGGAGACTTGTCTGTCTGTCTCTCCGTGGTGTCCGTCTTTGTGGACACCAAAAACTCTTCTTGCATCCTTCCAGATGGTATCGCTATAGGTGAATGGTTCCCATCATCATCCTTCTCTTCTGGCAGTATTCCATCAGCATCATGTTGATCAGCATCAGGCACAGATGCCTGCAATTCAGTGGACGCTGCTCTATCTGGAAATGCTGGTACCTTCTCAACTACTGGGCTTCCAATCTGGCAAATTGGCTGAGAGATAGCATAGTAGAGTTGTTGTGCTTCAAGCTCCGCTATCTTCCGTTTAAATTCTTCCAGCTGAAAAAATGATAGCAGACGTTTTATAAACATATTAAGTGCTGATTATAGCGATTATGTAAGGCTCAATTTTATACTTACTTCTTTGGCCTGTTTTCAATCTTTCTCTCGTACTTGTTCTTGTCGGTGTATGTCTTCAAACGTTTTGATTCAGCAACATTTGCAGACTTATTTGGAGTAGTCGCTCTGTGTTTGAGGACAAAATTACCGATTGTTTCACTCATACTAGTTGTGCTCTCGTCGTCGGGCTCCTGCTGGGATGTGCCGATTTGTGGTGGTGGATTTGTTGTCTGGGGAAGTCTTGGTGGTGGAATCTTTGGCTGGGGGAGTCTTGGTTGTTGGGGTCTGGGTGATATCACCTGATTTGATTCTTTATGTTTCTGTAATGCTCGTCTTTTTGGTTTTAGGGCTGTGTTTTTCTTACTCTTCTTTGGTCTTTCTTACGGTGAAATAGATTCAACATCTGCATCTCCACTATCTACTGCTCCTCCGAAATCTTCGCTTTCAGCCTCAGTAAGACGTAGTGGACCTTCAAAAACCTACCAACAGAGGCACGTGTAAGTAAATAGTTGCAAGCGGTTTGTTTGGAAAGTATAAGGGTGTAGACAGACAGATTGTTTTTTACAAACAGTTCGCATTATATGCTGCGAATTGTGTGAAACTCTATCATTTTAGAGTTGCAAACAACTCGCAGGTTAGCATGCAAATTGTGTGTAAACAAGAAGCTGCGAATTGTGTGTAAAAAAATAAGCTATGAATTCAGAACGTAGCCCAGACTGCGAAATGTTTGATACATTGTTCTAATATAACACCAAACAAAACGCATGATATGTTGCGAACTGTTTGCAACCCCAATTCAATACGTATATAAAGCTCATACTTGATCATCTTTCAGGTTGGGTATTCTAACAAGCAGTGCCACGGTTGCTGCTTGGCACTTTAATCCCAACCATTTGAAAAACCTTGGTATTGAGGTCGGCTTCGCTACCTCTCGGCCGACTGTTGTGTGCTCCATGATGAAGGGCTGCATGGGGACAAGTTTTATCATCAAGATTCTTTGTACATAACTAATTTTTATACTGAATTGATCAATCTTACAATTAGAAGGGCGACGCAGCCGACGACTCTATCGGGTTTTTTCGATAACTAAGCAACTCTTAATAGACTGTCGAAGCTTGAACAGTATTGATCCAGACCAGTCGTAATTGTTTATTTTGCTGAGGTCTTCAACAAAATAAAGCGTGCTCCAACCCAGGATATCTCCAGATACGGAGTAGAATAGGGTTCAGCACAAAAACTGTATCAACAGTCTTACAACGTCTTCCAACTTATCTCCCCCCCCCCCCCTCTTCGCTTATGGATTTTTCTATACCTGTCTGTAAAACCCAAGATAACATGCTATGTTAGTAAAGTATAGCATCCTGTTTTATAAGATGAAGTCGATTTTACAGCTACCTTTAAAATGGCATTCGTTATTTTTTTAGTATTTGTCGGTCCTACTATCCTGGCAGTCTTACTCATGAAGTATTTCTTCATCATTCTCGATTCGTCCTCCTTCCCGGGCGGGTATTTGTTGAGAAATGCTCCGGTTTTCGTTAACGGCATTTCCTCCGTGCCATGCTTCATCCCGAATATGACCTTCACATCATCTGCAGTTAGTTTTACTAACTTTGAGCCAATATGGAAGGCTTCTTCATCAACAGAGAACCTCTCGACAACATACTGAATGAGCGAGTAGAATTTCTTCTTTGGCAGCTCTGCCTCATTACGGATGTCGAAAGTCATTTTCAAAAGCGTGTAAAAGGGTGTGTTTCTTGCAGCTTCAATGTGGGCACGGGTAATACGGTTCTCTTTCAGAAGCTTTAGAAGGCTCACCAACCGTGACCTGTAATAGCTTGGTTTTGTTGTCATACTAGCTGCATAAACACAAAATAGTTTGAGTGTCACACACCTCGCATCACAAGCTGCGAACTTCCTATCTATCAGTTAAAGTGTCACACGACTCGCATGACAAGCTGCGAATTGCTTATCTGTCAGTAGAGTATTTACAAGTAATTCGCAGGCTGGCCTGCGAATTGTTTGTAAATATAAGCTGCGAAACGTATGGCATACACATTCAATCAGGATGCGAATTGGTATAATATATAAACAGATATGAAGCTGCAAATCGTTTGCATCCTAGGTGATGAAGATGCGAACTGTACTACAACCCACGCGTACAAGCTGCGAACTGTACTATTTTTTACATGCATGCTGCAGGGATCTAGGAAATATCGAAACAACACCAAAATCAACAATCAACTACCTAATGCACATCTAACATACATCACAGTTTTCAGGAAAGTATTAACATTACATGCAACCAAACTTCTACCATGGGTTCGACGATAAACCCAGAAACTCACCAACTATCATCACTAGATACTTCATTCCGGTATAAAAAGCAACGTCGATCATGAAATAACATAAAATAGTGGTTCGAAGTCATAAAAACGCAAAACAAAATACATTTTCCACGATAATGCTTACCTGGTTACTTCTAAACACTGTACTATTCACCGGTCGGAGACGATTAGACGGCAAGTTGTCGAACAAGAGGTCGTTACTCGTTGGACGAAGTAAAAGACGGGGACCTGTGCAATTCCATTGAAGGTGCGAACGATGGCTGATTTCAGAGAGAAGCTGTAGGGGTTTCTGGTTGGAAAGAGAGTATCACGAAGTCGAACGGTTTATGGTGGTTTCTAAAATTAGACGTGTTTGGGTTTGTTGAGGGTGATGGGAAAGTGGAAAAAAATGAGTTTGAAATGAAAAATGGATATATATATATATATATATATATATATATATATATATATATAGTCGGGAGTAATTTTGTCCAATTTTTAACTCAAAAATACTAAATAACACTATCCAAAATTTGGATACTACTATGTAATTAAATACTTGACAGGTATTTACTGATATTTTTGTCATAACTTAAGCACGATTTCCATCTCCCGATAGATGTGATCAGGCTTTTCCAGCAATTTTATTATTGTCAAAAAGTTACGGAACTAAACGCCGGTTAGGAACATAGGAGAGTCAAACAAGACAAAAGATAATTAAAATAAATGTGAACTGAAATGAACTAGTGATTAAAATAAGAAAAAAGTTGATGGGACGACGATGATGCAGCTTATAGCAAAATGTCAAACACTAACTTAATTTACTGGGCATGGGCACCGAGGTTCGATAGTTTTTTCTCGATAACACCGTACCCTTTGTCGTCTTCTTTCTTAACCTTAACTTTAACCAGTTTTATCTTTTTTTAATTAACTACTCCTTTTGCTAACCTTTTCAGATCCTTCAATCTTCTTTTCCATCCATACAACAAAGCGTCCAGAAAACTGAATCTACTCTCCTTTGACGAACTGGACTAGTATTTTTTTCTGAGGGAATCCGGCTGCCCCTACTTTAAGTGTGTGCACGTTATGACGAAATAATAAACAAATAAAACGCAAGAAGCTAAATTTCACAAAGTGACATGTTCAAATAAAAAAAAAGTTTATAAAAAAAATCGAACAAATAATATTTTGGTTATAGGAGCTCATCTATTCGACTAAGTCGACTAAGTCGGTTAATTTTTTTTTTTCCATAATATATGTTTTTTTAGAACCAAACTTCTGTTTCATAATAAATGTAGTTAGTATTTACTGATGTATAGTTACATATATATAATTTTCCTCCGACCAATAAAATAGTTAATTTTTTCTTAATATTACTAACCCCATCGATAAAAAAAAGTTCATTTTTATTATTTCAAATCATTATTGCTTTCTTCGGAATATACACATGTTATGTAAGAGTGAAGCATATAACTGACCATTATTTAACAAAATAACTTGAAGGTAAAAAATACGTTTTATAAATATTAGGCTCTTACTCAAATTAAATATAAACAAATATTTGGAATATGGGTCATCGGTAGTTATATGTAAAAAACATTATCACGAATGATACTCGTTTTCGTACAAATATATATTTTCCGAAGAAATAGATTTTTTATTTATTTAATAGTCTAGTTTAATATTAAATTAATCCAAATTGTTAGTTAATCTTGAATTTATAGTTATAACATTAACTTTGGTGTTAAATCAGAGTTTGAGTTTTACGTTATTAAAAAAATAGTCAGCAAACGTTAATATCCACCCAATTCGTGGATATTATTAGAATGCTATAACAATTCATGGCGTCGATCAAAGCGTCGACATTAAATGTCGTTAACCTTCTAGTGTTGATTAAATTCGTCGATTTTTATATAGAAAATTACAAAAATAGATTTTCTTAGTTTTGGACAACGTGGACCTAACTAATCAACCTCACATCAGAAATCTTATTGACTTCAACTCGTCGACATTATAAGAAACTTCCAATATCGACGAGTTTGGTTTACATTAACCAAAATCAAGAAAACTTATTTTTACAAAAATAATTTAAGTTTTTTAAGTTTTTCGTATTCTATTTTTATTGTATAAATTGTTTTTTAGATTTATAATTATTGGTTATTCTATTTTCCAAATTTGATTAATGTATTATTATTATTATTATTATTATTATTATTATTATTATTATTATTATTATTATTATTATTATGGATTTTTTGTTTTATTTTCAAGTTTGTAAGTTTCAAGCTTTTGTTCTTGATTTTTAAGTACATAGACTTGCCAGTATATGTTGAATCACTCAATATATCTATTATACATAAACAAAGAAGTGTCCATTGTGTCTATCGATTATATTACTATGAATACCATGCATAATGAAATTACTAATAAAGTTGTTCATCCTAGCAATGGCTAATTGTATAAGTCATTTTTGTGTTTTTCGTGTTCTTGATCATGCTCGTTTAAGTTTGTTGGACATATTGATAGATCGAGTCTCTTCAATCTTGTTATGCATTATGAGTTGATCTATATTCATCTGGTTACATCCTAGATTGATGTAAAAGTCAACTTTGGAGAAAAGAGAATACAATATAAATTAGGTTTTTATGTGGTCAATCTAACCAACAAAACGTGAGACCAAATATTGTACGATAGGTGAAGATATTTTAATTCATGTCTTACTTATATAGATAATTGATGGGGTAAAATAGTAGAGACGGAACTGACGGCTGCAAGAAATCAGAAGAGAACAGTAAAAAGTAGGTAAAACTCTAACCCTAGGTTAGAGAGAAAATAGACTCGGAGAAATAATCTCTAAATTCAATTAATAAAAGTGTGCTGCAAAATAGGTTGAGAGCCTTTTAATAGAAGTGCTCAAAACCCTATACAAAAATTAAAGTTTGTTCTGTGCATAATTAAATAAATCACAGCCCAAGCGATTGGAATTGTCTAAGTTTTTTAAATAAATCCAACAAAAACTGAAAAATACTGAAAATATGAAAACATCTAAATGTGTAAATAAATATTGTGCTTCGCCTCGTGATACTTCCAAAATTTGTTGGACTTTTCGACGCATTTGATTTGAGTAGTTGCAACGCCTAAATCTGATAATAAAACCCCAAATAAGGCTCATTTCTTTTATCCAAAATGGCATATAGTCGTGGGCTTATGCAACTACATCAATAATGCAATTAGGTTTGATATTTAACTTAATTGCATTGTATTTTTATTATGTTTTGTGGTCGAGGACCATAACCTATTAATTTGATTTCTATTTAGTCCATACACTTATTAGTTTAGTTTTAAATGTTAATGTTTCGGGTTAATCTTTCAATATGTCCAAATGTAATCTTGTATCTACACTTATACCTCCATAATCAGTTTTTACTTATTAGTCCAATATATATATATATATATATATAATTACTATTACTTATTAATTGGATTGTCTTATAACAATGACTAATTGTATTATTAGCATATCGATCCATAAATTTCCAACAACCTTATACTTAGATCGTCATATGCTACTAAATGATTTATTTACTTAATGTATATTATGATTCTATTATCAATAGGTGAAATGAACAATCTAATGTATGACGATGAACAACAAATGACTAAATATATTTTCCTTATAATGCGAGCAATTGGATGCAACAATAATCATTTATCATCATCAATCAATTACATGGATCAGTTATGGGGTGTAACATAAGAATAATATGAAATGTATATACATATCCATTCTTAATAGGTCCAACTTAAATATATATATCCACTTAATGAATTAGAGAAGTCAATGAACTTTAACGAAGCCATATATTATAATAAATCAAAGTGTATACATCAAATTATTATTGGTTCATATTATAAAAAATCCCATTGAAATCAACGACGTTATAAACAAACAACATCCAACCTTTTGGTGTGTTCTCTAAAAACTGTAGGTAAAACTGCTTTAGTAAGGTGATCTACTTTTATGAAGTATGTATAGATGTGCTCTATACTGATGTGACAATTCTGAACTCTCTTTAATAGACATGAATTTGATATCTATATGTTTAGACTTAGATAAGCTCATGTTACTTAACTATAAATTTATTGTCACGTCATAGCCTCGGGGTACTTTATTTCCCTTCTACAATGACTTATTTATCCATAACGATTGGTTGGAGGCATTAAAATATTCAACAAATTTCATTGCCATGGAGAGGATGCAACTAGTGTTATTTTAAATTTTTCAATAGTGTTGTATCTCTAGCTAATAGGAATATATGCCTAATATACTACCAAATGTATCCACACAACCTACTAAAATCTAATCGGAATACTTACTGTTCTCGAGATTATCTCTATTTCCCATATGTCAACATGTGTCATTTTGCACCAAATTAAGCATACATCATATTTCCGACTGCGAAAACATATGGAAGATTTTATATTTCCTTAATATCAAGGTTTGTCTTTGGATATTGACTTACACTTCATTTTTTAATAGAGGTATTCAAAGGCGTACAAAAATTATAAATTTACTCCTACTAAACCTTTGATATCCATAATCCTCAAGCGAGTTCTTTTCAAAATGAGAAGAGAATATTATCTCAAAGAACTTGTGATACCATTGTCAAGAAGTCTATTTGAGCCCACAAATGGAATTCTTTAGCTTGTATAACATGGATTTTGAATCACATATTATGAAGTTATAAAATTGCACCACATATAATGTTTTCCGTAATATCACTTGTTAAGAAAAACAATCCTCACATCTATTTGATGAAGTTCTAAATTAAAGTGTGCTACTAGTAATATGAATTTTCTATATGAGTCACTTATGAAAGTTGAGAGAATATTTTTAAAAATATAATTCCTTTATGCTGAGTATATTCTATTGTCATAAGTCGCGCTTTATTTCTCTCCATATTACATTTAGAATCATGTTTGGTTTTTATAACATTGCTTACAATCAATCGGCTTTATTTCTTAAGGTAATGAGAAAGGCTCTCAAATTATATTGTCTCGAATTGACTTATACTATTTCTTTGTAACATAGATCCACGTATGAGAATCATACATTTTCATGGTCTTATGGAAACATGACGAATCATTTACCATTACTCATATGAATTTTTATATTCTTGAATATAAACTATATGATCCAAAGTTATAGTGTTCTTCTTATCTTTGGTGCATATTTTTTGAAGACATTATTTCTTAACTTTGCACTCTCTTGAGAATGTAGAGTTTGAACTTCTTTAAACAATTTTATTTTATTATTTATGTGGAAATAATAGTATCTTTAATTGACTTGATATTCTAATCGGACTTCAATGACCGAAATTGAAACCAAAGCATCTCGTACATGAGCATCAATCCACCAACAACTTTCATTTGGACTGATATGTTGGCTTGAAGACTTACATATCTTTGTTAGAACCTTTAGAAATATCTATATATTCTTCCTAAAATGAAATTTGTTTTTAAATTTTTCCCTCAAAACTCATCATCCCTAGAAAATGTTAACGTTCTCGTCTCAAAACATACTTGTATTGGGCTAATCATAAAACTAAAAGCCATTTGAATGGTCAACATATCCAATGAAATAACAACTAACCCTATTATTATCCAATCTCTTTAGATTTAACGATTAGCCTTTGGTTTACATGGACATCCACAAACATGCAGATGCACTAAGTTAGGTTTGCACCCAATCCAAAGCTCGTTTGGGGTTTTTGTGGTTGCCCTTGTTGGAACTCTTATAGATAGCTATGTTGCACATTTGATAGCCTCGCCATTGAGTGGTAGTGGTAGAACTAAAGGAAAAATTATACTTCTCACCATATCCTTAAGCCTAAGGTTTCATTTCTCATATACATTTTTTATGTACCCGACACTATATCATAAGGAACTATACCATACTCATATAGGTCTTTAACAAATGGTACTTGACCTTGTTCATCTCAATCGTCATATATGCCATAGTATTCACTGTTGTGGCTATATTCACCCACTCAATGCTCTTACCTAGTTTTTTTTAACATTGGTCTTAAAATATCTGGACTTTTCTATGTCTTCTTATTTCTCATGAAAATGGTAAAGGTTAGTCACATATGAATAATATGAAGTACCATTGCACGTTGTTTGATTCCTTAGAGAACGCTCAACGATTGTCGATATGGATTAATTATAAGAATTATTTTACTCAATGTACCCTAACATTTTTTATTAAGGTATGTTTCTCTTTGATACATTTGTTACAAGTATCGAAGTTTAAATAGTCAAATGGTCTTAATAAACCTTTTAACGACAAGCTTATCAGTTTTTCTTTATATGATATTACTTATGTGTTTATGTTAAACTTTACCTACTTTCAACTCAATTTAGTTTATCAAAGACATGTATGTACATTACTTCTTTGTAATATTTAATAATGTTTAATACATATAATTTGTTATTCATTGTTTAATTTCTAATATTTGTCACTGTATAATGTAAGGATAGGGTAATTTAATTATTCTTAGATATTTTTTAAAGCGTCTATTATATATAAAAAATTAAATTAATATTGACATATTTCAATACAAAAATTATTCGCTAGAAAGAAAAAACCATTTAAATTAAAAATAACATACACTAAGAACGAATTTCCATTTACTTTATGGGATGATTTTTTACCTTCGTTAAGGTTCCGACTCTTTATCATATCATTAAGATAAATACAAACTTGAGTGGTCGTAATCGTACCAACCCACCATTATTTATCTACCTTTGATTATTTGTCTAATTTTGAACTATTTTTTATGGATACACGCTAATAGACACACCTTAAGAGAGTTCATGTATCGCAAAAAACTATTGCCAACGTTAAAACGGCATGTGCAGATCGTTAAGAAAAGTCAGTTGATAAAAAAAAATCTTGACCTACATTTTAAATGTGCTTACGTATGTGTCTAGCAGTGCAATGCGTCTACCACTACAACTGAGCGAGTTCAGCCCCGGGGGACGATATTTATACACAAAGATCTTTGCGCTGAATCAAGTTTGAAACTAAAAATATATATCGTGAAAAAGGTGATACATCTAGTCAGCATGAACTATCTGACTCTGATTTGCGTAGCAGTTGATACGATGAAGATTTAACCAAAAACTCGAGCAAACTAGTGTCCTTACAGATGAAAAAAGAGGAATAATAAAATAGATATTTATTTTTTAATAATAACAACATCCGATTATTTCCAGACTACGAGGAACACGAGGCATACAACACTTTTATCGATAAGTAAGTTTAATGATACTTATATTTATTTTTATTGCTTGGTTTATAACTATATTTAATATATTATAAGAATTATCTTCTTTGTTTTTTTAATCTCATAGTGGTATGAATTTCCATGCTCTATATATGGTTTTTAAAAATATAAGACCTAAGTAACCAGATCGAGGTCCGGATTTTAATATATAAGATTCCATATGGGCCTCTAATTGTTCACCCAACTAAGTTTAACCTAAACCTCAAGTTGAACAAGGTTTTCCTCAAGTGATGAAACCAACATACAAATACATTCCAGTTCATCTCTAGAGAGATGAATATAATCCTAGATGATGTATAGTGGGAGGTATAATATTGGAATATGAGGACATCACTACACATAAGGAGTCTTATGCTAATTACTTTAAGATTATTGAGAATTTCAACAATTGATGTCTGTCATGAGCTAGAGAGGAAAATATAAGTGGTCGCTGTATTTTCTTTCATTGTTACGTGCATCAGAATAGAATAGTTGTGTTTTTTGTTGATGTTCGGCTAAACTAGTCTGACAAACGTATTAGCGGTTCAGAGCATTCATACTGAAAATGTAATAAAAATAATGAGCGTATGTAAATTCCATATTGACAGTGTTTTGCCTAGTTATTATCAAGAAAATAATTGATGTTTTGAATATTTTTTAGAATCCATAACGGTGGTGTTGTGATTTTTACACTGCCAATTGAATAAAAGTATTAGTTGTAAGGAAATTCCATTCCAAAAATATAATAAAGCACTGACTATAATATAAAGTCTATACGAGTAATACTTTACTGGTCATTGCGGATTTTTCACTTTTATTTTAAACAA
The DNA here is from genome assembly GCA_036936605.1 of Limnanthes douglasii subsp. nivea. Classification (NCBI taxonomy): domain Eukaryota; kingdom Viridiplantae; phylum Streptophyta; class Magnoliopsida; order Brassicales; family Limnanthaceae; genus Limnanthes; species Limnanthes douglasii. Next base: position 56,975,278 of record JAUPFV010000003.1, on the reverse strand, counting down.
TCTGATACAACAATGATGCATCAATGTAAATAGGGCGTCAATCATAGTATAAAGCTATATAAAAAATAGAAAAAAATCCAATGTAAATATCAACTAGAGATTATGAATTAGTTCAAACAAGAGATGAAATAATTACATTTATAAAATGGTTTCTATTAACAATATCCAACATGAGTTCTCCCATTTGAGATATTAGAGGGTGTACACCTTGTAATGGTAGAAAAATGAAACTAATATTTTTTTACCCTGACTGTCCTATAAGTTCCATAAATCATCACAACCTTCAAGAGATTAACAATGTCACTCTCTATCTATCTTTTTTTTTATATATCTCTATGTCTCTCCTCCAAACATCAATTACGATGACATTTATTATTAAACCACCAAGAGTGAAAATGCTAAGTTCATAATCAAATACAACTACAATTCCATCATAACGTCTACCGTTTCTATTGGTTGGGTTGGGTTAGTATGACATAAGCATACTATACATATTCATTCATTTATTATACGGCTTGCGATCCAGGGAAAATTATCAACCCGAGACAAACATATAAGTTGTGGATCAAACTCTCCTCCGAATGGTGTCTTGTGCAACTCATATTTTGAATCCATCAATAATATCATCTATGGATGTAGCTTCACTCAGAATATACGAGCCTCAACCAGTTTCTGTCTTGATTTCACATTAAATAGCTCTAACCGGGCATCTTGGATTCTAGAGACGTCAAACTGATATTCTCTCAAGATCGTGATATTTGGTGTTAGTGCTTTGGTATGGTAATATACTACGTATGGAGGAGGCTAAATTAAAGGATTTTTTGTTCTCCTCATGTCATTGCCTTTGCGTTATCGCATCGTATGCTTTCTCACCTTCAGTTCAGATTTTTTGGTACCAATATTGTCTAGCGAGTGTAATCTCTATCAGTATTCTAACTTACTTTTATTTTTTACAGTCTCATCCCCCTCATGTTGTGGTTGTCGTTGTTGATTTTTGGAAATTTTGTACCTATACATACCGATTATGTGTTATTACTTTTGTAGCTTTTACATGAGGTTCATGGAATCATTCCATTAATGCTTATTTTTTAATTCTATCTTTTGATATTGGTATCTCATAACTCGTTCGTTCAGGGTCCAACGATCTATCTTATCGTTCAATTTAAAGCTTTTATGTTAATCTTCAAAATATGCCTTAAATAATTATAAAAATATTTTCAATTTATTTAATGTTTTATTTTTTTAAATGATGTCCTTTTTTGTTATTATACTTTAATTTATATAGTTACTATTTACATTTATATTCACACAAAATAAGATGACAAATATTTTTTATTATTTTAACATATTTCTTACAGTTTAAAACAAAAACCATAGGTAGCAGTTAAAGGCATTTTTTTTGTAGTTTAATTTCTCCCATATTTTGTAGACCGATTTTTCTCTCTTCTCTTGCATGTCGTTTTCTACACCAAATAATTTTTTATCTTATTTCTTTATAGAGATTGATTTTAGTTTGTTCTAAATAGAGAATCTTCATTTTCTCTACGGAACTCTTATATATTTATAGTGACTCTCCCGCTGACCGTTGGAGGCGCTTTTGCAGGTCGTCTCTTCTGTAGGCCGGTTTGGTTTGTAGTATTGTGCTCTATACACCGATGTGTTTGGTTGAGGTATCTTTAGGGGATCTTTATCCCTCCCCATGATCCATAATTTAGGTATTTGGATTCATTTTTATCCATTTTTAATTTCTTTCCTAGGAAGATATCACCTCGAACCTTGTAATTAGTTATATCTTGGTTTTCTGCTCTAGATCTAGGGATTTTGGATTTTTTCTTGAGATTTTTTTTCCTAGATCTTAGATTTTTATATTTATATCTTAGTTTTTTATGTATTTTATCTTGTTATGGATTTCAACTTCGTTTGTTTTATTGTTTGGTTCTAGATTTGAGTTTTTTTAGGTATTTTAACTTTGGTTGTAGTGGTATGACTGTAATGGTAGTTTGGTTATGGTAGTTGTAATCCGGTATATATTCCGGTTGTTGTAGTTGTTGTATAGCCGGTTCAGCACACATTGCAAAGTGAGTGTGTTTATCACACCCACATATGGGAATGATGTCTTGTTTTTTATGTCTTATTTCTTATTCGTATGGAATAGAGGTACTGGGAGATATATCTTTTGCTTATATACTGTTCATCATTCCCATGTATAAGGGATGTGGTACTTTGGTTGCACCTAGAAATCCTCATCTCAAACAAAGTACCACTATAGTCTCGTCTCAATTGACTTTTATTGGCCTATTGTAGTCGTGTTGAGGGTACCTGATCTCTATAGCTTTAGAGCAGATCTATCGACTCCATTTAGATTTGGTTTGTATGTAATATTTTTTGGATTTTTTTGGTTTGTATGAAATTGACTGATACTCACAATTCCCAACCGGTTTAATATCATCAATAGAAGTTATAAAATGTCTCTAATAAACAAAGATTTTAGTCTCAAAGTATATTATATGATTCCATAAACTTAAAAAATCATCAAAACCTTTTTATCTTTACTTTATTTATTTGTATGCGCAAGGACGATGTTAATGTTCCATTAATATATCATATGTGTTGTATTCGAATACACTTTCTCGAGAGTATTCGTCGTTGTTAAGTCTCTACTTGTCAAAATTACGGACGAATCTTTAATGAAGTTAGATACCATTAATTATTGCAACCAATCTAATGCTTACTTGTATTTGTTAACTTTCTCTGTAGACATAAACACCGATCTTATGTAGAAAGTTAAACCGGTAAAGGTTGACCCAACGAACTCAAAAAACGGTACCTCATACCTTATTAACTTATAGGTGTTATCCATTATTATCACTTCTAGAAATATGTATAACAAACATATACACACTAACTGGGTGTACAAAGAAAATATCGGTAATGATATCACTTTCATCTTCGCGTGATCTATACCATTCGAAACAAGTTAACCTTTTGATTTCACCTAACAAGTATTTCAATTATGACCGACCATATTTCTCAAAATTCCATTGTTTTTATCAAGCGTTATATACAGTATGCATGGATGACACATTGTTAGTGTTAAATTGTTTTCACTACACTTAAAATCTCATTAGGACGCGTTTCCATATAAGAAGAATTATGTAAAAGTTATAACTCTTTTTTCGAAAAGTATCCCAAATAAAAATGAACTTTTAATTGTCTGACGGTATTATAGTTGTGAACCCTACATATGACCTTTAAGGCCCATTTGACAGAAGTTACCATATTTATCTTAAGCTTGAAAAGCCATCTATATATATTTATTCCGTTCGAATTTCTCTTAAGATCTTTTAGGTATACCAACCTATTATATCATCGAGATCTTTAGCATTCAAAGACTAATGTAGGATTTTTTCTGACTTTCACATCATCACGACGCGTTAGTATAATAATCAACATATTATTATTCCTAGTATTTGTAAACCTCACACACAATTTTTGTTGTGTATAGTAGTATGTTGTATAAAACAAATTACTAAAATTGATACTGCAATCCTCTGCAATTCTACTAGTATCATTTCCCTCGTACATTACAAAATTTTATAATGAAAACTAAAACCAGGAAAACAATAAAATATCTCATAATGACATCATAAATATGCATTTACACAAGCAACACAAGTGTGCATTAGAAGTTCCATTTTAAAATGACAGTGCAAATGCACTGATGGTGCAAACATATTGGTGATAGCAATGCACTATTATGGCTATGATGCACTGCCAGCGCTCTAGCACCGCTAGTTTCAAGGTTGTGTTGGTTGTATGAATCCCCCACACCGACACTTTTGTATAATAATTTGGCCGTGAAATCAAGTTTAATTTTCTAAAATTGGTTTAAATTAAGTTTGAGTATAGCATTTACCTCTTTTGGTGCGCATCATTACATACATTATCTTTTATTATCTAAATAATAAGAACTTAGTTATTTTGTATAATTTTAAGAACATTAGGTGTTGTTTTCAATAGCAAATATTGTGTTGTTTTCAAGAGCAAATCTTAGATTAAAAATTTTTAGTTCAATCTTCTAAAATTTAAGATAATATAACTATTAGTTTTTTTAATTAATTACAAATTCATAATTAATAAATTTTTAGAGTATTTTTTGTTTATGAAATCAAAAATTGATCAAATGTAATTTTAAATAAGAATAAAACACAACTAAAAACTGAAATTGTACGTTTTCTTTTAATTATATGTGGTCTTTAATAAGTAAAAACATAATCATATGTGGACCTTAATAAGTAAAAACACCATCTAAACATCAAATTCAGTAGTTTGATTGTTTGGTTTTATATTTGAGTTTTTTTATGTATTTTAACTTTGGTTGTGGTGGTATGACTGTAATGGTAGTTCGGTTATGGTAGTTGTAATCGGTATTATATTCTGGTTGTTGCAGTTGTTGTATAGCCGGTTCAACACACATTGTAAAGCGGGTGTGTTTATCACACCCACATATGGGAATGTATGTCTTATTTCTAATGTTTTTTTTCTTATTCGTAGGGAACAAAGGTATTATGAGATATATATTTTGCTTATATACTGTTCATCCTTCCCATGTATTAGGGATGTGAGACTTTGGTCGCACCTAACAATCTTCATCTCAAACAAAGTACCACTATAGTCTCCTCTCAATTGACTTTCATTCGTCTATTGTAGTCGTGTTGAGGGATACCTGATCTCTATAGCTTTATAGTAGATCTATCAACTCATTTTAGATTTGGTTTGTATGTAATACTTTTTGGATTTTTTCGGTTTTGAGTATTAGATTTTCATAACTAGATTTGGGTCTTTTTATGTATTTTACCTCCGGTTATGGTGGTATAACTATAATGGTAGTTTGGTTATGGTAGTTGTAGTCCGGTATTATATTTCGGTTGTTGTATAGCTGGTTCAGCACACATTACAAGCGAGTGTGTTTGTCACACCCACATAGGAATGATGTTTTGTTTCTTATACCTGTTATTTTTCTTTTTGTAAAAGTTTCCCTCTAGTTTTTTCATTGTGCTTTATTATGTTGATATAGGGAATACGAGTACCGGAAGAAATATTATTTGCTTATATATTGTTCTTCCTTCCCATGTATAAGGGATGTGAGACTTTGATATCTACTAATCCTCATCTCGAACAAATTACCACACTAACCTCCTCTTAATTGACTTCCATCTCCTTCTCTAGTCAAGTTGATAGATACATGACCTTTAAAGCTTTAGAGTGGATCTATCTGCTCACTCATATGAGATGACACTGCACCACTCATAATCAAGCTACATTGCTTGTGAGCCATAGTTCAGCGTTTGTATATAAATAAAAATAATCTGATCTCCGCACTAATATGATATTGTCCGTTTTTAGACCCACTAACCAATACGGCTTTGCTTTTGGACCAGTTCCAAAAAATTCACACTTTCAAAGATATATTCTTTATTTATATATTGTTTTTTCTTTCTGTATAATATATAACCAACTTAGAATGCGAAACTTTAACCGCATTTAATAATGAATATGATTCAAGATCTTGTAAAAATATTATTATTTATTTATTTAATATTTTAAATTTAGTAAAAAAAACAAAAACCAAGCTTAACTCTCATATTAAATTTAACTTATTTTAGAAATTAATTTTGTAGTTTGAGAAACTTTAATCGAATCGGGTGATTGTCTAGGCGTTCCCCTAATTCTAAAGAGAGAATCATAACGACCTAGGTGGGTAGGATAGTGGGTATAGGTCATTGCCATTATCGGAGAGATTAAACATTAGTTTACCTAAATGTTTGAAAAGCAAATTAAATATAAAGTCCTAGGGTCAAATACACCGAAATTACGCCTCGTTTTGTACGACTTCGAGTTAATAGTGCTTTCAGACAGCTTTTGGATGTATGAAGATTTTTCTTATTCTTGTTTAATTAGTAAAAAGACTTGGAAGTCTTACCTATAGTAAAACTTAGGAAGCTTTCTCCTTGTTCATGACAGACTTCGACCTCAAAAGTTGATATATAATTTATGATTGGGTTTTCTTAACCAATGATCTAATTTTTGTATTTAAGAATATCTTATAATTAAAAAATCTAATCTAATTTATTTATTTTATAAAAAAAGTAAATTGTTTTTAAAAAATCTAAAAATATTAATAAATAAAAATATTTCAATTAACTCACAACAACAATCCACTATAACGCAATATATATGATACAATATTTTTTTATTATATATATATATATAATATCAAAAATAAATAAACTCATCAAATTTGTACATTTTTAAATGTGATGTATTAATCTTTTTAACCATAAAAACACTTAAGTTTAGGTTATATAGATATTTATTAAATTTTTAGATTTACTTCGTTATAAATTTCATTCATTTTTGTAACACTTTCTTCACTCCTTTTTTATATGTAATCTTATGTGTTTTCATTGTCTTTATATAAGATTTCAATAGAGGAAGATAAGAAGCTATTCAACATTGACCGATTACGAATAGTATATATATATTTCATTAATTGTATTCTACACATTTACTTCACGTTATCATAGGTTATTATTCTGAAGATGATAGAAATAACCCAATAAATCTCTTCATTCCGAATTAGTATTTTAGAACTAGTAACTAAACATTCAAACAATATGTTTTGAATATCCATAATGACATGTCATTCACCATCATATCTCACCCATTTTATTATATGAATTTTCTCAAATTGCGGCAATTTGTATTATAGTTGGTCTCGTATACAGTGATAACCTACATCAATGTGTTTGTTCTAAGAATAATAAGAAATATTTTTGGCCATGTAAATTACACTATAATTGTCATAATAAAAGATGAAATCTTCTTGTGTGGAATTCAATTTATTCATGAAAACTTTCATTCAAATTAACTATATGCAAGCTTCAGTTGGAAGTATGTATTTGACCTAAACAATTGATAAAAAACACAATTGTGTAGCTTCGATGGCCAAAATATGAATTGCGTTGTAAAAATCAGCATGTACCATGATTTGAATCTATAAGAATCATGATTCCTAACAATATCAACATATATGGAACCATCTACCACAATTTTCTCAAAGCTAAAACACAGATGCATTTTTAATGTACTTAAAAAAACACGAGATCCATTTAACCACAACTCCATATAATTTTCCTAGATATGATATGCACAAACTTACCAGTCCCACAACATAAGCTAATTTAGGTCATGTACATACCATAACATACATCAAAGTATCATCGACAAATACACACGAGACATTACTCTTCTTTATTTTTTCTCATTTATTTGTATGACATTGCTTTAAACTTAATTTGAATCTATATGTAAGCGGAGAACTATTTATTTTTGCCTTGTATTTGTTGATATTTACAATAATTTCTCAATACACTTCCATTAGGATGACCAAAGGTTCTTATGCTTATAATCTCGAGAATTTTTATACCAAAGATCTATCTAACTAGTCCCAAATCATTAAGGGTGGTATATTTCTATAAGACATTCTATAAACAACTATATCCATCTTGTCACGACCAATGGCGAATATATCATTGGCATAAAGGAGAAAAATGATAAACTTTATATTATCACACATTTATAAAGATGCACATTGGTCACTGAAAGTCTTGTTGAACCTATATTTTATAATGTAGCATTTGGGTGGTGCTTTTTTCAAGCCATATAAGCTTTTTTATGTGACATACCAATTGTTCTTTACTCTTAACCCGAAATCCTTCAAATTAATTTATGTAAATCTTCACATCAAGACTGCCATATAAAAATAATAATATTAATGTCGAGTTGTTCAATTTCCAAATCCATGCTAGCTTGTAAAACAATAGTAACTCATATATCACATATTTTTGCCTTGTATATCAGTTGTGGGGTACCTTCTTCAATCTTCAACTTATAAACTTATTTGTTTTCTAACAAATGTGATTTATGAAAAAAAAAGAACTAATTCAGAAGTATGGTTATTGCGCAAGGAACTAATCTATTACTTCATGAATTATTTAACTATTATTGACGTTGTCCATCTCGAATTAGTTTTTCAAAACATTGAAGCTTTTCCTGATATGTTAGTTTCACATACTTGTTTTGTGGATATTTGCGTTTGGATCATAATACTACACTTTATTGATCGTTCCATAGGTTGTTTTGTTTCATCTTGAACATGATTGATACATTATCATTATCTTTGTATTCTCTTAAGTCTGCATCGATCATTAGAGGTTAAATTGGGTCCAAGTTTATTATAATGACATCAGTAAAATGAATTAGTTTTATGGTTTTTCAAAGTATTCCTTGTTTTGATTTTTAGAGAATATTACATCTATGTTCATGACAATATTATTTGCAAGATAATCCCAAAGTCTATAGTTTCACTCTTCTTGAAAGTGGCATAAGAGTATATATTGTTTAGTTTTGCTATTAAGTTTTGATATATCGTCATTCATATATAAAAAATTTGCATCTAAACAGTTGTAATTATTTATAGGAAATGTTTCTTTTTCGTCCAAAAATCTATGCAATATAACCATCAAAAAGAAATTAAAGAATAAATATTAATCAGCTATGCAACATTGGCCATATACTTTCACTCGAATGTATTTTATAGTTTTACGTAAGATAATATACTTTTGATGTGTTTTGTTGTGGTTTGATTCATAATATATGTTATACCATTCTGTTGTGGTGACTTGGGAACAATCTTCTCAAGCTCTATATCTTGTTACTAGTTTCTTATTCTACGTTAGTATAAGAAATCTTAAATGCATCAAGCGTTTTGTATCCGGTCTTTATTAGAAAAAACCATTTTTTTCTCAAATTATACTTGATAAAAGTGACAAAATATTAAGCGCAATCAAGCGATCTATCAGTCATAGATATAGGTGGAGCCAGGTGGGGTCCCGTGGGGTCCTAGGAACCCACCTAGCTCCATAAATACTATCTTTAGTACCTTATTTATTCTCTATGCCTTGCTCTAACCGGTAAAGGTCCACGTCAGGAACCCACAGTTCTTGGGTTTGAGATCAAGTTGTGGATTCTTGATGTTTAATTTTTTACTTGAATTAAGTTTTTATTACTTATTTTATTATATCATTAAGTTTTATATATATATATATATTAAACAACGTATCAATATTATTATAATATAAATATATCATTTATATATATATATATATGATATAGATTTGGTATATATTTTTATTATATATTATTTATTTATAAATATGATTCAAAAAATAATATAAATTTATATAAATTTGATCAGCGCACGGGTTGGTTCCTTTGTCGTCGCCCCTAACTACAAGATACAATCTTTTAGAACAATTGTTCTTTTACTATCAATTAGAAAACTCTAACTACAAGCTTCAAACACTAAAGTATTTATTATGGTTCTATATTATTAATTTTCAAAATTGAAGCTTTGCTACGTGTCTTATATTACTATTCACTAGTTACAAATATTAACATTGGTTGATCTATATTTGTTCTTAAGATAGAAAGCTGTAGAGTTCAATTTCAAAACAAATAGACATGCATAAATCATAATTTTTTATTTTGCTTTACGGATCAAACCGTAACAACATAGGATCTCGAGTTCACTAACAATACATGTCACAATCAATACATCTATTAGTCTCTGTATACTGCCGAAAAGCTCAAACTAAAACCCGGTTAAACCGTAACAACATAGCCTCTCGAGTTCACTAGTAATAGATGTCTTAATCAATACATCTATTAGTCTACTTCTATTTCTTTTATGTTATAATAGTACTTCAAAGTGTTGACGAAAATAATATGGAAGACCCACTTAAACAAATAAACAACTTTTATATAAATGAAATACGAAGATATATTACAACACCATTTTACAACTTCCACTACAAAAGAAATATTTTTTGGACAATAACCAGGACACCATATGGTTTAAATCCTGGCTACACCACTGGTCATAGAGCAAACATTTATGTGTATAATATCACATATATATATTTTTATCGATTAATAGGTTTGATCGAACACCACACAATCGTTTTTACTTACTATCTTTACTTGATCTATAAATAATATTTTTCCTACCTAAGATAAGATCCTTCATTGTAAGAATTTGTAAAAAATTCACTCATATGTCCAAGTCACTTATGTCATAGCTTGGTACCATCATTGACAATATTTTCATCTAAGTTGATAAGTTTTGTCTATATTATCTATAAGATCATATTTGTGTTATCTTAGGTCATTATCAAATATCTTTTTGTGAATTTACGTTTTCCTTCATCTAAGTAACTCAAATAACACTCATAATCTGTTTTATTGAACTGAATATCTAGAACATATTTCACATATCGTAATATTATCTTGCATTATGTATTAGTGTTCACACAAATATCGCAAATATTAATGATTTTAGAAAAAAATCTATTTTTTCCATTACCAAAGTCACCATAAGTGTAAGATGATAATAAATTAAGATGTGAGCTAACATGAAATGAAGTATCATATTCAACAACCCACAAAAATTATTTGCGAGATGATTAAGCAACCATAATCATCAATGGTAAAATATATTTGGTGGTAGCAATAGTTGAAGTATTGCCTTCTTATTTGTGTTCGGACTTGTCAATGAGATTTATTTTTTTTCCTTATCCTTGATAACTCTTAAAATTTTGGCATACATTGACCATCCTTATTACAATATAAACAAGTAAAAAAAATCGTGACTTTAAATTGGCCTTTTATGGACTTGTACATGTCTTGATATTATGAGATACATATATATTTCTTAAATCTTAAAAATATATTCATGTGAATGACGCAACAAGTTGAGAATCTCTCGTCAGTATTATTTATTTAAAATGTTCTTCTTTACAATAACCATGGAGCATATTTTATGAAAAGTTACTCAAAGACATGAATAATGTCTACCAACTATCAAGAAGAGAACTAAGCAAAAGTAAAACCAACAACTCATTGTCTACTATGATTTTGACGACCAGTAGTTGACTCATAAGCCTTTAAAATATGGTTACAATAGTTATATACTATATGCTTATCAATTACATCAACATAATATAATACATCAAATATTAAATGAATTTATCAGGTTTGTACCAAATGTAATATCTTGAATTTCAACCAACAAAATGATAATTATACCAATAGAGCTCTATTTCAATATGTTAGGAATAATATGTTAATATTTCATATTTATCGGGTTTGATTTAACCATCTACCCGAGACTCTCAAGTTTATGATGCATAGAGATTTCATGGATTTCTAGATTTGCTTATTTAAAAAGTTTACTATTTTCTTATACGTTTCTCATACTTTCCATGTGTGTTGTTTCTTATCTATTCACTCTTTTTATATAATAATTTGAGGGAGGACCGTGAGAATCCATTAATAGTGATTGAATGCAAGAAGATGTAAAAACGTACCTTATTCAGCATTGACAGTTACTCATTCACTTCATATTATCATTGGTTATTATTCCAAGAATGTGGAAATAGCCTAAAATTCTCCTTTCAAGTTAGTTGGTTGGAACTACTAAACTGACTTTCGAACATCATATCTCAAATCTTTGTAATGCCAAGTTTTTTGTCATCATATGTGAGCTATTTTTATCGGGTATAGATTTTATCAAGTTATATCAACTCGGATTCTAATTGGTCTGGTATCCATGGTATTTTACGTCAATGTGTTTGTAATAAAATAATAAGAATTTATTTATCCAATTAAATTGCATTCTAATTGTCACAAAGTCTTCATGCATGAAACCCAATTCATTTAATAAATTTTTCATCCATATTAACTCTTTGCAAGCTTCAATTATAGTTATGTACTCATCATTGGTATGTGATAAAGAAACACATATTTTTAGCTTCAATTACAATGATAGGCTCCCCTTTGTAAAGTTTTATTAAGTATCACGACGTAAATTAATGATAATTACCAATACTAGTTATATTAGCATTTGTGTAACCATCTAACATAGGTTTATTGTATAAAAACACATATTTGATATACTTTAAAAATACATGAAAATTCATTTAACCGCAACCAATGTAGTTTTCTTGGATTTGATACACATTTAATTAAAATTTTATAATATAAGTTAAGTTGGTATTGTATATACCATCGAATATATTAAGCTACCAACAAAATATACATACGTTACAGTACTCATATCTAATTGATATTATTTGATTGTAAAAACAATTTTGCTAATGATATATAAAGTTAGTTTGCATTTGTTATGTTGAATATTTGTAAGACTTTATTAATATATATCTCTGGTGATAACGAGACATATTTAATTTTCTGATGTGAAGATATGTTCATATCCAAGATCTTTTTAACTTGTCCATAGAGAAATATTTTTTTAAGGTTTTCTTCAAAAAAAACTATATTCGTCTTGTCATGACCAAGAACTTATATATTATTAATATAGAAGAGAAACATAATAAAAAAATTATTGTCACATGTCTTTTCAAATATATAAAGTTTGGTTAAAGTCGTGTTGAATATATGCTTTATCATAAAAGCCTCAAATATCTTGTACCACTGTGGGGGGTGACTTTCTTTAAGCCATATAAGTTTTTTTTCTTTAGATGGCATACCAATTTTTCTTCACCCTTAAACTGAAATATCTTATGTTGATTCATGTAAATATCCTTATTGAGATCTCATGTAAAAAATATTTTGGACATCGAGTTTCTTAATCTATACTACTAGTAACAAAAACAAAAATAACTCGGATGGAAGCCATTTTTACCATTGATGAAAAACTTTCATAACTTTTTTTTAATTGAATCCCTTTACAACTAGTCTTACCTTGTACATGGATGTCGATTACCTTATTTAGTCATTAACTTGTAAACCTATTTATTCTTAAATAATTTTTTTATGGAAAAAGAACTAAGTCAAAAGTATGGTTCTCGTGCAATGAACTAATAGTTTATTCCGTGAATTTTAATCATTTTTTATGTTTCAATGCATTGAGTCCCCTATTGATCTTTCAAAATCATATAATATTTTTGTGAATACCTTATATATTCTGCCTTTAGATTCTAGTACCATGACTTAGTACTTGTTGTACAAGCTTTTCTAGTATACCTTAAACATCATCAATGATTTCATTATTATTCTTTTGATCTCTTTTTAAGTCAACATCTATCACCAGAGGTTGAAGTAGATCCAAGATCACTGGAATAAAAAAAGCATGATACTTTGATTTTTTTTGTTTGATCTTCAAAGAATGCCACAACTCTATTTCTAACAACATTTTTTCAATAATAACACATATATATAGTTGGATTACTTTTAAAGGTGATCCATTAATATATATTGCTTAATATTACTACCAATATTTGATATATATTTTGTATCCCTTAATAGATGTACATAGATGTACGTCTGTTTCAAAATGTATGATGGACAATAACTAAACAATTTAATACAACATAATAAAAATCTATATTTTATCAATCTATGATTTATATGTAAATTTAAAAAGTAATTGTAAATATAATTTAACAAAGTATTTAAACTAAAATAATTCATATAAAAACTAATCTACTAAAAAAATTATTATAACAAAATATAGAGTCAAAATTCATAAGTTGTCATTTTTATTACCTTTTGAAATATTTTTAAAACCTATATAATATTTTATCGTAAATTTTTATTTTCTACTTTAAGATGACTCATAATGTTTTTTGAATACTAAGTAATAGATTTATAACACCAATAATTTTATAAATATTATCAAAACGACCTTTATTATATATAGTTTAGAATTTTTATTTTTATTTTTGTTAATACGATGAAATTTTTATTTGTATAAAAAATAAAATATATTAGGTTATATATCATATTTTTCTCGATAAATAATAGAAATATATAATAAACATGCATGTTTAATTGACTTTTAAATAAAACTCATGTTAACATAATATTCTAGTGTTTAAATTTTAAAAAATAATAGTGAAAATACAAATATATATATATATACCATATTCACAGTAACTATACCACTTCTATAATAAAAAATTACAAAACAAACCTGTAAATTAGATTGGTTTCTTATGATTAAAAAACTATAATTGCGATGACACGGTACTAAACATTCTATTATTATCTTCCAAAAAAATTGTCACAACAAAATGTATCATCATAATAATTTATCCCAATAAAAGCCATCAAATTCGTTGCTGACAACAAATCTCATCGTAATAAACATTATTCACGATTTTTTGGTTTTGTTATATTTTTTTGTGATTCTTAAGCCAAACTACAAACTATTTTTGTTTATCTTAAGAACATTTACAATTGTCTTATATTTTAAATATAATTTTTATTCTTTTGGAGCGGTCCGAACTCTAAATAAACAATCAAGGATCTAATATAGTTAAAATAGTCAAACTAGAAAAATCGGTTGATTTCTTTTTATTATTAAATTGATTTCATGATCAATATTATATTTTTACACTCATATAAATACAAGCGTTGTGATAATTTGTTAAGTATATTTCAAGCGTGTACTTAACTGACATTACCTTTTTTTTATTTAATATTTATTTATATTATATATCATTTATGATGTTTATATATTGTGTGCTATTTGTGCCGTGTATTTTTTAATAAATATATGTGTTTATGATATGATAGTAAACCATTTTAGATTGACGTGATTAACTTTAAAAAAATAAAAATATAGTGTTGCACGTAGACTAGAAATCACCATTAGTCTTCAATGTTTTACGTTGTATCAAACTAATCTTTTATGTTTATTTTTGTCTCTCATTTGTCTTTTTATGTTAAAAATTTGCATTATTAATCATCGTGATTTTGAAAAACTGCACAAAATGTATAATCGCGATGATACGATACTAAACATTCTATTATTATCTTCAAAAAAATTGCCACAACAAAATGTATCATCATAATGATTTATCCCAAAAAAGCCATCAAATTCGTTGCTGACAACAAATCTCATCGTAATAAACATTATTCATGATTTTTTGTTTTGTTATATTTTTTATGATTCTTAAGCCAAACTACAAACTATTTTTGTTTATCTTAAGAACATTTACAATTGTCCTATATTTTAAATATAAATTTTATTCTTTTGGAGCGGTCCGAACTCTAGTAAACAATCAAGGATCTAATATAGTTAAAATAGTGATTAAAGATCAAACTAAAAAAATGGGCTGATTTCTTTTTTATTATTAAATTGATTTCATGATCAATATTATATTTTCACAGTCATATAAATACAAGTTAGAGTGCTCATCCAAATATATTCTACTAATGTTTCAAGCGTGTACTTAACTAACATTTCAAGCGTGTACTTAACTGACATTAAATTTATTTATTTTCAATATTTTTTTTATATTATATATCATTTATGATGTTTATATATCGTGTGCTATTTGTGCCTTGTATTCTTTAATAAATATATGTGTTTATAATATGATAGTAAACCATTTTAAATTGACGTGATTAATTTTTTAAAAATAAAAATATAGTGTTGCACGTGGACTAAAAATCACCATTAGTCTTCAATGTATTACGTTGTATCAAACTAATCTTTTATGTTTATTTTTGTCTCCCATATGTCTTTTTTGTTTTAAAAATTTGCATTATTAATAAAAAACTGAGATGTGTAGTACAAACAATAATATTTTTAATAATAATGTGAAATAAAAGAGAAATTCGAATTTGAAATACAAATTAAACAAAATGTAAATCAAAAATTGGATAATGTGATAGAAAAATAATATATATATATATATATATATATATATATATATATATATATATATATATATTGTTTATTAATTTAGTTTTATTAATCTTAAAATGATATTTTGAATTTTTTGTTTTGAATTACAATTACAAAACTTTTAGAATTTAAATGACAAACATAGTATTTATGATGGAAAAAAAGGTTTTTCAGTTTTTTGTTTTGTTTTTAAAACCCCATTTGTAATATACACTATTGGTAGAGAAAATAATCCAAAAATCTAATAGTAACATGTGTTTTATAGATTTGTAATTGAGTTTGTGGATAGACGGAGGGCAACTAACTTCAAAATGAAAATTACACTGTTTTCTAGGTGTAGTATTTCTACAGATCTGTTTTTCTGGAAAATAAAAATTACACTATTTTCAAGGTGTAGTATTTTTACAGATCTGTTTTTCTTTCTAACATTCTTAGTAGTTACAAATTTATTTCCTTTTCCATGAAATATTGACGATATTCCAACTGGTTGAATAATCCAATTTAATGTATCTACGATTGTTGTGATAATATTGGAATTAACTTTCCAAATTCTTCATCTTTGTCTACCTCTATTATTGCAATAATACCATAGTTGTTTTTTGTTTTTGTTTTCGTTTACATGAATGTGGAAAAGACATGAAAAAGGGAAAAACTAAAGAATGACATTAAGAAAAGGGAAATTCGCAAAGGGCGCAAAAGGCAAAAAGCCAACAACAGTAATGCAATTTGGAAAAGTCAAACATGCAAAGACGAACCACAAAATTTGAAACCAGTCTACTTGAAAACAGTTTCATTCGTGGTCCCCTGTTTTTGCATCTTTCTTCGTTTTTAGCCTTATAATTCAAAACTTATCATATTCGTCATAGTCCAGGGTGTGCATATGGTAAATAGAATGTAAACCATCGTAAGAATGTAATATTAGAAGGTGACGAGTTCAGGAAAAAAAAAGTTCATCGAACTTATTATGGTATGTGGTCACAAATTCGGCTTATCCTACCATTTCAGCTACTTTTTTTTGGGAAGAGATCTTTTACTTTGTATATAATAGAAAATGGATATTAAAATATTTTTATAACTCCCATTTGAAATAGATTACGAGTTTTTAAAAAACTGATCCACACTTATCCCTGTATATTTATCATTTTAAAAATTAATATATTATATATTGTTATTTAATAAATTTTAAAATATAATGGATAATCTACCAAGAAATCAACCGAAATCAAAATTATTTATCTATAAAAATCTAGGGCTTAAAAAAATATCGATAATAATATGGTTTTTAAATTAAATTACTAGTAACCACCTTGATTTGTTTTTATATATTCACTGTGTCTCTATTTTGTTATTACGCTTTTTATATGTCTTTTTTTTTCATTCGTTCAATATGTTCTCTGGTTTGATTTGATATTAGTTTTTTTTCTTTGATCAATATCTTTTTACAAGTGTGGATCATTTGTTTTTTTTTTCTTCAGCATTTATCAAATTGCGCGTGATTTGTTTTGTTATGTTTTTTTTTCTCTTTCGAGTTATTTTATTGTTGTTTTATGATTATATGATTTTTTTTAGTTACGTTGATTATTTGATTTCATATTTTCACGTAAATATTTTGACAACAATCTAAAGAGTTCGATTTTTGAAAATAGATTTTGTTGTTTTGGTTTTTCTAGTTTAGTTGCGTAATTATGAATATTATGGTTGTGTAATTAGACATTGCGCTGGATTACGAAATCATGTACATTTTGGTTGCATAAATATTACTCTGTTTGGGTGTAAAATTACGTGCATTTGTGTTGCGTAATAACTATTTTTTCTTTTGTGGTGTGAAATTATATTAAAGTTAGACGCGAAAATAGTTTGAACTTGTATTTTTTTCTTTTATTTTGTAGGTTTGCATTATCTTCATTGTTTTTTAACAAAATTATCATGTTTTGGTGGTCTATTAGTACTCTTGAAAGTTGTGAAATTATAGTTGATTTCATAATAAGCAAGAGAAATTGCCTGGTCAGACATCGTTTGAGCTTCACTTATTTATTTGGTGAATATAAATACTATTTTCTGTGTTGTGAAAATGATTTCATATAACTGGTTGCATTGGCTGGTCGTAGTAAAGGTCAAAATATTGTTATTGACATTGGTGAAATTTTTGAAATTAAAGACTTATGTATTGGTGTTGCTGATTCGGATAGAATATCATTACATAATATTGGTCCAATAGTTAAAGATATTATATCAATTAAAGAATCTAGTTTGGGTGTTTCTCTTTTTGAACATAAGAAAAAAAGAAGCTTGTTACTAGAAGTTTGGTTGATAGTATTCAAGGTTTAGGGCGGATACTTGAAGGTGGTATTACATCCATGCATCTTGTTTTATCTTGATTTTCTATCAAACATGAATTAACTTATAAATTCATTCATAACCAGAGAACAAAATTAAATGTTACTTACTCGATGAAATAGAGCAAATGATGTCCATAGAGGATTTATGATTCAATTGACCAGTCAGATATATGATTATAAAAATTATGTTGGTGACCATAAGTGTTATCCTGGTTTATCAACTGAAATAAAAAGTATTTGACATCTGATTTGATATCAAACAAGATAAGTCATAGTATTAGACCAAGAAGTGATATCAGAAGCAAAACAGTTTAAATCCTTACTAAATTCAATTTTAGTTTAGATATCTCTTATCACAAATCATGGATGGATTTAGAAACAACTATAAGGGAAGTTTACAGAGATAAGTCTACCTCTTTCAGCTTGTTAAAAAGTTATTTTAAGACCTTAAAGACTTTGGATGTCACTTGTAATTTTGTATTGGAGTATGATGGTGGCAATCATTAAAAAAAATATATTATGTTATAGCTTACGTAGCTTATCTTCAAGGGTTTCACTCTTTTTGTCCAATGCTTTTTATCTATGACATATTTTTTAATGGTACATATCGAGGGGTTTTACTCTATGTAATAGCTAAAGATGGTAACAAAAGTACGCTATTTTTAACAAAACTTATATTTGAATACATAATTCTCTTTGGGGTGTATGATTATATGTTAATTGGTTGCGTAATTAGGTACAAGTTGGTTGCATGATTAGGCTTTTATTTGGAAATTAGTCTAATATTTTTAAAATATAAGATTTTTTATTACATAATTACGTGTTAGCCGATTACGTACTTAAGTTTAAATAGGTTATAAAATTACATTTTGGTTGTGAAATTAGAGATTATATAATTGGTTTTTAAATTATTATGTCAAGTTGATACTTATTACTCTTTTATTTATGTAGGTCCTTTTCTAGAAAATTTGTTGTTGTTGGGTTTGAAGATGGTGATAATTGACAATGGTTTTTGGAGGTATTAAAACCTCATTTACTTCGTCGTAAAATCACTTTATATATGGTATTGTTAATATTGTCTCAACTGCTTTTCCCAACTGTTACTATTCATATTATCTTTATCATCTTATTGGAAATCTGAATCATATTTTGAGACATTCAGCAAATGATTTAAAAAGGAGGATGTTCGATATTTTGAAACAATGTGCTTTATGCACCCAATGAGATTTTATTTGATTTAAATTTGCATAAGATTCTTAAAAAATATGGTCACAAAGTACTTATCTTCATGGAAAACCATAATCTAAAAAAGTACACATACATATTTTCTTTAGGTAAATGTTATGGTTCTATGACATTTAATATAGTTGAGTCTTTTAATAATCAAATCAAATAATTTTGTAGTCTACCAATTTCAAAATTATTTGATGAAATTATGGTTATGCTTATGACTTAGATATCAAAGTGTTATTATGATTGTTTGCGTCAGAATAGCTATAACTACTTTTATATTGAAAAACATATTAAAATCAACATGGAAGAAGATCGTACATGGATTTTTCGGTCGTCTACCGAAGTATTATTTGAAGTTCAATCAGCTGCAGTTATGGTTGTTGATATTTTAAGCTACAAATATTATCGTCGTAGTTGGTATATCGAGTGTTACCCTTGTTCTCATGCTTGTTTTGTTATTTTTAGTATTCAAAGAAATCATTTGGCATATGCGAAGTCATGTTATAATACAACTTCTTATAAGAAAACTTACTCTGGGGGTATACCAGCTTTATCTACTTTTGATGAAGCTTCTGGTTCAAATCCATCTCGTATTGTTCTTTCACCTACCTTGAAAAAAAGAAGTGGAAGACCTAAGAAGAAACATACTATATCCTAAAATAAAGATTTGCTTCATAAATTAAAGTGCGAACGTTGTCAATAACGTTGTCATAATGAAGAACATGTGAAGAAAATATATAAAACAATTTGTTTTTGTTTTTTTACAATAGATTATTCTTTTTATTCCATTTGTATTAATTTTTCTTAAATAATTTGGAATTATACATTTTTAGCTTCAAGAGTAAACATTTGTTAGTTGGGTAGGAAATTGCGTTATAATGGGTTGCGTAAAAGGAGAGCTATTTTGAAAAAATATTAGTGTAATTGGTTGCAAAATTATGTTACAATGCACAATTATGTTTTAACTGGTTGTGAAATAACACCCTTGGTTATGTAAATAGACATTTGTTTTGAAATTACAATTGTAATTAAGGGTATGAAATTATGGGTTAAGTGGTTGCATAATTATGTCATAAACTATTGAAGTTGAGAATAAATAATATACAAATAAACTATAGAAGAAAATTAATACTCCAAAAAAGTGTAGTTTAGTTATATGCAACTTTTTAAAAAATTCTAGTTAATCAATAAAGCAAATATTTATTGTTCTTGTGTTTAATGGACGATCTTTTTTTTGTATGCAAGATGTTATTTTGAATGGTTGTGGAAATAAATTAATTTTCCTTTTTTTCACTATTTAACATGATCTTCAAGAATAGTATTTGATTATTCGACTTCTTTAATTTGTTCATTGGTTTGTGTTTCCAGTTTTCCAATTAGTTTGATAACATATTTGTCTAAATCAATACATTTTGAGTATACAAAAAGGTTTACTAAACTGTGATTGTGTAATTACGTGCAATCGTGTTATGCAAATACATTTTTAAATGTGTTAAACATGGTTGTGTAATTGTGAGTAACTTGGTTGCGTAATTGTGAGTAACTTAGGTGCAAATTTAGTTTTTTGGTTTCAAAAAATGTCTGAATTTACATGTTGATATTGGTTCTTTAAATTGTTGAATTCTACTTGAAGATTGTTTATTTCTTATGTGAGCTGAAATACATATGCAAATCGTGATGAAGAGAATATTAGTTTTTATACTTTTTATCGACATTACAAAGTTAATATACATGTATATTAGTATTGAAACTAACTCTTAGTTGGGTGCGTAAATATGTACATTTTGGGTTATGAAAAAAGTTTTTTAGTTTAATAAAACATAATGGAAACTAGATGAAGAAACTTACTGCATTTGGTTGCGTAAGTACGTACAACTCGGTTGTGAAAAAAATCATCCAAAATCTTTTAATAGGTTCACAAGTAGTTCATTAAGTCACTCTTTGTATTTTTGTTGTGTTAAAAAGATATACAAATCATCAGAACAAGACCGAACAAGTTTTAGGTCAATCATGTTATTATGAACACATCAATTGAAAAATTAAAGACGAAAGACAGTAAATTATATATGAAAACTCATGTTAGTAGTTGATTTATGTTGAACTACATGATATTTTACTAAAATTTGTTGCAAAAATCTACAAGTTTAAAGATTTGTGAGTTTTGATTTTCGGGAGAAAGAGAGACAGTCGCGAGTTGAAGAGGAAAGTGAAGTTCTTTATTTTTTCTGTTTTTATACCTGAGGGTATTTGAGTAAGTTTTTATGTAGCAGTCGGTTATTAGTAAACTTGAAAGTCCAAATGGTTATTGGGTCTTTTAATAATTTTCAGGTGGTTATTAATAACTTACCATTATATTATAATATTATTTGATGACTTTTTCATTGTTTGTAATTTATATAGTTATGATTTTGTTTTGATAGTTGAATTTGTAATTCAATTTTTTATTAGATTTAAAATTATTTAAAATTAACTCACATTTAACAAATTTTGAAATTTAGAATTAAATTAATTTTTTAAAAAGTTATATTTTAAACAAATTTATATATTTAAATAATAAAAATAAAAATGGGTTTGTATTTTTTGGGGACATTTTTTTATTATAAATTCTATAAAATTCTTACCATATAATTTGGATAAATAAAAAGATAATCAAACTTTCCATATTTAAAGCTTGATATATTATAGTAAGTTATTTATTCATAACCATCAAATATCAACTAATTTACAAACAACCGTCCAAGATTTGATAAGATACAGAATGTATATGTTTTGTGTTTAGAGGTATGGTTGGAAGCATTTATATCATATATTATTTTTAGTAAACTTAAAATTCAAGCGGTTATCAACAACTTAAATTTTTGGTAACCCATGTTATCATTCATATTTTATAAATATTTTATGTATAATATTTTATTAAATTTATAAATACTATGTGCAAATGGTTCTTTTTGATGTTTATTTGAAAAGTTTTGAATATTATTCAAAATTTAAAAACAAAAAAAATTTCAAATAAGGAAACAAAACGATTTTGACCGCTAAGAATTATATTTTTTGGTTGAAATTTTGAAAAGATGATAAACAAAATAATGAGGGTTTTTTTCAGAATTATAAAATCTAATATTTAAAAGACTATTTATGTATATCGGTTTCGAATTAAAAAATCAAAATTGATGAAACTGGTACAAGCAAATAATTTTATAATTTTAAATATTAATTAATTATTATCCCCCAATTTAAATAAAACTTAAAAGATTCTATAATTTAGATATTAATATGTTATTATCCCGTGATTCAAATACTTTTTTTTATAATTTTAATATCAATATGTTATTATCGTGCAATTCAAATATAATCTAATAAAATTAATTTAGATATTAAATCAATTATTTACTATAAATTTTAATACTTCAAATATCTAATAAATAGCTACATTTTTTTTTAAAGTAACATTATGCATCCAAAACAACAAACTCAATAGTGTTGTTTTGAATTTTTATTGAAAAAAAATTAGGTACCATTTTAAAAAACCGGTGAACCTAAAACCTTTTGTAAATTGATGTTCGCGTAAGCAAAGACCGTCCATCAAGTAGCACAGATACATACATACCTGCTCTCTATCGGTATTGACATTAATAAAAAATAACAAAAATACAAAAAAGAATAAAGTTGGCTTAAGACGAAGACGCATAGCTAACTGCCACCCAGCAGTAGCACCATCAGCACCGGCCGATTGTTACTGCAAAAAACACAAGCTTCCAAAAAATAGCATAAATTTATTTACCCTTTATAGTTTTATAGTATTCCTATTTCCTATTACTAATATTTTTCCATAAAAATGCGTGGAATATTGTGCTCTTTCAAATGTCCTGGTTCTCCCAATTGTTTTCTGTTTGGACTCCATGTCCATGTGCATTTTAAAACTAAACTAAAACTCTATTCCTTTTATCGTCGAATCATTCCTCAATTATTGCTTGTTTCACTTCTTACATGCTCATAATTATCACTTGCTGTACTCCTCCTTCCACTTTGAGGAATAAAATTACTTAAACAACTTCGACTTTGAGGAATAAAATTACTAAAACAAGACACGCAAATAGATAAACAAAAAATTTCTTCCTACCGTATCATATCATATTGGTTGGTGTATATTAGAGTTCAAATTAACATTCGAAACCTAACCATTCAACCAATTCACAGGATGTTGTTATAAATAATGCTATTTTTTTTCGAAAAAGTAGTCGAGTTGGTAGAGTAAATGAATTTGTGATTAAAAGATCATGGGTTCGAACTCCATTTAAAAAAAATAGTTTGGGTATGTCAATTTGTTGGTTCATATTTTGACGTTGGTTCGATAATTATTGTGTCAAACGAACGTTTTATCCCGTACGCAAACGGTTGCGGCTCCTTTCGAAATAATAATAATAATAATAATAATAATAATAATTACAACGGATTAAATACGGTTGGTAGCTAAGTTTATTATTTGTCTTGGTTATAATTATTGGTATATGTTACTGACTTTATTTTGACTAAGCTAATTGTTAATCTACTTAATAAACTAATGAGTTTTTTTAACTCGACATGGTTTCATAAGTATGACCCCCATACGATTCATAATTAAGGGTATAAATACCTAACCACTTTCATTAAATGAGGGTGATGAACATTTAATATAACCACGCAGCTCAAATCTCTCAGTACAAACTACTTAAACATTAAATACCTTTGAAACACTACAAAACACGTGACAAAATTACCCTCAGTTAAAAATAATCCACACCATCTATAATCTTATAATTTTGTATGTCTCCTAAAATTAATTTGAAAAAGATAAATAATTGATTAAATTAATTAATAAACGCGACTATTTTTTTGTTTATATATCGAAGACGTTTCTTTCAAATTATTAATTTGGTTAATAGTTGACAAAATATTTAAAAAACATCACTAACCTTTGATGATTTAATAATTTTTAATTTTTTGTCAAAAAATGAGTGATTTTTTTATATATGTTTTATTATTTTTCTTCTTTTAACGATTTTTATATGGATGAATTATTCACTTAACTATTAATGTTAAAAAATATAAGCTAAAAAACTGATTGCATTATAGGTGAGATTATCATAGATATGTTTGATCTATTTTATAGTTTTTTTATTTGAAAATATCACAAAAAAACTTGTCTAAAAATCTTGACTGAGTATAATCTTAAAAAAATTAATCTATATCAATATCAAGTATTGAAATAAATTAAATTTAGTTTGAACAAACTGATACAAAAAAACATAAAACAAACTTATGTAGTTTTTGGTTGTTTGGAAACCAAATATAGTTTTTATATCTTTTCAATCGTCTTCCTCTCAATTTATTCACTAAAAACTTGTAATTTTAATTCTCATGCTCTTTATTTTCTCGCAACTATCTATGCTTTCAACGCTAAGCTTGAGTGTCGTTTTTTATGGGTGACGTGAAGGCTATTTCGGCATTATGTCATAATTAAACATAAGTTTCTCTCGAAGAATTTAACATTATTTGTAATCCCAATAAGTGTATTATTCACTTAGAATGAGACTAATGAGTTCAACTATTGCAGCTATCAATGTGAATCGAGTGAAATTCATTCGTACGATTTCTATTTAACATGGATTAACAAAAATCCCTTAAACCTTATTGGGTCAAGTATTAATTAAGTTCTTGTTAACAATGTTTATGATTATTTTTTTCCATTGTCCATTGCCAATTTTGTGTCTCCTTGCACTTCTGGTCAATCAACGTTTAAACTTAATTTGGATTCCCCCAAGGTTACATATTAAAAATATCATTTTAATTGTTAATACATGAGAGACTCATCATTCATACATCGAGGTGGTATTTTTTCCTAGAACCTTTGATCTCTGTTCATGGTATGAGATTGGTCTCTCATAAGCTCACCGACTTCAACTTGACATATGCAACCTTAATCGTAAAGAATATAACGATATTAGATGTAGCGTGTCAAATGCCCAAAATCTACTCTTCTCGGCGCAATATCTTTTCGCTATTAACGTGCTGAATCCCAATATGATCTCTATCAAGATTGCTGATTTTTTCGTTTATATCTCCCCCAGTCGTGTTGATGAATATCTCTTCAAACAAAAGCTTAGAGAAACTTCGCTCAAGCTTGGGGACCGCAACACCAGATTTTTTCTTAATAATATAAAAAATCATATTTTAAGAAACAAAATACTCTAAATCTCTAATAATAACAAGGACATTGCTCTTCCCTGAACGAGATGGAAAACATCTTAGTCAACTATTTTTCCAAATTTCCAGACACTAGGTCTCAATCAGGATATCCGAGGCTCGTTAGAATCTCGCCGCTTATTATTACTAAAGTGAATACCAAGGACATATCTTCAATGGTTCATCATATTAAGATCACCATTTTTAGTATTGATAACAAAAAATTCTCGAAGGAGATGACTTTAATGCCAGTTTCTTCAAGTATGCCTGAAACATCATGGCCAAATATATTTGCGATGGGACCCTAATATTCTTTAATGCGGGTCGTCTTGAGCCATCTTGGAATTCCACCATCATTTCTATAATTCTTAAAAATGATTGCATCACTTTCGCCGAGGACTTCAAGCCAATTTCATGTTGCAATATGGTTTACAAGATTATATCCAGAATCATGACATGTTGGATCAAATACTTTTTTCTTACTATATTAAAAAATCTCAATCAATTTTTGTGGCTGGTCGTAACATTATAGACAATATAATCTTCTCCTACAAGCTCAAAAAGGTTATAAAACTGATTTGAAAAGCTTAAAGATCACTCTTAAAATTGATATGATGGAAACTTTTTATAATGTTCGATCTCATCTTATCCTTGGCATCTTAGAGGCCAAGAATCTCTTGGAACATATGATTAGCTGGATTATTTAATGTATCACCATCCCTTCGTATACAATTAATATTAACGGAGACCCTCACAAAAGTTTTAAAGGAAAAATTTGTCTATAACAAAGTGATCCATTATCCTATTTTCTTATTCATCTTGGTCATGCAAGCTCTCTTCAGTATCCTCCAAAATAAACGTAATGATATGAACTTCAATTTCCATTAGAAATGTCATAAGCTAAAGATTGTCAATCACTTATAGCCTTAAAGTTTGCCCTCAGAAAATCCACATCTTTCTCTATGAGGTTAACCCCACTATAGAACAGATTTGATCAACAACATTGGTTTCAACATAGGTTCCACCCGCTTAAATATCTTGGAGTTCCTATTCTCTCAGATCGATTTTTTCATAACGAATATTGACCCTTTATGGAAATAATTAATAGCTGTATTACCTCATGGACTTCCAAACATCTCTTATTTTTGCTTAAACTTCAACTCATTAAATCTGTGATTTCCGCTACACAACTCAATCTGGCGTGATTGGATTAACTCTTGAGAGATTAAAGATAAAAACTTGTGGTCTTTAAGTATTGACTCATATCCATAATGGACTTGGAAGGAAATTTTAAATCTTAGGCCACTCGCTAGCGAATTGTACACGGTTGTTATTGGTAACAAAGATAATAATTCATTCATGTATGACTCGTGGTTCCTCTTAACTTATTTGGTCAACCATTATAGGCATAATATTATTTAAAATACTTGTCTATGGAGCAAACTCAAGTTCTCCGATATGATTCGGGATAGTATTCAGAATTGGCCAACACTTTTAAGGTATGCTTGTACTAGAGATCATTGATACTTTCAGGAGATTAACCATATTATTCTTTCTTTTTCACTCCTCATGGTATCGACTATATTGATGTGCATTGTTGGTTCGTTAAGATTGAGAATGTAAAATTCATAATTAAAGATACTTATGATACAATTCGTACTCCCTACCTTGTTCCTAGGTAGACGGGGTTAATATTGCATATATACAATATCCTCCAGCATTCTTTAATCATTTGCCTTACCATCATGGGGTTTAGATTTTTTTGGATCCAAGATGATTTAGCCGATGTAATTTTGTTCTTATTTCTCATTTAAGGTATTTTGGTCGAAAGGTCCTCCACGTTTTGGGGGTGCTACTGGAATTTTGTTTGTGCATACTCTTCTCTCGTTGGTTTCTATTGGTACTTTCGTATATGACTTGTCCCTCAGTCTCACAATACAATTCGTGCATATTTTTATCTTCATTTGGAGATTCTTATAATCGTTTGATCAGTTATTTTGGACTTCCAACATTAAAATATTCTACGTCTTAATCTTTCATCTTTCGGTTTTAGTTTTTTAATACAATTGTGATTTGTTATCCCGAAATCGTGGATTTTCTATTTCTATACCGGATCCTTGATGTTTAGTTTCAACTATGACCTTAGTTTATTTTATTTTTTATTTAATATCAATTTTAAAAATATATAATCCACTCACAAATATGAAATTTGGTATATCATTTACAGTCGGTTTTTCTTTAAATAAAGAGTTAAAAGAAATAGAAGTAATACTTATATTGTGTTGTTGAGTTGAGACTATATGAATAGACTGTGTAGCATAGTAGTAGTAGGGGTAATAAAGAAATGAAAGTGTGAATAGATAAAAATTCAATAGTCGAGGGGAGAGAGTATTTATATTTGTCAACTTACCGACCATAAAAACATCTCTCTCTATTTCTCTCTCTCTTTCTCTGTCTCTTTGAATTAGCAAGTGCAGTGCTTTGTTTTGTTTTGTTTTGTGTCTGTTGATGGCTGCTTGTGGTGGTAGTAGCAAAGGCGAAGGCAACTCCAATACCAACACCACCGAGGGCAAAATGGTCAGAAAAAGAATGGCTTCTGAAATGGGACCTGCTACAGACTACTCTCATTCTCATACTTCAAGGCTACCTCGCCGGAACAACTCTTCCTCCTTAATTGACCAAACTACCCCTCCTCCCTTCTTCCCCATCCCCAGCCCCAACAATAATTACACCACCACCGCTGATCCTCAAGCTCCTCCTATGGCTGTTTGCGGCTTCTCCGGTCTACCTTTGTTCCCGCCTGAAAGAAACCGTAACTCCACCGCGGTCCCCACCACGCCGATTGACCAAGAAGCTTCGTCATGGATCGACGGAATCATAAAAGACCTGATCCACAGCTCCACCACCGTCTCTATTCCTCAGCTTATCCAAAACGTGAGGGAGATTATCTATCCTTGTAACCCTAACTTGGCCGCACTTTTCGAGTACAGACTTCGTTCTCTAATGGTAATCGATTCTCCGGTTGATAAGAGACGACAAATCGATCAACAACAACAACAACACCACCAACACCAGCACCACCAAATTCATAGACAACAACAACCACAACCACAACCACCGCCTTTTAATTCCTCCCGTCTCACACTTCTCACCGATCCTTCTCCTTCGCTTCTTCCTATTCCGGCACCGGTTCAAGTTCAGCCTATGAATCAGTACTCGAATATAAACAATCAACAATATCAAAATCAAGGAGATAATCTAAACTCACGCCAACAACAACAGCTACCACAATCTCAAGAAGAAGAAAAATCATCTCCGGCGGAAACACCACCACTACCTCCACCGCCACCTACGGCCGCAGCGGTGGCGGCAAGAAAAGAAGAGATCCGCCAACAGAAACGAGATGAGGAAGGATTACACCTCTTAACATTACTACTCCAGTGCGCCGAAGCCGTCTCCGGTGACAATCTAGAAGAAGCAAACAAACTCCTCCTCGAGATCTCAGAGCTTTCAACCCCATACGGTACTTCAGCGCAGCGAGTAGCTGCCTATTTCTCAGAGGCAATGTCAGCTCGGCTAGTAAACTCCTGTTTAGGAATCTACGCTGTTCTACCTTCCCGGTCAACGATGATCCCTCAAACGCACAGTCTAAAAACAGCGTCGGCTTTTCAAGTCTTCAACGGGATAAGCCCACTAGTCAAGTTTTCACATTTCACAGCCAACCAAGCGATACAAGAGGCCTTCGAGCGAGAAGAGAGAGTACACATAATCGATTTAGACATAATGCAAGGACTTCAATGGCCAGGGCTATTCCACATCCTAGCCTCAAGGTCAGGTGGACCACCTCATGTTCGTCTCACGGGACTCGGTACCTCAATGGAGGCACTAGAAGCCACCGGAAAACGCTTATCCGACTTCGCCGCAAAACTTTGCCTCCCGTTCGAGTTTTGTCCGGTGGCTGAGAAAGTTGGTAACTTAGATCCAGAGAGATTGAATTTAAGCAAGAGAGAAGCCGTAGCTGTACACTGGCTTCAGCATTCTCTTTACGATGTCACTGGCTCCGATAATCATACACTCTGGCTTCTACAGAGGTAACGTATACGTATACACCATTTCTTTCTTTCTTTCTTTCTTTCTACTGTGCCATGGATTCTTATTAAGTCTTTAGATTCCTCTTGACTTTTAGGTTAAGTTTTACAATTTGTTTAATCAATTTGGGTTAAACCCTAATTTGGTATTATAATCTTAGCCATAAATTTTGATGAGTGTGGCTAATTAATTAAATAATGTAGTATCAAAAAAAGGTTCTTGGTTCTTGGTTAGAAAGGGGTGTATAGTTGAATAAAACATATCATTGGAGAGATGTTATCTAGAAAATCCATAAAGCAAATGAGTTCTCCAAAAGATATTTATTGGTCAAAACTAAAGAAAGATAGCTTTTGAAAAAAGTTTAAAGATCTATACAATTTTTGGGATCATTCTAAAGTAGGCTAAGGTACTACCCCCCTCCTTGTTAGCAGATTTTATTAACAAGCTTAAGCCAAGATAATGTTAGGTTATTAAGGTTTACTCAATTTTTTTCCAATAAATTCGAAAACTTTTAACTCATTTACTACTTAAAGTGAGGATTAAGGTTGAGATTGGGTTGTTTGGGTTGATTTTTTTTTTGAAATATGTAATCGAAACAAAACTAATTCGGTTTACAAAAATCAAAACCCTTTTTTTTATAACAATGTTTTGGTCTTTTGGTTTCAGCTTGGTTCCGGTTGAGTTTTTGGTTTTGAAAAATTTCCGCAAAAATGATGTATTTATTTAAAAAAATATAATATAATTAGAAAAGAAATGTAATTAGATTATTTTGAAAGATTAGATGTTATAAGACCTATTAACAACTAGATTGTAACCATAGTTTTAAAATTTTATTAATTTGTGTTGAAAATTTAAGAGTTACTTTACTTTTTTAGAGTTCTCTTCTGTTTCAGTTATCGGTCGGGTTCTTATGGTTTTTTAATAGAGTAAAAACAAGCCGGACACTATTAAATCTGGTTTGTTTCTTCAAAACTGAAACCAAACCAACCTGACCAACTGTTTTCGGTCTGGTTTGGTCGTCCGGCTTGTTTTTATTTTTCGGTGTTTATGCTCACCCCTGGTGAGCAGCAATCTTAATTTTCTATAATCTATTTATACTTTTTCTTTGTCAGCCATGGATATTTCAGGCTATCGAAATTTGTTCAGGAGAGACACTACAAGTCTATATCATAACTTTTTACCAATAGATAAAACACTTAAATTATATTTTTTGAGTCATTTACTACTTACAAGGACCTTTGTAATGTTATTTTTGCTTACGATTGTATTATTGATTTCAGAATTGCGCCAAAAGTGGTCACTATAGTAGAACAAGACTTGAGTCACGCTGGAGCCTTCTTAGGAAGGTTTGTGGAAGCAATACACTACTACTCGGCATTATTCGACTCGCTGGGCGCGAGCTACGGAGAGGAGAGCGAAGAGAGGCACGCAGTAGAGCAGCAGCTGTTATCGAAGGAAATACGCAACGTGTTAGCTGTTGGGGGACCATCAAGGAACGGAGAAGTGAAGTTTCAAAACTGGAGAGAAAAGTTGCAACAGTGTGGATTCAAAGGGATATCCCTGGGTGGCAACGCTGCGACACAGGCGACGTTGCTGTTGGGGATGTTCCCTTGTGATGGTTATACATTGGTGGAGGATAATGGGTCACTAAAGCTTGGTTGGAAGGATCTTTCTTTGCTCACTGCCTCTGCGTGGACACCTTATCATCATACTGCTGTATGTTCATGATTTAATTAACTCGTGTCCTGTGTATTTTCTTTTATTGGCATGCATACTGACTGCAGATGTTAAATTGAGTTTATCTCATCAATGCTGAAGTACCCCATTTTTGTTACCAGAAAGAAAAAAACATCCAAACAAGGGTCTTCGGTTGTAGTACTGTAGTACCATCAATGTGTCTAGATAACTCATGCAAAAGCTTGTTCAAAATTACCGATCTTATTAATAATATCCTTTTTTTTAAAAAAAATATGAATTTTTTTAATTCATTAATGAGCTGACCAATTTCTAACCTTAAAACAACTTCAAAATCAAAATGAGCTAAATGAAATAGAAACAACAATATTGAATAGAAAATAACATTGTTTGGTTTTGATTTTCATTTCTGAAGGATTCCAGAATTTTTAAGTGGAAGAATAAGTTGGAGTGTGAGAGGATGAGTGGATATGGTTAAAATTTTTGATTTTGCGTGTAGATAGGGAGTTTTGAAGGATAGTGACCTTCTCCCAAAAAAATTTAAGACATCCCTATGTAAGTATATTTAAGAACAATGTCTCCCCTGACATTTATGCTTTAGTTCTCTTGTATGCAAAAAATAATAGTAATTTTTAACTTTATCTATTTTGAAATCTCATATTCGCCTGATATCATACTACTTCTTTTGGTTTTTTTGTTTGTCGCTTTAAAACTTATGCACAGTTATAAAAACCGGACCACTCACACTAGATTCTAATAATATTACGTTTTTCATCTTTTATTAGGATGAGCTCGGTTTAAAAAGGGATGACCGAGTTAGCGGAAATAAGAAACCTATTTAACTATGAATACGAGTCCGAATTATTGAAGAGGAAAAAAAAATCAAAAAATAATTTCTCAACTATTCTACTTTTGTATTTAGTTCAATCAGAAAACAATTTTTTTCACTATTATAATTTTTTATTCAGTTCATTGATTATAAAATCATCGGTAAAGATCATGGATTTGACAGAATTTATAAGTTGAATCATAGATTTGCAAAATTTATAAACTTATTCTCTGAATCCGAGGAAAAAGTCTATTGTCAGCGACTAAATTTATAGATTTTGTAAATCATGGACTAAATTTATAGATTTTGCTACCCTCACCGGTTAATTTGAAATCAAAAGACTAAATAAAAAAAAAAATCTTAATAGCACTTTAATAATAGGTGGCCAACAAGGATGACTATATAAGCTTTTAGCCTATGCATCAAATAACAATGTTATTTATTGAAAATAGTTTTTTTTACAAATTTTAAAATGAATAATTGCATTTCTTAATTAGTACACCAAACCTTAAAAGTCATCTATATTAAAAAAAGAAAATATTAAATTAATAATTATATCAAAATAATTAATAAAACGAATATTAAAAATATACCAATAAAAATATTTATTCATCATCAGCTACCACCATCATATCAAAACTATACAAATATATTAAAAGTCAATTATATATTTTAACCACCTAAAAAAAGTGAAAAATTATTTTATATAGTGGTTAAAAGTTTTCTGTTTTTGTTATTTTAATAGAAATACATTTATTTGTTAAAATTTACTTTTTATTATTTTTGGTGAAAAATTAAGTATTTGTCATTATTAGAGGATACACCATTACATGAAATAAATTTAATATTTTTTATAGTCATATTTTATTTATAATTCATCTTTTAGCACTAAATTACATATTATCACCGTTTTAAAACTCTATTTGCATTTTATTACTATCTCTTAATTTTAAATTAGAACATCTTTAACCTTAATGGAATCTTTTTATTGAGATAAAATTATCAATTTTCCATATAAGTCTTCTTCAAAGACGACTCTTTGCTGAGCGTTTATACAATATAAGAGTTCTAAGATGAATATGTGGCATAAGAAGTGTCTAAGGTTTACTAGTAATTCATTGTCATGCTTTTATTCCCGATCATGATATAATGTGTACATATAAATGTTTAATTATTATATGAGGATAGGGTGGGAGTGAAACCCGATTTCTCCTAAGATTTAAGGGAAATCAAAATGAATGCTCTAAAATGGTTGCTATTGTTTGCATAGATCGACTAGTTTATCTAACTAGATTTTTTTAAAATCTTTTTTTCTTCAAAATAACATATTAGATATTTACTAATTGAATTGGTTATGGGTGTTTTAAGCGGTTTTGAATTTTCTTATGTCTATTTACAGGATTATGTGATTTATTTAAATAAAACATCAATAAACATTACAAGGGGAGCCGACACCTCCATCCAAAACTGACAACAGATATACAAGGTGGAAACAAGATGATCAATGTGTTTTCACATGGATTATCCAGAATCTTGAAGCAGCTTGGTGAATAATGTCCCGCAATATCCCACTGCGAATGCCCTCTGGGATGGGTTAGCCACCACATACGATTCTGGTACAGATTCGTTACAGGTGTTTAACCTTCATAAGAGGGCTAATTCATTAAGACAAGGGTCCGATACACTAGAAGACTTGTGGAACAAACTGTAGAACATGTGGATGTCTATAGATAGATGAGATCCGAACCCTATGAAAGACCCAGAAGACATTCAGATCTACAATAAGAAGACTCAAGAACAAAGACTCTATCAATTGCTAATGGCGATTAATGACAAGCTGGAACCAATCAATAGAGATATCCTGAAAAAGGATCCTCTTCCTTCCGTGGAAACAGCATATGCTACAATACAAAGGGAAGTGTCCAGGCTTAATATACTAAAATCAAGTTCTTCTGATAGTGACTCGATTGAAATTGGAATGAGTTTGGCTGCTAAATATTCTGCACAGAGGTTTAAATTCTGATCCAAAGAGAAAGAAGATAAATCCAAGTTGTATTGCACTCATTGTGGGATGAAGAAACACACTAAAGAGAAATGTTTCCAGCTGGTTGGCTATCCAGAATGGTGGGAGGGCGGTCATAAGGAGAAAAATAACCAGCGTTTCAGATCTAATGTTAAATGGGCTTCGTCTACAAGTGGCGGTGAAGATCCGACTAAAAATGAGCAAGGAAATGGCATTGGTTTTGGAGGAATGGCGATGAACTCCTATGAAAAACTTGGAGGTAAAGGGTATGAGAAATCAATGAATTGGATCTTTAATTGCGGGGCTACGGACACCATGTCTTATGATCCTAAAGACTTTGGTGACATGTCATCTCCAAAGAAGTCCCATACTGAGACTGCTAGTGGAGAAATTTGTGAAGTCAAAGGGGGAAGTTCAATTATTTTTCGGAAAAAATGGAAATTAAAAACTGCCTTTACATTCTTTCACTATCCTTAAAGTTATTATTTGTTAGTCAAGTGACAAAACAACTCAACTGTGTGGTTCTTATGTATCCATTTTTTTGCATTTTACAGGATATTCGTACGAAGGAGATCATTGGGCGTGGTACTGAACAAGGAGGTCTCTA
The DNA here is from genome assembly GCA_036936605.1 of Limnanthes douglasii subsp. nivea. Lineage (NCBI taxonomy): Eukaryota > Viridiplantae > Streptophyta > Magnoliopsida > Brassicales > Limnanthaceae > Limnanthes > Limnanthes douglasii. Next base: position 56,940,403 of record JAUPFV010000003.1, on the reverse strand, counting down.
TTATGTTGATGAGGTAGTTCATAAGGGACATGCCATGCTTGCTCACAGAACAACCGAAAGGCAACTTTAGTTATGGCACCGACGACTTGGTCATCCTTCTTTTAACTATTTTAAAAGTTTGTTTCCTAGTCTTTTTTTGAATAATTCTATTCATGAGAAATGTGAAACCTGCATTCTTGCAAAAAATCGTAGAGTCTCATTTAATCAAAGTAATACTAGAGTTGATTATGCTTTTTCGCTAATCCATTATGATGTTTGGGGTCCAACACCAAATTCCACTAACAATCAAATCAGATACTTTGTTTTATTTGTGGATGATTTCTCATGAATGACTTGGATATACTTCATAAAACATAAATCGGAAGTACCAGAAATATTTGTTTGTTATTACAAAATGATTTTGACTCAATTTGAAAAAATATATACAGATTCTCCGTTCTGATAATAGAACAGAGTTTGTCAACCAAACAATGCATAATTTTTTCAAAACAAATGGTCTTATCCATCAAACCACTTGTCCAAACACACCTCAACAAAACGGTACTTCAGAACGAAAAAATTGTACTTTACTTGAATAAACTCGTGCTATTATGATTGAATCTAGAGTTCCTCATTCTCTTTGACCAGAAGCTCTTGCTACAGCCACGTATGTTGCAAATCATCTACCAACCCGATTACGAGGAAATAAAACTCCATTACAAATACTTGCAACCCAAGTTATAATTCCATCTGTTATGACCTTACCACCTTGTATCTTTGGTTGTTCGGTGTTTGTTCATATCCCTAAAACTAGTCGAAACAAACTTAATCCGTGTGCTGAAAAGTGTGTATTCGTTGGGTATGGTGTCCATCAAATGGGCTATCGGTGTTACAATCCGGTTACTCGTCGAATCCATGTCACTATGGACTGTGACTTCTTAGAATATGATTATTTTTTTGACCACCAATCTCGTGCTCAGGGGGAGAAAGTAAGTGAATCACTCGATTGGTTGCTATATGAAAGTTACTTTGAGGATGTGCCGACAGAGTCGGTGGATGGCGCCACCAAACACGCCTCTTCCAACATAAAGGAGACTGACGAGGCAGTTCTTACCACCAATGATTCTCCCGAAGACAATGTCCAACAAGAAATAAAAACCATGGATACTACCAGCGAATCAGCCGAAGAAAATATCCATCAAGAGGTAAACAATTTACAATGTCATAATTCACAAAGTGCTACTGACCATGACATTTTAGGAAGTTCATTTGTTGAAACTCAAACTTTGGTTCTTCCCCCAAGAAAAAATATAGGGGTTCATCCTGACCAGTATTCACCGGAACACGTTCCTCGTGCTTCTACATATCCAGTAACAACAGACAGGAAAGGAATGACGAAGATTGCAAAGGCGTTTTCAGCTACTATTCTCTTTGAAAAAATCCCTAAAATAGCTCAAGAAGCTAAGAAGATGACTGAATGGCATGAGGCAATGAATACCGAAATGAAATCTCTAAAAAGGAATGGTACATGTGAGAATTGTGTGTTACCACAAGGGAAGAAAGTAGTCTGGTGTAGATGGGTGTTTAATATAAAATATAAATCCGATGGCACCATTGAGCGACACAAGGAAAGATTGGTTGCCAAAGGATATACACAAACATATGGTATAGACTACTCTGAAACGTTCTCTCCGGTTGCAAAGATTGACACTATCAGAGTTTTACTTTTAATAGCCGCGAATAAAGATTCGCCTCTTCATCAATTTGATGTAAATGATGCTTTCTTACATGGAGACTTGGAAGAAGAGGTATATACGGAACCCCCACCAGGGTTCTCTGATGGTTTTCAAGAAAATGAGGTATGTAAACTGAAAAAGGAATTATATGGGCTCAAACAGTCTCCTCGTGCTTGGTTTGGGAGATTTACAATGGCAATGAAGCAGTATAGCTACAAACAGAGTAATGGGGATCATACCTTGTTTTACAAAAAGAGAGGAGAATTAGTCACTTGTCTTATAATATATGTCGACGATATGATTATAACGGGGAATGACGAAGAAGAAATTAGCTCTCTTAGGAAAAACCTATTCAAGAAGTTCGAAATGAAAGACCTTGGGGTATTGAAGTATTTCCCAGGAATCGAGGTTCTTAGGTCAAGAGGAGGGATTTATATCTCCCAACGAAAATATATATTGGATTTATTATCTAAAGTTGGCATGGTGGATTGCAAACCAAATGACACTCCTATGGTTGTGAATCACAAACTAAAGATAATTGAAGGGGCCAGACCATCGATTAAAGAAAGGTACCAAAGTTTGGTAGGAAAATTGATTTACATGGCTCACACTCGACCCTGGTGTGGATAAAAGTAGCCTGGGGGTAGGCTGGTAATTTTAAGTAGAGTTTTAAGGCAGCGTAAGGGTGTTTCACGGTGGTGTGGTGGTGTTTAAAGGTGTTTTAAGATATTACAGGGCGTTACAAAGTGTTTCAAGGGTGGAGAGAGAATTAAGCAGCCTGGCAGCAGTTAATTTTTCTTACCCATAGTTAATGCTGGTGGTTGGGTATTTATAGTGTGAAATTTGGGCCCTTATGGGCTTTCGGGTCAAGTTTAGTGGACCCGGGTCATGTTTAAAGACCCACAAGTTTTAAGTAAGTGAATAGACAGCTTAGTCAGATAGTGTTTAGGTTTTTTAGTACTTTAGTCATAGTTCGAACGGCCTTATGCTTGCAGTGTTCAAAATCACCTGTCCGGATCAATCAGTCCTGTTCGGATTATAGTCTTGGAGTCTGTCCGATTTTCGGGGAGTTTTACTTTGGACTACCCTTCCGGGGAGCTCTTCGAATTCGGACTCATCAGGAGCCCCTTTTTTAGGTATTTGAACAAGTGTCCTTGTTAAAGAACTGAAAAACAGTCCGATTTCGGAAGTGGTTTTCCGATTCGAAGAGAGTTGAGACAGGCCCGGACAGCCCAACCGTTACGAATTCCAAACGGTTCTTTGTCAGGAGTAGTGGGACACGTGTCACCCTCTGGTTGGCCACTCCAGCCGTTTTTCTACCTCGAAAATTACACCACTTTATTGAATAGGTAACTTCTTTAAATGGTTTTGATGACGTCAGCGCCGTCTTTTAATCATTGCCCAACTTTTCGGATTCTCCTAGGAATCAAACCCCCTTTTTTACATTTACTATAAATACTATTCATCTTTCACAGTCTCATTTTCACTTTGCCATTTTACTCAAAACTTCATCTCTCTAAAACCTTAAGATTTCCTTAATCGTTTTATGTTCACAGCAAGAACAGCTTTAATCAAGGGTGGCTGGCTCAATCTTTCAGAACTAGAGAGAGCTCAAAGAGTTGAAAAAGAGAAAAGGATTGCAGCAGGGCTTCCAGCATCGCCAGTTGAGAGACCAGCCACTTCAATCGAAGAATCTGATAGAGGTTCATCTTCTTCGAAAGGTACAAAACCTAGAAAACTCTTTCGAACGGCACTCTCCCCCATCGTTTCAGACTCTTCAGTTCAAGAGTCAATTCCTGTCGTCGAACCAGGGGTTACTGTTACGAGTGTCGAACCTCTAAGGGCCTCCAAACGAACTCGCAAGCAAGCAAGCGATAGTGCTGACAGAGAAGTAAAAAAGAAGAAGACTTCTCAAGAAGAAGAGTTCGCTGTCCGGGATCCGGAGCCCACTTTCCCAATTGACCCAACGTTGGCTGAAGCGATCCCAGAGAATCTTAACGAAGGAATTCCAGGGGAGCTCCATACTGATGAGATTGAAAGGGGAGAGATCAATATGGACAAAGTGGATGTCACCGGCCTGGGTCCTCTAGGTGATTACTTTCTTGGTCTGTCAAGAGATGAGTTTGCTGGGCCATACGTTCCTCCAAGTAGTTCCAACACAGTGAACTTTAATGGCAAGACTTTCTTGGTTTCCAGCGAAAGGGACATTATAGCTCACTCCCTCCTTAGCAACGTGCAACCTGTGCTCACCCTGGAAAGGCAAGTCCGGAGTCAGGCAGAAACCATTAAGGAGCTTAAGTCTGAGAAGGAGAAACTGTCCGGTGACCTCCGGGGTGCCACTACCCAGATTGACTTGCTTAAGGAGTCGAACGAACAGCTGAAGAGGAGTAAAGATGAAAGCAACACAAAAGTTGCCTCTTTGGAGAAAACCCTAGAAGATCTCCGGGCTAAGCTGTCCGAGTTGGAGAAAGACTTGAAAACCTCAAAAGATGAGACTGCAGCAAAAGAAAAGATTGTCACCAACCTGACTACTGACAAACTTACTTTGGAGAATGCAGTGACTCAGGCTGTTGGTGAGAAAGCTGCCCTGGTGAAGGATCAAGAGGCCATGATCAAGGCCAAAATCAATGCTTATGCCAAGGAGATGCTACGGAGTGAGGAATTATTGATTGAGAAGGTGAAGTCCGACATGGTCCTCCTATTTCACGAGAAGTTCCCGAAGAGGAGCCTTGGGGACTTATGGCGTTATGTGGATGATGATGATCTTCCATATTGGACCATGGTTGATGAAGGGTATACTGATATATCCTCATCTGGTGACGAGGAGGAAACCGGAGAGAGTCCGGGTGAAGAAGAGGCTGACCCCAAAGGCAAGAAGGTCATTGAGGAACAAAGTGATATCAAGACCAAGGGAACAGATGAGGGTGAGCCATCTTCAAAGGCTCCCCCTTAGATGGTAATTTATTCTGCTTACTTTTTGTTCGAACCAAAAGTCCTTGGAAGGCCAAGGCACCTTTTTTGTGATGCTGTCCGTTTTGACCGGACAGATTTTTGTATTGTGTTTAAACTTGTTTAAAAAGTCCTTGGAAGGCCAAGGCAACTTTAAGTTTATTGAATGAATGTTTTATTTTGCACAACCTTTCTCTTATTCCATAGTTTGTTTAAGTATTTCGTATTGTGAGAGTGTTTAATTTCTCTGGCTAGAATTTAAATAGCCCTTAGAACTTTCAGTCCGGGTAGCATGGTAATCAACAGAATTTTGCAAAAACTTAGAAAATTTATTCAAAAAAGCTCCAAGTTTCATTTAAAGCTCTCCGTGGCGCCAGAGAGGGGTAGTGATATGCCCCCAAATATTTACATGGATGTTTAAACAAGTAAATATTTACATAAGTTTCATTCCAAATACATTCGAAGGTGTTCAATGTTCCAAGGGTGAGTTAAAACCCTGCCATCTTTGTCTTCCAGCCAGTATGTGCCAGGCTTGATTCTTTCAACCACAGTATACGGACCCTCCCAGGTTGGGGCCAGCTTTCCGAAGAGCTTTTCCTTGGTGTGCAAGAAAACTTTCCTCAATACTTTATCTCCTGGTTGAAAGTCCCTTCTTTTAACCTTGGAAGCAAACCTGCTTCTCATCAAGCCCTGATAGTGTGCCATTCTAAGATGAGCTTTTATTCGCCTTTCTTCAATCAAATCAAGCTGATTTCTGATTGCTATTTCATTAGCCTGTCCGGAGAAGTTATGAACACGAAAAGAGGGGAGTGTCTTCTCTATGGGAGCTACTGCATCCATCCCATAGACCAAGGCAAAAGGTGATTCTTGTGTGGCAGCCCCAGGCGTTGTCCGGTATGCCCACAAGACTTCTTGTAAATAACTAGGCCACTTCCCAGCAGCCCCTTCCAGATTTTTCTTTAAGCCGGACAGTATTGTTCTATTAGCCACCTCAACTTGCCCATTGGCTTGTGGGTGGAATGGTGAAGAAAAGCAGTGCTGAATACCCCTTGAGGCACAGAAGCTCTCCATTTCTCGGTTGTCAAACTGTGGCCCATTATCTGTTGTTATTCTCTGAGGGACACCAAATCTGCAACATATGTTGGATAGAATGAATTTTATAACAGCCTTTGATGTTGTTCCTGCTAAGGGGGCTGCTTCTATCCACTTCGAAAAGTAGTCGATGGCTACAATTATGGTTTTACATCCTCCGGACGCCATATGGAGAGGGCCAACTAAGTCCAATCCCCATCGAGCAAAAGGGATAGGCTCAGAAATTGATTCCAAAGGGATGGCTGGTACATGAATTTCATTGCTGTACCTTTGGCATGGGTCACACCTTCTTACCAGTTCCTTGGCATCTTTCATTATTGAAGGCCAATAATATCCGGAGAGAAGCACTCTTCTTGTTAACGCTCTAAATCCACAATGGGCTGATCCCTCACCATCATGTAATTCGGAGAGAACCATTTGTGACTCATGATCTCCTAAACAGCGTAGGAGAGGTTTGCTGTAGGATTTCTTGTACAAGACCTCTCTAATCATGATGAAACCATGAGCCTTGTGTTTTAACGTTCTGGCTTGTGATTTAACCAAGGGTACGACGCCATCGGACAGATATTGTATAAGTGGAGACCTCCAATCTTGAGGTTTATTTACTTGTATTTCAAAAACTTCCTCTTTCTCCCCTTCATCAAGTTGAATAGAAGGACTTTCAAGCACATGGATCCATGGATAGGACTCCGTATATGCTATTGTTGCCAATGAGTCTGCCAGTTCATTCTCTGCTCGGGGAATGTGCTCATAGACAACAGCTTTAAACTTCATTGCCTCATTTTTCAAGAGAAGTAAATACTTGATTAACTGTTCTTTTCTAGCTTCTGATAGGCCCAAGGCATGGTGAACAAGAAACTGGGAGTCGCTTAACAGCTTGACCCTTTTTGCTCCACAAATGTAAGCCAATTTTAATCCAGCTATAGCTGCTTCGTATTCGGACTCGTTATTGGACGCCCTAAAAGCAAAACAAATAGCTTGAAACATGCTGTCCCCATAAGGAGAAGTAAGACATATTCCTGCCCCAGATCCTATGGCACTGGATCCTCCATCTGTTCGGACAATCCACACTTTTTTGTCTTTTGAATCAGCAGGTTGCTCTGAGTCCCTATCAGAATGGAATTCGACCAGAAAATCAGCCACAGCTTGAGCCTTTACTGCTGTTCGAGGAGCAAAGTCTATGTCGAAGTCTCCCAACTCTACTGACCATTTTGTCATTCTGCTCGAAATATCCGCTTTCTGAAGGACATTTTTTAAAGGGAAAGATGTCCGGACTATGATAGGATGAGCCTGAAAATAAGGCCTCATCTTTCTTGCAGCTATCACCAAGGCCAACGCTAATTTTTCAAGTTTCAAGTAGCGCCGTTCAGCATCAATCAGGCTTTTGCTGATGTAGTATACTGGGTGAGGATACCCATCAACCTCTCTAACTAACACAGCACTGAGGGCACAACTTGAAACAGCCAGATACACAAATAGAGTCTCCCCATCGATTGGTTTGAATAAAGTCTTCGGAGAGGACAGATGCTTCTTAATTTCATTGAACGCCTCATCACACTGTGGTGTCCACTCAAACCCCTTTGCACCTTTCAAAGTTTGAAAGAAAGGAGCACATCTGTCCGAAGACCTAGAGATAAACTTGTTCAAAGCTGCTAACCTCCCCGTTAACCGCTGCACTTCTTTAACATTTCGAGGAGGCTCCATTTGAAACAAAGCATTGAGCTGGTCCGGGTCGGGCTGGATTCCATGCTCACTTATAATGTACCCTAAGAACTTCCCGGACTGCACTCCGAACACACATTTTTCAGGATTTAGCTTTAAATTCACCTTGGCCAGGTTGGCAAAAGTCTCCTGGAGGTCGGACAAGTGTAGCTGCTCATCCACACTTTTCACCATCATATCGTCAATGTAAACCTCCATATTTCTTCCAATTTGATCAGCAAAGGTTTTATTGACTAACCTTTGATAAGTAGCCCCAGCATTCTTCAAACCAAAAGGCATCACCTTGTAGCAGTGTAATCCTCTATCAGTAACAAAAGTGGTATGCTCTTGATCTCTTGGATCCACCTGGATCTGATTATATCCGGAGAAAGCATCCATGAAGGAGAGTAGCTTGTTCCCAGAAGTAGAATCTACCAGCTGATCTATCCGGGGAACCGGATACAAGTCTTTTGGGCAAGCTCGATTGAGATCCGTGAAGTCTATGCACATTCGCCATTTACCGTTTTTCTTTTTTACCAAGACTGGATTGGCAGTCCACAAAGGATACTGAGCTTCTTTAATGTGCCCCATCTTTGTGAGTCTGTCAACCTCTTGTACAATGACATCAGCCTTTTCTTTTGAGAAAGCTCTCCTTTTTTGCACCACTGGTGCTACGTCTCTCCGGACAGATAAGTGATGGGAAATCACTTCTGACGGCACTCCAGTAACATCAGCATTGCACCAGGCAAAAACATGCTGATGGTCTTTTAAGAATTTTAACATTTCTTCTTTCAATACTTGTGGCATTTTGGACCCTATCTTGACAGATTTCCCTTCTTCTAAGCAGTGTGTCTCAACCTCCTCAACCGGGATCAACACTCCGGGGGTCTCCCTGGGGTCATCAATTTCACCCTCACCCCCAGAAAGGCCCTCGAACTGCTATTGGTCATTCATACGGACTGCCCCCAGCGTTCGTGGAGCCAAGGCAGTGGCATAGAATTCTCTTGCAACTTTTTGACTGCTCCGGACAACCCCAACCTGCCCCTGAACAGCATATTTTAGACACTGATGAACTGTTGAAGCCACTGCATGCATCCTAGAAAGCCAAGATCTCCCTAGAATAGCATTGTAACAAGTGGGACAGTCCACCACAATGAAAAGTATTCTGACCGTTTTCTTGAAAGGGCCTCTGCCCAACAATACTTCTTCTTCGAACTCACCAATTACATCAGCTGAACTGCCCGTGAAGCCTACAATCGATCGGTCTGACTTTTGAATCACAGCTGGATTTTTCATTTTCTTGTAAGTATCTAGGAAAAGGATATTGGCAGAGCTCCCAGTATCTACCAGGATTCGCCTTATCTCATTGCCCCCTATCGATGCTCCTATGACAACAACATCTTCATGAGGGCCAGCAATGTCTCTCAAATCATCCCCATCAAAGACAATGAATGGAAATAGATTTGAAGATTGATAAGAGGTCATGCCCCCTTCTAGTTGGGTTGCCAAATTATGAACATGCCTTTTTCTTGATGAAGTGGTAGGAGCCGTTACGGTGTCCCCTCCGAAAATTGTCAAGGACTCAAAGAATTTAATGAGCCCGGAGACCGACCTGGAACGTTCCTCTATTGCACCCACTCTGTTCTTTGTTGGATCAGGATCCAAGTATTCTGATTCCACATCAAACCTTTCAACAATTACCATGGCCCCTTCTGGGGCAGCATTAACCGGACCAGCCCGGTGAGTGTTATCAGGCCTGTTGCCTCCTCTTCTTTTGACATACGCACCCAACTTCCCTCTTTCAATCAGGTTCTGAACCTCTTGCTTCAAGGCTATACAATCATCAGTAGTATGGCCAATATCATTGTGATATTGACAAAAAGAACTGTTTCGATGTTCTCTGGGAGACTGCAAGGTTGTCGGTCTCCGGTAGTGTACTTCATCTTTAGTTTTCTCGAAAATGGTTGCCACACTCTCTTTGAGCTCTGCAAACCACTCCGGTTGGACCCACGGCCCCCTTTTGTTTCTAGACTGTTGACTTTGTGCAGGAGAAGCTGGTTGAGACTGAGCTTTTCCTCTTCCATGCCCTGTCCGGTTTCTCTAGCTTTGTTGCCGGACTGGTTTGGATTGGGAGTTGGTGTTACCGGGGTGGATCTCACCTGCCTGTGCACCCTGGTCTTTTTTGTTTCATCAACATTTATTTGCTTGCCGACTTGATTTAGCAATCCACCCCAGGTCATGGCTTTCTTCCTTGTTACTGAATCGGCCAGGTTGCCCGGGTTCAAACCCTGTCTCAGGGATGCTATTGCCACTTGTTCAAAACAATCAGCCAGCCCGTTCTTTGTATTCACAAAACGACTTATGTATTCTTTCAATGATTCATTTGGCTCTTGGGCACAATGGATTATGGTATCTCCATTGCCCTTGAGCTCCTTACTTCCCACAAATTTCCTTCGAAAGGCCACCCAAAAGGTATCAAAGTCTCTGATACAACCCTGAGGAAGGCTGTTGTACCACTTCAGAGCACTCCCCGTAAAGGATTGGGAGAATGCCCTGCAGAGTAGTTTATCATCATCATCAAAGTTCATCATGAAGTTCTTGAATTGCTCCAGATGATTGTCCGGATCAGTACTGCCGTCGTACTTCTCCATCTTTGTGCTGTCAAACCTCTTGGGGAGGTTCCCGGATAGGATTTTAGAAGACAGTGGAGACTGCCTCCAATTCCTTCCACGACTGAACACGGTATCCTCATTAGGTGTTGCAAAGATACCTGGCTCATCATGGAAGGCAAATGGATCCATCAGCAACCGGTCTATATGCCTCCGGCTGTGAGATGATCCTTTCCCAATGTGTCTTTTCATTCTTCCATGGTGGTCTCTTTTTCTGGAATACTTTTTAACTTGCTTTTGTTTTTTCCTGGTTCGCCCTTCGTCACTGCTGGAGGACAAGGACTTTTCATTCCCCTCACTGTCCGAAGAGCTGTCCGAAGATTCTGAACTTGAGTCAGAACTCTCCACAGGCTTGGACCGGTGAGACTTTTTAGAACTAGCATGTGTCTTTTTAGTGCTCACATGAGTCTTTGAAGCCTCATGCTCTCGAGGGTTATCAGAGCGATGAGCAACTGATGCTTTGGACTTTTCCTTCATGCCCATCTTGGCCTTCTCAGCCCTCAGAGCTTCTATTTCAACCCTCAACCTGTCACGCTCTTGGACAGTATATTCATCGTTCTCTTCCACCACTTCGAGCAAAGCTGGTGGAAGCTCTGGATTATCCGGATTCATTCAGACAGAATTCTTTTACTTGGTTTTGAATGTTTGATTCAGGCACCGTCGCCTCCCACTGTGGTCGCCAATTTGGTGTGGATAAAAGTAGCCTGGGGGTAGGCTGGTAATTTTAAGTAGAGTTTTAAGGCAGCGTAAGGGTGTTTCACGGTGGTGTGGTGGTGTTTAAAGGTGTTTTAAGATATTACAGGGCGTTACAAAGTGTTTCAAGGGTGGAGAGAGAATTAAGCAGCCTGGCAGCAGTTAATTTTTCTTACCCATAGTTAATGCTGGTGGTTGGGTATTTATAGTGTGAAATTTGGGCCCTTATGGGCTTTCGGGTCAAGTTTAGTGGACCCGGGTCATGTTTAAAGACCCACAAGTTTTAAGTAAGTGAATAGACAGCTTAGTCAGATAGTGTTTAGGTTTTTTAGTACTTTAGTCATAGTTCGAACGGCCTTATGCTTGCAGTGTTCAAAATCACCTGTCCGGATCAATCAGTCCTGTTCGGATTATAGTCTTGGAGTCTGTCCGATTTTCGGGGAGTTTTACTTTGGACTACCCTTCCGGGGAGCTCTTCGAATTCGGACTCATCAGACCCGACATTGCATACGCGGTGAGAGTAGTTAGCCAGTTCATACATCATCCTCAGGAACACCATATGGAGGCAGTAATGAGGATTATTCGATATCTCAAAGGCACACCAGGAAGAGGCATAATTTTTAAGAAAAACGGTCACCTTGATGTTGAAGTATTCACAGATGCTGATTGGGGAGGGAATCCTAACGACAAGCGATCAACTGCTGGCTAGTTTACTTTTCTTGGAGGTAACTTGGTGACTTGGAGGAGTAAGAAACAGAAAGTAGTATCAATATCAAGTGTTGAATAAGAATTTAGATGAATTATTAAGGGGATTACCGAGATACTTTGGTTAAAGAAGATAATGAAATAAATCGGATCCCCTCCGAAGTGTCCAACTCAGTTATTGTGCGATGATAAAGCTGCGATTAAGATTTCAGAGAACCCGGTACAACACGATAGAACAAAGCATGTTGAAATAGATAGGCACTTCATAAAAGAAAAGATTGAAGATGGGACAGTCGAACTTCCGTTTGTTAGATCCGAAGACCAACTGGCAGACATCGTGACAAAAGCGGTTGCTGCAAGAACATTCGAATCAGTTTTATCCAAGTTGGGTATTGGTGATCCCACTACACAACTTGAGGGGGAGTGTTAGAATATTCAGTGTATTAAGTTTCCTTGTATATGCCTATAAGTTCTCTATATATTGAGAGCCTTACTTGGGTTTGCATTATATAAAAAACAGTTCAATACAAAAAGGGAAATTCCCTAATAAACACAAAACCCTAGCCGCTTCTTGCGGCTACTTCTCTCTTTGTTTTTAAACAGTTTATAATTGTACCATTTTTGTATATCTTTGGTGAGGTCTTATGACCTACTTGTTTCTCTTTATATGAAAATTTTATAGAATTTACCTTCAGTTTTGTATATCTTTGGTGAGGTCTTATGACCTATTTCTTTATGATAAATAAATCTTTGTAAATTGACCAAAAATTCTAAAGCGAAAAACTTGTTTCTATTGTTATATATATATATATATATATATGTATATATATATTCATCTTTTAGTTACTTCTTTCAAACATACTAATCTTCTCTTGGATTAATGGTTCATTGTTAAGAAATCATCATATGTATTGCACTATAGTGCTTACTCTTAAGTGGTACTTTCATAGACTGCAGTTTATTCTTTAGTGTTCTTACATTCAGGTATAACATATACATTGGGTTCATATTGCATGCTAGATCATTTTTTATTTTATGTCTAATACTTCTATAATATTGAGTTGTTAAAATATTAATATAGAAGCTATGTTTGTCTTGTTATTTCTTTATTTTATTTTTAACAATATAAAATTTACAGGAAGGTATCTAAATCCATATTGGTAAATATCGCACCGATTCTGATAAATAATGAGTATAAATATAATAGATTAGTTGATAGAAAACATAGGTGGATGTTATTGATAGATTATTCTCCTTATATAGGAAAAATAATAACCGAATATATATTGATTGTTTTCTTAATAATACGAGGTCATAACTGCTTATAATATATATATATATATATATATATATATATGTGTGTTTAATGTTGTCAAAGTGTAAATGTTGGAGAAAATAGCCAAATGGTGGGTTCATCGACCAAACGACATCATCGGCCATGTGCATTGGCTGTAAGGTTTGTTATTAGTGCAGTTCTTCGGTTATGTAGGTGAAATACACCTTATTAGTGGCCCATAGTCCTTGGAAAAGAATTGAAGAATGACTACTTTAGTGAAAATTGATATATTTGAGCTGTTATTTTTATCCGTGCTTGTCGTAGCTTGACGAGTGTCTTTTGTAACGTATTTTATTCTTGATGCAAGATGTCCACTCCCAAAGTATACCAAGTTGTATTTCAGCCTTGTTTGGCCAGAATCCATTTAGTCTTTAAATATATTGGTAGATTAATTTGCTACCTCTAGCCAAACTAGAGTTATAGACGTCTATAGACTAGTTTGTGCTGACCATATTCAGGTCTTTTTATAAGCCCCATGACGAACAAAAACCTTAATTGAGGATAAAATATATATTTTTCTGATAGGAAAAGAGTACCGGAACAAGTATCAGGTGGGTAGAGTATTAGACGTTACCTTTTTGAAGAATGATGAAATGACTATAAATAAGTAGAACTATCGTTGAATATTTGAGTAAGGAAGTAACCCCCCTTAGTTCTTGTTGAAGAGTGAGGGAAAAACTAAATAATTATGTATCAAATTCAAGTTTGGAAAGTTATTGGTTATCCTAACCCATGTTAAAGAAAAATGAGGATTAGAAAAGTATTAGGTGTTGAGTTTCCCTTTGAATTTTTACTGCCAAAAGGTTTGGTGATGTATATGACTAGTTACCTTGAGTAAAAATCGTTATTATTGATGAATTATGAATGAAGATCCTAGATGTTATCCAACTAAAAGAAACAGAAAGACTGGATTAACAGTTTGAGGCACGCACTAGGAGTGGAAAAGTTGATGTCACACGTGGAAAAAAAGGGAACATTATCTAACACACAATGGTTTAGTCACTTTGGTTACTTCTATCCCAATCGTTGATTGTATTTTATGGTGTTCTTTGATCCTACATAAAATTTCACCATTAGATTAAACGAAAAAGGGTTAGATTTATAATATATTTTTCTTATTTGAATGTGGAGCATTTTTCTTTCTCCAATTTTATGTTGTTCGTTATTTTAAAATATTTGAGAGAAAAAATTTACTTCTTGAATGTTTCTTCTTATATTTTGAGTATCTTTGAAGCTTTAGCGTTCCTCTTTGTACAATGAAACTTCTTTTTTCATATCTTGTTTTTTAATAGGTCATAAGAAAATGAAATCCACACCTTCCAATTCTTCGATGTCTATCATTCCAGAAAACATTATGATGACGAACTATCCATATCGAATCAACGGTAAAATATGATATCAGGCCAAGTGCATTATGTTATCCCACTAAACGTTGTGCTAACTCCCTATATACTATTACCATGGAGGATACAGCGGTTCCCGATGAATTTTTCGTACCAGAAGGGAGAGTGTTGGTGTATCCAGACCTTGAGTAGGTTCAACTATGAGGTTTCACAAGTACGAGTATATTGAAAAGGCCATGCTAGCAAAAATACAACAAGATTGGCGCATTTCTCAAAGGATGAATGTACGCTTTCAAAAAATATATGAGAATCTGTTCAACTTGATAGAGAATGAAATGGTGTTTTTTACTTATGTGCTGGATTATGAGGTTTGTTTTCCTCTGGTCCCAGACCTCTTTCTGTTTTTTAAGATGAAACCTGTGTGTCTTATGTAACTGGTACCTAATGCTTTAACGGTATTGTGGGGTAATATATTTGTGTTAGCTTGATTATTTCAATAAATATGAGATCCGTGATTTTCTTGCAGTGAGCAAGTCTTCGGGGAAGTATGACAGTTCTTACTTATATTTTTTTACTGACGCTACTTGCAAAGTGTTAGATGATCTTCATCATATTAAAATATATATGAAAATATAGTTTTGTATATATTTCCAGTTATTGGGAGATAAACAATATTAAGATGATTTGTTGTCACACATGGATGCCCAAAGGTAAGTAGCGAGTTTGAAATAATTGTTATTGTCCTGCATGAATTGTTTTATATGCATTATTTATTTAGTTGTTTGCAGTGCTAGAGTTGGATTATAAGGCGTTTTTCAATATGCCAAAGATGTTGTATGACTTGATATTGACTAAGGCTGAGGATTTCATGAAGAATTCAAGAGGATGATGGTGTCAAGTAATATTGTATAGGTGAGGTTGTGACAGCACACATATTATGTAGGATCTTACCCTTATAAAAATTTTGAGGTCATCAATTTGGTTTCAGATACCGAGGTTAGTATAGCAACATGGTTGCTTGTTGTAAAACAGAGGTATCTCATTCATCCAAACAAAAGAATATGCGCTTCCCTCGTAAACATTTATCGACATATATTGCTGAAGAAGTTGTTGTTGTGTCGAAAGCACTAGAGGAGAAGAAAAAAATGAATGTGGTAGTTTTCGCGGCTGCAGAGAAAGCCATTCTATTAAAGGGAAATATAAAGGTCGGTGTGCTGATATTGACAATTCGATGTGTCTGTTAATGAAATCATTATCTCCAAAAGTTTTGTAACCTTTGAAGATAAATTCAATCAGAGTGCGTTGGGGGGGGGGGGGGGGAGGATGTTAATGGAAATAAATGTCGAAGATATGGACCAACAAACACTTTCCTATGCCCAAAAGAAAAAATAAACAAAAACAAGTCTGTTAAACGGATGTGCAGACTTGAAGAAGCGGGAGGCCCTAAATGCTGAGACATATTTGTAAAAAGAAGATGGAGAGACCCCCGTCCCATCTAAGAGTCTAAAGGTAGATATAGAGGTAATGAAAAAAAATATATGCTTCAGAGGTCCATGTAAAAATCGAAGCTAAGTATGATACCGATGTGAAAAGAATATATGATGCATTGGTACAATCGAGAGCACCAAGTCTAAATAGAATATTGAGAGAGTTGGTGCTTCACTTCCATCACCGTCGCTGGAAGAAGTTTCAGAGAAATTTGTTGAATCGAGGTCGTTGTGGTACAACGGGAAAAAGGTATTGTCGGAGAATCAAGTATGATGAATGTGGAACCAACCCCTGTTTGGGATTAGGTATACAACAGACAAACACAAAGCTCGAAAACCAAACTTTTCTAGAGTTAAAAGAAGTAGGTTGAGGATGAGTCGTTGGTGTTGGTGTATAAAATGCGAAATGAGCCTTACACACTAGCAAGATATTGTCCGCTTTGGGCCCGAAGGCCCGTACAGGTTTGCTCTTTGGTTGAACTCCCAAAGGCCTCTTTCTAGTTGAGGTTGTTTCACATTTATATACAATCAATTATTTTCAATTTTAACAATATGGGAATTGTGGGTCTTCTATGGGATGAATTTTATACATCAACATTCCCCCTTAAACTTTATCCCATTAATTACAGTGGAATTTTCGGTGTTTAAGCCATTTGTGGCTCCAAATATTTGCTGGAAATTTGGCGTTTAAGCCTTTTGTGGCTCCAAATTTGGTGATTAAGCGATTTTTGGCTATAATACCAATTGTTGGTGTATAAAATGCGAAACGGACCTCACACACTAACAATATATTGCCCGTTTTGGGCCTGAAGGCCCGCACGAGTTTGCTCTTTGGGTGAACTCCCAAAAGGCCTCTTTCAAGTTAAGGTTGTTTCACATTGATATACACTAAATTATTTTCAATCTTAACAATGTGGGATTAGGTGTCCTCTATGGGATGAGGTTTATACTTCAATAAGTGGTTGTCAGTAATAATGTGCAAGAAGAGGTTGGTCTCAATCGGTCGAGCAAGGAAATGGTTGTCAATGAAGTATTAAGGTAACATCAAGAGACTAAAGTGCAGTCTGACAAAACAAATGTGTCGGTCCATCGGTTGCAGTTAACCAAGTGAAGGAAGGTATCGACTTATGTGATTACTTGAGGAAGGTCTTGAATCTTATTAGACATAGCCAGATTCCTCTAAATTTTACCAACTTGGAAGTAGTAGTGAGGCAGGAAGACCTTGTCCATGAGGTAAGATTTCATACCCTTTTTGTTTTTAGGAAGCGCCCCATGGTCATTGTTACGTATTCTTTGCATGTTTAGTTGTTAACTATATTTCATACATGTAATATTGAATTAATTTTCCCTAACCGATGGGTGACATGTGGAACCCATCATGGAGCAACCAAATGTTAAAAATATAATACGCAAGGCTGTCAATGTGTATTATGGGTCGATTGAAATCGATGAGTTACAATGTCCGCGACGAGCTAATATAAAGTTTTTTGGATGGGTGAAGGATCAATAAATGAATACATGTTTTGGAGTCTGAAGCCGTAAAAGATGAGTTGCATGCAAAAATTGAAGAATAGTGGGCATCGCACACTTGTTGAGGGAAAATGTTGCAAGTCAGTTTGAAGTGGACCATATTAAAAAATCTTAAATGGAAGAATGTAAGACAAAGCTGAAGGCAGGCGAGGTGTCCATATCTTCCAAATAAATAGATTCCATTATGGATCAAATTGAGTTACAGTTTAAAAGTAAGCTTGATGGGCTTGAGGCCGAGAAAGCCGCAATGAAGTGCAGAACAATAGTTCTCATTCAAAGTAAGAAAGTTACAGTTATTGTCGCAAAGGCTAACTTGGATGATGTTGCAACCAATTTCTTATGAATTTGATTTAATATGTTGAAATCTTCTGGTGCAAAGCTGAGAGCTCTTTACTTTGTGATATGTATAGTAGTATCATGATCTTGGCTTGGATAGGTTTTAGACCCGAATTCTCACAGAATTTAGGTGTTATGTATCCCTCTCTAATAGAATTAAAGGAACCATGTTAATGTTGATGAGGATGGTGAAGCAAGTGGGGACGTTGTGCCCGATCGTGTTATTAAGACATAATAAAAAAACTAAGCGGCTGCATAACATTGATCCCACATACCACTATTTTTGTATGTGTTGATTCTGATATTTTTTTGGACTAAGTTCTCACTGTGTGAAATTTTATTTGTGACTTTGTTGTGATGTATAGCCAAGCCTACTTTTTAGGAAATTTTTATATGGCATTGAATTATATTTATTTACACTTTGCTTTATTTGCTAAAGCTTCATGATTTATTTTTTTATGGTTAAATGTATGCCTTTGGAGATATTATGTTATTATATTCATTCTGAATGCCTCTTTTCTTTGTGAGGGGGTTATGTTTATCAAATAAAATGATCAATTTCAAAGGTAAAGACGCCCCACGGGGACTCATGGTCCCTTCTTAGGTTGTATCTAGAGTACTAAGCTCGTATTTTTGTTTTTAGCACGAGGTCCCGTTCAGCATTGAGAAAAGGATTCATGAATTTCGCTTTTTGCTGCATTGCCACCTCAAGCTAATTGGTGTTGGATGACGTGTTTGGTCTAATGTTATCCGTCAATTTTTTATGATGTATCATATAATATCATAATATTTAATCTTGTTGCATCGAGTCAGTGTTGTGGACTACATTTTCATCCCAGTCTTAGCCTCATCAGTGGATGCTGAGAGATCTTAGTCTTAACCATTTGGTTTTTGGTTAAAAATGGATGAAAAAATATCTTAGTCTTAACTTGTGAGTTTTGGGTGAATAAGGGTGCTAGTAGAGTGTAGACTTATCCCTTAAAAATAAACATAACTGACGTAACGCTGTTTATTGTCGATGGGAAGCAACGTATAAGTTCTAGCTATTGTAGGACCTCGCAAGCCCTCTCTTAGACTCATTTTTGAATATCATTGTGTGAAGAAATGAATACCGGAGCATCATAAAATGATGTTGAGATATCTCAACCTTAACCCTGGAGGAAGAACTGGTGTAACATAGAAAGTACAAGAGACTACATTTTCATCTCCGACTTATCTTTATTGTATGTTAGTGGATGTTATATGATACTAAGTCATGGTAAGAGGGTGATGAGAGATCAAAGTCTTATCATATTAAAATAATTTCTTAATGTTTGGCTTTAATTAATATGACGGAGCACATGTGTGCATTTTAACACTATACTGATGTTTAGCTGAATATATGTAATTCTGATTGCATATTACCATTAATCAGCATGAAATAATATAGAAAAAGCATAGTAAGAATAACGACCCCTCAATAAAAACTTACCAATAGTACTTAGTAAGGGAAAAATACACTAATAAATTTCATAAATTTCTAATGTGGGGTTATTGCTGAATTTTTTTGTGACCTCCTTGTGTTATTGCTTTCTTAGTAGCATGGTGACTTGGCTTGCCATTTATGACATTGATATGTTAAAGGCGCAAAGATGTTTGGTGTGGTGGTCGTTGTTGTATATGCTCAAAATGAGTTCTTAATATGGAAGACCATTTTATAAAAGTCATTGATATGTGTTGTCTTTGTATTGGGCGTCTTGTTTTGAGGGGCATTCAGTCAATAATTTCGTAAAGTTGGAGGACAACCATATTTTCTTGTATCGTTCGAGGATTAATCGCCCCATCTTTACGTAACATGTTTCTGTATGTCTTAAGGACTTGTTTATTGCGCATTAGAGGGATAATTTTTAATCCCCTTCTATATATGTCAGACTCCGCGAAGTCGATGTGGTATAAAATGTTGTGGCTGAAAGTTATAAATTTGTCTTGTTGTGGCTATATGAAGAACTATAAAATTACACAATACGTATAACATTATTTGTATCCATTTATACACATGTATTAGCTGGGATTGGCTTATTGCAAGAAGTTTTTTAAATAACGCGACTAAAGGCTTGATGAAATTGGAAGAAAATATTTGAAATCGAGTATCTAACAAATTAAGGCAAGTAGTTCATAGCAGGTGATACTAACAGGTTGTTGGACCGATTTTGCCTCGAATTCTCCAGTACTTACCTCGTAATCCAAATAGTGTTTGGATGACCGCCCAAAGGTGCACCCTTTTGTTAATACTTCCAAGGTAGTTAGTTTTTATTTGTGTTTACATCAGGCTGGGGATAGAGCTCCCATGATTTTTGTTTATGACTAACATATGATCAATATAGATCTTTGAGGTTTTGCTTGGTTGTTTTGTTGATATTTTATTAGACATACTTTAGTAAATGAGTCATGCGCTTTTAAAACCGTATGACTTGACTATGTAGTCAAATGAAATATTTTTGTGATGAAGTTTATGTATGCTTGGTCACCATTTTGCTTATATATATGCTTTCAAATAAAGCTAGTTTCTTGTAAGAATGAGGTATGGATGTGGTTTTAGTATCAACCAGATGTGAATATGTGACAAAGGGAATGAATACTCAAGGTAGGTCGCATTCAGGTTATGAAAATCGACGTAGTCCCGTCTATTGTTGTTATTTGTCTTCAGCTGGTACATATTGACATTTTATTTTTTGACTATTTGAATAACTATTTTTGTGTTCTCGAAGAAATATTGATGTATGCTTTGCTTGATTAACCCATAGGTTGGGATTGATAGATTGGTGGGGATATATCACCTTTACGGGGACACTCTTCATATCATGAGCGTTCCAAAACTATATTGGTGGATTGAGTGAGAGTTCAATAAAGTTATACATGATATTTGTGGGGATGGCTATGCCGAAATGTAGAACCTTAACAATATCCACCGTTATATTGTCTATTTTCTCCCTGGTGTCAATGTGTGGGGGTGATTGAATTGGACCATTCATACACTCCACATTGATCAGGGTTCCCACAAACTGCAATGCTAATTTATCTTTCTTTTTTTGGGCCAAGCTTGTCGTGTTATATTTTTTGGTTTTAGTGAATCACACTGAAATTCCCATTGATTGGATATTTCAAAAATTAGTGTATAATAAATATTATGACGTACATTTGGCCCAACCAAGAGCGTCCGATGATAACATTATAAACTAATTTTACATCCACTATCATGAACATGCAACGTATTTCTTTATAAATTCTTGCATTGTAAGATCACGCTCATGGTCAATTTTTATACAAGTTCCGCATCTTCTCCAATAAATCTAGTGAGAATCTTTTAGGAGGGTATTAATGGTGTCGTGCCTCCCACTGAATCGTAAGTACTTTATATAAAATGTTTGATGAGCTCCATGTGTCAATCATAACACGGGTTCCATCAAAGCTAACTAACTTCGTATTGATCATCACCGCATCCCCATGAGGTATTGTTATGCATCAATGGCCTTGATATGAAAAATCTATATATGGAATGGGGTGGTCGATATAGGTATTATGAAGTTTGACTGTAGTGTTGTATCTTTAGACCGTCAATACATTTTTTATTTGAACGATTTGAGGTGTCTCAGAAAGGTTCTCCCCCTGTAATAACACCAGTAGTTTTCCTAGTAATTTTCCTTTTAATGTTGTAATCCAGATATTCTGGTTATGGACGATTAAATATGGTATGATTGGCCAGAGCTCTCGGTTTTTTCAGCATGCACATCAATTCTTTCTTCATCCTACTTTGGCGTTATTTTCTCTCTCTTTTGACGGAGTGTGTCTCCCTTTCATATTTATCTTTTGGTGCCTCGTTGCTCGCATCTTCCTTCTTTTTAAAAAAATTCAAAAAGTTATCCTTAATGTACGAGCCGTTGGATTTGGTCCTATAGTGTTTGGAAATATTTTGTGTAATGGCCACCGTCACCATAAAATTTATATTTTAGATGTATACTTATTTTCCATTGTATTATTCACCCTTTATGGCATTCGGTATGAGACTGTATTCCTGGTTTTAAATTTGATGTATGCTAAATTATTGTTGTTGTTCTTTTAGTACCCTCTACCTTGATCAAAGTACCTTGATTAAAGATGGTACTTGTAGTAGTTCATCGTCATGTAATGACTTGTTATAAGTGTAAGTTTTTTATGTACCCAAATCTATTGCTATATGTAAACATTTCATCTCATCGTACTTGATAACGCTACACTTGAGCGAGAGAATCTCCAAAAATATATGCTCTTTTCACCATGATTGATTATGACAAAGGTCCGCTTAAAATTCATTCCTATATTTCTGGCATGCTACGTTGTCCGGACAATCCCATAAGTGGTCCATTGTCTCCACAAATTGCTTTGTGTACTATTGCAATATTTGTTTGGTCTTTTTTTAGGGTATTATTGAATATGAATCCCCATGATGGACTTGGATCCAATATAATGGTTATAGAAAGTGACTCGTAGTTGGTTGAAGGTTTAAATGTTCCCCATAGGAAAAACATTGAACCATGTAAGGTATATCCTTTTAATGTTACGATAAAATCTTTGTACTTGAACCCGTTGCCAGTTCCTGAGTACGACAACATTTCAATTCTAAAGTTTTCTACCTAGTAGTGCAGATCGTCTTTATCGGTGAACTTATCAATTTTGTGTGTGTTGAAGTATGGAGATAGCATTTTTTGTTCAATTTTTGGTGTGAATAAAAATTATCCTTGCATAACTTCATCATATACATCATTAGAAAATGTAGTTTTTATCCATAAGTCGCCTATCAATCTTTGTTTCTTTATCCACCAAAGCCTGATTATTGTGATAAAAGGACGCATATTGGCATGAATAAATATATATGGGCAACAAAGACACGTTGGGACTCCACCCATGCTGCGACGGTAGTCCCTTGTAAGCTGACGGTGTCCCACAGTGGTTGTTGTTTTTTTGCTCCAATCGGTACATAAAAATAGCCTAGTAGTATTTGAGGGTAGCATGAGGAAGCACCGGGGGTGATATATTTTTTAAGAGGGTGAATTTGGGGCATGTGGATGATGCGAATTGTTAGGAATAACTCTCGATGGAACAACCGAATCATGATAATTATAGTCTCCTTCTAGAGGAGCACCTGGGAGAGTTAGGCCAAATATATGGGGTTATTTTTTGTATTGTTGATGGTTTATACCAGTCTTCGGGGGAGGTATGGTATTGGCCAGTGGGACCATTTGATCTTTTTCCCATGTTTGCGGCTAGATTAATTCCTAAGAGCATCATCCTCTTAATTTTTTCACTATTCGGTTGAGATCCAGGTGCATAGCTCATTATCTTGCATCTACAATATCAATTCTTGCTGCTTTTATCAGAGGACACCTTATCTGATCCGACCGTATTTTTCTTATATTTATCAAAAGAAATATCATGTTTATCAGTTGTATGTCAATATTAATATGTGAGATTTTCTGTATCATCCATTTTTTCTTTGTTCTTTTTTGTAGGTATGTGGATTTTGGATCTAACCCTATGTTCGGTCGACTCGGGCAGTACTTCAATATATACTTTTATCATCCCAAAGTTACTCTCCCAGAGTTCTTTTTCCAATATGAACTATATTTTCAGGATTTCTCTCGCCTCAAATGATAGATCGGTTTCTTCAGTTTGTTGATTACTTCTGTTGGTTTCTTCAGAAAAGGTGTTTTCATGTTCTATTTCTACCATTATTTAATGACTTTGTATTTTGTTTATAAAAAATCCAGGGTACTTTCATCCTTAGCGGATTCACCAATTTGGTGAGTATAAAATGTAGTAGAGTCGTTGATATGACAATAGATGGATTTTATTAATGAAATCATCTCTTTATATAAGAAAGATAATAACGGAATATATATATATATATATATATATATACTAAGTAGTTATGATCTCAGCTAATTAAGAAATCAATCAATACACTGCAATAAATATATTTTGTTATCATTGTTTATACATGTTTTAAGCATATATGATCTTAGATAATTAAGAAATCAATCAATACATTGTAATAAATATATTCTGTTATATACATGTTTTTAATGTTGTCAAAGTGTAACTGATAGATCCTTTGATGAAGAAGTAATTGTCTTGTAGATATAGACGAATTTTGGATTCAGCCATGAGACTATTAGCCAAGTAACATCATCAGCCAATCGACGTCATCGGCCAAGCGATGGTGTTTCAGCTGTAAGGTTTGTTATTGATGCAGTGTTTTGGCTTTATGGGCGATATCCACCTTTATCAATATATATTACAAAATAATTTTGGTGGGCGGCTCGTTATTAGAGCATTATGGACATTGCGCACGATCGAGGTTTGTATAGTCTATGTTCCATTACTTCTGCTATTGCTTTCACAAAAACTGAACAACTTTAAAGCAATTGTTCTTACTACGCGTTTACCTTTTGGCATTGTGGTTATTGATGTTCTTGTTCATGTAGATTGGAAGATGTAACAAAATGTTACCCTTGCATTAATATTTATACTTTTGGCATATTTTCATCCCGTTTTGGCGTTTCTTCATTTGCGGTCAACGATATGAACCTACAAAATATATTGAATATACTCCAATTCAGAACTTTATCAGTGGATAGAATGAATAAAGACCGTACCACCACCAAGTTTTCCCCGTTATGAGTCTTCATTATGTACTTTTATACTTCATTCTTTCTTAGATTTATTTTGATAAACAAATTGGTATAAAAATCACCATTTGCCCCTCATGTTTCACATGTGTGACATACTAGTCCTTGATCTTCCCTTTTGTCTCTCACCCATCCTCCATGTTTCAGAAATTTTCAAAATCAATCTTTCCTCACATGTGAGCCATGAAAATTTGACACGCGGCACCCCAAAGATCCAAGATTTGTATCAACACACTAATGTAACTGACCACGATTGAGTTAATGGTCATAAATGATAGTTTACGATTGTAATGAGTGGAGTAATTAAAATACTGGGAGAGAGAAAAATGCATAGTGAATTGTATAAATAAGATTACGATTATGTAAAGTACATATTTTTCTTCTTAGAAAAATAAAGTTATTAATTGGCATATATTTGTAATATTTTCTCTTAATAAATATGAAAGAAATTACTTAAAAACTAAGTTATACATTATTTCTTATTTTTCATTATAGAAATTATAAAATATTTAAATGTTATCACAAATAATATGAATAAAGTTATTCCCTCAGTCTGGGGCTTCAATTATTGGATATAGTCTAATAAGGTTGCGCTCCTATGTCAGTATGAGGACATAAGACTCTAGCAATAGAGTCCAGTGGACGAGGTTAGTAAAAACAATGGGTTACATGTTCTAAGTCTCAATGTTCATCTAAATACATCTCTATTTTATGCTAAACACATTTAATAATACTAGGGTATAAATAGAGAAAGAACAATATGAAGTGGTTGGTTATTAATTCTTCAACAATCAATATATCTACTCTCCTGCTCTGCAGGAGGAGTTTTCGACCATGATTCTGTTTTGCTCCGTTATCTACAAAATTATAGTGTATTTAGATAACCCACAACAATGTTTTTGCTATTAGATTTCTCATTCCACAAATTGTTATGGGTATGATTGAGTTATTTGAAAATTAATCCCAAAAATATCACAGAAGGCACAAATAATTATTGGAGAAATGACCCTTGGCAACCCGACCAATAAATTTGTTGCAGAGTTGATATTCAATTGCAAAAGTAACAAATTTGCAGTATGACTTTTCTCTACCCATGTAACCCACTTCAGATGAGTAATTACTACAAGTTTGAAACAAACTTAACATGTCATTGCTTAAATTTATTTATTTTGCAAATAACTAACTACAAATATTTTAAAAATTATTTTAAACTTAATTAGCCCGTAAACTTGTTTAAAACTTAAATAAAGAAGTTCAAAATTTAAAATTTATTTTCACAAATAATTTTGAAATTTTCATCAAAATTGAAGCGAGGGAGATAAATGTAGGATTATTTTGTTTTCCGTATTTCTCTATATATTTTTTATATCAAAATTGAACCTATTAAGCAAAATTTTATTACCAATAATGGAGATAGAATTTTCTAAATAATCCTAATATCCCATCTTCAACAACATTCAACAACTATTCGACGAATTTCCTCATAGGAAATCACTAGAATCTTCCGAGCTCTACTTCCACAGGCTCAAAACCATCATTTACATAGATTTTATTTATTCCAAACTCATTAAATCCAATTTTTCTCACCAATCTTATTAGACTTCATCGATTCTAAACTCATTAAATCATCATTTTATATAGTCTATGTTCCTTCTTACCTTCGATTCTTCCAGTGGCTCATACGTTCGAGTTTGATTACGCACCGATTTTCACACAGTCTTATGTGGTCGCTGAGATTTACAACAGGTTTGACAAATGGAATTTAAATGAGTTGATAGAGATACAAAAAAGATAATGTTACATAGTTTTATGATTTTAAATGGAAGTTATTTGCATCTGGTTATACTAAAAATAAGACTCGCATCCGGTTATACTAAAAATGTTTATCGACCAATTTTGGAATGTTGGTGAAACTGATTGTGTCACGTTAACTTGTTCGACGAGTTATGGACAAATGTATTCACTTTAATTATTTTCAATTTAGTTGACAGGAATATAATTCTCAATTTTTTTTTCCAAATAATTTTAGTGACTTGAGTCAAATGTGTTAGAGGTGGACAATGGTCTATCGCTAGTGGGAACTAAGGAGAATTAGGCAATGTATAGTTTTTTTAGTTTTTTTGTTAAATATTAATCTTGTATGTTGAAATTAGGTAAGAAAAATTAATTTAACCAAGTGTTTTTGTTTTTGTTGACTATGTACCATTCTTTCTATGTGAATCGAATTCATATCTAGTTTTTCTCAAACTTAATCTTAGTCTATTTTCATTATCGAAGCAATCTAGTATTTTTTTCAACCGTTTTGATATGCATGAATATGAATTGATCAATTATAACCTTGGTTTTCGAGGATTGTCACTTAGCTCGTAGAAGGTTTTGTTGACATGCTTGTGTAAAGTTCATAGTTTATTAATTTAAGAGGCATACAAGTTTTATTCTGTTAAAAATCATGTTTTTTTGTCCAAAATACAGATGTTGTAGTTGTTGTAAATTTTAAAATGTTATATTGGTCGTGCCTCAGTTTGATACTATTCATATTGGAAATTTGATATAGGTGTGATGCTATATGTGTTTCTCGTGGCGTGGCACTCAGTTCTTGAAGTCTGTTAAAACGATTAAAATTAAGATCTATATTTAGTGTGGATAAACTAGAAGACTTGCTTCTCATATTGATGCTTAATTGTTTTATGTTTCATACACATTTTGTAAATGATGACTGTAGTTGAATCAAAAGTTCAACAATGTGGAAAGTTTGTTACAAGTCGAGGATCGTGAACTATAATAGAGCTTGATATTGCTCTTAAGTATATAAAATATTAGGACCTCGTGTGTCTCCTTTTGTTCTTTCACCTTAGTTTATTCTCACATATCTTATTAGTTACTTAAAAAGAGTTGTCACACGTTGAAGTTCAGAGCTTGTGCTTTTTTTGAGGTTAATACAATAGTCCTGTATTGTTTATTTCTGTTTTAATTTAATAAATAAAATATTCATATATAGTAGTAGCCAACTAAAGTTTATTTTGTTATATATGTTGTGTTGCATGTTACATTCTTCGGTATGATTTGGATGATTATCTACTCAAAGCTTTGCAAGTGATGATATATTTTACGTGTTTCTCTTATCATTTTACTCACACTTTTCTTATTATTAGTCAAATCACTAGTGATGTTTGATTTTTTAGATGATTTTTTTGTCATTATAAAATAGATTCATCATTCATCAATGCCTTACTATACTAGAGAAGCTAAGCATTCAAGTTCTCGGTGTAGTAAAATCTGAGATACAGGGAATTTTGTATCATCAAATCATGAGTGGTGTATTCTAGCTTTTCTTATTATATAACTTGTGTTAGTTTATTTTACTCGAAATGTTAAATTATATATACTTGCTACTTGTAGTTGTTGTGCTTAAAAGCACTAAAATATAATTGCACAGTGGAAAGAAAATAGCTAAATAAGAGCAAGAGAAAAGAACACCACGATTTACGTAAAAAACCTCTTAATGTGAAGAGAAAAACCACAGGCAGCCTCGAGCAAAACTTCCATTATATGAATAATGAGATTGAGTATTATAACTTCTTACACTCATAAGTGTAATGATCTACATTTCTCTATCTCTCTATTTAGCTCACTCACTATAAGTGTTCTTCAAATTTGTTTTGATGATAAACTCCACAAATCATCTCCCTTTTATAAGACTAAAAAGAAGGATTCAGATACATTAATCAATTGGAGGTCTAAGAGTCTCCTCTAAAATAAAATATACCTTATTTTCTAGTTTCTTCTTGGAATACAACATACTCTTCTAGAAAAATATTTTAATTCATTTTACCATCTAATTATAATTGGGCTACAAATTAATTTTATCTTATTGGACCTACATAAAGAGGCCCATATGCCAACAACTCCCCCTTGACCTATGTAAATGGAAATGTCAAACCTGCTTTTGATATGCATACTTCAATCTTGTTGAGAGACAATATTTTTGTCATCATGTCTGGACCATTTTCATCCATATGTATTTTATCCAAGTGTAGTATCTTATGATCAAGTATATATCTGATCCAATGATATCGAACATCGATATGCTTAAACTTCGAATGTAATTTTGAGTTCTTGCTTAGGTGGACAACACTCTGGCTATCACAATACATCATATAATTTTCCTACTTTATGTTAAGTTCTCGCAAGAACCTCCTCAGCCATAATGTTTCCTTTCACGCTTATATTGATACAATAAACTCAGCTTGAGTGGTTGATAATGCGACACATTTTTGTAACTTGGATTGCCAAAATACAGCTCCACCACCAAATGTCATCATATAACCTGAGATATACTTTCTAGAATCAATATCTCCAACCATATCATGTATAAGCATTTAATTCTAGCTTTCCTCCAAAATACAAGCACATCTTTGAATTACCTCTTAAATAGCTTAGAATCCACTTCAAAACAGTCCAATTCTCTTTTCCAGGATTGGAAAGAAATCAACTAACGACACCAATTGCATGGCAAATGTCTGGTCTAGTACAGATCATGAAGTACATCAAGCTTCTGACCACGGATGCATATGGAACTTCTTTCATTTCATTTTTTCATTTCTCACTATTTGGACACAGAGTAGTGATTAGTTTAAAGTGGCTTGCAAGGGGAGAAGATACAGGTTTAGCTTTTCTCATGTTAAACTTCTCAAGAACTTTCTTAATATGTTCTTCTTGAGACAATCATAGCCTCCCACTATTTCTATCTCTAGTGATCTTCATTCCAAGAATGTGCTTAGCTGCTCCCAAATCTTTGATGGAAAAAGATTTATTTAGTCCCCCCTTCAAATTGTCAATATTCATAGGGTCACGTCCAACAATCAACGTACCATCCATATAAAGCAAAAGGATGATAAGTCTTTATCATAATATTTTTTGATAAAAACACATTGGTTAGGTGAAGTCCTTTTAAAGTTATTTCCAGTCATAAAAAAGTAAAACTTTTTATACCATTGTCATGGAGATTACCTCAACCCATAAAGACTTATTTTAAGCTTGCACACAAGATTTTCTTCTCCTTTAATTTTGAAGCCTTTGAGTTGTTCCATATATATTTCTTATTCCAATTCTTCCTGTAGAAAGGTTGTTTTTACATCTAGTTGTTCGATTTAAAGATTCGAGCTTGCCGCCAAACCAAGTATGGTTATAAAAAATGTCATCTTCACTACATGTCAACTCATTTATTTTGGCCAAATTCCTTCAAAACCAATCGATCTTTGTACCATGGTTATGAGCTGAACTCGTGAACTTTAATCATGTACACCTATTTATTCTTGAGTGCCTTCTTGCCTTTGGGAAGTTTCATTTCTTCATCCACAGTCTTTACCCATTCTTCCATTGATCATGAGGCATAATATCTTTATAACTTTTATGGTCTCCGCTATTTGTAAGCATAATATACTCATTTGGATTGTAGCTTGTTGAGGGCCTTCATTCTCTATCAAACCTCTTTAGGATAACTGGTTTCTCACAAGGTCCCTCCTGATTTTGTTGTTGCTCATCATCATCATTATCTTCATGTTGTTTTGGTTGCTCTTGGCCTTTAGCTTCATATCGATTAGCTATATTGTTTTGTATCATAGAAAAGGAAAGAGAATCTAAATTGAATGTAATTTTATCATTTACTCTTGGTTGAGGTTCTTCTTTCTCCATGTCACCAAAAGTCTAATCTTCAGAGAAAACAACATCTTTGATTCTTACTATCCTTCTTGAAACTATATCCCAAAATATGTACCCAAATTCTCCATGTGAGTACCCCTTGAACATGTATTCCTTCATCTGAGCATCTAGTTTCTTTCTTTCATCTTTGGGAATATGGACAAATTCCTTGCATCCAAGGACTCTCAAGTGCCCATACGA
This sequence comes from Limnanthes douglasii subsp. nivea, assembly GCA_036936605.1. Taxonomy (NCBI): domain Eukaryota; kingdom Viridiplantae; phylum Streptophyta; class Magnoliopsida; order Brassicales; family Limnanthaceae; genus Limnanthes; species Limnanthes douglasii. The sequence goes on along the minus strand of JAUPFV010000003.1, from coordinate 56,910,242 downwards.
GACTTTTTTACCACTCCATACGTTTTGGGGAATATCATAAACCAAAGAATCAATAGAGAGAGGTTGATCATATCGATTTTCGTCCGCATATATTCATCCTAGAAGGATTTTGGTAACTTCGCATGAGAGAGCGTGCTTCGGATATGTTCCCAATTGTAATATTCATTCTTTCAGCCACACCATTTTGTTATGGATTTTTGGGAATTGTATTCTCCAGCTGGATCCCATAGGAGGACCTGCAATAATGTTTAAGAGGACCTTGGTACTTGTCAAAATTAGTGCACTCTTTAATCCAAGATTATAAGAAGCAGACAGACTAAGGACCCGCAGACAAACTAAGGACCCGCAAAGAAGCAGACAGCTCCAAATCAATTCTCAACTATTAAATGACTTAGTGAAGTAGTGGGAGTTATATTAAAAAGTCTGAAAGTCTCAAATCATTAAGTGATGTTAGTGGGTAGTGAGAACCATATTTTCAATAAGTAATGAACTATTTTGTTTCATTTCTTCAAGTAATAAAATCAAATCGTGTGTGTTCTTATTGTTTCAGTTCATGTGTCTGTTCAATTTGTTTCATGGTATCAGAGCAAGGTTTCTGCATATCAAGTGTTTGATTTTATTACCCAGAGAAATCCTGCCAACTGTTATTACTTTTAAATTAATATGAATGGAAGTAATCCAGCTTGTCCTATGTCTACGGAGAAGCTTGTTGGAACCAATTACCAATATTGGCGGTTGTGTATGGAGGCCTTCCTTCAAGGACAAGATTTATGAGATCTTGTTTCCGATACCGAGATACTTCCTAGTGATACTCTGGAAAACACTGAGTTAAGGAGGAAATGTAAAGTAAGGTGCGGAAAGGCTTTATTCGCGTTGAGAACTTCGATCGGTAAGGAATTTATTGATCATGTTCGTGCATTGGATTCTCCAAAGGATATATGGGATACTTTTGACAGGTTATTTACACAGAAAAATACTATACGGCTTCAATACCTTGAGAATGAGCTTGCTTCATTAATCCAAGGTAATATGCCGATCTTTGATTACTTTTTTAAGGTTAAGAATGTATGTTCGGAAATTTCAAGTTTGGATAGTGATAAACCTATTAGTGATGCAAGGCTAAGACGTTATTTGATTCGTGTGTTACGATCTGACTTCATGCCGTTTATATCATCAATACAAGAATGGGCTAACCAACCATCAATTGTTGAGTTAGAGACCCTACTCTCTAACCATGAAGCATTGGTTAAACAAATGCTTGGTAAGTATTCTGCTAATATTGAAGATACACTGTTTACTAAAGACAGGTAAAGGTGGAAAAACACACAAAATCATTTTCAAAATGGTGGTAAGAAGATAAGGATTGAGGGGGAGTAAGCAAACCACTCTAAACTAACATGTTTTAGATGTGGAAGGACTAGACACATAAATTCGGATTGTCGTGCGAAGTTTTTTTGTAAGAGGTGTGGTAAACCATGCCACATTAAACTAAATTGTTATTCGAAAATCGTCGAATCAGATGCAAATATTGCACATGATGTTGAAAAGAGCAATGAGCGGCAGATGGAAAGTTGTTTCTCGATTGAGGTTGTTAATGAACCGGACAACCTGACTTCAGTTATTAATCAACCAGTTTCCCTTGGTGGCTTTGTTTTCCATGATACTACCGCTCCTAGTGACCGAGAGATTTCTAATTGTACAAACAAGCCACCCACTGCTACAGGAGTTAGTAGCCGCAAGCATACATCAACCAATCGATCCTCATCCCCACTTGTTGCTCACTGGGTAGTTCAAAAACCACAAAAGATCTCACGTATTGCAAGGAGAACAAATTTTGTTCCATTGGGTTCTAATAATGATAAAAGCCTTTCTATGGATACTACTTCTGATGCTGCTGGTACTGAAACTGGATTGGGATTTCGTAAACGAACACCAAGGAATTATCCTCAATAAGTAAAACTAAAAAGTGACAATATGTCATTGGCGACATTATCTGAAAGTGAAGAGTCAGAGATTGCTAAGGTTAAATCTAAATATAAGGGCAAAAATTCTGATGAGGTGGATGAGAAAAACCTACATGTCCAAAAGGTGTCCGCTGTCGGTGTACCATCAAGAAAGAGTAAGTTGGGGATTGGAGAAGAGGTTGGATATGGAGTACGGCGGCAAGGGAGGACACGTCGTAATTTTGCTTCGTCAAGGTCTATGATGCTGACAACTGAAAAGCTTAGCAATATTGGAACAACAAAACAAAGACCCGCAAAGGACCCGCAAAGAAACATATAGCTCCAAATCAATTCTCAACTATTAAATGGCTTAGTGAAGTAGTGAGAGTTATATTAAAAAGTTTGAAAGTCTCAAATCATTAAGTGATGTTAGTGCGTAGTGAGAATCATATTTTCTATAAGTACTAAACTCTTTTGTTTCATTTCTTCAAGTAATAAAATTAACTCTTGTGTGTTCTTATTATTTCATGTCACCAAGAGTCTCATCTTCACAGAAAACAACATCTTTGATTCTTACTATCCTTCTTGAAACTAGATCCCAAAATATGTACCCAAATTCTCCATGTGAGTACCCCTTGAAAATGTATTCCTTCATCTGAGCATCTAGTTTCTTTCTTTCATCTTTGGGAATATGGAATAATGCCTTGCATCTAAGGACTCTCAAGTGCCCATAAGAGACTTTTTTACCACTCCATACTTTTTGAGGAATATCATAAACCAAAGAATCAATGGAGAGAGGTAGATCATATCGATTGCCGTCCGCATAGATTTATCCTAGAAGGATATTGGTAACTTCGCATGAGAGAGCATGCTCTGGATATGTTCCATTTGTCCTATTCATTCTTTCAATCACACCATTTTGTTATAGATTTTTGGGAATTGTATTCTCTAGATGGATCTCACTGGACATGTAATAATGCTTAAGAGGACCTTGGTACTCTCCTCCATTATCTTACATAACAACTTTCAACATTCTATTAGTCTCTCATTCCATCTTCTTGTGAAAGTTTTTGAAAACTTCCAAGACCTGGTCTTTACTCTTTAAGGTATATGCAAACACCTTTCTTGAATGATCATCGATGAATGTTATAAAATATTGTGCCTCGTCAAGTGATTTTTTATCCATATAACAAACATCTATATGTACTAAATCCAAAACATGTAACCTCCTAGGTGTAAAACCTCTTTGGAATTATTTTTTTGTGTTGTTTACGAACGAAAAAATGATAACATGTTTTAAATGATATACCTTTTACTTTTGGCAAAAGCTTTTTATCCACTAGTGTCTGCAATCTTTTCTCTCCCATGTGCCCAAGTCTTTTGTGCCAAAGTGCAGTAACATCCTCTTCATATATATAGTTAACCTCATATTTTTCGAATGTTGCTTACATTGAGTAGAGGGAATTCTTCTTCATGCCTCTAGCAACCACGAGAGAACCTTTAGTAAGATTCTATTATCCATCGCCAAAATAATTTGAATACCTTTCATCATTAAGTTTTATGGTGGATATCAAATTGAGTCGAATACTAGGAACATCTCTGACATTTTTTAGAAATATTTTGTTCCCTTCCTTTGTTGTTAAACAAATTTCACCATTCCCAATAATTTTTGAAGTGCCTTGGTCTCCCATTCGAACATTACCAAAGTCACCAATTAAGTAGGTAGTAAAGAATTCACCATGAGCGGTAACATGAAATGATGCTCCTGAATCAATCACCCAGTCACTATCATCACTTACTAGATTAATACAAATATTAGCATGAACAAGACTTACCCTGTTGTCATCGAATACTACAACAGATGATTTATTTTCGTCATTTCTACTTTTTATCTCCTTGGAATCTTTAGTTTGATCCCTATTAGGAAATCTACACTTCTTCCTTTTATGACATGACTTTTGAAAGTAGAAGCACACATTACTTCTGGGCCACTATTGTGATCTCTCTCTCGATCTGTCATTCTTCTTGTTGTTAAAGCCTTTTGTTTGACTTTTCCCCTCATTTTAATATTTTTAGAAACAAGATCTTCATATCCATGGGAAACTTATTATGAGTTCCCATCTATTTTCTTTTTGGCGCTTCATTTAGAATACTATCATTTACCATATTCATGGTTAAGCTACTATTTAGAGCGGAATTGGTTAGGGAAATAACCAGAGTTTTCCAACTATCTGGTAAAGAACTAAGAAAGAATAATACTTTTAATTCATCATTAAGATTCATTTTCATAGTATTGATTTGATTTATCAACCCTTGAAAATCACTTAGATGCTCCATGATGCTCTTTTTATCCTTGAACTTAAGATTCACAAGTCTTCTAATTAAAGAAGCTTTATTTTGTGTTGTTTGCCATTCGTACATAGACTCCAATTTTTTTCAGAGCACATCCGCTTTTGTTTCCTTGGCAACATGATGAAAAAGACTTTGATCTACCCATTGGCAGATAATGACCGTTGTCTTCCGATGCATCACCTTATATTGTTTATCAGTTTTATTATCGGGCTTTGCTTCATCACCTTTAATGAGTTAATATAGATCTTTACAATAAAGAATGTCCTTCATCTTTGGCTTCCAAATTGAATAATTTGAAGAAGTCAGCTTTAGCATACCTCCGACGGATATATCCTCCATTAAGATGGATGCTCAAAATAGAGCCTGCCTCTGATACCAATTTTGTTGTACTTAAAAGCACTAAAATATAATTGCACATCGGAATGAAAATAGCTAAATAAGAGCAAGAGAAAAGAACACCAAGATTTACGTGGAAAACCTTTCAATGCGAAAGGAAAAACCACAAGCAACCTCGAGCAAAACTTCCACTATATGAATAATGAGATTACAAGATTATAACTTCTTACACTCACAAGTGTAAGGATCTCTCTTTCTCTATCTCTGTATTTAGCTCACTCGCTATAAGTTTTTCTCAAATTTGTTTTGATTTTAAACTTCACAAATCATCTCCCTTTTATAGGACTAAAAAGAAGGATCTACATACATTAATTAATTAGAAGTATAAGAGTCTCCTCCAAAATTCAATGTACCTTTAAAAAAAATGGAATGCCAATGACTCTTCTAAAATAATGTTTTAATTCATTTTACCATCCAATTATAATTGGGCTACCAATTAATTTGTCTTATAGACCCTACAGAAAGAGGCGCATATGCTAGCACCAGTAATTATTATGAAAGTAATTAGCATGTAACGTTACAGAAATTAGCAACCAATTTGTTACGGTATGACTCGTTTTTAGTCGGCTCAAATTAACAATAGAAATCTATAATAAAACCAGTGTGATACACGTTTTGTAGACAATCGGTTGCAATCGATTTTTGTTAACGATCGCATGAATACAATAGGATGCATGTTGTTAGACGATTGCTAACTAACAATAATAATAAATTAGTAACAATTTATTTATTTTTCACTCGTGAAAAATGGATTTCCCAATACTGAATTAAAGCTAACCAATTATAAAAAAACAAAAATAATACATGGTTAAAACCCTAAGTTAATACATTTTATCATAACCTCAATCTCATGGTCTGAGATGTAAAAAAGAATATCAATCATTATATGATTAATAAATAGTATGAGAAGGTGATGTATTAAAAAAATAAAAAGAGAAGAATGACTAGAATCACCATCATGAAATGTTTGGTTTCAATGGCGTATTGATACATTGAACGTCCTACATGAATCTTTTTTTAAAATCAACTTGGTCCAACATTAGACTTTATATAATAACTAAGTACGTCAAAGAATTTGGGTATTGGTATTGGTCTTCAGAGAAAGCATGCAGCATCCGATCTATTATCCCAACAATCATAGTTTGGATAATATGGAGAACTAGAAACCTGCAAAAACATCAGAACATTCGATCAAAATCAACAAATATTATAAACCACGTAATTTATTATCTTACTGGCCTAAACGAAGCAAACCTAATCAAGAGGAGATACTGGGAAAGAGACCTAAAAGTTGCAAATATGCTAGGCTGCAGGCTGGCTCCTAAGCTGAATCGTTACAAGCTAAACACAGATGGAGCTTCACTACTATCAGGGGAATCAAGTGTGGAGGTGTAATCAGGAATCATGAAGGAATTATTGTAAAATGTTATGGCAGACTTTAGGGGGAAAACGATGTTATTACTGAAGCTAGAGCTCTAATGGATGGATTGATCTTATTCAATGCTTTAAACATTAAGAACGTGGATATATAAGTAGACTCAAATATTCTTATCGATCTGAAGAACAGGGGGAAATCGATTTGGTACCTGGAGCCTCTCATTGAATGTCGTAGGAAATTAATCTCTTCTGATATGACGATAAAGCACATCTTCAGGGAGCAAAATAACTTGGCAGATGGTGTGACAAAGCACACTTAGAGACAGAGAGAAGACATAGACTACAATGATCTTTCAGCCCCAAATAAGCTCAAGGCAATAGCTTTCTTGGAGAGTATCGGTACTGGCTATCTGAGAATTAGGGAAGAGGATTGAGAAGAAAGAAAAATGAAAAATTTGTGTTACGTCGAAGATGGTGTTGAAGCTGTCACAATGTTGAAGACGAAGAGTTTTGAATTTGAAATTCCCTCTTTTACATTTCCATGTCGCCGCACAGGAGGGACATAGAAGCGTCAAAAGGAAAAAAATGGATGTAGTTTTTCCCGGGTTTGGTTTGACATAGCAGGCTTTAGCAGGGAGCCCGTGGTCAGTGGTAGAATGCGCTTTTGATAATTGCGTCGCTATGTCTAGACTCGGGGGGCTCTCAGCCACTAGTTCAATGTGCCACATAGATTGTTCAGTGTGCTCATCAACGCGTCTGGCCCTAAAATATAAAATGTGGATCATCCATGAGGCATTAGCATGATATATTTTTCCTATCCAATGTAGATCCAACATATTTTTATTTACGGGGATCCTGGCGGTCCTGAAGGACCATCATGACTGCTTTCTTCTCGATAATCCATACATCCTTATTATTAGTGTATGAATAGTTTAGGTTGGTCTCAAGCAACTAGTTTAGGTTGGTCTCAATGGAACAATTGAATAGAACACCTAACAACACATCTTCACAGACAAAAAACTATGAGATCGCCTCTTTCATTATGGGGTGACAGAAGGGTCATGCCATACGACCCTCTTCGTAGGAACCTGGAGACCAGATCTAGCCGTAAGAAGAGTGTTTGGCGGATATATAACACACTTCTGATGAAGTCGGCGAGATCATGTTACTATCGTATCGACGTGGTTTGTGTAGGGCCCGTTCGGGTTGACCACACTCGCTGGATGGATTTGGTTGTATATGCTCGACCACATACACCGCTCTCTCTTTAAGAACACCTAAAGCTTCTTGGTTGGCAACCATGTTTTCAATCTAAGATTATTTGCTGAGAAGAGTGTAAATACATAAATGGTGAGATAAAAGACTCACTCAATTTGGATTAATCTGGAAACAAAGTATCTATTGGTTGATGCATTGATTACAGGATTCGTTAGCTGTTTTTCTATGGATTTCAGAAACTTTTCCTTAACTCGATGTAAAGCAAGGTCTAACACCATCATACAATTCATACCCCTCTTGCTTGTAACGGGATCATTTTGTCTTCGACATGTTGCTTATAGTAGTTAACCATAGTCTACTACAGACAGATATTACTTTAATTTTACAGATGGTGCTTGTCAGTATTGTAGTTTGAGAGAGGACTGAGCAATCTTTTAGTGAGTCTGGGTTCAACTCCAAGGTTTCACATCCCATGAAGTCACACCATCTGTATGGGTTTCTTCCCACCCAAATAACCCAGACTGAGTCACTGGAGGTCTCTTTGACCTCCTACGAAGTATTCGAAATGAAGACAAGAAATTATATTTATAGAAAACGATTACGAAATACTACAACCGGCCTCAGCGAAGGTCATGGGGTAACTAGACCAACACAACTTATAGTAGAGTAACCAAGACCCAGACACGCCTCCAAGCAGTTATCTAAGAGGATATCTGGGACGGAGTAAATATTCTTTGATATGCACCACGCAACATAACATTTAGTTTGGGCATAGAGTACGATTATTAACTTACCACCTTAACCCGCTAGATTTGTTTATAAATATAGAACAAGTCGCCAAATGGAGATACACAGCTTATTACCACAAATACTAAAAACAACTTTTACCAACTATGATTCATAATTTGCTAGTCTCATCCTCCAAATTGATCTTGTACAGAATGACCTAGCCGATGATTAATATGAAACAAAACTAGTTGTCTATCGATTATTTAAGACAAGTAAGAGAGTGAGATTAGAAAAAATTGCCGAACAACAAAACATAGCAATAGCCGACCATTCGAAGGCTTTTTCTAAATAGTAGTCTGGTTCTTTCCTCTTTGTATAGTCTAATACACAGCCAAATTATATTCGTCAAATATCAATTACAGTTCACATGACCCACCGAAAACCAAAGTTTTGTGCAGGATCTACCGATTTCTAACGGCACAAGTGAGAGTGAGAGGCTATTCACTTTGTTGAGCCAAAAATCATATACATCACCAATTGCTAATTAACTTTCCTTAAAAAAATAAAATAAATGATGACAAAGAAAACACAAGACCAAACCATTCCATGTAGAGAATTATTTGGCAAGGGGGTTACCATTTCACCAGTAAGCAGCTGAAGGAGCTCTCTTCTTATCATTTCCAATGTTTTGAGTTATATATAAACAAACCTCCAATTGTGTTGTCCACATATAGCAAATGTGCTGCCTCCATGGAACTTGAGGCTGTATGCTTCCCTACAAACTAGATTATTTACCAAAAAATCAGACATCTTTTAGTCGTCGATGCTTCCACTTTCTTTCCGAATTTTTATATCCAGAAATATTTAAGCCGTGTTTTTGCTTCTCAAGCTAAGTACATAAATACAAGCTCATCACGGGTTGACATTGCACTCGCTCAAAAACTGATCTTCACGCTTTAAAAACATTTTCCAATATAACTTATATCTTGGGATCCCAAGCTCAAGCCAAGGTTTCATGTTTCCATTGTAGTGTAAAACCGCAGCTTTGTTTATGGTTTGGGTATCGACCTCATAGTCATGGCCTAGTCCCGATAAAGCCCACTTATCATCAAGAGCATAAATTAGATTCTGAAATGTCAGCAAGGTGGCACGTAGTGCAACTGCTTCAATTGATCCCTCTCCCGTGTGCGTCTGCTGTACATGGTAGAGGATGTAAGATATAATAAATTATTAGTATTTTTAACACTGTAAATAATATATCATCTAGCTGATCAAAACGTATAACCACCCTCTGCAAAACTTACACTGGAGAGAAAACATGATTTCATTAAGTGACCTATTCTACTGTTACTGATAATAATTATAAGTAAATACCAACAGGGAAGTACTTGATAGCGTCTTGGCATTGGCTGCAAATAGTTATTTGGTAAATAAACATGACTCACCTCCTTAACATATCTCCAGTAACTGTTGGTAAGATCCAGTTCTCTCCATCTGGCGAGATCGATTACATTTAATCCAGACATCCAAGAACATGAATCTTTATCAAAACTGCCTCCACCTAAGTAGTTCTTCAAGTGACCCAGCTTGATGGAGCATGACTGGACAGCACCATTAACTTTTCCATCCATGTTGAGACTCCATAGGGATGATAGATCTTGCTGCACAACAACGTCATCGTCCAGAATCACCACCTTCTTTAGATTTGGGAATATCTCAGGAAGAAGGTAGTGTGAATGCGAGAAGATAGATAGGTAGCGCGTCCTGTTATGTATTGTTGGTGAACTGTCAACACCAAGGAAGGAAACACGAAACTCCACAGGCAAATGTAAATCCATGAGAGTTGCTTTATCTTGATAATCCAACTTAAGTTGCTCTATGTTCAATATTTGAACAACTGCTTCTCTGTATGTATTTCTAACGAACCATAGTTTCATCGCAAAGTAATTCTGTCTGTCTGTCAGCACATGAAAAACAAGATTTGTCCTTTCCTGAATCATTCGAGCATGACTAGTTATGAGTCAGAATGGAAACTTAAGCCTTATAAAATAGACAAAAACAAATAGTTGATAAGGAAAGCATACTCTTGCGTGCATCACGGTTGAGTTAATCGCAACCGAGGTCGCTATAACATTTTTGGAAAGTATAACGTAGTGGTGAAGTGAAGGATCTGCAAGCTTCTCTGCTGCAGAAAGCTCCAAATCAAGTGGAGATGATTTGAAATATTCGAGACTTAGCCTCATATAGAAGCAATGTAGACTTTTTGGCATGGTCTGAACTGCTAGGTGATAAATAAAGGCACTCTGCTTCATATGAAAGTTAGCTTCATCTTCAGTCAAATCGAATATTTGTCGCAATTTTTTGTCAACATTATTACAGTCGACAGGACACAATTTACTTTTCGCTATTACAATTTCCATCCTCTGCAACTTCTTATCAATCCTGAGTAACCAGAGGCAAATTAATGAGAAACTTCACCGAGTAGGTACCCCAAACTGGATAAATCCAATTCTAACAACAGTGAATACCTTCTAGTCACAATCTACATTCAGTACAAAGAACAAATAGATTCATCCATAAGGCACATGAAATCCACAGAATGAACAAAGCAACCAACTATAATAAAGAAACTACCCACCTAGGTTCTGATCACCATCTTCTAGTGAGAGCATACTAAACTATCAGAAAGCAAAGTAGGCTACTGCATACACCACAAAACTTAACGAGATAACCAAATCTTATTCGTACAGCTTAAGAAGCTCATATATATTCTGGTCAACTGACAGTTCAATCTTATTAAAGCAGGTGATTTGTAATAAAAGTTACTTGCAACCAAAATTTCTACCTTATAAAACTCGATACGTAAACAGGACTATTATATAGCTACAATCAGCATCCTATCCAATATATACTCTCAGTTGAGTAAATTATGTAAACTAAAAACAGCAGCCTATTCGAACTATAATTAACATGATTGCAATTAAAAGTAGATTACACTAATGGCTACATTTATGTGCTGATACGAAGGAGAACAGCGTAGAACTTGCTCGACTTACAGAGGTGGAAGATCGGCATCGGTAATGCTTTCGCTAAGAACGCGCTCCAACTCTTGAATATTTTGTTTCATTTCACGTGCCAACTTGCTTTGTGATGGAATTTTTGCAATAGTAGGATAATATGCCCTGGCTACAAAAAGCTGGTCTTTTAATTTCTTAACCTTTGCATCCTTCATATCTTCTTTATTTTCTTCTCGCCAAAGGCAGTAGCTTCCGTATCTTGGTTCACACATTTTTCCGATGTCCTCGGAATCTCCTGCCCTTTGCTCCACAGTTCTAACCATAACATCGGCTTTCGTATGCTGCCATATAATAATAGAGGAATTTAAAAGTCTTTATATGTGAAAAAATTGAATGACATGAGGACAACTCATCAGTTAAGTAAAAAGTAAGGCGAACATTTGTTTCGGAAGAGGGCTGAGTCACAGCATCTGGCAGCATTGGAGTCCCTGTCAAATGAAAGAGAAGAGTTGTAACTAATGAGAAAGGAAAAATAATTTTAACCAAAGACCAGAACTAGGGCGAACCTCTTTGTGTGGCACTTCTGCTGAAGGTTTCATCTTCAGCTTGCCGGACATCCTGACGTGTGAGACGTAGAATAAGTAAAAATGATAGACTATTATGCAATAACACCCACGCACCAACATAATCATCTAGCGATCAATATGCACACAGAGAAAAAGAAAGGTCTATACTAAACTCCAACTAAATGACTCTTTTATTACATCTCAATATGGTACCTATATATTTGTATCCAGACCTCAGTTAGCTAAGCTGCATATTCTTCAGTCCAATTAGCGGCCATAATTACACCTTGAGACCGTGAATTCCCCTAAACAAAGTCGGGCCACAACCCAAATACGGAACACATACTTGCGAGAAGTTTACCGAGAGACATACAAACTTGGCTCTTCACCAAATAATATTCCTTGCATATCCTACCCCAATAATGGGAACTGTTGAGCAATAAATCCTACAACCTAGAAAGCGAAAATTGTCTTGATCCTAGTGAATTATAAAGTCAATTTTCTTTCTTCCAACCCGACAAGAGCCAAGGATACTTGACGATAAAAATAAGCCACTACTAAGGCAACAGGTCACTAAACCTGTTTAAATGTAAACTTTAATCCTAATTTAAAGTTTGGTGAGATCAAGGTTTCCATATACATCTACACACAATTTTAGCCTTGGAGAGAGGATGGCTACACTAGGATTAGTAAAGTTTAGTGAGATCAACTTTTTTTCATATACATCTACACATATTAAGCCTTGGAAAGAGGATGGCTACCTAAGATTAGTAAGGCAATCATCCAACTCTTAAGAGGCATCTTAGGATAGGAAAGAGGAGATAAATTGCAAACCTATGGGAAGCTTGATGCAGCACAATAGTAGATAGGATAGGTAGGGTTTGGAATCACTCCAACAAGCTCAACACTTCGCGCCTAGTTTAGAGCTTCTAGCTCAAGGCTTTTAGGCCTAAATCTTCCTTTCACAGGATAGAGTAAGACTTTTCTTTATTTCTCAAATTCAACTGCCTCATACAAATAACTTTACATCTATTTTATAGAGAAAATGAAATTATGTCCAACTAAGAAAATGAGTGTGGCATTACAGACATGAACTAAATAATTCTTCAATATTCACCCTATTAAACACAGCCACAAAATTCAAACGGAAGACCGAAATCAATTAACAGTAAAAGAAGATCAAGTATCAACCATCATAAAATATGCAATGAACCTTTGGAAGAGTTGGTCCAAGTTGTTTAAGGAGGTCATCTATGTGGCTCCCTTGATCTTTCTGTTGAAGAGAAAAAGTAAAAGGAAGAAGCTGAGTAAAAATGGAAGTAGTATGTGCAATTGAGTAAGCAGTAACTCCAAACCAATGTGCTACCTATGAAGATTGATTTTGTTCTAATAAAATAGAGGACTACCTCAGGCCGAGGTTCACTAGATGGAGCATCAGGCTTATCGAACTTCTCAATCTATTCGCAATCAACGACAAAAAGTGTCAGCTAGAAGCAAGAACGTATAGCAGTAGAAAAATTCAAATAAAATTGGTAAAGAAAAAACTAAATTCCTTACTGAAGGTTGTTGTTGTACAGGGACGAATCCTATAAGAAAGAAAAACAGAAAAAGCTTCAATGCACATTGACAAGGGCATAGAACCAAAACGAAGATCAAATCGATTGACAAAGATCTAACCAGAATTATGAATATGTTAGCCTAAATTATAGAAAACGCATTCTTGAAAATTTAGCAGAAAATAGAACACCGATCTCTAGAATTGAGCATTGTAGTTACATAAGATCTAGATCTACAAAAGCATAAAGCAAAAAAAGATAATAAAGTTGGAGTAATCTGAAACGAAAACGAGAGTTACCATTGTGAAGGCCGAGCAAGAAGGCAAGAGGAACGAACATTGAAAGGAAAACGAGGAAGAGGACAGAGACGAGCCAAATTTTCCGGCCGCCGCCGCTGCCGCTGCCACCTTTCATACCCTCGTCTCCACTTTTCTTGAGTTTGAAGAAACTCGAAATCGATTGGAAAAACTTTGTTGTAATCGAAAACCAAAATGTGGAGACGCCAATGAGATTTAGAGATACAATCGGCCTTCGTTTATGGAGATTGTGATTGAGATTTTGAATGTCTCAGTCTTTCTTGCCTTTGTTGTGATGCTTGATGAGTGTAAAAAAGGACGCTTCTCTTGTAAGATTTGTTATGCCGCGGTCTCTTTTACTCTCTCGCCTAAGAAACAGAGACAGCCGAGCGAACACGTGCTATATCACAAAGCACATGCCTTAATTTACCGGGTGCTTGGTTTAGGAACAGGGGTAGCAAAGAAGATGCTACGGGTGGGTGCGGTTGAAATCTGGATTGGATCGGTTTTAAGATCTCGATGATACTCTGATACGAAAACGTTTTAAAATTTTAAAAATTATTGTCTTATTGGGTTCAAACGGATTCATAATTCCATTTATTTTATTTTTATTTTTTAAGTTGAATAACAACAAACTTCAATTGTATAATTAGTTTTAGAGAAAGTTACTAGTAAATACCTTCTCAATTACGTAATTACCTCGTGGAATTCGCTTTTTGGATAGTGTCACTTGGTACCTCGAATTGAAATTTGGACAAAAATACCTCCGACCAAATATACGCGCTGGTACTTCAAAGTGTTTGCAATTCTCATGATATGATGCGAATTGTTTGCAACTCTGGGTTTTCTGAACAATTCTCATGATAGGATGCGAATTGTTTGCAACTCTCAGGATTTCCTGAACAATTCTCATGATAGGATGCAAATTGTTTGCAACTCTCAGGATTTTCTGGACAATTCTCATGATAGGATGCGAATTGTTTGCAACTCTCGGGATTTCCTGAACACTTCTCATGATAGGATGCGAATTGTTTGCAACTCTAAGTTTCCTGAACAATTCTCATGATAGGATGCGAATTGTTTACAACTCTCAAGATTTCCTGAACAATTGTCATGATATGATGCGAATTGTTCCTAGTGAAATTTTATTTTTAAAAAAAATCAAAAAATATCATCAATGGATCTAGTTTTGTTCATTTTTTAAAAAACAAAAGCGATGGTACTTTCATTTATTTTTTTCGAGCTCTGATTTGAAAGATACGGCTCTTTTAAAAATAAAATATAAAAAAAAGTAGGAAAGATAAATTTTGGTTACGTGGTTGTTCATGGTGAGGGTAGTTAGGGTATTAAAATAATAGTAGGTACTATGTGGTAATTAGGTAGTTGAGTTGGGTATTAAGTGACAATTGTCCCATTCTTGGGTACTATATGACAATTGAATAGTTTAGTGGGTAATTTAGGTGCAATTTCCCTTAGTTTTAATATAAGAGGTAAAAGTTAAATATCATAAAAAAAAGTTATTATCTTTTTATCTCAACGATTAAAGAAAGAAATTAATTATAATTTTTAGGTATGTTGTTTGTTATTGTTAGATAATTTTTAGGTATGTTGTTTGTTATTATCCGATCCAAAATTTACTGTGAAAATAGTTGTTAGAAGTCGAATTTTTTAAAATAAATATTGAAAAATAATAATCCATAATGGACTAATAGGATATTGGAGTAAACAGAACGCAGTGAAAAATTAAAATTAAAAGTTAACCTTATAAAATAACATACCTTTTAAAGATGACGGTGTTATTTGTATATTCCAAAAGAGGTATCCGAGTTAGTGGAGTACGGCATGCTTGTGACCAAAAAGCATGAGTTCGAGTCCATCTACAAATTCTTTATTGGTTTGAGCATGTCACTTTGTTTGGTTTATTTTCTGGCTTTAGTTTGCAGACTATTACGTTAGATTGAAGGCTTACCATGGGCGCACTCGTTGAGTAGCGACTGCGGGTTCCCTCCGGAAAAAATGGCGTTATTTGTATTTAAAAATTGTATATGCGAGTCTCGAATGTTTGTGAATCTCGAACTGTAATTACAAAAAACCAACTATAATTTACTTATGTCATAAAAAAATTATAACCAAATTTATCTTTGGCGCAATTTGGGATCTTCAATTTAGTATTTCGTCTTTACAATGTCTCATGACATACGAGTTATTCAATCTAGTTGGTGTTGCTCCATATATTACATTGAGTGAACCACTAACATTCGTTGATGAGATTGTTGTTTTGTGTATACTGATGTGAGAGATAAAGAGGATATGAACCAT
This sequence comes from Limnanthes douglasii subsp. nivea, assembly GCA_036936605.1. NCBI lineage: Eukaryota > Viridiplantae > Streptophyta > Magnoliopsida > Brassicales > Limnanthaceae > Limnanthes > Limnanthes douglasii. Next base: position 56,894,473 of record JAUPFV010000003.1, on the reverse strand, counting down.
GTTATAGATATTAGAAAAATGATCTATATGTATATTTATCTACCAATTATGGAAATAATGATGAATGATATTTATGCTTATGGAGGGTCCAAGGCTCTGTCGAACCTGAGGGAATAGCCTGGTATTTTTTTATGTCATTGTTCAGCCACCAAATATGAGATAGATATCAGTCAACGCATTGACCTATTAGGTAGTTTTTTTACGTGTTTGTTTGATATCGGGGTCTGGCTACCTTTACACTTTCAATTATTTGAGTTTTTTTTACTTATCCAAATGCGTATTAACCAGGTATAAGCGACTATAATACTGGTGAATCTTTCTGAACCAGCAGGTAATAGATATTAAATTATGTTTTCCACCTTAGATATCAACAGAACGAGCCAATTACACGTTCTCCTTAATCATTCTTCCAGAAAAGAGATTGGAATTTGGGAATGAATGCAGAAAAGTACAAAACAAACAACTCCGACGACTAATAATACCAAATAAGGTTGATGAATGTGCCCTTAAACACAAGATCATGAACTATAAGTTGGCTCGCAAATAGACCTACGCTGTATAGATGACCTAACTTGCCAATGGATAAAATATGATACTTGTTGAAAACACAAAATGCCTAACGTAAAAATAAGCATGTGCGTCATTAACGCAGTAATGACTCTCAAAATGGATAAAAAATATTTAAACAAATAGGACCACTGAGATTGTTAATCAGGTTTTACAAATAGTGTTTGATATTATTCTCGTACATTTGATTCTTAAGTCGGAAGATATGTGAGCCAAAATTGTAGCTATGGAAATGAGATGGTAGTTCTTCAACGAAAACCCTCTGCCCATTGAGAAAATGAGAGAGAATTAAACTTGTTGCTTTACCTCGTACTCTAGTCGTGACCATTATTTGGTTGTTGATTTATATCGTTAGACATCAGATAACTTTTTTTATTCTCTATATTTTCATTTTTTATTGTTATTTTTTGTAAATTAACCTCGTTTTGTTTTACATGGCATACTTAATGTTTAGCCTAATTTTAGACTGTTATTTGGGATGGTGGTCGTCTTTGATAGACGATATTCATGTTCACAAAAATAAATTCGAGACTGACCATCAAATATTTGCTCAAACAAAAGTAGGCAGGGAATATTTAGGAAAGCCAACTACTATGGAAAAATCCTATACCCGAGTCTACAATTTTATATTGAATCAAAGGCTAGAAAAGAAGTTAAATAAATCCTATAACATTTGTTTAGTTACGTTTTTCGTTAATAATATATACAATCATGATGATTAGCACCGCCAATGAATAAATTGAGTCTGAACACTGAAGTTATGAAGCAAACCTACTGCAACTAAAAGAAGTAGGGCATATGATGGCTCATACGACATACCAAAATATGGAGGTCAATAAAGGTTGTCCTAATATAGATTTGGATTGCTTTAGCTCATGTTATTTCGTTTTAGAAATAAAAGTAATTGCTCATACCCATGAAGTGGCATTGAATCAAGTCGAGGTTAAGGAAAATGAGAAAATAAGTAGTGATGTTCCTCTGGATGAAGTACAAAAAATGAACCAATACTTGTATTTCACAACTATATTCTTTTGTATGTGTTGAGCCCTAAGGCAATATGTTTTTTGTATTTCTTTTAAACACGAGTCATAGTTGTTATATTTGATTTGAAATCGCATCGAATTAACATAACAATACGCAAACAATATATATATATAACCTTTTTTAGATTCACCGAAGAATAAATAAAGATAACTAACAGGTTTGCATACAGTTATCCATCTATTATTTTTGTTATTTTTCGTTCTTGAGTGATTTCTTAGATGAACTTAGGAAACCTGTCAAAGGAGTTAGTAAAGAAAAGGTTTGATTTTTCCAAACACTGGATGAAGCAGCCAATTTTATGTTTAGGTTTTAGGATTATTAAATTCTTAAACCTAGCCCTTTTTATAACCTTTACAGTGTGAAGCCCAACATTGTAAAGCCCATCCTATAATACTTCATTGTATCCAGGGAACATAACCCGATAAATTGATAATTGATTTTATACCCTGAATTATTAGTTTAGGCGTAAGTATCGATATTTGAGCCATCTGCATTACAGTGCCCAAATTCAACCCGATTACGACACTTGGGTCTATAATGTATTTTTTTCTCATAAGCCAAATTCAGTATATTAAATAATTAACTCGATTGATTTTAATTCAGTCTTCTTTAAGATAATCATTGAATATGTTTATTTAGCATGTCGGTCCATAAATATATTAAATAAATATATTCCAACAATCTCCCACTTGGACTGTCAAATGCTACTCAAGTATACATATTCAACTATAATTGGATCCTTGTATTCATTGTCAATGGGCAAACAGTACAACCCTATACATGACTCATAACAATAAAGGACTAAAGACCTATTTCTCGAAATATGAACAATGTGATGCAACAATAATCACATTACCATTATCAATCAGTTACTGTGGCCAGTTATGGAGTGTCGCCTAAGAGTAATATGTCTTGTAATCATGCATATTTACTCTTAAATGGTATGTATATTTGGAGATCCAATATTATATAGATATCAATAAATATTTTCAAGTATATATATTGCAATAAACCTTAATGTGCACAATATTGAAAAATATAACATTAGATCATATTACAAAATTTATCAATAAAACTAAAAATCATCTAAAACAGCTACACCCATACTCATGGTGTGCCCCTGAAAAACCATAGGCAAAACTATCTTTGTCAGAGGATCTGGTATCATAAAGTTTATGTTGATGTGCTCTATATTTATCTGACTCATCTAAATTATCTATTTAACATATAATAACTTCATGTTTATGTGTTTTGACCTAGATAAGTTCTTATCACTGTTAGAATATTGCACTGTAGAATTCTACAGCCAGAATTACATGTTTAATTCCTCAAACCACGCCACAAATTCTTCCACGATAGTGGACGATGCAATAAGTGTTTACTTTACACTTTTCCAAGATATTTTACCTTCAACTAATGGAAATATGTTACCCGAAGTGCTTTTTGGTATGTAATTGCATCCATAAAAAAAATAAGTCAGAATACTCAATGATATTCAGAGGTTTGTCCAACGATGCTCAATATGTCCAACGATCGCAATTCACTATTATCGTGATGATATCAGTGGGGGGTGCTGACTGGACTTACATCCAATAACAGTGGCCACAACTACTATAACAGGCTGGGCAACACCTGTTGCATGTGGGTACTATTTAGAACTTGCTACAGGTTGGGCACTACCCATGGCCTACAATAGCATTGTTGGACAATAATGGCTACTGCCCTACTACAACAGTTCACTAAGCTGCGCCCAGCCTGTTGTAGTAGTGGTGGCTATCATCATTGGGTGTAAGTCCAGTCAGCACCCTCTCACTTCTATGATCACGACAATGGTGGGTTCGTGAATCTTCACAAGTCACGGTGTCTGCCACAACGAATTGTGATGGTTGGCCATAATGAACACCGTTGGACAAACCTAGATTAACTTTAACATCAGAGGTTAAGTCGTCAATGAGCTATTGTCCGAATAGTTTTGATTTTATTCGTTGTATTAGGGTTAATTTGATTATAACTTTGAGATAAGAAATTTTAAACATCAATCAACCATAATTTAATCCGAAAAAAAACCTCAAACTATTAAACATATAGTTTATTCTTATTAAACATGAAAAATCATATAAACCTGTTTTTTTGTACAACTAAATCACATAAACATGATTTTCATACAATTTCCAAATTCATGCCCTAACCAGCTCAATCAATACATAATCTCAATGGCATGGATTGTTTGTTGTGAAAAAACATGCATCTTCATATAAACATACCACTAAATTATTTCAATCGAATCCAAAAAATGTTGTATTGGCTCTGATACCAATTGTTATATTTGATTTGAAACCGCATCAAATTAACATAACAAAACACAATAAAATAAATATAAACCCTTTTGTAGATTCACCTAAGAATAAACAAGAATAAGATAACTGTTTGCGCATAAAAATAAGTTGAGCTATCCTTATGTTGACCCTAAGGTCTCTCATAGCATAGTGATAGATTTTGAAGGTAGATGTTTGATACGGGAGCTCATAATTTCAATACATAGTTTGATTTGAGAACATGAAAGCTCAATGTGCTATTTGATGCGAGAGCTCGGAAGCTCGATGCATAGTTTGGTACGAGAGCTCGGAAGCTCAATGTACGGTCTCGTGCGGGAGCATGGAGGCTCAATAGACAGTTTGAAACTTTATTTTTATAATCCACTATCCAAACACATAGGTAAATGATGAAAAAATATTAAGTACAAATAATTTGTTAAAACATTTCACTGTAAAAAAAGGTAGGAAATAGTATACCTAAATATGAAATACATATTAAATTTTACATCACCTTAGACATGCATTAAATACAAAACTTTAAGTGTCATATGTTCTAAGGATGGGTAAACTTGACCTTATTCATAAATAAATTTGTAGGTTTTTTGCTGACCGTGGACGATATAATAGAAGGTCCTTCCCACTTAAGACCTAGTTTTTCGAGCATCTTGTCCTTTGTATAGAGAAACACACATATAATTACTAGGTCACTTATCTCAAAGTTTTAAAAAATAAACTTTGAATTGTACTTACTTTTTATTAGGGTTTCATACATGTTTAGGTAAGCTTTTATCTATTTTTCTTAAATTAGGTCAAGTTTGGCAATACAACCTTTGGCATTTGTTCCTTTATAAAATTTACACATTCAAAACAAAGGCAGTTTTGTTATCACTAAAACTACGAATTCTATTCCGTACACCAAAGTGAAAGGTATTTTAGTCATAGTAGTGTTGTGTAGCATGGCTCAATACACCCGTAGAAACTCTTGGAGAAAGTTTGTACATTTCTCGGCCGCATATTCACGGACGAACTGTATGAATTCTAAGATTATTATGTTCATTACCTTTACTTGTCCATTTTCTTAAGGGTGGAAAGGCGATGATAAATGTTTTTTGATACCTCAGATTTGGCATAAAAGTGTTAGGTAAACGTTTTGAAATTGCAACCATTGTCAATGGTGATGACTCGATATACTCCATATGTATAACATATATTTATCTTACAGAAATTTGTGACCTCATTTACCTATATTTTGGCCAAAGATTTATTTCCACTGATCTTGAGAAGTGATACATCACTATAATAAGATATTTCGGCCACATGAATCCTTTGGAAAGGGTTACACTAATTCCAATCACCACATGTTAAATGAAACTTACTATAATATTAGTTTTGATAAGGGGAGGAAAATATAGGTCTTTAACATGTAATTTAGACCACAAATAAGGTCAAAGTCCATGCATTTAGTGGCTAAGGACTAAGGTAAAACACACATAAGAAGTGAGGGACTTAAATGATAGTCTATTAGAACTTGTTTGTAAATAGTAAAATAGTGGGGTAAGAAATCCAATGTTATAATGGTAAACATGTAATTTCACCCTCTACCTCTTTTCCTATGAAATTCCCTTTTGGGAAAATGGGCCACTGATTGATCAATAATTACAGCATATATTCCTTTTGTCTCTTCCATTTCTAGTAATTCATTGTTCATTGTCACGTCATACGAACATTTTCTAGTCCGACCCCTTCACGCGAACATCTTCGCTCCTGAGTCTCACTAAAGATTCTCTGAGCTCATCAGTGGCCCCGTCTGTGGGAACTGTTTGGTACCCAGAATAAATTTTCTAAAACCTTCAAAACTAAAAGCAAAAAATTATGGATACAAAAATGTGTGGAGAGAACAAGGCTAATCCGACCAAAGGTTTAGCTGGTATCGAGTCTGGAGACCATTTGATGGAGGAGCAGGTCACAAACGAGGGTAATGCTCCGGATCGGCGTGCATATGAACTTTTAGAAGAGTCATTTTTTGTCGCCAGATGGAAAGAGTTGTTGGAAGACATCGAATGATTAAATGCTGAAAGGGATGTTATAGTGACAAGCACGAAAAGGGTCAGATCCGAGGTCCGACAAGAAAAGGTCGAGGCCGGCCACATCCAAGATGTTGTTGTACCCAAAGAGAGCCGACGTCGAAAAAGCCATCGGTATTCTAAAAGACGTGCTAGATCTGAGCAAAAGTATGAGTTGTCCGAGTCTAGTGAATACATTTTGTTAAGCTCCGATGATTCTTCTTCTTCGGAGACTGACTCGAGGTATAAGGTGGATCGAAGGCACAAATATCCGAGGAAGCATAAGCATACTCATCGAATTAGCAGGAAAAAGAGTGATTCATGGAAGAAAGATGACGTTGGTAAAAGAAAAATGCACTCTGAGGACCATGTCACTACTCGGAAGCAAGCTCAGTCCGACAGTTATCAACAAGATTACAGAGTCAGTAACCATTTTACTTCTCCAACCGAAGAGATATTGTACCCAGCCACCAATGACAGTCCGGGGGGAGCATATACAAGGTCGGACATAATTGGAGGTCGTCACCTCTCTCCCCAAAAATTCTTTTTGGGCACCTTCCTAAAAGTGTTTGATATTTCCAAGCTAGAGAAGTTTGATGGGACCCAGGACCCTGACAACCACATCAAACAGTTCAAGAACTCCATGATTAACTATGATGACGACGACAAGTTGCTGTGTAGAGCTTTCTCTCAGATGTTCAATAACGCCTCTTCTACGTGGTACAACCGACTACCTCAAGGGTGTATAAAGATTTTTGATATGTTCTGGAGCATGTTCTGACAGCACTTCGCCGGGAGCAAGAAATTTCATGCTAACGGAGACACTATCATTTACTGTCGACAAAAGATCGGAGAGAGTTTAAAGAGTATACCAAGCGATTCATCCAAGTCAAGACGGACATAGAGTACTGCGAGGATAAAGTTGCGTTGGTTGCCTTTCGGATGGGTCTTCTTCTGGGGGTAATGAAAGATAATGCTGCAGAAACACAAGCGATGGCGTTTAGAGCTCTGTTAGATCAGATAGAAAAATGAATTTTAGTCGAGGAAACCAGGGCCTCAGAGATAGAATCCACGTCTCAATTCTATCAGGATCCAAACTTAGCCAGAGCAAGTACGACAACGGTGAATGTACGGCCTCAAGTTACTCAACCGACTACAACTGTCCGACTGCGGGCTCAAACAGTTCAAGCAACAAACCAGACCCCTCAACGGGTAGCTCAAAACCAACAGTACCATCAGGCGGGTCCGGCAGTTCAACAGTATGTCCGACCAGCCTGAAATAGATGGGTCCGACCAGCTCACTACGCTGAATTAACTGAGTGTATCTTCACGATCTTTGAAAAGGCACGAGCAAACGTGCAATTCCGCAAACCCTTTCCTCTTCAGACTCCGAGGGAACACAGAAAGAACAAATATTGCCAGTTCTATGACGACATTGGGCATCACACTAAGGATTGTGTGGCTTTGAAGAAAGAGGTCCAATACTTGATAGAAGACGGAAAATTTGTTGACTTTGTCAAAAAGAATACCGCGGTGGTGCCCAAACAAGAAGTCGCTCCGAGACAAGATGGTACCATGATAATTTCTTATGTGATTGAAGAATACTTTCTAAATGCTTTTGATGTGGAAACAGAGTATCTTGATCCGAAGTCGGGTAGGAATAACGTGAACATGGTCGAGGAGATAATCCCCCGAGGAAAGGTTAGTGACTTATGTTCATTTTTTGAGTCACTAACCATTTTTTGGGGAGATATAGTGGCAGGAATATCAAACTACTTAAGGAAGAGGCATATCGTTAGTCTGGCAACGCAGTTGGAGGCAGGTACCTCATCACACCTTTATCGGAACCCATTACCAATCATTTACTTCGAGGACGAAGACATGAGGGAAGTTGCTGGTCCGCATGAAGACGTCGTGGTAATCGGAGCGGAGATAGCCGGAAACGAGATAAGAAAGATTCTGGTTGACACGGGCAGTTCCGCCAATATCATGTTCATGACAACCTACAATAACTAAACCAATCCTCCAACTATCCTACGATCCGACAGGACGATAGTAGGATTTACTGGTGCGACCGCGGACGTCGTCGGAGAGTTCGAGGAAATGGTAGAGCTGGACAGGGGACCATTCAAGAAAATAGTGACAATACTGTTCATTATAGTAGATGCACCCACATCGTACAACGCCATCTTCGGAAGGTCATGGTTGTCTAAGATGCATGTTGTACCATACACGGTCCACCAATGTTTGAAGTACATAGTGGGAAGTAACATCGGAACTGTAAGATCTAGTCAGAAAATGGCTAGAGAATGCTACAAGGCAGCGTTGGCCCCCAAGCAGTTGAAAGGGGTCGGATCCAAAAAAGAATAGCAGTCAGAGGGGCTTCCTTTGGATTCCAATCTTGTTGATGATCCGAGGGAGTCCCCTGGATTCATGGTCCCTGATGAAGGTTTTGAGGATCATATGTTTGTCCCTGGAAAGATTCTCAAGATAGGAACGAGATTATCGCCTGAGGTAAAAGAAAGCTTAATCAGATTTCTTTCAATCAAATTACATATGTTTGCGTGGTGGAAAGAGGACGTTACATGAGTACCAAGAGAAGTCATCTGTCACAGATTGGCTATTTGGAACAGCATATGACCGATCATTCAGAAGCGAAGATCATTTTCCCAAGAAAAAATTGAAGCGATAATGGCAGAATTAGACCGTTTAACGAAAGTGGGCCACATCCGCGAATCAAAATATCTGTTATGGACCACCAACCCGGTCTTAGTAAAGAAGAAGAATGGAAAATGGCAGATATGTGTATACTTCACTGATTTGAATAGGGCCTACCCCAAATATCCTTTCCCGGTCCCAAGAATAGATCTACTTGTGGATTCGACATCCGTAAATCGTTTACTATTCTTTATGGATGCGTATGCTGGATACAATCAAATCCGGATGGACCCGAGGGATCAGGAGAGCACGACTTTCATAACTGGAAGAGGTCTACATTACTACCGATTCATGCCATTCAGACTAAAGAATGCGGGGGCAACATACCAGCGGCTAGTGAACAACGCATTCGAAAGTCAGATTGTCAGAAATGTGGAAGTTTATATTGACGACATGTTAGTCAAAAGCTTAAGAGATGAAGATCATTTGGCTGACTTAGAAGAAACGTTTGGTAATCTGGCTAAAATAAATCTCAAGTTGAACCCGGAAAAGTGCACGTTTGGAGTAAGATCTGGAAAGTTCTTAGGTTACATAGTCAGTGAGCAGGGCACCGAAGTAGATCCTCTGTACTTAAACGCCTTATGTACTATGGATCCGCCTAGAACTATCAAGGAGGTGCAAATTTTAACTCAAAGGTTGGCTGCTTTAAACAAATTCATATTTAGGTCGTCAGACAAGTGTGCTCCTTTCTTACAAGTGTTAAGGAAAGCGAGCCGATTCGACTGGACTCAAGAATCTGATGCTTTCAATCAAATCAAACAACCTCTTTCATCCCCGGAGATACTGACAAAGCCGAATCCGGCGGAGAAGTTGTTCCTATACTTAGCAGTATCCAACTTTGCAGTCAACCCGGTTTTAGTCTGAGAAGAATCAAGCCTTCCAAGACCAATTTATTATGTAAGCAAAAGCCTCTTAGATGCAGAAAAAAGATACCTTGAATTAGTAAAGCTAGCACTTGCCCTAGTAACATCGGCTCGAAAGATGAGGCCATACTTCCAAGCTCATTCGGTGGTGGTACGAACATCTTTTCCTTTGAAAAATATATTACAAAGACCCGATGTATCTGGAAGGATGACTAAGTGATCGGTAGAACTTGGGGATTTCGATATCGATTTCGAACCACGAACGACGATAAAAACGCAAGCGCTAGCTGATTTTTAGTGGAATTTCATTCTGATTGGGGACGTGGTTGACATAGAAAAAGAAAAATCCGACTCTGAGTGGCAAGTCCAAACCGATAGGGGGTTCTAGCTCATCCGGATGTGGAGCAGGTGTGCAATTAACTTCCCCGGATGGCATCGCAATGTATTAAGCAATTCGACTCGGTTTTCAAGCATCAAACAATGAGGCAGAGTATGAAGCAGCCCTGGCCAGATTACGACTTACAAAAATTTGTGGGGCTAAACGGGTTAAGTTGATCAACGATTCTCAACTTCTAGTGAACCATGCCCTCAGGCGTTCAAAAGCAAGAAAAGATCATCTGTTGAAGTATCTGGGAATTTTGAAAGCTCTAGCTTTGGAGTACGAAGACGTTCGATTTTAACACGTTCATAGCGCAGGAAACTCAGTGGCTGATTCCTTGGCCAAGGTATCTTACTCAGAGGAGTATCCATAGATAATGACTTAAGAAAAGCCGTCTATAACCAAGGGATCTGAAGCAAGGGAAGGTAACATCGAAGCATTCCAGATATCCACACCTTTAACAAAAGACTGGAGAAGCGAAATACAAGATTTCTTAGTCCATGACATGTTGCCCGTTGACAAAGTCAAAGCCAAGAGAATACCCTTCAAGGCCTACGGATACATCGTCCTCGGAGATGTGCTGTATAAACGATCTTTTAGTTGTCCCTTACTTTGCTGTTTAGGGAAGGATGAATCACAACTAGTACTCTCTGAACTGCACGATGGGAAGGCTCTGCCCACTGTGGATACAAAACACTGATACAAAGAGTTTTTCTGGCAGGATACTATTGGCCGACCCTCTTGGCGGACGCCAAAGGACTAGTGAAGAAATGTGACACCTGTCAGCGGTTTGCTAATTTCATCCACTTACCTGGGGTACCTCTAGAGTCAATATCAGAATCTCTCCTTTTCGACCGATGGGGAATAGATATGGTCGGACCACTTCCTATGGATTCAGGGGGGCGTCAAACAATCATCGTTGTTGTGGATTATTTTTCTAAGTGGGTGGAAGGAGAACCATTAGCAGGAACGAGGGCAAAAGATGTAATCAAATTTATCATCTTTAACATCTGTTTCCGTTTTGGCATACCCATGAAGATTACGATGGATAACAGCCCAAAGTTTGACAACAGTGAAATGAGAGCTTTCTGCGCTTCCAAGGGTATACAACAATGTTTCTCGACACCGTTCCACCCCAAAGCGAACGGTCAGTCGAAGTAACCAATCGAAAAGTCTTGGACGGTCTAAGAAATAATTTAGAGGGTAAAGCGGGGAAATGGCCAGACTACCAACAAGAAGTGCTATGGGCTTACAAGACTACTCCTCGGACAGTAACACATGAGTCACCTTTCACGCTTGTACACGGAATGGACGCAGTGGTGCCATCGGAAACAATGTTCCATCTTTTTGATTGAGTGAATATTCCGAGGAGGGGAATGACAAAAGAAAATGCACAGAGCTCGATCTGATAGAAGAAAAGAGAAGAAAGGCACAATTGAATTCCTTACACTATCAAACGTTGATGAGAAGCCGTTATTAGTCGAAGGTCAGAAGAAGAGAATTTGAGGTGGGGGAAAGGGTCCTAAGAAAAGTCTTCCTGCACACAAAAGACAAGAGACTTGGAAAACTCGCCCCAAACCGGGGAGGTCTATACACAATCACAAGGAAGTTGAAACCGGGGACATACAAATTGAAAGATAAAGAAGAAAGAGATCTTCCCCATCCGTGGAATATTGAGCACTTAAAAGCTTATCTAGTTTAATTGAGTGATATGTAAATATTTTATTTAACAGTCTATATAAGTTCCGGTGGCATAGTCTTTCCTACCCTGGTTGCGCCGGATGGTTTTAATGAGGTGCCTAAATAACCAGCTTATATATCAAATCTTATTGCCTTCTTTAAAAACCTGACTAAGCTCATCTTTTTGGAACTCAAAACACGCTTCAAAGAAGTTTGGACTAGAAAGTTCATCTTTTTGAACTCAAAATTTACTCCAAAGAAGTTTGGACTAGAAAGTTCATCTTTTTGAACTCAGAATTTACTCCAAAGAAGTTTGGACTATAAAGTTCAACTTTTTGAACTCAAAATGTATTCCAAAGAAGTTTGGACAAGAGAGTTCATCTTTTTGAACTCAAAACACATCTAAAAATGTTTAACTCAATATTGAATCAAAGTGAGAAAAATATGAGGTGGGAAACATCAAGCAAAACATCACACTAAAAACATACCACTGAAAGTCCAAATAACAAGGAAAATATTACATTAAACGTTTTTTGCTACAGAAATCACAAAACAAAAGGTTAACAAAGAAAGAACTACCCAATACGGACTAGTCGGAGGCTGAATTTCCTTTACTACCAGCAGGAGAATCCGAGTCCGACGAAGAGCTCTCCGAGTCTTCACTGGATTCAAGATCTTCCACGGATACTCCAAGGGGATGATGCTGTTCGATAAATCGAGTCCAGAGACTACCAAGGTGCAAGTCTGGGAATTTCTCATGCATCTCCATTACCATTGTCGATCTCAATTTAGCATCTCTATTCTCAAGACGAAAAACACCTTAGTAGTATACTCATCAAGACTTTCCTTCTTCTTAGCTTCGAAGCTTTTCTTCAAGCTCTCATGGGCTGCTGATAGTTTCTCAATGTCTTGAACATCATTTTTGAAGTATACCTTAATTTTACAATAGCCTTCAAGAAGACCATCAACTGTAGTATCGTGTTCGGCATCCTTATGGATAAACTTCTCCCTTTCATCGTCAAATTTGGTCCTCTCCTTTGAAATTTTAGCCTAAAGGGACGTGATGGTAGTCAAACGCTCCTCGGAGATATTTTTCTCCTTAGCCAATTCATTAGTCAACTCTTTAACCCTCAGTTTTAGCTCTTCGGACTCGGAAGACAGAGACTGTACCTTGGCGGTCACTTCCGATGTCTTGGCTAACTCATCCTTTAGTTCATTCACCTCATTTTCAGATCGTCGGATTCAGCGACTAAGCCTTCTACTTTAGAGGATATCTCAGTTTGTTTAGCTACCTGATCGGTCAATATCCCTCACCTTATCCTTCAATTCAGAGACCTCTGATGTTAAAGCCTTTACTTCTGCCCTCCTCTCAATAAATTCTTATTTATAGCGATCCTTCCGATTCGATTTGCGTTCGAGTAAAGCAGCATCATGCAGTAGTTTATTTAACTTGTTTGCCATGTAATCGTTGCCATAAACGTTGAAATAAGGAGATTCCAGAGAAAGATATCCCTCTGCATCAGAACCACCTTCTTGACTTTCCCCCCGAGTGGAAATAATTTCTCCACCATAGTTTGAATTAACAATCACAAATTTTCGGGATAGTGGCAGACACGGACGATTGGTGTTGTCACTCTCCCCCCGATTTCAACAGTATTTTTATTTTTCTCCTCAGCAGTAAACTTCTGTGGCCTTGTGGTACCGACACGACCTTGAGGCGTGACCTCACCCCGGTTATCAGCATCACTCGGTAGGTTTTCAGGCTGAGAGGATGGAGAAAATACCTGAGGATCGAGGGGGCTGGCTGTTGATGATCCGATGGCATCATACCCGGAGGCAAGCTTACTTGGGTGTTATCATGATCACCCACAACCCCTGTGGGAGGACTGACTTGCACCCTCTCTTGAGAATCACCTTGAACATTGGGAGCATCGTCATCGGGCCCAACATCATCCTAAGTGTTTTCTTCTTCACCTTCCTCGGGTTTGTCTGTATCTTGATGACTCGGAGCTCGAGCCTGAGGTAGGGAGGTAGACTGCATTATCCAAACGTTTTAAACGCGCAAGGATATTATCGCCCGGAGGAGCCACTATAAGCTCCGAGGGAGTCTTCTTTTAACTAAGATCGAATCGCCACAGATTACTCTTAGCAAAATTCATCAGCATAAAGCTTTGGTGTAATTTATGGTCCCAGTGCTCACAAGCCCAAAGGTTCAGCTTCTCAAATATAGCTTTACTGGATGTACCATGATGCTTAAAAGACTTAGAGATTCCTTTCATAGCTAAAAGACAAACAATCAGAATTTACCGAAGGTGGGGGGTCGGAAAATACTTAGGAAGGTCCTGAGAAATTTTGAACCCGGTCTCCCACAACCCAAAAATAAACAGGAATTATTGCTTCCATTTTTTGCCAGCCTCTAGAAAATCCTTTATCACTTTAAGGTTCCTAGCAAAACCAAGTGAGTAGAAGGGATAGTGAGAATTCTTAGCCACTCCAGAAATAACGATAAGTTGTTCCATGGTGAAAGCGTTCCCGGAGATCCGCGACGCCATAATGCAAGCCATTAGGGTATACCACATGTTGGCCCCAGCCTAAGAAGGACAAAGTTTGACCAAGTAGAAGTAATTGGCCAGAAGAGGTCGAGGGGCAATCGGAGACCCCAGTTCATTAACTATCAGATGGTGATATTAGTAGACATACCTCATCGATCCCTTAGCCTGATCTCCTCGGTCGGGTGGAAATACTTGTACTTCACCCTGTACATAGCATAGAGATGCTTGGATTCGAGGTCGCAAAGATGATCGCTCAGGATATCTTCCACATCCGAGGGCAAGCCCGTCAGACGTTTTCTTTTCTTCTTCTTCTTACTCTTTACCAGGGAAGTTTCACATGGATGAAGGGAATGATCAGCTATAGGTTCCGAGGGAGGGGTCTTGGTAAGAATGACTCGAAGAGGCTCTGCCTCAATCACTGCAACGTCAAGATCTACTTTATCGTTTTCAGGGTTATCGGATAAAGTTTTTTCCTGGACTTCTGGAATGGAAGTAAGGGACGGTTTCAGCCGAGTCCCTATAGGAATTCTTTTTCGAGGGCTGACATCCGGCGTCGTTTGAGGAGAGCCTTGAGGGGTTGTAGGGGGAGTCGATACCGAGGAAGAAATCCTCATTCGAACCGATTTAGCGGCTGGATCCGGCGATCTCTTTCGTTTAGACCGATCTCGATGTTCTTTAATCGGTGGTCTCTCTTTCTCATCACCCATTATGACGAAGGGGGAAGACCGGGAAGGAAGATTCGAGGGAGTTAGAAAAATAGAAAGATCAACCCCACCACTTGAAGGGTGAGTTTGACTAGGGAAGGAGGCAACAATCCGGATAGAACGTTCACGGATCGGAGCCCAGTTGTCTCGAAATTTAAACTCCCAAATCTCTGCAGGGGAGGAATATTCTCTCGCACAGGAAGGTCTACCAGCACCGATCTGATTAGAGATGTTAAACCACCTCCAAATCTTGTACTTTCCAAGATTAAGAACCTCTTCAGGCATGAAAATTCAAACTAAGAATTTTTGTTTGGCACAGCTTCTCTCTCTAGAGCGAAATCTGTTTAAGGGAAATCAGAAACTTTTGCTCAGGGAGAAAGTGGAGTTTATATAGGCAAATGGAGTAGAAGGTGAACAGTCGGAAAGTAACGGCATCATGACACGTATCCATGACAGTTGCGTCGCCTAAAAAACTTTTGACTCAATAACAGCGAAACCAAGCACGCGTATCTGACATTAAATTATTATTTAGGTGATATCAACCTGACCAAGGGGTGAGGTCAGCAAGTTAGGATCCGATCCGAGCTAGAATCCTACCAGGGAATACGAGATCTTACCACGATGAAATCTGAGCCCAACAAAGTTCGTTCAAATAGCAAAGTGCCCGAGCAGGGCAATGCCTGATCCGAATTGAACGATGTTAAGTCGCAATTCAAGTCTGCTTCCAGAGAACTACACATGGACTTGGGGGGCTACTCATAAGGAGAGGAAAATATAGGTGATTAGCATGTAATTTAGACCACAAATAAGGTAAAAGTCCATGCATTTAGTGGCTAAGGACTAAGGTAAAACACACATAATAAGTGAGGGACTTAAATGATAGTCCCCTAGAACTTGTTTGTAAATAGTAAAATAGTGGGGGTAAGAAATCCAATCTTATAATGGTAAACATGTAATTTGACCCTCTACCGCTCTTCCTATATAAAGGACATTCCCTTTTGGGAAAATGGGCCAATGATTGATCAATAATTATACATATATTCCTTTTTCCTCTTCTATTTCTAGTAATTCACTGTTCACTGTCACATCATACGAACATTCTCTAGTTCGACCCCTTCACGCGAACATCTTCGCTCCTGAGTCTCACGAAAGATTCTCTGAGCTCATCAAGTTCAAGAAGAACTATTGGGATTTGTATCGTGTTGGCACTTATCGTAACGTTTAACCAAGAATTTGGCATCTTCTATAATGGTTAGCCATAAGTACCATACCAAAAAAGCTCGCATGCGTAAATTTTTGTAGGTACAACGCACGTTACTTTCACATTCATGAAGATCTTCTAAAATGAATGTTGATTCTTTTATAACAAAAAAACAATTAAAACCGCTGATGATACATTACTTTTATAATTTCTCTACCAACATATATATCTTGTTGAACAAATTTTGATACTTTGGCCTTTACCTATATTATATGTCAATACCTTTTATGTTAAGGAATGTCATATTGAAGATCACCATTATTTCTCTTATTTAATGGGCATTCTTTCAGATATTTAGTTCATATATGAGGCTCTACCCTATCTTGTTGTTACTAGACTCTCTTGCAAGATCATCCATGATGTTGATTTAGAACAATCCAAAGAAGTGAGCGTGTTCGCTATCATTTCTCGACCCTTGGTACTTGTCCATACACAACATGTTCAAATAAAATTTCATGGAAACATAATTCCTTTTAATATTTGATAAGGTTTCATCTTTTTTACTTTGACATGGCTTAATGCATGGTTTCTCACAAGTTGTGAATATGTCAGGAGCTTCACTTATCGGTATCCATAAATATGAGCAAGTCGCATATGCATTATAATTGACTCGTAGTTAGTCTTATTATTAGAAGCAGTGAATCCAAATTATATCGCTTGAGTTAGAGTGTCCCCCAAATGAGAGGCTAATTGTATTCATGCGTTAGGTCCTAGATTATCATACCACCATTTGTTTGTACCCATCCATGTTAGTATGAGGTTCCCAACCAAATGTATATGTCTTTCTAACTGAAACTATGTTAAGAAGTATACCCGTGCATGAGCTTTTGTGGCAGTGCACAGTATAAACTTGATATCAAAGTCCTCAATTTATATTAATAATATAGTAATTCTACAAGATATGGTTGGCTTATGCATTACATTTTCAAGGGAAAAGAGGTTGGACAATAATAGTATGCATATTAAAATAAGGTCTCATCATACTAGTCCCGACTATTAATGTTAGGGATAATTTTTCTAGCTATAAGTAGCAACTTCAAGTATTTAGGAAAGACTCGTTTATAAGCATATTCTTTTGGGATAGTCTATTATTCTCTAAATAGTATTACGTTAAGTGTATGATCAAATAAATCTAAATATAAGTAATGGGCTCACCCAAATTTGGTTTTAACATGATATCTAATGAGTTTATGAGTTTTTTTATTTTAAGAATGTTGTGTTGCATTTAAGGGTCCATTTAAATTGTTTGATCCATTCGATAATGATGAGTCCGGAAATATTTGCCACTCACTGTAGAAACCGGACAGGGGAAATTCGGACAAAATCCATCCACTGAACAAGTCGAACTAGACAAAAGTACTAAAAACATCACCTTTTAACAAAGCTAATTGCTAATCTGCTTAACAAACTAATGGGTTTTTAAATTCGACCCGGTTTCATAAGTTTAACCCAAAAGCCCATATGATCCATAATTAAAGGTATAAATACCCAACCACTTTCATTAATGAGGGTAATGAACATTTAATACAACCAGGTAGCTTAAATCTCTCACTACAAAACATCCAAATATTCAATACCTTTGAAATACCACAAAACACCTAACAAAATTACCCTCAGTCGAAAATAATCCACACCAAAATGGTGACCACAGTGGGAGAAAAAGGTGCCTGAATCTAGCATTCAAAACCAGCAAGAAAAATCAGTTCGGATGAATCCGAACGAGCAGGCAGTGCCACCAACTTTGGCAGAAGTGGTGGGAGAAAATGACGAATATACGATCGAAGAGTAAGACAAATTGAAAGCTGAGATAAAAGCCTTGATGGCTGCTAAAAGGGTAGAGATGGGCTTGAAATAAAAATCAAAAGTGTCAGCCGTTCACCACACTGAAAATCCAAGGGAGCATGACCCATCGACAAAGACCCATGTAAGCACTAAAAAGACTCATGCTAGCTCAAAGAAGTCTCACCGGTCTAAAGAGGTGGAGAGCTCAGATTCAGACTCAGAATCTTCTAGTAGCTCAGATGATGATAAGTTGCTTTTTAGAGCATTCTCTCAATCTTTTACGGGGAGTGCTATGAAGTGGTATAATAGCTTGCCTCAGGGCTGCATCCAAAATTTTGATACCTTTTGGGTGGCCTTCCGAAGACAATTTGTTGGAAGTAAGGAGGTTAAGGGGAATGGAGACACTATCATCCATTGTGCCCCAAGAACCAAATGAATCATTGAAAGAATATATAAGTCACTTTGTGAACACGAAGAATGGGTTAGTTGATTGCTTTGAACAAGTAGCAATAGCTTCTCTAAGACAAGGTTTGAACCCTGACAATTTGGCCGATTCAGTGACCAGGAAGAAAGCCATGACATAGAGAGGTTTACTGAATCAGGTGGGAAAGCAAATAAATGTTGATGAAACAAAGAAGACTAGGGTGCATAGGCAAGTGAGATCGGCCCCAACTGCACCAAACCAGAATCAGAATCAGTTTGAGTATAAGGCTAAGGAAGGCGGACAGGGTCCCAACAGGGCCAAGGCTCAATCTCACCCAGAACCAGTTCAGAGCCACCAATCCAGAAATAAATGAGGGCCTTGGGTTCAACTGGAGTGGTTTGCTAACAAAAGACAAAGTACATTAGGAAGCCGGCTGCGCTTCAATCTTCCAGGGAAAGTCGTAATAATTGTTTCTGTCAGTATCATCATGATATTGGCCATAACACAAAAGATTGCATCACTTTGAAACAAGAGGTGAAAATTTTGATTAAAAGAGGAAAATTAGGTGTTTACGTTAAAAGAAGAAGTGGGAATAGGCTTGATAATGCTCATCGGACCGGCCCAACAAATAATGCAGCGACATAAGCTCCGGACGGGGCCATGATAATTATTGAAAGATTCGATGTGGAGTCAGAATACTTGGATGCTAATCCAGCCCGGAATAAGATGGGCATTATCACAGAACACATCAAGTCGATGTCCGGGCTCATAAGATTTTTTGAGTCACTTACCATATTTGGGGGGGGGGACACCATGACTACACCAACCACTTCTTTAAGGAAGAGACATGTTCACACCCTGGCTACTCAGTTGGAAGGATGCATGACCTCATATCAATCGCAAATTCCTTTTACCTTCATTATTTTTTATGAAGATGATTTGAGAGACATAGCTGGTCCCCATGAAGATGTTGTGGTGATATGAGCACACATTGGGGGCAATGACATTAGACGAATTTTTGTGGACACTGGCAGCTCAGCCAATATTCTTTTTCTGACTTCCTACAAACAAATGAAGAATCCAGCAGTAATTCAACGTTCGAACAGGTCTATTGTGGGTTTCACTGGAAGCTCTGCAGACGTAATTGGGGAGTTCGAAGATGAGGTTTTGTTGGGCAAGGGCCCTTTTTAAAAAGATGGTCAGAATACTTTTTGTTGTGGTGGATTGTCCCACATGCTATAATGCCATTTTGGGAAGGTCTTGGCTCTCCAAAATGCACGATGTGGCTTCAACAGTTCATCAATGTTTGAAATACATTGTGCAAGGACAAGTGGGAGTTGTCCAGAGTAGTTAGAAGATAGCAAGGGAATGTTATGCAACATCACTCACCCCTAGAACTTTGGGGGCAGTTCAGATCAGTAAAGATTAGCAGTTGGAGGGGCCCTCTAGGGAAAGGGTGAAATTGATGACCCCAGAGAGACCCCTGGTGTTTTAATACCAATTGAAGAGGTTGAAACTCACTCTCTGGCTGAAGGAAAAAATGTCAAGATCGGATCTAACATGACATCAGAACTGAAGAGCAAAATGTTATCTTTTTTAACAGACCATCAACATGTTTTTGCTTGGTGCAATGCTAATGTAACCGGAGTGCCAGCAGATGTTATATCACACTAGCTATCCATCCGAAGAGATGTAGCACCCGTTGTGCAGAAGAGAAGAGCTTTTTCTAAAGAGAAATATGATGTTATAGTTCAAGAGGTTGACTGACTTACTAAAATGGGGCACATAAAGGAATCATAGTACCCTTTATGGACAACCAATCCGGTGTTACTAAAAAAAGAAAAATGGGAAGTGGCGTATGTGCATCGACTTTACAGACCTTAATAGGGCTTGCCCCAAAGACCTATATCCAGTCCCCCGGATTGATCAATTAGTAGACTCCACATCTGGGAAAAAGTTGTTGTCCTTCATGGATGCCGTCTCCAGGTATAACCAGATTCAAGTGGATCCGAAGGACCAAGAACACACTACTTTTGTAACTGATAGGGGCCTTCATTGTTACAAGGTGATGCCTTTTGGGTTAAATAATGCGGGGGCTACTTATCAGAGGTTGGTGAACAAAGCTTTCGCTGATCAGATTGGAAGAAACATGGAAGTCTATATTGATAACATGATGGTAAAGAGTATGGAAGAAAAGTTACATTTGGCAGATATGCAAGAGACTTTTGCTAACTTGGTAAAAGTTAATTAAAGTTAAATCCAGAAAAGTGTGTCTTCGGTGTTCAGTTCGGAAAGTTTTTGGGGTATATCATAAGTGAGAAAGGGATACAGCCTGATCCAGACCAACTTAGTGTTTTATTACAGATGGATCCTCCTCGGAATGTTAAAAAAGTACAAAGATTGACAGGGAGGTTAGCTGCTCTAAACCGTTTTATCTCAAGGTCCTCGGATAGGTGTGCCCCATTTTTCCAAACTTTAAAGGGTGCCAAAGAATTCAACTGGTCTCCACAGTGTGACCAGGCCTTCAATGAAATAAAAAAAACATTTATCCACCCCTAAAACCCTGTTTAAACCTGTTGATGGAGAAACATTGTACATATACTTAGCAGTCTCCGAATGTGCAATAAGTGCAGTGCTAGTGAGAGAGGTGGACAATTATCCTCGTCCAGTGTACTACATCAGCAAAATCCTGATGGATGCTGAAAAAAGGTATTTAAAACTTGAAAAGCTAGCACTAGCATTAATGATTGCTGCTAGAAAGATGAGGCCATACTTTCAGTCTCATTCTATTGTTGTCCGAACGTCTTTTCCATTGAAAAATGTTCTTCAAAAGGCAGACGTATCAAGCATAATGACCAAATGGTCAGTAGAATTGGGAGACTATGACATTGATTTTGCCCTTCGAACTGCAATCAAGGCTCAGTATATTGCTGATTTCTTAGTTGAGTTCCATTCGGACAAGAGTACTAAACAAGCTACAGGTGAAAAGACTAAGAAGATATGGTTTGTCCGGACTGATGGTGGATCAAGTATTATGGGTTGTGGTGCTGGGATCTGTTTAACCTCTCCGTATGGTGATAAGTTATATCATGCTTTATGTTTTGCTTTTAGGGCCTCTAACAATGAGTCCGAATACGAAGCTGCTATAGCTGGTTTGAAGTTAGCCCTGATTTGTGGAGCCAAAAGGGTTAGGTTAATGAGTGATTCTCAACTTCTTATCCATCAGGCACAAGGTCAATCTGAGGCCAAGAAGGAGCAATTAATTAAATATATATTCGTTCTTAAAAAGGTGGCAGTTAACTTCAAAGATATCACCTATGAGCATATACCCCGAACAGAGAACACGCTAGCAGACTCCTTGGCAACCATAACATATTCCGAGTCCTACCCATGGATTCATGTGCAAGAGTGCCCATCCATTCAACTCAGAGCAGGGACGAGGAGGAAAGTTTAAATATACAAGTGATTCAACCTAAATACTGGAGATATCCTCTTCTTCAATACATTTCAGATGTCATCTTGCCTCTAGAAAAAGCAGTAGTAAGAAAAATAAATAGGGCTCGTGGATTTTTTATCATAAGAGACGTCCTTTACAAAAAGTCTTTCAGTAGACCTCCCTTGCGATTTTTGGGGATTGAAGAGTCCCAAACAGTGCTGTCCGAACTACATGATGGTGAAGGGTCAGCACACTATGGTTATAGAGCCTTAACCCGAAGAGTCTTGTTGGCCGGATACTACTGGCCCTCCATAATGGAAGATGCCAAGGAATTGGTGAAAAGTGTGATCCGTGCCAAAAATATGATAATGAAATTCATATCCCAGCTGTCCCGTTGGAGTCGATTTCTGAGCCAATACCTTTTGCTCGTTGGGGACTAGATCTGGTGGGACCTCTACGTATGGCATCCGGAGGGTGCGGAACCATCATTGTTGCCATTGATTATTTCTCGAAGTGGATAGAAGCAGCCCCACTGGCAGGAACTACTTCAAAAGCTGTTATAAAATTTATCTTATCTAATATCTGCTGCAGATTTGGGGTTCCACAGAAGATAACCACAGACAATGGGCCACAATTTGATAACAAGGATATGGAGAATTTCTGTGCCTCTAGAGGCATCCAACATTGCTTCTCTTCTCCTTTCCACCCACAGGCGAATGCTCAAGTTGAAGTAGCAAACAGAACCATCCTGTCCGGTCTTAAAAAGAATTTAGAAGGGACTGCAGGAAAGTGGCCAAGTTACCTACAAGAAGTGCTATGGGCTTACCAGACTACTCTTAGAGCTGCTACACAGGAATCCCCATTTGCCTTAGTATATGGTATGGATGTGATTGCTCCTATAGAGGCAACTCTTCCATCATACAAAGTCCATAATTTTTCCGAACAGGCGAATGAAGTGGCAATCAGAAGTCAACTTGACTTGATAGAATAGAAAAGAGTTAAGACTCACCTTAGAGCCACCCATTATCAGGGATTGATGAGAAGCAGGTTTGCTTCGAAAGTTAGAAGAAGGGATTTTCAACAAGGGGATAAAGTTTTGAGAAAAGTCTTCCTACAGACTAAGGAGAAGCAGTTCAGCAAGCTAGCTCCAAATTGGGAAGGACCCTATGTGGTCATTGAAAAGCTTAAGCGTGGAATATACAGGCTTCAAGATAAAAAAAGAAAGGATTTTACATCACCCCTGGAACATTGAAGACCTCCGGTTGTATCTAGAATGAAAGTTATGTAAATATTTACTTATTTAAAGTCCATGTAAATATTAGGGGGCATACTCTTTCCTACCCTGGTGGTGCGGGGAAGTTTTAATGAGGTATCCAAGTTTTTAATGAAATTTGATGCCTTCTTGAAAAATTCGGAATGGTTTGATTGATAGCTTCTTTAAAACTTTCTAAGTATTATTGACAGACCGGATTGATCTGGTGGAGTGATGACCATTTTAACATCCATACCATAAAACAAAAATACTTGTAAAATAACTATGGGCTATTTAAACATGGGCTATTTAAACATAACTATGGGCTATTTAAACATTAGCCATCAAAATTGGGCAAACATAAAACAATGCAAGAATTGTGTAAAGTAAAACTACCCGGCTAGCACCGGGGAATGATATTAATACATATAAAATGCCTTGGCCATCGAAGGACTTTAAAGTTTAAACAAAAAAGGTTTATCCGGATAAGAGCCAAACACGATTACAAAAATTCCTTGGCCATCCAAGGACTTTAGTCTCACACAAGAATTAAAGAAAAAATAAAAGATAGTTAAAACTTTAAGGCTGGGCTCCCTTAGATGTTCCAGCCTCATCTGGTTTCTTCTTGGGGTCTTTGGGATCCTCATTAAGGCTCTCTCCACTCATTTCTTCTTCATCAGTGGTATCATCATAACCACTGGAATAGTTGTGCATATCACCATCAACCATAGTGTGGAATGAGAGGTCTTCGTAGTCCACATATCGCCATAAATCTCTGAGCGTCCTCTTCGGAAATGTTCGATGAAAGAGCAAGACCATGTCAGATTTGACTTCAGCATACCTCTCCTCTTGAGAATCTATCACCTTGTTGGTTTATACGTCGATCTTGGCCTGGATTGTCTTCTCTTGCTCCTTTATCAAATCATTTTTTCTCCTGGTTAACTCTAGACACAGTATCTTCGAGTGAAATTTTATCACTGGTTAGGGTTTGGATGCCATTGTCCTTGGCCTTCACCTTCACCTCTTCCTTCGAAGTATAGAGATCCTTCTCCAAGCCAAAACACTTAGTTTGGAGTTCTTTGTTAACCTCCTCCGAAGTGTCCAGCCTGGTGGCCAAGTCCTATTTCCCTTTCTTCAACTCCTTGATCTCTCTCCTTAAGGCCTCAACACTCTGATTGGTGTTAAGGAGGTTGTTAGATAAAGTCTCTTTGTCTGCGTTGAGTGTGTTAATAAGGGTAGATTGAATTTGCACTTGTCTCTCCAGATTAAGCACCGGTTGAATGTTGGTCAACAAGGAGTGAGTCACCATGTTATTCTCCCCTGAAACATAAAAAGACTCACCATTGAAAGTAACCATGTTCGAGGAGCTTGGAGGGAGGTAAGGGCCAGCAAAGTCGTATTTCTCAAGGTCTCCGAAGTAAAGGCCAATCCCTTAAAGGCCACTGATGTCTACTCCATCAATGTTGATATCCCCTCTGGTACCCTCTTCGGTATGAAAGTCACTTGGAATTTGTTCTGCAAAGGTGGGGTCTGTTGGGTCAGCTGGAAGAGACTCCGGAGGCCGGAGAGCGACTTCATCCCCCTTGGAGATTTTCTTCTTCTTGGCTTCCCTATCTCCACCATCTGCTCCCCGTTTCTATCTCTCTTTGGAGCCTTTGAGAGATTTGGAGGTCCACCTACCTCTATAATACTCTCATCTTCAACTACTTGAAGTAGAGTAGCATCGATTCCCCCTTGCCCCTGTACTTCTTAATTTGCTGGGACAATCTCCTCAGCACCATCTTGAGCAACCTCAGTTGCATCTTGCTTCTTCTTACCCTTCTTGCCCTTCATCTTACTTGGGCTTTTGCTCTGGCAGGCAAAGCCAGCTTACCATCTTTATCCTCTGTCCTCTAGAGGATGATGCCCAGAGGAGGTAGAGTGGTTAATTCCTTCCAAGAAAGGTCTCTCCGACCAGTTGTGTTCCAGAGATGGGACCTCACCAAATTACCGGCGGTAAAGCAATTGTGGAATCGATTTCCTCATTTTTCAGCAGCCCAAGCATTCATCTTGGCACAAGTTGTCTGCCCCTCCTCCAAGAAGTCGGAGAACTCCTTCGGAAACACTACCTAAAGAAAAAAAGAGTAATTTAGTAACAATTTTTTTGTAAAGAAAGAAAGACAAGCATAATTGAATATTTACCTGAAGTTTTCCATCTGCTGGTGAGCATGTTAGTGTTGACACCAGCCTTGATCTTCCTCCCGTTTTCCCGAGCCTCACTAATAAACAAGAATTGGGTCTTCCAATTCTTCTCCGATTCAAGCAAGTCATCCACCACTTTGAAGTTATCTCCCATATTGTAGTGGTAGAACGTGATGAAGTGGTTTTTGCAGAGGCTGGCCACAGCAGCAAATTGCTCCATCAGAAGTGGTATTCCGGAGAGCCTAGAGGCCATAATGCAGGCCATGAGGGTGTACCAAGTGTTAGGACTCACCTGGCTTGGGCAGAGATTTATCAGATGAAAGTATCTGACGATCTTTGGGTCCAGGGAAAATCTGAGCCCCCAGTTGAACAACTCTGTGTAGATAACCATCTCGCTCAGCGTGCAGTCCATTGGTGTCTCCGGAATGACCGGTATCCTCACTTTGACAGACTCAGGGATCCCCCACTTCATCCGGATCCGGCCTAACTCAGCTGTGTGAGTGTAGACATAGTTAATGTTCTGCATAGCGAGCAGATACTTTACGCTCACCTTATGGTAGCAGGGTCCCATTTTTCCTTCCAGGGACTCTGGCAGGTCCGGATGTTTCAAACACAACTTCTCTTTACCCTCCCCTTTTTGTCAGTGTCAGTTTCCCCTGTCTGACCGGAGATGTCGATCTCGAATGGGGCTTCCTCTATGCTATCCTCCATAACCTCTTCCATCACCGTGGAAGGTTTGTCAGTTGTTGCTGGTGGGGGAGCGCTGGTGGTAGGCTCTGTAAGTCGTCCAGACTGTTGAGCATCACCCTCACCTAAGGGTCTCGTGTCCAGTTGGGGCTCGGGTCCGGAGGGCTCATTTCGAGAGCTAGTTCCAGTGCCCTCAGGATCGGAAGATTTATCCTTTAGGACTCTAATAGATGCCTCTGATTCTATAACTTTATCCTTAGCTCCAGACTTAAAAGACCCTAATTTTGGGGACTTGGTTTGCGAAACAAGAGCTTGGCCCTTTACTAAGCGGCCTGTTCGGCGAAGTATAACCTTCTCTGGGGATTTTTCAGCATCTGACCCCATGTCTATGAATGAAGAAGGTTTCCTTGTACTTGATACGACTTTTTCCCGTTCAACAGTGGGATGTGATTTCTGAACCGATGGGCCTGATAAAATGGGTGAAAGACTTGGTTGAAATAACCTCCTGGGTTTGGAACTTCTGGCAGAAGATGAACCTCGATCAGCCTCTGAAGATGGTGTTTCAGGCTTGTCGTTTGGAGAAATTGGAAGACCTGCAGCAATGCGCCTTTCTCGTTCAACCCTTTGTGTTTTTTCTAACTCCGAAAGATTAAGCCACCCGCTTTTTACCAGTGCATTTCTTGCTGTGAACATAAACTTACACCAAAAAGAATTTTGAAAAGAGAGGTGAAAACTTTGAGATGAAGGAATGAGAGAGTAATGAAGATGGTAAACAGTGAAAATGAATTAATTTATACTGATAAGACAAAATAGTTACAAGAAACCTAGGAGAATACGAAACGACAAAAGTAATGATTGAAGGCAGCGCTCACGTCATGGGTATTAAATGAAGAGGTTGTTTTTTAGGATTAGTGGGAGCGCCGTTCTAGGAGAAAAAAGACTGGTAAGGCAAATCAAAAGATGACACGTGTCCCACGATCCATAGCAGAACTTTTCAACTTCTGAGAAGTTTTTAGTTGCGAATTAATCCTGAGCAGAGTACTTAAACAGTCTGGAGAATGTTACCAATGCCTAAGAAATATTTTTTTGGTCTTACCAAAGGCTTTCGACAAAACCTAAAAAATGGGCTACTGATGAGTCCGGAAATATTTGCCACTCATTGTAGAAACCGTACAGGGGCAATTCGGACAAAAACCACCCACTGAACCATCCGAACTGGACAAAAGTACTAAAAACTAATCACCTTCTGACTAAGCTAATTGCTAATTTGCCTAATAAACTAATGAGTTTTTGAATTCGACCCGGTTTCATAAGTTTGACCCGAAAGCCCATATGGCCTATAATTAAGGGTATAAATACCCAACCACTTTCATTAATGAAGGTAATGAACATTTAATAACCCCGGGTAGCTTAAATATCTCACTACAAAATATCCAAACATTCAATACCTTTGAAATACCACAAAACACCTGACAATATTACCCTGAGTCGAAAATAATCCACACCGGATAATTTGGAAGAACGAGAAACATTTGTTCGAGGATCGATAAATAAACTTATGAAGTGTGGCGAGCCTTCCTACCAATATCTGGACCTTCCTAATATTACGTGGTGGTTTTATAGCCACTATATTGGAAAATATGTTAAAATCTACTTAATTTTTTAAGTAACCAAAAAACGTTATTGGTCTGAAACCAAACATTCACTTATTTGGGTTCAACTTTGATTTCACTGTCCAAAGTTTTTTAAAGTTTTATGCAAGTTCAAAGGAGAAATATGAACTGCATCTCGGGGGCCATCTTTCGATCAAAGCTCCCTCAAGAGGCCCATTCGGCCATCAATCAATCAATATTTTTCGTAATGAGACAAAAAACATGTTTTCGACGAATCTCATGACAAATTATTGGTCTGTCGAGTCCCACTTACACTATTTACCTTTTACCAAAATGCCTCTCTCTTTATTCTCGTCTGATTTTGTCTCTGCTTCTGATTTTGTCTCTCCATATGTACCAACCTCGCCTTCAGCCTCAATCTTAACCTTTTCCTCAACCTAGGGTTGTTCCTCCACCTTTATGTCTACCTCAACCTCCAGATGTGTAGACATAATATGACGGTGATGCATATTTCTATGGTAATCCCTTTTCGATATTTTCGTTTGAAGCTGCTCATCTGGCTTTTCTACCCTAGACGATGATGATGAGGCTATATTGATGACCTTTAGTTGTTATCTCGGATACATACTGCTAAACAAAACAGAACTTAAACATATAAACATAATCGTTCAAACGAAATATATAGTCAGCGAATATAAATCCAACATAATAGTTAAGTTAATCGACACAAGTAAATTCACTAATCTTGACGACCTATGGTGACATTGATATTCAATACTGTAGACTACATAGGTGGGCATTGTTGGATACCAATGTCGACGACATTCTTGAATATAAATGTCGACGATATATGACAATATTTGTATACACACAAGATCTTAATATTGCATTATGTCGTTGACATCAAAATCTTGAGTGTTACGCGAGTGTCGTCTGATGTCTTCAACATTCACCATTTAAATAAAAACCCAAAACGAATGATCATACTTCAAATCAATAACGATGAATACTCTACCTATGACCAAATTCAACGAATTAACTCTAAATATTCTATATATATATATATAACAAAAATTAATTTATAACTTAAACCATTTATTATAAACTTAAAAATAAATATGTGAGATCGTAAGCAAGTCCAACAAAATAAAATAATATAAAAAAATATAAATACGATTATAATAAATATTTTTTTATCTTATATTCAAACCAAAAACCTAAAATTTGAACAAAATAATTTTCATATTTTTTATTTTTATTTTAAAAAAAATATTATTTTTTTATAAATAAAAATTATTTAAGTTTATATTAAAAGAAAAAAAATTACTTTATTTTTGAAAGAAAATAAAATATGTTTATAATAATTCGGTTGAAATATATATATATATATATATATATATATATATATATATATATATATTATAATTTTAATTAATCACGACATATAAGACAACAATTAAAAGTCATTACAAATCTCTCGTATAACCGTTGTACCAAAACGGTCTTTTACATTTTTTATATTAAAATTATTATACCATATTTTAATAATGTTGTATTTTAGTCTCTCATACTTATCGAATCTCATGTTATTTTTATTTTATCAAATATTTTTTATATATTAATAAAATTATATTTTTAATCTTTATCGACTAGACATACTAAATAAAATATAATAGTAGGAATCCATCAATTAAGGGGAAGCTTCATGAAGCTCTAAGAATCCAAGAACCCAGAATCAAAAGTCTGATGATATCATCTGCTAGAAGTACTTCAATTCCTCTCTATAATCCTTCTTGTTGTTTCTTCATTCTCAATGAAGATCTACAACAATCAAATTTTTGAAGAAGAAGAATTTTCTATTCTTCATTCAAGAAACAGAGATGAAGCTTCTTTCAAGAACGAAACCAGGAAAACTTACGTTTATATAGTGAAACCTAAGTAGAATTTATCTTTGCCTGATTTTAAACTGGAGATCATCAATGAAAAACATTATCATATATCATTCCATTATTCAAAAGCAGTGAAAGATTCGATTCTTCAAACTTCTAAAACCACTCTCGTTGAGAAATTTACCAATGGTTTACCAAAAATATCTTCATTAGATCAGTTTTTGAATTCGTTTAAATTTAAAGGAGATTATAACGTTGAAATTTGGGATTCAAGACATATCATTTTGGAATTCGACTTAAGGAAAGATGTTTGTAATTGTTGGGCTCATACTGTCTGGACTTTTGGTGATTCTGTAATGAGGATACTGCGTTGGACGCCCAATTTTAACATTAAGCATGAAAGTGCAATTTCTTTAATCTGGGTTAGAATTGAAAGAGTTCCTGAATACTCGTATAACTCGACAATCATTAATGGTGTTGCCTCTTCAATTGGAACTCCTTACAAAGTTATTATTCCATATAAAAAATAGCATACAAAGATGCATGTTTTTCTTTGATTGAATTAGATGTCTCAAATAAATTACATCATAGCATATGGGTAGGTTTTGGAAGGAATAATGGTTGTTGGTTATCATTGAGTTACAAAAATATTCCTCATTACTGTGATTTATGTTATCACACGGGTCACAACCATTCGGGGTGCAAGAAAGCTCAAAAGTATCTTACAGAGAAGAAAACAGAGAATGAGATTAAGGACAACGACAACCAATCTATCTACAAACCAGAAAATGTAATTCATGGAATGAATATGGCAAAAAACAACCACATAACTAACAAAGTTTACAGACCAAAAATCAAATTTATGGTGATTCAAACTACTCAAAAAGATATGGAAGATAACAGTAGCACAAAAATTCAAGAAAATGAAATTTTACACAATTTTTTTTCGACAGATTACAGTTTGCCTAAGACCAATACTCGGGAAACTTCTACTTCAGAAGAAATGAAAGTAATAGAAGCAATACAGAAGCTAGATCAAGGTTATATACATAATTTCTCTATTGATTATGAAAACTTTTGCTCTGGAAGAAATACTCAAGAACAAGAAAATATAGGAAGTACTCCTACCACTCCAACCTTCAAAGCCACTAGCATTGATATTAAATTCCATGAAATCATGAACACAAAACTTAAAGCTTCTAGAAAATAGAAGTAACCAAGTAAATTGGTCATCAAATCCCTTAAATATTTTGGGACCAACAAACTCTACAAATCTCTATCTGATAATGATAAAGATCATTAGTTGGAATGTCAGAGGAATATATAATAATTTTATAGTTGGGAGACTGAAATCAATGATCATTAAAAATAAAATAAAATTTTTAGCCATCCAAGATCCAATGGTCAAGATTTAAAAGATAAATGAGATTTCTACTAGATTGGGTTTAACTAATTACACAGCTAACACCTAACAATATATGGGTTTACTGGAATGAGGATATTAACATTGATATTCTTATCAATCATGCTCAATGCTTACACCTTGATGTTTCCTACCCTGGCTTAGATAAAAATTTTGTTTTAACTATTGTCCATGCTAAATGTCAGAGATTACAAAGAAAAGACTTATGGGATCAACTCAAAAGCATTGCTTCTACAAATAAAGGTTGACTTACTGTTGGTGATTTCAATGTTATAGCTTCTACTGAGGAACAAATAGATTGCATTGCTTTATGTCAGACCAACATTGAAGACTTTAACGAAATTATTAGAGATTGCCAATTTGAAGATGTTGGGTTCGCTGGTTTAAGATTTACTTAGAACAGAAACACCAAATGAAAGAGGTTAGATTGTGCATTATTCAACAATAATTGGTCAACTATATTAAAAAAGACTCAGGTTCTTCACATAGTCAAATTATGTTCTGACCATGGTCCCCTTCATATTACTGCTTCTTCAAATAACTTTAATAATTCTAATAAAAAAATTACATTTTTTTATCTATTTGAATATGTAAACATATGGTGAGAATTTTCTAAGTGTTGTGGATCAGAATTGGAGTCTTAAGATGAATGGAAATCCATTTCAATTTTTCTGGCACAAATTGAGAAGGCTAAAGAAATGCTTAAAGGAGTGAAATATCAATCACTTTAGAATTTTTTTTAAACAATGATAAAGAAACTGAAGATGAGGTTATGAAGATTGATACATTGTTATCTAGTTCTAATAGTCCTTACACTAAAGCTGCTTTGGACCAAGCTAACAACAGCCTTCACCTTCAAGCCTTAAGGATAGAAGAAGACTTCTGGAGGAAAAAATGCTACGATAATTGGTTAAGAGATGAAGACCGTAATACAAAAGCTTATCATTTCTTTGTCTCAAAGAAAAAAAGAGAACATACGATTAAAACATTAAAGAAGGCAACAACTGGATTCTTGACTCTGAAGCTACATACAAGTCAGCTGAATATTACTTCAAAAACATTCTTCTAGTCATCCTTACAATAACACTGAAGATGAGCTGAACAAGATATACGATAAGATATTTGACAACATCCTTACACTTATTACCAAGGAGGAAAATGACTCTTTAGTGAAGCCTAATAATAAAGCTGAAATATAGAATGTTATCAATGAGATGAACCCTTCAAGTACAGCTGGGATTCATGGTTACAATATCTATTTTTATAAAGTATGTTGGAAGACAATCAAATCTGACCTGTAAAAAGCTCTTAATGCTTTTCAACAAGGCAATAGTATTCCTAAAGGTATTTTTGCAACTGGTTTATGCTTGATAGCTAAAACTATAAATCCTTATTGCTGGAGTAACTATAAAACCATAGGATTATGATATATGCTGGATAGAATCTTGTCCAAGCTAATTAATTCTAGACTTTATAGAATTATGCCTAACATCATCTCCAATACTCAAGGAGCCTTTTTAAAAGAAATGTCTATCCACGAGAATATTTTAAAAGCTAAGGAATTAATTTACGATCTAAACAGATCGACGAAATCAGGGACATTATGATCCAATTGGACATGTCAAAAGTGTTTGACATAATGTCCCATTTATATATAACTAAATTTATTCTTACTTTTGGCTTATCGAATAATTTTGTAACCTTAATTGACAAGCTGATTAGGGATGTAAATATTTCTATGCTTATTAACATGGGTGTTATTGACTATTTCAACCCTAAGAGAGGCCCGAGGAAAGGGGATCCCTTGTCCCCAAGCCTCTTCATAATTGAGGAAAAATTTCTAATTAGGGGACTATACAACTTATTTAGTTCAAATAAAAAAATATAGTTTTCATCAAGAACATAATACTTGGTCCTTTGTTTAGATTTTACCGATGACATATCGATCTTTATTAATATTTTTCAATCTTCTATTGACAATTTAAGTAGATTCCTGGAAAACTATCAAGAATTTTATGGCCAATCTATAAATAAAGAGAAGACTAAGATAATTATTTTAACCAGATTACAACAAAGCAGAATAACTACTCTTGTGGGTCAAACTAGAATCATAGTTAATATATAACTAATTATTTGGGAATAACCTTAAGGAGCAACAATAAATCAAGTAACTTAAGAACAATCATGGACAAAGTTAATGCTAAAATCTCAGAATGAGAAAGCAGACATTTATCTTACGGGGCATGCTTACTATAATCTCATTTGTTCTTATGTCAATTCCTTGTTATTGGATACAAAATAGTTTGATTCCTAATTGGATAATTAAAAGACTTGAAATAGTTTTTAATAAATTTTTATAGAGATCAAAACATACTGAAAATAGTATTCATTGGGCTAAATGGACAACTCTTTGTAGACCTTTTGAAGATGGTGGTCTAAATATCAGAAAACTTTCTGATATTCAGAACACCTACTCTCAAAAGCTCTGGTTTCTATTCATAAAAAATGATAGCCTTCGGGATCATATTATGCATAGTATTAATAGAAAGAAAATACATGATCTCAAAGCTAATTATAATAAATTTAGTTCTCTTACCTAGAAAATAATTTTAGGTATTGAAGACTCTACTGAAATCAACATTAGATGGTTTATTGGAAAATGAGAAATAAATTTTTGGCTTGAAGATTGGCATAATCCTCCTCCTCTTATTATCCGTAATAAAAATAAAAATAACAATTGGTTTCAGGCTTCTACAGTCAATATATTATGACAGAATAATGAGTGGGATATTAGCAAAATGTTGGGATTTCTATCTACTAATATAATCAATATTATAACTGAAACACGTATCAATACCAGCAAGTATGACATTATAATCTGGAAAATATCTTTTGATCTTAAATTCAACATGAAGTAGACGTGGAACAACACAAGAATTCGCTACTATCAATCCAATTTATTCAAGAAAATCTGAAATACCATAACCCAAAGAATTTTTCGTTTCCACTATAGAAGCTTATTCATAATTATATTCCAATTGACTCAATTTTACGGAAGAGATACTTATATCTGGCATCCAAATCCCAGTTTTGTAGTAACTGCGAAGACACTAATCATCTGTTTATTAACTGCAACTATGCCTCAAAAAAAATTGAAGCATTTTGCTGATTTATTTAAGGTCAAAATTAGGAGATTCATGAATATAACTCACATTACAAGAAACTGGTTTTGGTTCTCTAACAAAAATGTTCATATAACTCATATTATTCTTGTTGCTATATGTTGGGTAATCTGGCATAACCGTAACAAGGCTAAGTTCAAAGGAAAATTTGATTCTGTTTCCACTTCTATCAATTATATAAATAATATTATTATTGGCTTAGATAATTCAATCTCTTTCACTAGAAAGCATCGGTCTATGTTAAATACGCAAGTTCTAAATTGGGTTGTCGATCGATTATGAACATAAAGAATAAGCCTTTATACCTTAAATGGTTATCTCCTCTCGATGGTAGAATGAAAATAAATATCGATGCTGCTTGTATCAGAAACGGAGAGTCCAGTAGTGGGATTGTTATCAGGATCAATCTTGGTGAAATAATTATGGGCTCTAGCAATACTCTAGGCAAGTTATCTCCCCTTATGGCAGAATCAAAAGCCTTACTCGAAGGTCTCTTAATCTGCAAGAAAAACAGATGTGTTAAAGTCGATATTGAATCAGATTGTTTAATTCTTATTAATCTTCTTAGCTCTAGGAAACACT
Organism: Limnanthes douglasii subsp. nivea; assembly: GCA_036936605.1. Lineage (NCBI taxonomy): Eukaryota > Viridiplantae > Streptophyta > Magnoliopsida > Brassicales > Limnanthaceae > Limnanthes > Limnanthes douglasii. Next base: position 56,859,876 of record JAUPFV010000003.1, on the reverse strand, counting down.
CATTGGTATCTTAATCTGTTGCTAACAATATGTAGAAAGCTAATAGCTTCTACTATGACTATAAAACATATTAATAGACTCCAGATCAGGAAACCGATTGGCTTGCAAAATGGACTCTGAGATGCAAGAAAAAATAAAGTTTTTCTCAAATTCCAAGCCCCAAATCAACTCTTAGCCATTACTCTCCTTGAAAGCTTGGGGCTGGGATATATCATTCGAAATTATAGATAAACAATTACTTATAAATGATTAATGCTCTGTTAGCAGGATTCTTCCTGACTATTACCAAGTTTCAGGATATCAAGGAATAGATGAAGAACTCTGTTAGTTGCTGAAGGTTGAAGATTTATTTCAATGGTTGATAGAAAACTTAGAAATTGTTGTTCTTCCTCTTAATCCAAAATCTGGTTCATGTATATTATTTTTGAAGCATTTTTTTCTCTCTTTGTTTTTGGTTTCAATCTTAAATACCGAAGAGACTTGAAGACTAAAATTTTAAAAAATAAAGGAATCAATTTTTTTTGGAAGATTTTGTTTGAAAATGATTTCTCCTTTTGTAAGTGTGCGTATAGTTTCAAATTTGGCTCAAATTTGGTCTCTAAAATGGAACCAAACTTTAGCGCCTAAATTTTGAGTTTGTAACCTATTCTCTTGTAATAAAATATTCTTTGTTTAGAAAATAGAAAATAATATTATTGAATCACAAAGACTGATTTTAATATAGGGTAAAGCTATTTTGAGACCCTTTTTTGTTATAATGAGACCTTTTTATAATGAGACCTCCTTTGGCTATAATGAGATCCTAAAATGACCAATTTACCCTTGATATAAAAGCTCTATTTCAGCCCAAACTTCTCTTTTTTATCTGCTCCACACAAAAACAAACTCTCAAAATCGGCCAAAAAATATTTCTCAAATCCGAACTCACAAACACGTTAAGGTATGAATCCTATACTTATTGATGTAATTTTTATGCATTTTAGTTAGGTATTTTTAGTGATATTTAGAGTTATAGGTTTTTCCGAAAAGTCGATTTTTCATCTAATTGTTTGTTGTTTTTTTGGAAAGTAAATTGTAGATAATTGTTAGTTTAGTGACTGTCAACATTTTGGTATGTTGTTTGTTGATTTTGGATGATTTTTTAGGGATTAGGGTTCTTAATTTTTTAATTTTGGAGAAGAAGCTTCGAGGGAGAGTTAAACATGCTTCTGCAATTATTAGGGAAATTAAATAATCATGAAATTTGGGTCAGTGGGTGTTATAGGGTTATAATATAATGTGTAAGGCACAAGCATTTAAGGTAAATTGAAAATTGTCAGTTGATTTCCTAAACGTGGATTACCATTACGTAGTTTCACTTGATTTCTCTGTCAATCAGTTCTACTCTCAATTTGTTGGAGAAACTCAAACTTAGATTCTGCGATGATGAAATAAATAGCCATGGAAGTTATTGATGAGGTTTGTTCATCTTGTCTCTCTACATCTACAATCATCTATATTAACTAAACCTAAATAATTCTTGTATTTTATAATAATTTACTCCATCTTGTGTGTCAGGTCTTCGCTTTGATTTCCGAGATAGAACCTACTGATGTGGAATTTGGGATGGAGTTGTTGCGTTTTATTAAAGACGAGGTGGGTCTTTCCCCGTCCAGAAAAAGTCTTGATTTTCTTCTCAGTGCTTGTGTTAGTGCTAAAGGTTTGAGTAATTCTCTTGTGATATTGCAGCTCAAATCTTCTTCGTTTAAATCGCTCAAATCCATAGTTTTTGGTATTTTTTAAAAATTTAGTTTAGTTAGATAGAGAAAACTTTAGGAAGAAGAAGAAAAAATTGGTTTTTCGTTAAAACTTTGGTTTTATATATGAAAGGTACAATGGTCAATTCACATTAACATATTTTTTTTTTAAATTTTGAGTTCTCATTATAGCTAAAATGGGTCCCAATATAGCCTTATCTTTTAATATAAGAATAAACAGCTGTTTTAAGATAGCTGATAACATGATAAACATATCTCCTTTGGAGAAACTGTGAACCATCTCCGGCATCGGTTTCTCTCTGTCATTTTCAGTTTATTGTCTAAGAGGTCTTGGGCTCTGGTTTTCGTTTTTGGAGCAGAGCTTCTCCTTTGGAGGCTGTGTGCCTTCTTTGGCATTGGTCCTCTGAACTCTCAGAGGTCTTGCAGGCTCTGGTTGCTATTTATCCGGCATTGGTCCTCTTTTGGGAATTCTTGGTCTTTCCTCTATTCTCTCAGAGGTTTTTGTCTTGCTCTGTTTCTTGGTCGTTAAGTTTGGCGTTTGATGGCTAACAACTCTCTTAGTATCAACGATTTTCCACTTTTGAATGACAATAATGAGAAGAGTTCTCCGCTCCAAAGTTCTAACATGGTTCGTAATAATGATAAGAAGTCATTCACTGAAGTTTTGAAAAATGTGACAGAATGTGCAGAATATCGCCCTGAATTTGTTTCGTCTTTGGAGGACCATAATGTGATTCATTTCTCAAATCAAACTAAAGCCACTCTTCTGGGTCAATCAAGATCGACAATTATTGGGAAATTCAGTCAGGGCATTCCTAAACATGCGGCGTTTCAAGCTTTTTTTGAATCTTTTCAGTTCAAGGGAATGTTTACATATGTCACGCTCGACTCAAGATAGATTCTCATTGAATTCACTTTGTTGGAGGATGTTGATAGAATATGGTCGAAGAGTGTTTGGAATGTTGATGGTAAAGTCATGCGAATTATCAAATGGTGTCCTGAAAATAGTAAAAATTATGAATGTCCAGTTGCCCTACTTTGGGTGAGGTTCGAAAAACTGCCAGAGTTTCTGTATAACAGATCTATTATACATGAATTGGCTGCTTCTTTAGGATTAGTGCATCAATTTGTTGTGCATGATATAAATAGGGCCAAAATGAATGCTTGCTATGCATTGCTTGAAATTGATGTATCCAGATTGTTGAAAAGAAAATTGTGGATAGGGTTTGGTGATCGTGATGGTTGCTGGTTAGGTGTTAGTTATAAGAACGCTCCTTATTATTGTCAAAGTTGTCATCACTTGGGGCATGATTCTGAGAAATGTAAAAATATTGTAAATAAAGATGATGCTGCTCATAAAGATGATGCTAAAGAGAAGGTTACTAGTACAGAAAAGATTGTTTTACATTCTGATTCTGTCAAAGAAAGTGTTACAACCCCTCATTGTTTTAAAGATAATCCTACTCAACCTTTTATTAAGGTTTACAAAAGGAAATTAAAATCTATCATTACTACTAAGGACAAGCCAGTTGAAGCATATAACAATGCTAGTACTACAAGCCCTGTTAGAGAGACTTGCTCTTCTAAACAAGATCTGGATTTGATAAGTGCGCTTAAAGGATTGGATCAGGACCAGAATGTTGATGATATTGTGTCTACTTCTCCAAAACAAAGTAATATTGGTAGTTATAATCCTTCCCCAACTGTTGCTTCTCCCAGTTCGTGTGAACATGACTTCAGCTCCTTAGTTTATAGTAAGTTAAAGTCTGCAAGCAAAAGCAGGAACGTCAAAAGGTTAACTATTAAATCTCTTCAAAAAAGAGACAAAATCAATCCTAATTCTTTATCTGAATGATTAAGCTTCTTAGTTGGAATGCTCGTGGCCTCAATAATAATGCTACCTTGTCTAGACTCAAGTTTATCATTAATAAAGATAAGGTTAAATTAATTGCCATTTAAGAGCCTATAGCTAGAATTGATAAAATAGAGAGAATTGCTAAAATATTTGGTTTCAATAATTGGGTTGCTAACTGTTCTAATAAAGTGTGGATATTTTGGGATAATGAGATTAACTTAAGGGTCTTGATTGATCATGATCAATTTCTCCATCTGGAGATTAATGTTTCTAACTTTTCTGGTTTTTTAACTTCAGTTGCTAAGAATAAAAGTGTGCAGCGTAAAAAGCTATGGAGCAAGTTGGGTATCATACCTAATGGTGACAAGCCCTGGATTATGGCTGGCGATTTCAATGCCATTACCTGCTCTGATGACCAGCTTAACTGCTCCTCTTTTGATGTTTCTAGCTCTGATGATTTCAATGATTTCATCAGGCTCTGTAACCTTGATGATCATGGTTATATAGGCTCTAGATACACCTGGAGCAATAACAAAGCCTGGAAAAGATTAGACAAGAGTAATTTTAAACAATAAGGCTTCTACTTTGTTTCATACACATGTCTTACACATGGTCAGAACTTGCTCTGACCATGCCCCTCTGTTGATTACTTTGTCTAATCCTATTAGCTCTGTTTCTCATAATAAAGGTTATTTTAAGTTCATTAATGCTTGGACTAACCAACCTGATTTTATTAATGATGTTACCCTTAACTGGAATATGTCTTGTAAGGGTGACACTAATATGATTTTTTGGTTTAAGCTTAAGAGACTTAAGAAGTTTCTTAAAGGGTGGAACATTAACAAATTTGGAAATATTTTCAGTAAGGTTAAGCAGGCTATGGAGGATGTTGCTACTAAGGAGATTAGTCACCAGGTTGCCAACAGTAGTGACTCTAAGGCTAGCTTAGCTAAGGCCAACAACTTGCTCCTTCAAGCTCTCAAGAATGAAGAATGTTATTGGAGGCAGAAGTGTTACAACTTTTGGTTAAAGAGTGGTGATGGTAACACTAAACTCTATCTTTCTTATGTTTCTAATAAAAAGAAAAAGAACTTCATTCTAGGTATTAAAGACAATGGTATTTGGTTAACTAAGAATACTGAGATTGCTTGCTCTGCTGAGTCTTACTTCAAAGGCATTCTCTCTGTTTGCACCTATTCTTGTGAAGATTCTAATATTAATGACTCTATTCTTAGTAACATTCCTAAACTTGTTAGTGACAGGGATAATAGTAGTATTATGATGCCTACTTCTAAAGAGGAGATGTGGAACATTGTTTCTGCCATGAAGAATGACAGTGCTCCTGGCACTGATGGTTTTAATTGTCATTTTCTTAAGTCTTGTTGGGACATCATCTGTTTTGATCTTTGCCAGGCCATTAACTCCTATCTTAGGGGTAAGACTATTCCCAATGGTGTTTTTGCCACTAGGATTTGTCTCATCCCTAAGTCTCCTAACCCTATCTCTTGGAACAATTTCAGGCCAATTAGCCTGTGTACTATTTTCAACAGACTCATTTCTTCTCTTATTAACACTAGAATTGCTCACATTCTCCCTAATATCATTTCTAAGTGTCAAGGTGCATTCGTAAAAGATATGCTTATTCATGATAATATTCTCATCATTAAAGAGATGCTTCATAACATTAATAGAAGGCCTTCTAAGGGTAATATTATCATGCAACTTGATATGACAAAGGCATTTGACAGAATGTCTCATGCCTTTGTTATCAAGGTGATGAAATGTTTTGGTTTTTATGATGGTCTCTTGACTCTCACTCACACTCTTATTTCTAATGTTATGATTTCCATTCTTATTAATGGTAATAGTATAGGGTATTTTCCTCAAAAAAAATGGATTAAGACAAGGAGATCCACTGTCTCCTTGTCTTTTCATTCTTTGCTGAGGAGGCTCTTTTAAGTGTTCTCTCTAAGCTATATGAATCTAACCATAGTATGAAATATTATCTTAAATCAGGCTATATTTTACATTGTCTTGTGTTTGCTGACGATATTGTCATTTTCTCCAATAGTTATTCTGTGCAATCTGTTGGAGAATTATCAAACTCCCTCTGGCCAGATGATAAACAAGGAAAAAACAAAGATTGTTACCTTTACAAGGATTGCTCATGCTGCTAACACCAGGCTTAAGTCTTCTACGGGTTTCAACATTGATCATGCTCCATTCAAGTACCTGGGTATCAACATATCTGCAAATAACAAAGGGAAGAACTTCATTAATCTTTTGGCTTCAATTCATAATAAAATCCAAATTTGGGATATGAAATCTTTGTCTTTTGGGGGTAGGCTGTCCCTCATTAAGAGTGTTCTTCATCCCATAGTATATTAATGGATGCAGAACACTCTTATCCCCAAGACTATTCTTAATAAGATTGATTTATGCTTTAATAGATTCCTTTGGAGGTCCAACTATAATGATAGAGCAATCCATTGGACCTCTTGGAACTGTCTTTGTAGGCCCTTTGATGAAGGTGGCTTGAATATCAAGCAATTGTCTGATATTCAAACCACCTTTTCTTTTAAATTGTGGTTTCTCTTTAAAAGTGGTTATTCAATTTGGGTTGACCTTATGCATCAGCATATTGTTTAAACACTCATCCAACTATTGCTGTGTGTAAATTGACTGATTCCATTGTATGGAAAAGATTGTATTCTATTAAGGACCAGGCTCACCTATATGTTAACTGGAATTTAGGCAGAGGGGATGTTGATTTTTGGAGAGATGCCTGGCATGTCATGCCTCCTATTACTAGCATATCTGATTCAAGGGACTGGCTTATCCCTGCTAAGGTCTCGACTTTTTGGAAGGATAATAATTGGGATTAATCTCTTCTTAGCTTCCTGTCTCAGTATCGTCTTTCACACATTAAATGTGTTAAGATTGTCCATGACCAGGAAGATAAGATTGAATGGAATCTTTCCGATGATAAAAAGTTCAACACAAAACTTACTTGGGAAGCTATTAGGTTCAAAAACATTAAGCAAAACATCTTTAAAAAGATCCGGAGCCACTTTATACCAAACAAAATTTCTTTTCTAAGCTGGAAACTGTTAATTTTTTTTATCCCAATTGATGATATCCTTGCTAAAAGGCATTTCATCTCCATGTCTAAATGTCAGTTTTGTTACAGTTGTGAAGAGAAAAATCATCTCTTCATTAACTGTAACTATGCCTGGTCTCTTTGGAATTACTACGAGGTTCTCTTTAAGATTCCCCTGAGTCGTTATATGTCCCTAAGTCATATTTTCTACTGTTGGTTCTGGTCTTCGAACTGTAAGTTCCATATTACCCATCTTGTCCCACAAATCATCTGTTGGATAATTTGGTTTAATAGGAATTGCAGTAAGTTCAATAATATTTATGATAACTTTAATAGTGCTATTATCAGAATCAATAGTGTTATTACTGGTATTGATTCTAATTACACTCTTAAAGCTATTCATTGGTCAGGTGTGTATAATGCTTGTGCTGCCTTGGGATGTCTATCTATCAATAACAGAAAGCACAAGCCTAGATACCTGAAATGGCTCGCTCCTCCTCCTGGCAGATTGAAGATTAATGTTGACGGCGCTTGTAGCTACTTTGGCGAAGCTAGTGGTGGTTTCTTGGTGAGTGATGAGCTGGGTAACCTGATTTCTGGCCATGGTTTCCTTTTTGGAAAGATTGATCCTTTCAAAGCTGAGTGTCAGGCTCTTTTGGAGGCTTTAATTCATTGTAGAAGAAACAACTGGTGCAATGTCGATATAGAGTATGACTGTCAGACTCTTATCAACATTGTGGCCACCGGAAATCCAGCTTCTCTTTCTACGATATCTATCTGTCGAAGCTTGATTCGTTCATCGATGAATCTTCGTCATGTTTCTAGAACTCAGAATGTTGCTGCGGATTGGATCTCTAAGTGGATTTTGAAGGAGAAGGTTAGCAAATCATTCGCTGCTGTTGATGCCCCGATTCCGCTTCTTGCCATCGTTACGCTTGAAAGTCTTGGCGTTGGCTACATCGATCCTGGTTGATGAGTTTGGAAGTGTTTCTGTTGAAGCTCTGTCGATTTGAATCTGGTTGAGAGTGGAAGCTCTGTGGGGGCTGTTAGTGTTTGTTTAGGGTTCTTTGATTTAGGGCTAGGGTTATCGATTTGGGGATTGATTAAATTGTTGTTCTCAATTTAGTCCTTTTCTTTCTCCCTTTAGCTATTGTGAGCCTGATTCTTATGAAACATTTCGTTTTTCAGTAATTCAATCATTTTATTTGCCAAAAAAAAACTGATAACATCATGTACTTGATTTTTAACCAAAACTCGTAAATGTTCAAAATCCGACCGGATTCCTATACCAATCCGGTTCGGTTAAGTAAATTAGGATTTTTTTCCAACAAGCGAAAAACTGAAGCCTAGTTTATTGAGATTTGCTGGTTCTTAGAGAAGTACGTACGTCATTGTTCCATTCAGTCTCAACTCGTTTGAGATTCGGTCGTCGGGCTCTTTTGCATCATCCACCGCAGAAGGGAACAGCCAAATGATTGCAACTCCGTCGCTCTGAAAAAGCAAGAAGCCGGTAACTTCAACTTTCAATCAATTTTACTCAATTTTTAGCATTCAATTGAGTTAAGGCTTAATTTCTATCACTCCACATTATCAGATGCCATTTTATGTTTTCCAATGAGAAAAGTAAAAGAATCCATGGAGTCGTCGCTGTAAGAGAACGTATCTATTTAGTGCAAAGTTGATGTGAAATCTTGAGTTTTATCGTATTATATTGATTTAGAAAGACAATAGATAGATGATTGTGAGAAGAGTGATTGCAGCAGTAACAAGGGGTTCAAGGGGTTCATCATCATCAATACACACCTTCAACTTAAAGGATGACAAGAAGTGCCCTATCTTATTATCACCCTCTCTTGTATCTCTAGATTTACCTGATATTTGGGATGTTGAGTCTAATCCAACCTCTGGCCCTAAACGTTGTTACAATGCCGATAGTCAGGCTACAGTAATTGATGGAAAAGCTATAGCAGAGGAAATCAAGTCGAGAATAGGTAGTGAGGTCCGGAGGATGAACGAATCCATTGGGAAAGTTCCGGGTTTGGCTGTGATTCTCGTTGGAGAAAGAAAAGACTCACAGACTTACGTACGTAACAAAATCGTAGCTTGTGAAGAGGCTGCAATCAAATCTAGAGTAGCTCAGTTGCCTAGTAATTGTACACAAGAACAAGTTATCAATGCTTTGTCTGTCTTTAATCAAGATCCATCTATCCATGGAGTTCTTGTACAGCTTCCTTTACCACAGGTAATCTCAATTATCACATCACTGGAATTGAAGCCGTTTTTTGGTATCTTTAGAGCTAGCTCGGTCAAGTACGTAAACTTAAAAGGTTATTTTCTTTGAAAAAATGAAGTCATTAGGTGAAAACATTTGGGAATGATAAAACATGTATAGAAAACTCGGTGAAGAACACATATTGTGAGTTTTTTTAAAGGCCTTATTATATTTTAAGCTTAAAACCGAAAAAGCTAGACCAAACAAACAATTTGTTTTGCTCATAAGCCTTAAGGCTGAAATAGCCTATGTGAACCAAACAACTCTTTAGAAGATGTTGCTTTTGGGAATGACTAATAGAAGATATCTGACACAGCATCTTGACGAGGAAAAGATTATAAACATGATCCGGCTTGAGAAAGATGTGGATGGATTTCATCCATTGAACATGGGGAATCTTGCAATGAAAGGAAGGGAACCACTATTCATCTCCTGCACGCCTAAGGGTTGCGTTGAGTTGTTAATCAGATCCGGTGTGGAGATAATGGGTAAAAACGCTGTGGTGATTGGAAGAAGCAACATTGTTGGATTACCCACATCCTTATTGTTGCAGGTATATTACATTTCTCGACTAAAGTAATTCTTTGCTTTTGTTGTTACAACGTGTGGCTAAAATAGGTGTGGTTGGTTGATGTTTAGAGGCACCATGCAACAGTGAGCATAATACACGCTTTAACAAAGAATCCAGAGCGTATAACCTCTGAAGCAGACATTGTAGTTACAGCCGCAGGAGTGCCTGATCTAGTCCGTGGCAGTTGGTTAAAACCTGGTGCAGTAGTTATTGACGTAGGAACCTGTCCGGTCGAGGTAAATATTATTATCTTTTGAGTTTATGTTTCTTTAAGTAAACTACTATAGTTATGAAATAATTGAGTTTAGCAGGAGCCTGCCAACGAGTATGGTTATCGTCTTGCGGGTGATGTTTGCTATGAAGAGGCTGTAAGAGTGGCATCAGCAATTACACCTGTACCTGGAGGAGTTGGACCCATGACTATAGCCATGCTACTTGCCAACACTCTCGACTCTGCCAAACGCCACTACAATTTTATTTGACATCACTAGAATCGTTGTATCTTTGTCTTTTGGATTTATACATTGTTAGGACTAGTTATAACTTATCCTTCCATTTCTGTACCATTGTGAGCAATCTCGTACCCCTTTTGTCAAAAGTTATTATAAAATCTCAGGTACAATGAGTTACTGATTAATTTCATACAGCTTTGATCATGGTAGATTGAAGTTGGTAAGCAATTTCTAAATAAATAAGATGTCCAGAAATAGCTAAAAAGTCATTTACTTGTTAAGATTTTTATGTTGTATAAGGTTCAACAAAGCCATTGGCTGTAATAATTGTGCAACCTTAAAGATAATAAGGTTTCTTATTAAATATTGTGGGTTTCATAAGATATTTGCATAATTGCCTTAAGCCATTGTTAACATGATTTTTGAACTTTTAGAGCACAATGCATATTTTGATAATTGAATGAACATATTTTGATATTTAATCAAACACCAAATTTCCAGAATCTAACACACTCACTTCCCGCAGGAAAGGTTTTCCAGGTTTAAGGAAAACTACAAATTCGAAACTACAATTTTTAGGAATAAAAATTAAATGAAAAAATAAGATATTTTACGATTTTATGAAACATATCCAAAAAATAATAATATAGACCAAACTAAAGTGAACCAAACACGTAAAATACAATGTTTGGTTGAACAAACCGATCTTACTATAAAAAGCAAAACGATTTGTTTTTGGAGAAGTCATCCGACTCGTTGCTACACCATCAGAGTGGTCTGATTTTGGTACTTTGTGGCAGAAATATTTATGAAACTATCTCGCATTGAACGATTCACAATATTTAATCTCGAACAAAGTATAATTTCATCTCCCAACATAGAAGAATTTTCTTAATTTTTACATTCACAACACCAATCCTTTTAATCGGGATGTGGGCTTTTCGGTCGGAGAGGTAAAGTCGTCCTAAAATAGCCAAACATTAACCACCACAAGCATTTTGAGGTAATTGTTGTCACCATCTTATAGTTACTATTAGAGGTGTCTAATGGTTCAGGAACCACAGTTCAAAACTGACAACCTGCTTAAGAACTGACAGTTTACCTGCGAAACTGGCCCATTAGGACTGAAACATGGCAGGACCGCAACCCGCCAGGACCGCATAAGGAGCAATCCGCCAGGACCGCATAAGGAGTAACCCGCTAGGACCGCAACCCGCCAGGACCGCAACCCGGCAGGACTGCAACCCGGCAGGACTGCGAAACCACAGTTTATTTGTAAAAAACCGGCGGTTTATTGGTAAATATTATGCTGATTTTATTTATTTTATAACCAAAATGTTATATTTAAAAAATATTGAGATATTGCATATTATTATAGAATTATTATTACATTTTTGTTAATATTAATTTGTTTTGGTTATTAATATTTTAAGTGTTCTAATTATTATATAGTCCAAAATTTTATATATTACTTATGTTATTATCACATTTTGAATATTATTATTATGTTTTTAGATCTAATAATACAAACGAAAACTATATCTTATCATGTTAAAATATTACAAGTGTTTGGTTTTATTGCATATTAAAACTATATTATTACATTTTGATTACTATTGTGATTTGGTTTTAAATTTTACAAGTGTTTGTTATTATTTTTTAAACCAAAATAAGATCTTATGAAGTTATAAGTATTTCATAATACAGTTGTTGTTGTTATAATAAAAGGTAAAGTCATTTTTGGATAATTTAGCCGTTCACAGTTTATACTCGTGCGGGCCAGGAGTTGTACAAATGTTTTCAAATTACAATACAAAATAGCAAAAAACTATTACAAACATCATTCATCTCCAGCTTCGTCTTCTTCGTAAGTAAAATCTTCGTCGTCATTTTCGTTTTCTTCCGCAATTTCTTGTTCAAGTATATCTTCGTAATCATCCGGATAATCTTCGAAGATGTCGTCTACGTTCACTTCGTCTCTGAACTCTATGTCTTGCATCCTTTTATCCGCCGCTGTCCAATCCTTAACTGCCACAAACACTCCAAGTGCTTTTCCCGTCAATCTTGTTCTCTTAGTCGTGTATTGCAACCTCGCTTGGCTGAAAGCACACTCACTTGCAACTGTAGACATAGGTATAACATAAATCTCTTTAACAATCCTGCAAAGAATAGGAAACTCTTCAATTTTGGTACCCCACCATCTTATGATATCTTCAATACCTTGGTTGGGATAATTCGTAAAATCAAACCTAGTGCTCCAATATCTATACAACTCATTATCAGATTGAGGGGTTTCTGTAACATTGTTTTGTAACATTGCCAATTGAATATAGTTAGTAGATCTCCCTCTACCCCTATTGTTACCACTCCTTACATTTGTAGATGTATTTGATCTATATCTTGCAGCATACTTATCATAGATATTATACAAACTATCATATATACCGCTAATATACCCTTGAGGGTCAATTGGTTCGGTCGGGGGTTTATCTGTAGAAAACCGTACAAAGTTATAAAAGCATCTAACTAGCAATTCAAATTTTTCTTTTCGTGAAAAAGGATCTAAAAGGCAAGCAAATGAATAACTATCAGGGATTGGATGAAAATACTTTGTGAACTTATATTCCATTCCAGGCACTATGTCTACGCATGCATAATGTGATCTAAATTCATCCATATGCATGGCAAGATTAGCAATCGTGAAAATGGCCAAATGAGCATTAGGTTGATTTTGTGAAGAAAAGGTTAGGGTGTTTTCTTTAAAAAGTCTTAAAAATCTTAACATGTGTGCACAAAATTTCCAATGATCTGGTTCAATTGGTGTTTCACGATATGCATTATAAAGCGTCGTAATCTCTTCTTTAAAAACATGCGCACGTGCAAGCATTGTGTAAGTAGAATTCCATCTAGTTTCGACATCTAATAAAAGTTTCTTATATTTTTTCCCATTTGAAGTAACAAGTGTTTTAAAAGCTCTTTTTTTAGCAGCGGATGTCGAGCAAACTAGGATCCCATTTTTTATAGGGGTAATATAATCACCCTGAACCATACGTATTCCTTATTTCGCAACTAATTGAAGTACGTGGCATAAACATTTGGTGTGAAACAATTTTGGAAAAGGGGGATTGCAATCTTGTATAAGCAATTGTATAGCACTAATATTAGAAGATGCATTATCCAACGAAATAGACATAATCTTGTTTTTAATGCCATAAACATTCATGCATTCAATCATACTCTCCCTAATTATTTGTGCGTTATGCTTCCCAATTGATTCAAACCATATAATTCTCCTTTGGAGGACCCATTGGGCGTCCATCCAATGGAGGGTAACACATATCATATCTAAATCAGTAAAAGTAGCTATGTCACTAGTAATCGAAACATTCCATGGCAAAGTCTGCATAGTTTGAATAATCTCTTTTTTTCTTTGTAAATAATATTTAAAGGCTAGCGATCTCAAAGAGGTACGTGGAATGCGTGTTGCCTGTGGGTTTACCCCAGCTTGCATCCAATTTTCGTATCTCCAAGAATCCCCAAAACTAAATGGTTGTAAACTACCGACTGCATAAATCATTGTTTCTTCCCTATACGTATCGTGGTTAAACTCAAAAGGAAGACCTGTTTGAGGGTTCGTGCAAACATTAGTTGGGTTAGGTTTTGTAGGATCATATACTGAATGTTTAATTAAATGGTTTACCATAGTGCTAGTGCCCATATTTCTAGATCCACTTACGTGAAGATAAGTTTTTTTGCACACGTTACAAATACAAGAAAAACCATCTTCTGATAGATGGTAGTGTTTCCAAATCCAAGATGGTTTCTTACGAGATCTCCCCCCACTAGTACTTCCACCACCACTTTCGTGGGAGGAGAGTGTGTCAATGTGAGGGAATTCTGGAGAAAAATCATCCATGGTATTGAGATCCACATTAGATGGTTGGTTTATCCCAGTATTTCTACGTTTTGAAGTCATTTTAAAACTAATAACAGTTTTTTTTTTAAATATGCAATAAAATACTAATAATAAAATCTAAATTTAGACTAATAACAAGATATAACAACTAAATTTAGACTAATAAAAAGATAGAACAACTAAATTTAGACTAATAACAACTAAGAAACAATTTGCGGAAAAACAAAAATCAAACAATTTCGAAAGTAGGAGTAGAATATGTAAAATAAGTAATTGTAGTTTTCTAGAACTTTTCGAACAAATAGATAGATTTAGAGAGAAGTAGAGAGTTGTGAGTATTGGTGTTGGGGTCTCCTCTATTTATAGGGGAGACCCAAAAAAAAAAAAACCGAAAAAACAAAAAAAATAATTCGCCCGGACCATCCGGATGGGCGTCCGGATGGTCCGGGACAACGGTCCGGGGCATCCGGACGGTTTCGCCCGGACGCCCGGACAGGAAGATCGGACCATCCGGATATCGATCCGGATGGTCCGGTTGGAACCGGGGCATCCGGACGGTTCGCCCAGATGCCCCGGATGACCAACGGCTAGTTCAAACGAACTAGCCGTTGGCGCGGACCATCCGGATGCTAGGCCGGATGGTCCGCTTGATGACGTCATGCTGACGTCATCAAACGGCTAGTAGGAGAAAAAAAAAACCCTATAAATACTACATACATCCTCCTATATTTTTCACTCCAACTCCACTACAAATCTCTCCCCTCTCTCCCTCTCCACTACAAATCTATCCCCTCTCTCTACTACACTTCTCTAATTTTTTTTTATATTTTTCAAACTCTATTTACATTTCAGGTTTCGCAAATGTCTTCAAAAAGAAAAAAGAATGCTCGTAAAGGTGGATGTAGTGAACCAACCAATTCCCAAGTGAGAGAGATGGAAAATATGTTGTTTGAATCCATGGAGCAAGAGGTAACGGAGAGCGAGACTATCGAACATCGCCCCGAGGGGGAGATTCGCATCCGTAGTAATCAGCAAGGAGGTCGAGGTGTAACAAAAATTTGGTCCGGTATGTTTCTGGACTACGAGGAACTGATCCAAATAGAGGGTATGCAAATTTTTTTCAAACTTATTGAACCTACTAATGGCCTAGGTTGGATGACACTAGCTACATTCAAATGTGATTGGTATATAGAACTAGTGCGAAGGTTTTATGCCACAACTAGATTAATCGAAAATGATCCAAGAGGTTTAGGAATGAATTGTTTCATTAATGGTAAAGAGTATAGTTTTTTTTAAACTGATTTCGAAGATCTTTTTTCCGTTCCAACCCATGATATGTATACCGGTAATAAATTACCTACCATTAGTTATCGCCCTACGATCTGGAGTGTTGATTGGCCTTTGTCTTACGAAGAAGCAGTAGAGATTCTTACTTGTGCTGGTGCGGAAGCTCCGAAAATTAGCGGTAAATTTCGAGCCATGCGGGGTAATTTGGATGGTATTGGGAAATTAGCTTTGAAATTGGTAAATAGTATATTTCTTCCCCCTAGTAACAATGATTCGCAGCTTTCATTTATCCAAACATTTGTTACTGCTTTTATCATTCGAAATCAGGGAATAATTAATTTACCTAGCTTGATGATTCGAAATATGGTTACGAGGTGTGGTACGGATAAACTACCTTATGGGATGATATTGAGTAAATTTCTTGTTTCGAAAGGAGCTGATGTGAGTATGTACACTCCGGTGAATGTGAGGCCGACTAGTGCTATAGGTAGAAACTCTTTGCGTTTGCAGGAAATATACTCTTGGGATGGAGAGTTGATTTCGAAATTGGAGGCATGGAACAACCATAGACAATACTTGAATCAGATATATATTGCGAACGGTCTTACAAAACCGCCAAATCCACCTACTCAGTATAGAGTTGAGGCTGCAGCGTCTTTCGATCTAAATGCTAGTGCTTCTTCTGGAGTACCGCCACAACAAATACGAACCGATCGCGAATTTGCTGAGTTTGCACATACTCAACAAAAGGAATGGCATGATGATTTTACAAAATGGCAAGGTGAATTTCAAAATTGGCAGGGGGGGGGGGGGTAAATGACCACCTTAGCCAGATACAGCAGTGGCAAGTAGGGGTGAATGATCAACTTGGTCACCTCCAGCAGTGGCATGGCCAATACGAGCAGTGGCATGGTCAATACGAGCAGTGGCATCATGGACAAGATCAATGGAATGAGCGATTTGCAAACTCTCAAGCCCAACAGTCGGAGTATATGCGACAGATGATGGAGAACATGCATATGCAAGGTCAACCACCTAACAACAACAACAACGATGAAGCTCCTTAGTTTTTCGCATTTGATTTTCATTATCGTTGTAATGTTTATCTTTTTTATTTGATTGAACAACTATGTTACTTGTTTGGTTTTTTTTAATGAATTGTTTGTTTTGCTTATATTTTTTATTAAATGTTATTTAAATCACTTACCTAGCTTTTAATTTTTATTTTGTTCTTTACAACTTACAAGTAATTTATGTTTTGCATATAAACTTCTAATATTGAATAGTTCGAAAATACAATAAACTATATAATTCATCTAACCATAAACACTTCAAGCTTGAAAGAATCTAAAGAATCACCTAATAATTTAAAATTTTAATACAATTATATGTCTAATAGGTATATATTATTTAATAGTAATATATTATTCAAACGTATCAAAATCAAATTACAATTATTTTTTTAGAATGTAATTGATGATTATAAAATTTCGATTAAAATGATAACATATTTAAATTAAAATACATGAAATAGAATAATTAACTCAATTATTGAAATTAGATTCAATTAAACACTTACAAATTAATTTTAAATAACATTAAAAAATATTATGATAAACGGTTCTTAAATGGTTAAATGGTTTGGCTGATGGTTTGAACTGGTAAACGGTGCTTAAATGGTTCGTCTGGTGGTTTGAACTGTCGGTTTAACTGTGAAACTGGCCCATTAGGACTGCAACCTGGCAGGACCGCAACCCGCCATGACCGCATAAGGAGCAACCCGGCAGGACCGCAACCCGGCAGGACCGCAACCCGGCAGGACTCCAACCCGTGGTTCTGATTTAAACGGTGCGGGTTGGTGCTGGTTCAACCCGTTTGACACCTCTAGTTACCATAAGGAGTTTTTGAGCTCATCATTGCTCTCTATATTACTGGCTATGGATATAATCTTTTTTTTTTCCGAACAAACTGTTTAAGGACTAATTGAGCTACCTTTAAGAAATACATGGTTAGAGATGATTCAATCTCTAAAATCCGATCTTACTCAGTTTTATCATATGTTTAATTATTTGATCATCATTTGATTTTTTGAATCAACATTGCTTAAAACTTCGAAGGTAGAAATAACACGGATGTAACAACAATCATCACCATATCCCACATTTTCTTTGAACCATATTTTCAGTCCATTCATCACTGATTTTTTATTAAAAAATATCAAGACATTTTATGGATTAAAAAATTTCAAAGAATGTTAAAAATTACCCGCTACAACTTTTCAGAAATTTGAAAGCACACCCGTCGCATCATATCTCCGACATAAGTAGGATTTTTTTATAGGTAGACAAAAATTGCGTTTTGTTTCCAATAGATTATCTCGATGAAAATGTGCGGTCCTAAAATATTATAAAAGGTATCACAAATTACACACTTTGAGTGTTAGAGATTCATTTTTGTTGCTTGCTATTGAGAGAGTTTTGTAATGGACGAAGGCATCCGTGTAAGAATCACCGTGCACCACTAGTGCTCCGTTCACCAACCACCACATAAAAGATATGCTGTGATGTCTATAACCTTGTTTATTCTTTATTTTTCCGCCTTTGCTTGCTATTTTGAGTATTGAGAGAGTTGTGCGAAGGACGAGTGCATCCATCTGAGAATCATCGTGCACCAACAGTGCTCTGATCACCAACCACCACATAACAGGTATGCTGTGATGTCTATATCATTATTTATTCTTTATTTGTCCTCCTTGGAGAGTGCTAGAGGATCAGTTTTAGATTTCCTTTATGGATTTCGTCCATTAGTCTTTTATGAGTGGCCTTCTACTGTCAAAACCGTCCCGCTGGTAGCTCTTCATGGTGATATTAGGGGTAGCCATTTCCATTATACTTATTATTTCTGTTACTGCGTTGCAGTATGGTAGTTATGATGTGGCTTCTAAGATGGTGGGGAACAAGAAATAAATGAGACTTCACCCCCTGGTAGCCCTCCCAAAGAGAAGGTGGAAACAATAGCTTTTTAGACCAAAATTTTAAACGAATAACTCCCATATATGGGTACCTAACGGAGGATGGCCACCGAGAGTTTACGAAAATATATGGTATCCCCGATGCCTTTATAACCCGCATCCCTATTCTCGGCGTGCAGTCCTACCAGACCCAAGACAAGGAAACATGTATCCATACGACCTCGATCAATTGTGGTCTCTAATTGCCACTCCCCGTATTTATTTGGGATTTATTTAGCTACATAAATATATTTCCAATGCAGTTGACAACGAATAGTAGACGCATTCTACTGAGCATCTTGGCGAGCTCTAGGCTATTACAAATTCCAGTGAGTTTAACCAAATCTGCTAGCCACGACGGATGTGTTTAAACTGGTCGGGTAACCTTTCTTTTATCTTCAACTGACCGAGGTGAAGAAGTTAATAGATCTTCCATCCTTTGATAAAAAGTGGAAACACTTCTTTATATTTGTCTTTGGAAACCGGGAGCATGAGAGTGCCCTTGAGAACTTACAATTGGAGGGAAGATTGATGACAACGTGTAAAAAATGGAGGTTTTAATGCTTGTGATGTGAATGATGACTGGCCCTATATGTGTACATATAAAAATGTATTTGTGTTTTGTGCAGAGGATGGTGAGAACAAACAATGGTGTAAGGAGACCGACCAGGGATGGTGGTACACTATTAACCCCATGAAGAGACTATTAATCGCTGCGTATTCTACTTGGAGGCTTGAGTTACCAGGTGGATGTCCTCTTAGTTGGCTTGTGACCCATTCTAGAACTGAGGTTTGAATAAGGGGGAGGGGGAATTGGTGTTGACGATTATTGGTGACGAGGCTATTGCCAAACGGTTACATGCGCAACAGCCAGAGACATCTAGAATGGAATAATAGAAATGTAGGATGAGATATTCCCCATAAGAGGAAATATAAAGAAACTAAGGTAACCTCACCCGATCAGAAAAAGCAGGCTCGACAAGATGAAGAGGTGTTGGTAAAATAGATTAACAAAGGCAGCCATAGAGCGAGATCCGTTGTGCTAGTCACCTCTAATCATGAGTCTGAGGGTGATGTACTAGAATCAAGCACATTGGACATGATCGAGAGGGAAAACCAGTTGGCCAAGGTGATCGGCCCCCACAACGCTGAAAAAAAGCTGCAGGGGATGGATAAGCCGACACGAAAGGAGAAGAAAGTGTTAACAAATAAGGTACAAATCGTGGAAAGACAATTGGTACTTGTTGATGAGAAGGATAAAAAGGACAGATCTCTGGTGAAATAAAGTGCATGAGGCCCCAAAAATGTTTTTTAGCGAGGCAACGAGGCTGCCTCTAAGGAAGTAATTGTGTTGGATAAAGAAGTTCGAGAGAGGGAGAATGGTTAAGATACTAAATATCTAGCAACACAAGGAGATATGGAGTGAGCCTCCGAGGGAGATACGTAAGGGTGTGGCCGACAACAACGAGTAATTTTCCCTGAAAGAAGCCTATGGTGAAGTTAGTGAGGTTGGGGTTGCCTTTGGTGAATATAGTAAACCCTAATTTGATCTTGTGCGAAATGGGTTAAAGCTTGTGGGAACATCAGATGCTGCTCATTCTATCGCGCCTACCAATATAGAAGACTTGCCAACTGATACCCCAATGCCGACCCCATCAACGATAATGTTTCTTCAGTTAAAGAACTGCTCGGATCTAACATTCTACGATAGTATGCCGATGCATAAAATACTTCAAAGACAACTAGATTTGGCGATAGAGGTATGCGTGCTACCACGCTTAAATAACATGTCTAAGATTATGTGTTTTATCTAACAATCATGGGTTTTTATCTTATGCAGAGCCACCATAATGCAATGGTCTTAGCTTACCACTGCATGATATCGTTGGATACCAAAACATGACAAACTAGAAACCAAAACCCTTATTTTTTGGGTTTATCAGGGGCTTAACAATGAAGTTACCTCAATACAAACATGCTTACGAGTCAACACGAATACATGGAGAAAAAGTGGCCAAGGAAAAGTCAGAGCTGGAAAAATAATTGGAGGCGGTTACCGTGGAGAGGAGTGCATACCGTGAAAAATTCCCGGAGCTTATTAATGGAAATATAGTTCTGATTTCCCAAAGAACTAAACATATGGCACATAACGATGAGCTGCTGACTCAGATTGTCGGTCTACTATCGCAAAACATGGCTTATGTACAAACAATTAAGGGGTTGCACGAAAAGGTGACGTCTTCAACGTTGGAGAATGAGAGCCTAAGGGTGGAATTCTTGGAAACAAAAATAAAAACAAAGCAGGAAATGCATAAGATGGTTAAAGAAACCAAACAGACGTTGGGTAATAGGAGAAACGGGTCATGGACACTGCCATACAGTTGCTTGAGCAGGACTAAAAATACATGATCCTGGAGCTTTAGAGGAGGAATCTTGGATTATCCCTAGGTTTGCTAAAAATGTTTATCCCCAAAAAGGAACAACTGAAGGTTTCTAGTGATGAAAAAGGGGATAATGGCAACCTTAGTAAGAAGAGCCACAAGACTTCTAACTTTCCTCTGGATGAGCAGCAAGGAATTGTGATATCCGATTCAATCGATCCCGAAGAGGTAGGTACCAAACATGGTTCGTCTTCTCCTCCATTACAATATAGCGTTGCGTACTGTTTATGGTACTTATATATTATGTGTGTAGAATGTTATGAACTTAGTTTTTATGTGTAAAAGGAATCGATATGCAACACTGTTTTTTAGACTTGTTAAATTTTCATATGTTAATATATTCGATGTATTATAGTAATTACGATGGGTGATCTACTAATATATTATGTATCGAGACACATTTGCTAATATAAATTATTTAAGGCAAAGTATGGTCCAAAGCATGACCATCTGCGGTGTCCTTGTGAAATAACAATGTAGGGCCCCTCCTAGTTTTGACTGAGCTTCCCCGCGATCGGATGATAGTGAAGATGATGCGCCCAAAACAATACAATAACCTTATATCATAACATTGGATAAAGAAAGAATAGATATTAGACTACCAAAAAGATATGCAAATCTAGTTGCATATGCTCTATCAGTTGCAAAAGAAGTTAAGATGCAGTAATCTAGTAGCTATATGGACGCTATAGGGAGTTCAGAGGAAGATATGTAGATTAGTACTTTAGCGGAAAATATTGAATCTCTTCATAAGAATCAAACATAGAAGCTTGTTGACTTGCCTAAAGGCCATAAGCTAGTAGGCAGCACATGAATGCACAAGAAAAAAGAAGATGATCCAATGGTTAGGGCATCTCGATTCAAGGCAAGACTAGTTGTTAAGGGTTTTACTTAAAGGGAATGAATTATCTTTAATGAAGTGTTTTCTCCAGTGGTGAAACATAGTTTGATTCAAATTTTGTTAGCCATGGTAGTTTTGAAAGATTTAGAACTTGAGAAGTTGGATGATGAAGACTACGTTTCTACATGGTGAATAAGAGGAGCGAATCTACATGAGACAACCAAAAATATTTATCAAAACTAATATGGAGGACAAGGTTTGTCTGCTAAAAACGTCATTGTATGGTTTGAAACAGTTGTCTAGGCAATGATACAAACGTTTTGATACATTTATGGTGTCAAAAGGGTTCACGAGGAGTCCATATGATAGTTGTATGTATCATCAAAAGATGTCAGATGATTCTTATGTTTACTTTTTATTGTATGTGAATTATATGCTTATTGTTGCTTGTAGTATGTCACACAATGTGCAGATAAAGAAGCAGCTTAATGTCGAGTTTTAGATGAAAGATATGGGTAGAGAAAAAAGATTCTTGGTATGTAGATTATCAAGAATAAAAGTATAGGATCATTACACGTTTTCAAGAGAAGCTACATTGAGAAAGTGCTACAACAATATAACATGTTTGATGCTAATGCAGTTAGCATCCCGTTTTCTACTCACTTCAAGTTATTTGCAGCAAGATCGACCAATGACGATGTTGTGTTGGAACAAATGTCGAATGTTCCATATTCAAGTGTAGTTGGTAGTATCATGTA
This sequence comes from Limnanthes douglasii subsp. nivea, assembly GCA_036936605.1. Lineage (NCBI taxonomy): Eukaryota > Viridiplantae > Streptophyta > Magnoliopsida > Brassicales > Limnanthaceae > Limnanthes > Limnanthes douglasii. Next base: position 56,837,616 of record JAUPFV010000003.1, on the reverse strand, counting down.
TGCTACGGTAAGCACACATCCTGATATTTCACATGCGGTTAGTGTAGTTAGCAGGTACATCGAGTGTCCTTGAAAAAAACATTGGTAGGCAGTGAAATTGATACTTTGGTATCTTAAGAATACTGTAAACGTTGGCTTAAGTTTTAAAAAAAATTATTTTGGTGGATTTCTAAATGATATTGCAGGATCAGTGGGTGGTTTGTTGATTCTGATTTTGCAGGTGATATGGATAAAATGAGATCTCTGACAGGATATGTGTTTACTCTAGCTGGGAGGACGATCAGCTGGAAAGAACAGTTGCAAGCTAGCGTAACTTTGTCTATATCAGAGGAAAAGTACATGGTGGCAACATAAGCAGTTAAAGAGGCAATATGGTTGCAATGTTTGATGGTCGATTTAGGCTTGAATATGATTACTACAAAAATATTTTGTGATAGTCAAAGGGCCATACACCTTACAAGGAACTAAATGTACCACAAATGTACAAAGCATATAGATGTCTGGTATCATTTTATTCGTGATATAACATCAAAAGGAATTGTTGACTTTAAGAAAATGTCTGCACACGATAATCCAGTAGATATAATGACCAAGGCAGTATCGCTTCGAAAGTTTAGAGAGTTCCTAAACTGGATTGATGTTCATAACAACAAGTGAATGCCTTAGGAGCATTTGGTCAATAAGAAGAAGAGATGTTTCTTTGTTGATAATGAAGAAAGAATATTCCCCTCAAGAGGAAGATTTATTGAAGACTCGAATAAATTAACAATGTGTATTATTGCAAGGTGTCGTATGGTACAACTTTGTTTTATTGACAGTGTAGGGGGAATTGTGTAATGTCATGACATTACAGTCTTATGTCATTGAAAATTTAATGGATATCGTGTTCATCAGACCCATTTTCTACTAAGTCTATTGATTCCCTATAAATAGATTATTAAGACTACATGAAACGATGTTTGAAAATCTGTTATCTTTTTCCAATTATACGAAAACACTTTTCTTTACCGGCGCTTATGGAAGTACGCATTTGTCGAACCACCTTAAATCATGTGTTTTTTTATTTTATAACTTTTATTTTGTTCCTTGAACAATAATAATATACTGCATAATAAATCTTAATAATTATAAAGGGATCGTAAATTTATATTGTTTTGAATCTCTCAAAATAATACGAATTTTTAAAATCATCTTTTAGTGTTTTGAACGAAACATGTGTCCTTTTGAAACTTGATAAGATATGTTGGACCGAATCAGGAAATCTAATTTTTTATACTGTTATAGAGAACTATATTCGTATGTTAACAACGATTGTCTTTTAAAGTAAAGTAAGATTTAAAATACGACATATTTCAGTATAATGCTAACAATTTTTTTTGTCTTTAAAACCGATTCAAATCTTCTTCTGCTGATTGCCATTTTATTCTTTTTCTTTTTTCAATTGATTGCTTTTTTAATAATTTGATTTATATCTTAATGAGTTAAATAGTTAGAGGTTTAGGATTTGTTCCAATAGTTATGTAATAGCGAATCGAACTCGAATTTATAAGTAGATTTTATTTAATTCCTAAATACAAATTTTTTAGTTGAATGTATTTTAACTTTAAAGAATGTATTTTATATTTACAGATAGAATCACTCTAAAATTGTAGACGATTTTAAGGTTATATAATAATGTTGATTATCAATTGCAATATGTTATTGTATGTATTAAAGCCAAGATTAAAAATATATAAATTGTTGTGTCCAATAGTGTAAAAGTAACAACATTATTATTGCATAACCCAATAAATTAGTACAATCTTAAATTTAATTGGACCAAAAAGATCACCAATTAATGTTCAGACCATTTCACCAACAATCTAAGTGCCCCAATACTAAGATATAGTGGTAGCTCCCATTAACAAAGCTTAGTGGGATAAAAATGCACTATTTTGACATTTTTCAGCTCAAACATGTATATATAAATACTCACCAACATCATTATTATTTTCAAATCAATACAAACAACAAAACAAATATTAGAAATGGAAAGCTCAATGAAGTTTTTATGCATTTTGGTTTTACTTTCTATTTCAAGTGTTTGCAATAATAAAGTTGACGGAGCAGGAGAGTGTGGAAAATCATCTGCAGACAATGAAGCAATGAAATTGGCTCCTTGTGCTATGGCTGCACAAGACTCGAACGCTGCTGTATCCGCGAGTTGTTGTGCTCAAGTCAAGAAAATCGGAAGTGATCCAAAATGTTTGTGTGCTGTTTTGCTATCTAATATGGCGAAGGCATCTGGTCTTAAACCTGAAGTTGCTATTTCTATTCCTAAGCGTTGCAACTTCGCTGATCGCCCAGTGGGTTACAAATGCGGAGGTAAAATAATAATTTTGTTAGATTTATTAATCTATATAATAGAAAACTTTCATCCAAAAATAATTGTTGGTTGTTATTTAAATATAATCTAAGAAAACCTAACCAAAAGTAAGGACCATAGAGTAAAAACACTAATTGAAAAAAATAGGGCAAAAATACCCGTGGTCGTGGAACAAAAAAACATGACCCGAAGTCTTTTTTGGACATAATCTTAGTAAAACTTATCTGTTAACGGGATCCACGGTGTCTATCTATTTATAGAAAAAACCTATATTTTTTTATTGACAGAGTCGAAATACTACTTTAAAGAGTTGAATATATGGCCATATTCCATGTCACAATTTCAGTAAAAATCTCAAACAATATTTATATATTTTTTGAAAATCTATTTGGTTTATGTTTTGATTTTTACAAAAAATTTAATTTTTTGTCGTCAATTAATTTATTTCTCTTTAACTTATTTTTTAATAATAATAATAATAATAATAGTCCATGTAGGATTTTGACTATATCAGCTAAACGTACTGTTTATGGAAATAATTCAATAATTGTTTAAATTGTAGTTATATACTAATTCCGTTTCTGAATTTGTAGTTTACACCCTTCCTTGAAGCATCCGTACGAAAGGCTAAAAGTGATTATGTATTTTGTGGTATTATGACGTTGATCATAGATCCAGAAGCTATTAATATAAGCTTGAATGTGTGTAAAAGATGAATAATACTATTGTCTTTAAACGGTCTTCTATAATGTTTTCATTTAATTTAAGGAAAAAAAATCTATTACCAAACAAACAAATCCATGGGATTCTAGAGCTATTAATATAAGCTTGAATGTCTGTAAAAGATGAATAATACAGGTTGTCTTTAAACTGTCTTCTATAATGTTTTCATTTAATTTATGGAGATATTTAAAAAAATCTATTATCAAACAAACAAATTCATGGGATTCTACAATTTGTATGTGGATTTTAAGCGAGCAAAGTAAAAAAAAAAATGACAAAATATAACAAGTAAAAATAGAGGACTGCGAGTACAATAAAGCAAAAAAAATGATAAAGTATAACAAATAATAATAGAGGCATCCAAGTACAATAAAAAATGAGAATATTATAGGTCAGAAAATGCCAACATAATGTTATAATGATTGTGAAATGTAACAATATGTTAAGATTCTTGATCCATAACACACAACATCTAATAATAAAGAGATCCAAGATATTATATTTTTAGTAATAGAATCACATCCAACAATAAAGAGATCCGTATAAATTATATATTTATTAATAGAATGGCTATCTAACAATACATATAAATTGTGTATTCTTTAGCTGTGGAAATTTATATCTTACCAAATTGGGATTTTAGTGTCATCTTTAGTATATCTATAAACTAGAAAGAGAAATAATAATTAATTTCTTCTTATCTTTCTAATCAAATTTACCATTACATAACAACTCTTGTTTGGTATATAAATGGGTTGACAACCATTATTACTTTATATAAACTTAATTATCTACTCTACCAAAAGTTCCAACTAAAAATACTTTATATAAACTTAATTACCTACCCTACCAAAAGTTCCAACCAAAAATACTTTATATAAACTTAATTACCTACCCTACCAAAAGTTTCAACCAAAAATACTTTATATAAACTTAATTACCTTACCACCAAAAGCTCAATTGTAATATTAAGAGTGACTTATCATTAACCAATCCATAAAAAGATAAAATTAAAACGAAATTTCGAGGACAATTAATTTGTTTGGTTTTAACACTGAAAGTTAGAAATCTCCCATAAAATTTTATTTTTAAAAATATATAACAAATATACAAATAAAATTAATATAATGATTCATGTAATTAAAATTATAAAATAATCCAACATAATTAGGAAATAAATTTGATTTTATTCAAATATAATAACTATAAAAAAATAGTTTTTTTTATACTCTTAAACTATTCTCATAAAAATTCATCAAATTTAAAATAACTTAACTTTTTAATCCATTTTTTTACTAATTAAGTCTTTTCCAATCATAATTTTGTATCTAAAAACTCTCTCTTTAATATTAAATTAATTTTTTATGAGATTGATTTTATGCGACACATATATTACTAATATGGATATAATCCAAAAGAAGGTAGGTTAAGATAAACACATACTAATTCATAATCGGAAACAATTACACAAAATCTAAATCAACGAATTTGATCAATTTGTACAAAACATTCGTCATACAAACAGAATAAAATCGACAATGATTGTGATTAAATAGTATATAATGAACTTATACTACCATACCACATCAACTATTGTCATTTTGTAATATACAAAGCCAATCGAAACTGATTTGAGACGACATCAAAAGCTTTTAGATTACCAAAAGCAATTTCCCAAAATAATTTTGCGTAGTGCCGAGACTTGTTTGCAACTAAATTTATTTTATTTACAACAATAAACTAATTCGAAACCAACCTTGTAGCACCAAAAACCTATTATTTTTAGTCTCAAACTTGTAAGGTATTACCCTTTCACAAAGTTGTGTTTGAAAATTTTAAAATCGATACTTAACCTATAAGTTTAATTTTATTTTCAATCATTACACTTAAAATTTATAACGAATATTATATAGTATGTATAACGGTTATCATTTAAGTTCAAGGTACTTAAACAGAGTAAATAGATTTTTAAAATGCAATATTTATGTTGTCATAACATTTATCCTTGACATATGTGCTAATTGTTTTTTGAACAATATGTTATCCATCACTTTAGATAACGAGCTCGTTGATGACTTAACTGAGCCATAAAAATGACTAAAATATTTAGAAGTTTAAGAGTTTTTTGAGTAGTTTTGAATAACATGATACCAAATATTTTAACATTTAAAAATATAGTTACATTCCTTTTTAATTTTTGATTTAATATTTTTTAAGAGTTACTCGGTTTACCATCAAATTAAAAAATACAGAAAATAAGAGCTATATAATGATTTAAACTCTTAGAATGCAAAATATTGGATTGTATTTTAAAACCTACCCATTTTAAAGACGAAAAAATGAATCCAAATTAAATTAAAATAAATGATATTTTATAGGTAACCTAACATACCTTATCACTTTAGATGGTTATCATTAAAATACTAGATATGCATCACCATGACTTACATGGGTGAATAAGCTCCCTCAATGGTTACATTAACAACTATCATTAAAATGAAATTTGACTTATTATGGAGTGAAATATAAAATAATATGATTATGTAATCATTATGTGTCAGTTTTCAACTGGTCCTACTGTACTGAATTGAGATTACTAATTTGTACAAAATATAAAATAGCAAATTTAGTATTATATTTTCTTGACTTGATTGTATATGGACTGAAACTAAACGCAATACAAAATGAGATTAAACTAAATTTTGAATTGCAAACAAACTCTCATTGAATCTGAATATTCTATAGACTAATATTTCCAATATGAATATTATGTTTATGAAAGACTTTGGGCATTGAAACCTTAGTAGATAGAGATATGAAATAAGAATGAAGAATCTTTTGACTTTCATGTAATCTTAACTATATAGTAAAATTCGTTCATTTTCTTTATTCTTACTTCATTGACTCCTATGAACTAATTATTTTTTATTCATTGGAATTTATTAGGTGTGCCACATATTATATTCTCATAAAATATGCAGGTAATAATCACAAATTTGATGTAACATCTACTTAACCCATAAAGTCATGGCGATTAAATAATCTTCTTAATTACATGACTTCCTTTATCTCAACATGCGATGCTTTCTTATTGAATATTTGATGAGTTATATCCTAATGTACAAGGGTTCGTCCTAGAATACTTAAGTAATTACATAAGATTCTTTTATAATGAATGTTATACCTTATCTTGAAGCAACCTCATCATACATCAAAATTTCAGTTGCCAAAACATGTAATCTTTTGTATCTTCTGAATTTACTAATGAGTCTTCAGATGTTAACTATAAAAGCTTATATCAATTTACCTCAAACAAAATTAGAGGCTAATCGTTATCATACCATAATATATTAACTTGTTATAAATATATGTGCCTTTTGATAAACCCATTGAACATAAGAAGTAATCATGATGATTCTTGGTTCCTCACACATGAGATGTCTCTTCTCAAAATTTATATTTATTTTGTTTATTATGAATTTCTTGATGGCACATACAAGTCATTTGAACTTACGGTAAGGATATTTTATCGACACATAACCCTGAACCTGCACTCCCACTAAACTTATGAAGTCTATGATACTCCACTACGTTCATCTCAAAACTAAATAAGATTACAACTATAAGGGATCACAGTATCATTAATGAGACACTTCAACTAAAATAGCATATACAAAATTCAATTATTACAAACCGTTAACTTTATAAAATTTGCATATAATTATTACAAACTATTAATATTATTGTGGGTCGATTAACTCTTACAAGTTATCATACTTAATTAATAGAGTCATTGCGTTATAATATATATCATTTTTTTTTTAATGTTACTATTCTAAATGGATGTGATCTTAATATTCATTTGATGAAGCTTAATGATGAAGTGTGCATGATTTACAATGATTATCTTAAAATATAATTTATTTGACAAAAATATTTTTTTTTATTAAAAGGTCAATCTTTTTAAATTAAAAGAATAATTTATTTGTGAATATAGTGCAATAATTTTGCTCTTAAGTACATTAATTTGTAGAGAAATATATCATTCTTACGATTAAAAGATTATTTGGATACAAAAGAGCAAATACATAAATTTCGAATCTAATTGAAGAATTTATGATTCTTCCCCACAATCAAAGTTGTTCACTGATTACTTCTTCCAGACTTAGTATCCTCCAAATGAATATATTGTCTTAAATCAAAATTTGATAGTGGGTTCCTAAACTAAACACTTATAGAACGCAATGTATGTAAAGTTAAGATATCTATTATTGTATTAGATTATAGTTCTTTATTGCTAGATCTGTAGGGCTTTTCTCGCGTTGGACGTCCTGTAATGTACAAGTGTGTTAAACAAAGCTTTTCTTGGGTTCAAGATTAATGTAACATTTTAAATAACTAACTACGAATGTATTGGTATAAGAAGGAAATTTTCATATTTTAACTAAAAAAATGAATCATAATATTATTACCATACCTACTACAGTGACAACCACCATGATCAGATATTAAAAACTTAATTATATTAGTGAAGTTGTATACTATACTCCAGTCTTAAAATATTTGAATTTATCAATGCAATCATGATAATATATAGACATGATAGAGCCAAAAATACATACGAACAAGATATTTTATCTCGATCATCCTTTATGAGTGATTTACATATAAATTTTGAATTTGTTTTATGAATTTTGTTGCACCGTATGCACCTAATTTTCTTTAGTTTGCTTGTTCCCTTTAATGTGTCCAACACATGTATGAACAGTCAGAATAGTCAAGAGAGTATGTGGTAACTCAAGAAAATAAATTATCAACCTCATTCAGAGAGATGTGATCTAATTTTTTGTGATAAAGGGTATTTATAATTGTCTTAAAGTTTCGATTAATTTTATTATACAATACACAAATATGTATAACATAATTGTAAAATGTAGTTGCGGTACCGTATCTATTTTGCAACTTATCTATACAAGATTACTAATGCATGTAAACATATTTTACCATCATTTAAAATCGATAATTTCATATATATTTTAAATGAAGAGAAACCATGAAGGTTGTAGCTTTATCAATACATCTTTGGAAACTGAAAATAAACTGAAACTAGGACCGGACCAAATTAAGCCTTAATACTAAGTCTTAAATCTCTCATAACCCTTTTGAATTTGGTTTCGGAGGCCTTTCAGAAGAAATAAGCTTTAATGCTAAATTATACTTAACCTTGTCTTGATCTGTAATTTACTGCAATAATTACCTTTCCTACTACTTATATTATATAAAATTTTATTATGTAAACCTCTTTAGTGGTCAAAGCTAAATCATTTCTCTCTATTACTGTTCAAATGTGATATTAACAATAAATTAATATTCTCATCACAAATAAACTGAGATGAGAAAATATTAAGTGTTTAATTAATATTGACGACCTTACAAGAGGTCAATAAAAAATAAACTCTAAATTTTGACTATGTAAATAGAGAAATAATCATTTTGTATAAAAAATATAACTATTTTTAGATCTAACGAACTTAGATGAATCTGGAAAAAATTACTAGCACTAAAAATCGAATGTTTTTTGGTAGCAAAATTTATAAGTATGTTAATTATCTCATATGATATAGTCTGTTTAAATAATATCACATAGACTATCATCAAACTTATACGACTGGCTATCCTCTTTAATATAGTTCTTTTATCTTCACCTTAAATGTTAGAGTAAAAAAATAATTTATCTAATGATATAGTGTTAACATTATCTTTTTAACACTGTCAAAACCCATTTACGAGAAGAGTAAGAAGATAAGCACAATAGGCTTTGTATTGTAATAATATATATTTTTAATAGTATAACAAATTATAAGAAACTCGTGACTGCTCTCCTAAAATAAAAAAGAGAATTACTTTGCTATAACAATATAACTTTATATATATACACAATTCATTATATGCTAAATACAATACATATTTAAAAAAATAAAAATGTATCTTTAACTTGGTATTACATTAAGAAGATCTTCCCCATGACTAATGACTCTCTGATCTTCAACTCATGATCAGTTGGTAGAAAAAGACAATCAACTAAACATTTTCTCCCTGATAAATATTTTCCAAATAATCATTTTTTAAAATTCTATAAAGCTTTATAGATAAAATAACCTAATTTGGAAGATTATGGTTCTTCCTATCATCAACAAAAAGAAGCTTTAAGAAAAAATAGTAAAAAAAAATCCATATTATGAAAGACTAGATATTGATAGACCAACTTCTATTAGGATATATGTACATCACTATAGACATTGAGATAATTATTGAGCTAATACAAGAGGAGACATCTAAACGACTATGTGATGTAACAACAAGGATTTCGAAATCACAAACAAGATAGGATCATTTAATTTAAGAGTGATTTTCAAAGATCAATAAAATGTACTTAAACAATGGAATGATATCTCAATAAAATTGAAATTACCGCTAATAAACGTACTCTTACTTGAAGTTCTAAAATTATTGATGGTATAATAAGTCAAGTGTTAGCTGGTCTAGATTCTGAATATAAACCAATAGTGGTGAGCTTGACCAATAATGATATATTCAATTAGATAGATCTACAAATTGTTTCCCTAACCTAAACTTTGCATCATTTAATTATGCTTTTAACAAAAAAGAGAACATATATAAAATGTGGGAATAATTATAGAGGTCAAAGTAAAAACTATCTCATTGAATAAGGAAGAGGAAACAGAGGTAGAAAAACACTCTAAATAATTTTAAAAGAAGATAATACAAATGTGTCATAGAAGGAAGGGTTGCACCTCCCAAACCTACATATCAGATATGTGGTAGATATGGTCATTCAAGAGTTGTATACTACTTCAAAGATTATCCTACTTATATGGGGACAACACCTACTAATCAATCGATAAATGACACATAACAATAGAATTACATGGCTACACCATACCATGAAGAAGATTTATCTTGGTTTGCTAACAATGGTGTTAGTCATCATGTCACTTAAAATTTTAATCTTATGAATCAAAATATTGACTACAATGGAAACGTTTCAATCATGGTTGAAAGTGGTGAAAAACTAAATCTTCTATATACATGTCATTCTAAAATACTCGGTCGAAGTAGTAAACTTATTATGTTAAACAATATACTCCATGTTTCAAAAATTACCAAAACTCTTTAATCTATTTCTCAAATTACCTCACATAATTCTATTTCTTTGTTAAATTTCACAAGTTTGGTTGTTTTGTGAAGTACAAACAAACAAGAAATGTGTTATTCAAAGGAAAGTCTGAAAATTATCTCTATAAAATTGAAAAAGTAGCAAGCCAATTTTTTTACATTCTGCATCATTGAGTCTTTATCCTAACGTTCTTATCTTGAATATGTTTTGAGTTATCCTAATCTATATCAATTCTAGTTCCTTAAATGGAGGTTGGCATAAATGACTTTGTTATCCTTCTGGAAAATTTATCTATATAAAGTAATGCAAACTTTCTATTGTTTTAAGTAACAAAATGTAATTATGTGATGTTTGTCAATATGAAATTTTACATTCTTTACCCTATTATAAATCCAGCTCTAAAGTTACACTTGTTTTAGATCTCATACATATTGATGATTTTGGTAGGTATACATGGCTATATCCCTTAAAGGAAAAAAGTGAAGCACTTTCTCCAATTCTTCACTTAAAACATATTGTTGAAAATTAATCTGAAAGTAAAATAAGAGTTATGCAATTAAATTGGGATGTTGAATGTAAAGATTTTGTTCAAACAACTAATGAGAAACATATCCACTTTAGAACTTCATGCCTTTACATCTCTTCTTGAAATGGAATGACAATAATGAAACATAAGCATATTGTAGAATTAGGTCTAACTCTTCTAGCACAAGACACGATACCATATAAATATTGGATTGAAGAGTTTTCTTACTATTGTTTTCTAATCAAGTCCTTCACACATTTTTCTATTGATCGAATATAATGTCAATATAGTACAATCTTCAAGTCCTTCGTTCATCGGGCCTTCATTTTCCTTGTTTTGATGATAAATGCTAAAATATGTTGATATGATCTCAGTAACTGTAAAATTCATATATAACAAGATGTGGCAATATTTATATGAAAAATAATATCTTCAAATTTAAATATCTTCTTAGTTATTAAATTGAATACCTTCTAAATTATTAAGTGGAATATCTTTCGTATCGTCAAATAAATGTTTTTCAAGTCATCATCATGCAGTCTTCATGCCAAATTAAAATCAGATCGCTTTCTAACAATAAAGCTTTTCTCCATTCTCTTCGAGGGTTGATATATAAATTTATTATTTTGTTAGGACGCATTATTACCATATGTATATCATATTTATTGGCATCTCAAGTTTTATGGATATCTAATTCTTTTTCGACTTATAAATCTGATAAACTTCTTCTCATTTGTTTAACAAATAGTCGGCATGACAATAATGTTCCTCGACTGATTCCCATCACTCGAGCATTTCATAGTAAAACTATTACTATTTCCTCTTCTTCTCTATCTGTTTGAGCCTGATATGTGATCGAGTGGGATATCTTTCATTTGTAAAGTAATTTGAGGTTCAGATTTTTTGGATTATTATTATTATTATTATTATTATTATTTTCGAGCTTCATATTTCTTCCAGACCATATTTTTCTTAGCGTGATTGGTTTTTTGGTTTTTATTACGTTAGCCTGTTGGTGGATTTTTTAGAGTTCGATTTTAATACCGATATGCTATTACAGCTCTTTCGATGACCCATATTTTTGTTTGCATTTCCTATACAACCTTTTTTTAGGAGCTTCATTTAGTACCGTTTTTCTAAAAAATCACGATGTTCCAAGGAGATTCCACATTATCACTCAGAGACAAGAGAAATACATAAAACAGCTTCAAATTTGTTAACTCTGATAATCTTATTGTTTACATTAAAACAATTGTGAAGCTCGATTTCACCAACTAGATCATTTTGCTACGCTTCTTTTTTTTCATTATTTTGAGCATCTCCAAAGACAATCATCGCAAGAACCTCAAAATATAAATCTAACAAATATATATTCTAAATTGCTTGTATCTAAAGAATCAGTTCATTTTTTTTATATATTAATAGAATCATTGTTGAAAATATTTATGGACCGTTATGGGCCCAAGTGTAGTGACCGAGTTTAATTCAGGCATTGTGAATGAGATGGTCCAAATATCAACACTTACGCCTACATTAATAGCTCATGGATTAAATCAATTAAATCGATTTACTGGGTTGTGGTCCACGATCACAAGACGGTAAACGTTTATGGCTTTACAACTTAGAGTTTCAAGTTGTAAAGCATATATAAATGAATGACTAGGGTTTTAGTATTTTTTTTAGCTAAAACTCAAACACATACAACATAGTCGCCATCTTGTTTGATTGGAAGATCCTCTAAACCACTTTGCATGTATTCAACAATAGATCTTCAACAATAGATTATGAATACCAAGTGGAAAGTAGTAGATTCCTGAATACATATAATTGAGAATATTGTCTTTGTTGGGAGTGTGATGTTCAGAGTCTAAATTGGTATAATCAAACTTGAAATTGGTATTGAAGCTCATTTCCATCGATTCGATAGCCTCAATGACCTCAACACCTTTAGGATAACTTTCATTAGTTTTGTCCACCTGGATAAAAATATTGTTTGAGAGTGTCTTAATGCTGATTACTATGATTTGATCTCATGTTTTGAGTATTAATATGTTAAGTGTTCTGTTTAGACTTCGATTTAATCAAATCAGTTGGATTTTGCTCTTCCACAGGGTGATTAGAGACAATTATTGATTTGAATTTATAGTCTATAGTTGTAGATATATTATTTTCAAGAATCTCTTGATCTATATGATGTTCATCTTTAGAATTTAGTCTTTTACAATCTGAATTCTTATGGCCAAGATAGTTACATATTGAGGAGTAACATGGAATATTTTTGTAGTTTATATCAAGCCAACATCCATCATTACTGCCAAATCCAGTCAACATCTTATTGATCAATGTTTTCGCTATATCCAACTCTATTCAAGCATATGAAGATTTATGCTTGGCTCTATATTTTTTAGGAATCCAAAATTTTAGAGGTTGTTATATGACAATAGCTATGGATAGGATAATTCTATTATTGTATAAGTATTATGGAAGATTATAGATTTTTATCCAAATTAAAGTCACAGGGCTTTCAAATTTTGGATTGAATTCTGGAGTCCATTTGAATAGCCTCATTGAGTTATGGTCCAAACGTTTTTGGTCTAAAGTTTACAAAAATCATCTTTTAAAGAGAATTTAATAAGTATAAATGTCCTAACTAGAAATGTCAATATTGCCTTTAAATTTAAATTTTTTGAGAAACTTGTTTATAGTGTGGAGTTTAGGAATATCTTTTGCATTTTTAGCTATTAGGGTAAACTGTGAAGACTCTAACAATCTTTGTTTGTCCTCCTTTATATTGTATTGAGATGTGGTTAGATATTTTCAAGATGTGTTCAGGTATAAATGTAACCTTCTTGTTTTTCTTGCTTAGGATTTCAACATAAGACTTATTTGATATCATCATTTCGTTACTTGTGGATTCCATGTGATCTTGAATATTGTGTTTCCTTCTGTAGGTTTCTAGTTCGAGGAATTCTACCTCATTCAAAGCATGTGAATTATGTTTAGTTGTATATATGGGAAACTGATTGAATCTAGATATATTTGACTCGGCTTGATTAGAGATGAAGGGGATGAAGCAGTTTTCCATTGTTGTGGATGCCACTTTTCTTTGCTTCTCTCCATATTCTCTTTTATTAAGTTAGGAAGAAGCAAGACTTCAAAAATAAAAAAAATAAAAAGCCTTGAAGATAGCTTTCCAGCAAATAAAAAAAGACTATTTTGGATAAGATTTTTTAATGTTTTTTAAATAACCTACTACGAAGAGCTTAAACTTTTTTTTAAGTGAATCTAAAATAAATTATAACCTTCTTTTAAAAGTTCGTATATTTTGTTTAGATATATTTTTTAGAATTATTAAATATTTAGATGATAAATATTTAAAATTTATTATAATCTACTATTAATAAGTTATTATTGGTGTTGCAGTAGTAAATATATATTTTTAATTTGGGGATACCTAAATGGAGTGAAACTGAAATTCACTGGAACTACTCAATAATGTACTACCTAGCAGTTTGATTCTATACAAATACTAATAGAAGCAAAAATAATTAGTCTTGACAATACCGATTGCTCTTTGGAATTTATGGTGTTTCAGAGCTTCGGATCCTTACATCCTTGGATCGTTTAATTAGCTGTTTTCTTTAGCTTGGTTGATTTTTGTAGGATATGGGAGATGAAATGGGATCTGCAGGAGATACTAAAGAAGATGCTAGTGCAGGTCTTGATTTAAAGAGAGAAAATTGCCCGGAGAAAAATAAGATTGAATATGGTGAAAATAAGATTAAGATGGTGCTATTTGTGGTTTATCACGGCGACATATAAAGAAACACTATATCCCCGAGTTTGTCGTGAAAGAAAATAAAATAAAATAAAATTCATTTTAATCACAAAACTTAGCACTCAATTTTTGAATAAACAATTTTTATTTACCAAGAAAACTTACTCTTGCTTTACTTTTTTGGGTTCCATTGTTCTTTTTCTATGATATAGCAAAGTAATAATTATAAAAAAAAAAGCCTTTGGTCTATTTCAACATGTAAACTCGTATGAACATTTATATTGTTAGAAAAAACCACAAAAATGTTGTATTTTAACTACTATTATTTTTTATGTTTTCTATTATTAGAATTTTAAATCTTTTATTTCGTATTACATTAGAAACTTTTTATCGATTAAAAGTTGATTATTTAGTTTGAAACCTTAATGACAAATTATACAAATTAACATTATTATTGCATAAACCAATAAATTAGTACAATAGTAAATTTAATTGGCAAATAAATATTAGAAATGGAAAGTTCAATGAAGTTTTTATGCATTTGGTTTGGCCTTTTATTTTAAGTGTTTGTAGTAATAAAGCTGATGGAGTAGGAGAGTGCAGAAACTCATTTGCAAACAACCAAGTAATGAAACTGGCTACATGTGTTATGGTTGTACAAGATTAGGACGCTGTTGTTGTATTGCCGAGTTGGTATGCTCATGTCAAGAAAATCGGAAAGGGATCCAAAATGTTTGTATGCTGTTTTGCTATCTAATATGGCTAAGACATCTGGTTTTAAATCTCAAGTTACTATTTCTATTCCAAAAAAGTAATACTTTTGTCAGGTTTATTAACGTATCTAGTAGTAAACTTTCATCCAAAACTAATTGTAGGCTGTTACTAGATACAATATAAGAAAACTTAACCGAATGTAAGGGCAATATAATAAAAATACAAGTTGACATCAAATTAGGGTAAAAGTACACGTGGACATAAAAAACATGACCCATAGTCTTTTTTTTGACATAATCTCTCTCCGTTAATTTAGAGTTGAATATATGGCGATTTTCCATGTCACAATCACAGTAAAAATCTCAATTTTTTTTTTACTTTTTAAAAATCTATTTTGTTTATGTTTCCGTTTTTGTATGTATTTTATTTTTGTGCTAATATACTTTATTTTCTTAACAAATTATTTATGAATATAATTGAATAATTGTCTAAATTATACTTGTATACTAATTCCGTATCTAAATTTGTAGCTCACACTCTACCTTCAACCATCCCTACAAAAGGCACGAAGTGTTAGCCCATAAAAACTATTAATATGAGGTTGAATGTATGGGTAAATCATGAATAATATAATGGGTGTTAGCCCATGAAAACTATTAATATGAGGTTGAATGTGTGGGTAAATCATGAATAATATAATGGTTATGTGGTTGTGTTTAAATTGTCTTCTATATTGTTTTTATTTATTTCGTCAAGATATATATTTTGTTTAGAAACACTAAATTCAAACAAACAAAATCTATGGAATTCCGTGTGTACGCCTATGTTAAGCCAACAAAATTAACAAAACATAAATGAAAATAAATGAAAATAAATGACAAAGTATAACAAGTAATGATACAAGCCCGTGAGTACAATAAAAATAAGAATATTATAGGTTAGAAATTTTGAAAAAACAATTTATATACACACAAAGCTAAAGACAACACGGTGAATAAAAAAAAATGTCTACCCACAAATATACAAATATAAAATTAATATATGCCAAAATGTTAGGTATTTTAGTGTAATTAGATCGATTAGTTACCAATTTAATCATGATACGTTATCAAACAAGTCGTAAAGTGCGGGGTGAACGCTTGTTAGATTATATTATGGTTAACAGGGTCAAGGGGTGTAGCCCCTTGCGAGGTTAGAGGGCGTAGCTTCTAGCGAGGTCTAAGAGGCAGAGCCCCTGGCTGGGTCGAGAATTTCAAAATTGTTGCAAGTCAATAATTTCAATCGGCTATTGTTGCGCCCCTAGCGAGATCCAAGGGTAAAAACCAACAATTTTAGACGCTGGCTAGAAAAGATGCATTTTGAACACACTGAAACACAACAAAGAAGAAATGACTTTAGTCGAACCTGATAGTCATTTTAAGATTGAAGAGTCTCAAGATGAAATAAGTAATCCTAAAGGTAAAAACCAAGTGGAAAACTTATCAGTCAATATTGCTGAAAGAAGCAGATTCTTTAAGAATGAAAATACAAATAAGGAGAATAAACGAAAGTTTAAAGGCAACAACAAAAACAACAATTTTTCCAGTAAAAAGCATAAAATGGCATGCTGGAAATGTGGCGAACCTGGTAACTTTAGGAGGGATTTTCGAGTTAGAAGCAGCAAAAATAATGTTGGTCCAAGTGGGAACAATGCTAGTCCAAGTGGAAACATTGCTGGTTCAAGTGGATTTAAGGATCCTGAAAAGCAACAAGGTCAAATTTTATTTCATAATTTTAAATATGGTGAGATTACATATCTTTAATATCCGAGGCATTTTATGTGCAGGATGACGATGTTGCTTGGTGGATTGATTCGGGAGCAACAACTTATGTATGTAAGGATCTTAGATGGTTTTGTAATTTTCAACCGATTGAAGATGGATCTTCACTTAAGATGGGAAACGTTGCAACCAAACCAATTAAAGGACTAGGAAATGTTAAATTACTATTTACTTCTAGAAAATACATATTATTAAATAATGTATTGTATATTCCTTGGATTCGAAAAAATCTTTTGTCTGCGTTGTTTTAAACAATTGTGGTTTTAAACAAGTGTACGAAAGTAGCAAATATGTATTGTCAAAATATAATGTATTTATGGGATTCAGATATTTGTGTAATGGTATGTTTATGTTAAATATTAATGTTTCGTTCCAAAATGATACTGTTTGTATGGCTTCTACTAGTATGTGTAGAAATTTGAATAAAACAGAATTATGGCATGCTAGATTAGGACATGTTAATTATGAAAGTGGCAAACAATAAAAAATGTAAAACTTGCATGTTAACTAAAATAACTAGAAAACCTTTCAATAATGTTAACCGAGTTTCCAAAATATTAGAACTAGTACATAGTGATTTGTGTGATTTCCATGCTACACCTTCGTTAAATAAAAAGTATGTTATTACTTTTATTGATGATGCATCTAGATATTGCTACATTTATTTATTGCATGCTAAAAATGAAGTTCTTGATAATTTAAAAATATATAAGGAAGAAGTAGAGCTACATAACAATCATTTGATTTAAAATCTAAGTCCGGATAGAGGAGGTGAATATGATCCTATACATTTTCAGTCTACGAGTATAATTCATCAAACCACGACTCTATAGACACCACAACAAAATGGTATATCTGAGAGGGAAAATAGGACTTTGAAAGAAATGGTCAATTCATGGTGTCATATTCGAGTTTGAGTGAAGAATTATAGGGTGAGGCTATGTTAAGATCCTATTATTTATTGAATCGTATTCCTACTAAAATGAATAAGATGACCTCGTATGAGCTTTGGTTTAAGAAGCCTTTAACACTGAATTATCTGAGAGTTTGGGGTTGTAGAGCAGTTGTAAGGCTCACTGAACCCAAAAGGAAAAATTTGGGTGAAATAGGTATAAATTATATCTTCATTGGGTATGCTGAGCATTCCATTGCATATAGGTTCTATGTGTTAGAATCCAATTACTATGTGTCGGTGAACACGGTTATCGAGTCAAGAGATGCAATATTTGATGAAGAGAGATTTAATTTTATACTTAGACCTAGAGATTTGATTCAAAACTCTTTGAATATGACCTCAAGTCAAACTAAAAATATATCAAATCGTGCCAATTGTGTACCTGAACTTTCTGAACCAAAGAGAAGTACTAGAGCCAGAAAAGCTAAGTCGTTCGAATATAATTTTCAACTTTATTTAGTTGAAGGGTCAATAGATAAGATTGACTATCAATATCAATATTTTTTTGTTATTGAAGATGATCCAAAGACTTTTAGCGATGCTATGGCATCAAGGGATGCTGCATTCTGGAAAGAAGCTATCCAAGATGAGACATAGTCTATCATGCATGATAATACGTGCTAATTGGCTGATTTACCTCCTGGGTGCAAATCATCAGAAAATAGATGGATCTTTAAACGAAAAATGAAAGTAGATGGTACTATTGATAGGTATAAAACTAGATTGGTTATCCAGGGATTTCATAACAAAATCAAGAACATTCAACCTAAAACACAAAATTGATCATGACTGAAGCAGAACTAAGGATCAGTGTGGAGGAGTTGATGTCGCCGGAAAAAAGGGATGATGAAATTTTTCCGGAAAAAGAGTTGGAGTCGCCGGAGAAGCAGCACCCATCGCCGGAGGAGAAGGTAAAAAAATCGCCGGTGGCCGTTGCACCATTGGTTCCAGGCCATGGAATCGGTGGTGCGTAGGTAACGCACAGCCGGTTCTTGGCCTTTGAACCGGTCGTGCGTCACTTACGCACCACCGGTTCCATGGCCTGGAACCGATGGTGCAAGGGCCACCTGCCGGTCGGTACCGAAGTCTAAGCACCACCGGTGCTGAGGCCATGAACCAGTGGTGCAGGGGCCTCAGTCCGCTCGGTTCTGAGGCCCCAGCACCACCGGTTCGTGGCCTCAGCACCGGTGGTGCACTTGGTCATGTCCGGCCGGTTCTGAGGCCTAGAACCACCGGTTTTAGGCCTCTTAACCTTGGGTTTGCACTGTTTTTTCGAAAAAAATCAAGGTTTTTTTTTCCATTTTTTAACTATACCTGAATGCTTATTGTGGTTTGTCATTGTGTAACAGGGGACGGATGTCGCTAGTGGGACTGAAGCACCTTCCGCTACTGACTACACTCATTTGTTCTTCATTACCGAGTTATACACTGGCGACGCGTTGGTGAAATGGGTTACGAAGACAGGAAAACTCTATGGTATGGTTATCAACATAAGTCGACGCGATAAAGTAAACAGTAGAAAAAATCTGAGGATGTATTTCCAGTGTGAGAGGGGGGGAATATACTCCAAGAGTTGCAGAAAAAGACCGTAAACGGAAATCTACAGGAACAAAAAAGATTGACTGCCCATTTCAGCTTCTCGGGTTAATGGTTGAACCAGATCAATGGAAGTTAGAAGTGAAATGTGGTATTCATAACCATGAGACTTTATTACATCTAGATGGTCATTCTTTTGCTGGCCGTTTGAATGATGAAGAGATGGAATATGTTGAACGAGCGACCAACATTGGTACTAACCCTAGAGATATACTGAATGGTGTTAAGAAGTTGAACGAAGATAATGTTTCTACCATGCGGAAGATCTACAATGCACGACAGAAAAGTAGGGTTTTAAAAAAGGCGGGTAGGTCACAACTCCAGTTCTTGTTGGGGGAGCTTAAGTCACATAATTATTGTGAATGGCATAAATCTGGTGAAGACGATGGACAAATCATTACAGATTTGTTTTTTGCCCATCCAGTCAGTGTTGACCTTTTGCGGACATTTCCAACAGTTTTGATTATAGATAGTACATATAAAGTCATACGATATGGTATACCATTGTTCGAGATAGTGGGTGTGACGTGTACCAGATTGAATTTCTGTGCGGCATTTACCTTCATGTCTGGTGAGAAGTTAAACAACTTCAAATGGGTGTTAGAGTGTTTGAAGTCGTTGATTTTCGTTCACGGAATTGAAGAACGTCAGGTTATCCTAACCGACAGAGATTTAGCGTTGATGGACGCAATATAAGTTGTATTCCCAGAGACAACGCATATGTTATGTCGATGACACATATCACAGAATGTTCAGGGGCAAACAAGAAAATACTTCCTCGAGAAAAGTGATCATGCGAAATTTTTTTCTACTTGGAAGAAGATTGTGTATGCAGCATCAGAGATTGAATTCGATCACGCCCGACGGGACATGCTATTGGAGTACAAAGATTACCCTCTTGAAATTGAATACACTGAAAAATCGTGGCTTGATAAATACATGGACAAATTCGTTGTTTGGAAGACGAACAATAACTTGCATTTGGGACATTGCACGACTAACCGTGTCGAGAGTGCTCATTCTAACCTAAAGCGTTACATACGTACAAGCAAATTAAACTTCTAGTTATTTTGTGGGAGGTTTCATTCGCTTGTTGAAATCCAACATGCTGCCATTAGGTCGTCGTTCGAGAAGAGTCGTTACATAGCATTGCATAAGTTCACGGATAAACTTTTTGATGAAATTTGAGGCAAGGTTTCCCATATGGCGTTAGAACTATTTTTCGACAAAGTATAGAAGGCCGAAGATAGAAATATGGTCGCTATTCAAGATGGGTCGGATGTTAAAGACAATGGCGTCTGTATATGCGCTATAAAATCTACGCATGGTATACCTTGCTATCACTAGGTCCGCAAGTGGCGTAAAGACGGAATTTCTGCCTCTATAGATGTTTTTCACATCCACTGGACAAGGTTAGAAATAATGCCTCGTTCATTCCGTACGACCATGGAAATTCTCAAAGATGATCTGTTAAAGCTAGTAACCGATGTTATGGAGACAAAAGATGAAAGTCGTATAAAACACATTTACAAGAAATGGTTTGAAGTTGTTTATCCTGAAACATCGTCATTGCTAGAGCCATTGGAGAAGTAGAAACCGAGGTCGCCCACAGGTGAAAAGAAAGTTAATCGTCGATACATCATCCACTAAACGGGACAAATGCCACTGGGAACACGAGCTAGAAGAGGATAAAGCTAGTCATGACTCAGTCATGAACTCTTTAAAACCACCAAAAGTTAAAAAGGGTAAAGCAGTTGGTAGTGCAAATACGATTCGGGAAGATGTGACTAAAGTACCTCGTACCCGTAGTTCTTCCATTGCCTCGTGCGCTAGCAACATCGTCCAACCGTCCATTGATCGAGTCATAGAACTAATACATGACCCTAAAGGTTTTTTGCGTTGGTTTCCGATTCACTTCAACCCTTTTATATCGGGTATAAATGATGTTAAGGCAGATGGTCATTGTGGATATAGATCAGTTTCATTTGGGTTGTATGGTCATGAAGAAGGTTGGCGAGGTGTTCGGAAGGCAATATACGATGAACTCATGGAAAACTACGACACATACAACAAGATTTATAACGGTAAAGAGGATTACCTGAAGGTTGCAGAAAGTATAAACTACTACGAGACATCGGCATCACCCAAATATTGGATGACAATGCCTGATATGGGGATTGTGATTGCAACCAAGTTCGAATGCATTGTTAATTTTGTGTCACTCGTGGGGTCTCACAACTATAGTCATACTTTTTTTACCTCTGCGCGGTAAACCCCCCATTATGGCCCAAAGACGTGAGATTGGGTTTGGATTCGTTGATACTAACCACTTTGTCAATGTAAGTCATTCGATTTATGGCTATGTTTTTACTTACAACTATATCACTCAATCATTGGTTCTAATTTAAGTTGTATTAAACAGCTATCAATCAAGCCCCTATGCCCTTGCGCACGCATACATCCTACGTGGCAGAAGTTGAAGAGTGAAGAGGCTACGCATTGGGAGCTACCAATAGTTTGTCGCTGCAAGAAATACACGGAACTCGAAGGGAGAAAGCCAGTTTGTTCATTCCCAGAAGTAACTAATCTGGATGAATTTTAGTAGTTGATTTATATCTATTGGTCGGATTTATGTTCATGTTTCGAACACATTTATGTCTTTTGCTCGCTTTATGTCGTTTGGACGGATTTATGTTATTTAGAACTTTGTTTACTTTATCATAACGCTTCGTACTTTCATTATTTTACCGTAATTCATGAAATTTACCAACTTATAACGATAATCAACTAATCATTTCATAACTTAACATCAAACGTTACAAACAAGCAACAACAACATCACACAAACATGAGTAGATAACTTGAGATTGAGAATACAGTTAGTCAAAATCGTAGCCTCCATTGTCGCTGAGTATACGCATTGTTTCCTCCTTCATGAAAATTTGAGAATGAATGTAGTCTGTCATTTCTAAAGAAAAATAGTCCGTGATCATTAAACCGAAGGAGTCGAATGCTTCGTTCCTAACTTTTGGGGGCTCGTTAAACACCAAGAACATCGGTCCACTAGTTATACACTTGTACCTCGTGGCTACCTCCTCACGAGTACGAGATCGAGGCATTTGTCTAGACGTAGACATTTCACCGTACATGAAATACATCATACACAAAACTTCATCAAAGAACTCATCGGTATTATCGTCCGGCCGTTTGAACTTCACAGCTTTCGCAGCCTTGAGTAGATGAGCATCATCAAACACACTCCAACCCATTAACAAAGACCTCAACTATGTTTGAAGGAAAGTTTTGTGTGTTTGGTGTTGTAAGATAGACTTCTTTAAATAGAAAAATGAAAGGTTAATTTGGCGGGAATTTAAGAGCGCGAAAATAGAAAAAGCGGGAAAAAAACCAGGAAAAAATTCCAAGTTTCAATCGCGCACCATAGGTACAGTCTACTGTGTACCTATGGTACACAGTCGAGTGTACCGATGGTACACCACACTGTGTACCTATGGTGCACAAAGGTTGCACCATAGGTACACAGTGTGATGCACCATCGGTGCATATTACTATGTACCGATGGTGCCATGCACCGGCCGGTACATGGCATGCCGACCGGTGCATGGTACCATCGGTAAACGGGGGTGGTACCATCGGTACATGCCCTTTTTACCGATGGTACAACGCACCATGGGTACGTCTTCTACAGTACCCATGGTGCACACACTGTTGTACCATTGGTACGCAGTAGTGTGCACTATAGGTACTACTGACTGCGTACCAATGGTGCACAATAACTTGTAATTTTTTGAATTTTTTTTTGTTTTGGTTTAAAAAAGTAAGCCTTATAGCGTGGATTGGAGTGGGTTTTATGGTGTTTTTTTATAACGGTTGATGAATTTGTTAAATTATTGTTATGTTTTAAAGGTTTGATGGTAAGAATGGTGCGGTTTATGTTCATTTGCGGAATCTAAATTGTAATTAAGAATTCAAACTAAGTTTAACAAATATGAAAGAAATAATAGAAATAACACAGTAGATGTCATAATACAAAATATGATAGTTTAACAACTCCTACGAATGGATAAACAACTAACAAGTCCATGAAAAAGAAAGATCACAACAAAGCTAAAACAAGTCCAATAATGAGGACAAACAACCAAGGAGAGAAGAGCTGCAGGAATTGATCTCTCCACCTAAGCGCACCCGCTTCCCCACGCTCTACATGCATAGTAACAATCGAGCGAACATCGTCTAGCAATCGGTCGTCCGTAGTACGTGGTGGAGTAATAGTATGCCAACCATACTCAGCCAGGTACCTCCAGTAGGTGTTCTTCGCCGACTGTCTATATGTGGAAATGGTAACGGTCAACCGATCATCAGAAAGCAAGTGCTGACGCCAATCTAGCCATGCGCTCTCTCGCCACGTATATCTCGCTAAATCTCCTTTCTTGTAACCCGGTCGGAGTACAAGTGGGAGTTCGGGCTCATCCTGAATGCGTCCAAACTGGCGCATAACCCGATCAGGCATGTAGCCCTCGACCGTGCTCATCATCCGCAAAGGATAAACGATGGTGCGGATCTCCTGCACGGGGATTTGGACTCTAATGTCCTGGTATGGCTCAAATATGACCTGTTCCAAAACAGTAAAACACTTAGACTGTTTAAAAAAATAAAACTTAATATTAAAATGTTCATGACTGATAAAATTTAAACACTTACATCTGTCTCCTTCTGATCTGTAAGGAGAGTACGAACAACCGATTTGGGGCAGATGTTTTGCCCAACAATCCGCTTCGGTAGCCACTTCACAATCCGAGGTTGCCTCGCTATGTGGTCCGTATTCTCTGAAGCTCTAAACGCAGGGAAGTGGTCATAAATCCAGCAATCAAGCATAGCTACAAATCCATAAAGGTTATGCTTCGATGCTTTCGAAGCGTCACCCAAACCACGGAAAAGGAATGCCAATGCACTCGTACCCCATGCGATGTCCCACAACCCAGAATCTATATTCGTCAACCCGTACAAGTAGTCAGCCTTGACGCTTTTCTGACTAGTATCCGCAAAAATAGTGCAACCAAATAAAAACATAAGGTATGCTCGTGATACCTGGCGGATAGTCTCAACATCAGTCTCCTCAACGTAGCGACCCCTGGTAAAAGTCTCCCGCAGCCACTTGATCTTGAAGCCAACGCCTCTGGCGGACTGTATCTCTGCGCGGACCTCATACACTGTCAAACCTAACATACTAGCAGAGTAATTGTATGCCTCATCACGTGGAGCCGTGACTACATCCAGGATCCGACCAACTACAAGGAGACATGTAATGCAGCTGACATCGTCGAGGGTAATCGTCATCTCCCCAAAAGAGAAATGGAACGTGTTGGTCTCCTGATGCCAATGCTGAGGCAAGTGGGCTATAAGAGGACCGAAAGGAGTCCGCGCCAAATGTCCCTGCACCTCTGGCTGAGCACTGAGGTCCCACATACGAAGCACATTATAATGTGCATGTATACCTAATGTAGTGCGACCCTGTAAATAAAAAAACTAACTCAGAACGTAATAATAGTAAAAAACCAAAGACTATACATTTAATAGTTTGGTACTTACCTGTCCTATGAAGACGTGGTACGCCTCGTGCTCCTTGTAGTCAGGAAACAGAGGTATCTTTTTGCATTTGAGAAATGCAAACGTCTTCCACTGCTCCTCAGTGTGGATCGCATCGATATGCTCCTCATCGATGGTGTCCTGCTCAGGGTCCTCAGTGGCATCCACCCTGTCACTAACACGTGGTGGATGTGTACTAGTATGCGCAGGGGACGGACCTCTGCGAGCGGGAGAGGGAGGTGGTGGATCAATAGTAGTGGGAGGTGGTGATCGATGTGATGAAGACGTCTCTCGCCGTGAGGAGCCTTCGCCTCTGGTATCATCTACCACAATCTCTGTGGCTTTTTCCTTCCTCTTCCCATGGTTGATTCGGCGCAAAGACCAATCACTCCTTATCCTCTCTTCCTCCTCCCTAAGACAAATAGTCTCAGGGTCCTCAAGTAAATCTCGCCCGCGTTTGGCATCACGGACCTGCTCATCCTCGATGGCCCGTACAGTCTTTAGACTCTTCCCCGTGGGTGGCGCCCGTGACCCAGGGGGATACGCCCTAGATCGAGGAAGACGTCGCTCCTCAACCGCGTTTGACCTACAAAAATACAAAACAAATCACGAAATTAATAACAGTAACATATGGTGTAACCCACAAAATTAAAAACATCAACACTCTAATTCGCAACTGAACTAACTATAGAAAGTAATTTATTATAAATTTCAATTTTTTTTAAAAGAAAATGCAAAAGTAAAACCTGTGAAACACAAATTCAACCATTTTTTTTAAAACAAAAACAGCGCACCATAGGTACACAACAAGCCGTACCGAGCGGCACGGGCACCTAGTACCGAGCGACACATGTGCATGTGCCGCTCGGCACACCTACTCGCACCGATGGTGCTGCCTAAGGCGCACCACCGGTACCCTATGCCGGCCATTTTCCAGCCGACAACTTGGCTGGAAAATGGCCACTAAACCCTAAGAATTTTGCTAATTCGAACCCTAAATCTAACCTAATTCCTAAATTCAACCCTAAATCTAATATAAATCTAAAATTCATACGTAAAACTAACAAAATTAACAAACAAATTTAGGTTAGGGAACTTACGTAGGTGGTGGTGGGGGGTTTTTGTTCTTCACCATGATGAAGGAGGAGGAGGAGGAGTGGTGGTGGTGGCTCGCCGGAAAAATTGAGAGATACGTGAGAGTTTTTGAGTGAAGAGAGTTTGAGAGTTAGAGAGAAGTGAATGAAGTGAGAGAAGTGAGAGAAAGTGTAG
This sequence comes from Limnanthes douglasii subsp. nivea, assembly GCA_036936605.1. NCBI lineage: Eukaryota > Viridiplantae > Streptophyta > Magnoliopsida > Brassicales > Limnanthaceae > Limnanthes > Limnanthes douglasii. Next base: position 56,811,068 of record JAUPFV010000003.1, on the reverse strand, counting down.
GGAAAATGTTGTGGATGAAGTTAGTAAAAAAAATTGGCTTATATACCTAGAAAAGGGTATTTTTGGAAAGAAAATGGGTATACTTAGATCACCTTTGGGTATACTCAAAATTGGGTATACTTAAACCTGAATTGGGTATATATAGCTTGACCCTTACTATAATGGTAAACATTTTATCATGCTTGGAAGTGGTGAAAAATCTATTCTTTTAGCAGCAAAAATTATAAGTATGATAATTATCTCATATGGTATAGTATGTTGAAGTAATATCTCACAGACTATCATCAAAATTATAAGATTCGCCTTATCTTCATTAACATAGTTCTCTTATCATCTACTTAAATTTTATAATAAGAGAAATATATTGTCCAATGTTATTTTCTTAAAACAATTTCGTCAAAGCCCATTTACAAGAAGAATAAATACATAAGAACAATGGGCTAATTATTTTTTAAAAAATATAGTTATAATATTATAACAAAATTATAAGAAACTCACGTTTTCTCTCTTAAAATAAAAAATATTTTTGTTGTAACAATATAACTTTATATAAATAAAAAATTCATAATATGCTAAAAATAGCCTATATTTATAAGAAAACAAATAAATACATATTTTTAACTTGGTATGAGAGAAGTAATATCTTCATCATGGCTAACGATTCTCCGATCTTCAGCTCATGATCAACTGGTAGAAAAAGGATATTAACTGAAGATTATCTGAGAGAAAATAACCTATTTTAGAAGACTGTATGGACAACAACTATTGATCAATCCAGAAATGACATATAACAAGGTCTTACATGGCTACACCATAACATGGAGTAGAATCATCTTGGTATACTAAAAATGGTGCTAGTCATCATGTCACTAGAAATTCGAATCTTATGAATCAAAAGTTTTACTATAATGGTAAGCATTTTATCATTGTTGGAAGTGGTGAAAAGTTACCAAAAATATATTATTTATTTCTCAAATTACCTTACATAACCTTATTATGTTATCTACATACATGTTATTTTCAATTACTTAGACCTATTACGCTAAACAATATACTCTATGTTTCAAAATTACCAAAAGTCTTTTATATATTTCTCAAATTACCTTCTATAACCCTGTTTTTATTAAAATTCACAAGTTTACTTGTTTTATGAAGGACAAACAAACATGAAAATATTGATCAGAGGGAAAGCTAAAAATGGTCTCTGTAAAACTGAAGAAGCAGAAAACCAATGTGATTTATGTAGTGCATCATTAAGTCTTTATTTCAAAAAACTTATCATGAGTCTATTTTCAACTATCCTAATTCAGATATCAAATCTAAATTAATAAATGAAAGTTCATATAAAATACTTGATCACAGTTTTAGCAAAGTTAGGTCTATTATCTTAAGGAAATATAGACTTTATATTATTCTAAGTAACAAAATGTAGTTTTGTGATGTTTATTAATATGAAATATCACATTCTTTACCCTATTCTAAATCCAGTTATTATGTTACACATGTTTTAGATCTCAAACATACTGATGTTTAAGGTCTTTTTCCTATCAAATATCAGTCTAGATATAGATTTTATATTTATTTCTTAGATGATCCGGGTAGGTATATATGGTTATATCCCTTAAAGGAAAAAAGTGAAGAAATTTCTTATTTTCTTGACTTAAAAATACTGTTGAATATTAATTTGAAAGTAAAATAAAAGTTCTACAATTAGAATAGGATGTTGAATGTAGAGTTTATGTTCAAACAACTAAGCAATCACATATACTCTTTAGAACATCATGACACTACATCTCTGCTTAAAATGGAAGGACAATAATAAAATATAAGCATATTGTAAAAATGTGTCTAACTCTTCTAGCAAAAAAATATGCTATATAAATATTGGATTCAAGACATTCTTTTTTTTCATAATAATAGACTACCTACTATCTTGTTCGTAGAGGTCTTGAAGATAAGGTCCTAAAGATGAGGTCCTAAAGACGAGGTATTCTATTGAAGATAAAGTCCTCAATTTAAGACGAGTTCCTCACCTGATCTTAGCGAGATAATATCCTAAAATGAGCATGACGATATCCTTAGACGAGATCCTAATTGAGCATGACGAGGTCGTTAGACAAGATCCTCAACAGAGCATGACGAGGTCCTTAACAAAAGACGATATCTGTAACTGTCTTTCATGTTTTATCATTATCCATATATTATATTATCATCTATTAGTCTTATAATGATTCTCACAAAGGCTATAAATGATTATATAGTGGTAAAATATATATCTCACAAAATGTTGTGTTTAATGAGATGAAGTTTTTTTTCATTCAAATTTCCTTAAGACTAAATCTCATGAACTTCTATATCACTTCTTAGCCCGTTTTGGTTTATTATCATGTATAATTCTTAATTGACAAATGATTCTACATTTTTGGGCATACCTGATTTAGACTTATCATTTAGTCAACAAATCTTACATGATCTTAAGCATCATTATACCCTTGATACTAAATTACCAAGTCTATATATACTTACATCTTCAACATCCCATATTATACAAGTACGTATGCGATCTCATATTGAGTTCATGCATTATATTATACATGAAAACACTTCTGCGGATCCTGAACCTACTACAAAACCTGATCCTAATTAATATAATAATATTGATCAACATCTACTCTACCACCTCAACATCATATGTAAACAAAATCTAAAAGTGGTATTTATAAACCTAACTTACTTTAAACAAGTGTTACTAATACTTCTTTAAATCTGTCTACTAAAACTATTAAAATATCATATGCCTTACAAGATCCTAAGTGGGCGCATGGTATGAAAGATGATTATAATACATTATTGAATAATATGTCTTGGAATTTTATTACATCCTCACCAAATATGAATGTGGTTGGTTGTAAACGGGTTCACTAGCTTAAAAACAATCAGGAATACTCTATACAACATTATAAAGCTAGACTTGTTGCAAATAGATTTCATCAAACTCCTTATATTTATTTTTTTAGAAACTTTTAGTTGTATGATTAAATAATTTACTATACGACTTGTAATAAAAATTATTGCAGCTAAAAGACAGAATGGCAAGCAAATAGACATCAATAATTTCTTCTTATATGGTATTTTTAATAAAAATATCAAGATGACATAACCTGAAGGTTTTCTGCATCCTAAGAATTCATCTTATACGTATAAGCTAAATAAGTATTTGTATATACTTAAACAAGAACTTAAGCCTTGGTATGACAGACTCAAGAACACTTTACTCAAGTAGAATTTTTAAATTTTTAAAGTTTATTCTTCTATGTTTTATTATAATTATCAGTCTGTTATACTAATCATATTCGTTTACATGGATGACATAATTTTTACAGTTTAGAACACATTAATCGGATCACATCATTTATTTCTTGGTTTAGAGGTCTACATGGATGTTATAGGTTTTTACTTAACCCAGTCTAAGTATACTCATGACTTACTATTTCACGAATGTCTTTCTAAATCCAAGATGTATATACTCTCATGGTTGTAGGCTAGTCTATCTATATATAAGACAATTATATACTTCCCAATTTTACAAAAAAACATAGTTGTATTAGAAGCACTTCAGTCGCTAATATACCTCAGACCAATTATCATTTTTTATGTTAACAAGCTCATTTGGTTGATAAAGGCTCAAACAAATACTCATTGGGAATACATTGATCTTAAGGTACTTACATGGTACACAAAGCTTAAGAATTTACATAAAACTTTGTACTTAGCTTTGATTGATTGGCTTCTATTATGCTGATTGAGAGTTCTCTAGATAACGGGAAATTTATTGGTAACCACCATGTGTTTTTTGGTGATACTCTAATCTCATGATAATAAAAGAAACATCATTTTGTTGTTAGATCAAGCACATAATTTGAGTATTTCTCCCTAGCTCATCTTTCATCTGAACTAAACTAAATTTGATTGGTTCCAACTTAGCTGTAATTTTATTTTTTGGGTACTCCAATCATCTAGAGTAATAATCTTAGTGTTAGTTCTCTTGATTTGAACCTTTCATTTTACACCCGCATAAAATACATTGAGCTTCATGTTCACTTTATACATGGTCGGATTCTCTAACACACTATTGATATTATGCTTTGTTGTTAGAGGTAGAAAAACCAAAATTAATTAACTGGCATAATAGTTGTTCTGATAGAGATATCAATTATATCTCAAATCTAAAGCCACAATTTTATTTAGAGGGTTCGACATTTTCATTTGGAAATTAGTGAGAAATTCATGCAAGGTTTGTGTTTTAATTTCATTCCTTGGTTCGAATTGAGTATCAAAGTCTTCGAGTTTGACTGATTTGTTTTTAATAATCCCTATTCATTCAAGATTCTGAAGTATAGCTCACAGAGAAAACAAAGTTTAGATGATGATTATGTGAGCTTCTAAATAAATTCGTAATGTTTTTGCAGCCACCATGAATGTTAATGTTAGGGTTTTTAACTTTAAGTATCTTGTTTAAGAATTTAGAAAGGATTTAATATAATATATAGCTTGGCAAGTGGTTCCCTCTTTTTTCATAAGAATTACACTTACACAATGGTCGGAAATTGCTAACAATAATAAAAGATATCACATAGGTTTGGCCATTTTAGAATCTCACAAGAAAAAAATGATTTTTGATCTTTTAAAAAATTTCATCACGTTCTCGGACTCCACCCGAAACCTCAAACACCTTGTAATACGTGGAAAATGCATCTTTATATAATAGTATGAGAATGAATCTATTCAAAATGGAAAACTTTCCTTCCAATATCTAAATATCCTTAATAATTATGGGTGGTTCTATGGATGCTAGATTTGATAATATATTTTACATGATTCGATCCATTTTTTCACTCACTAGATATACAAAAAATATTCATGTTGGAACCCGTAAGGTATATTTTTTCAAGTTTAGCTTTAGATTTACAAGATAAAGGTTTCCAAAGGTTTTCTTGAGGTCGTTTAAATAACTTTTATCCTCGTTTCTTGTTACTAGCATATATATATTTGCATTTAAAAAGGAAATCACATTGTTTACCAACCATTGATAGGTTGCTCATGCATTCTTGAGGTCGAATAAGAATACTCTGTAACAATGTAATCCTCTTTTAGTCATGAAGGTAACATGTTCTTCATCCTTTAAATTCATAGTTATCTTATTGTATCTTGAATATGTAATGCATAATATTATCTTGTTTTTCAAAGTGACATTATACTAATTGATCAATGTGTGGAACTGAGAATGGGTCCTTAGCGATGTTATATTAAGATTATTAAAGTTTATGGACATATATTATTTTCCACTTTTATTTATAATGAAGAATACATTTGTTGTCCGATTTATTGCCAATTTAACTAGCCTTGTTACTTCAGCATTTAATAGATTATATTTTCTCGTGACAGAGAGTTCTTTGTCTTTGTTTTATTGGAATGCGATTTTTATTAATGGATAGTCGATGACATGCTATTATGGTTGGGATACTTATGATATCTTTTACAATAAAAGCGGATGTCCAAAATTCTAAAAAATAAATATAATGACATAATTTGAAGTAGCTTTTGTAGGTCTATACCAATACAAAACACATGTCCTTCTCTTTAAGTGACTTTTTCCTATGATTCTAAAATTATAGGGGAGTCCCTAGGATATTAAGTGTCATCCAAGGCGATCAGAGTGCACTCTGGTTGTTACTTAAAAAGGACCAGAAAAGGAGCATACCATTCGTGTCTAATGCGTTGTTTGCTGCATACCACACGTATTCTACTATTGTAAAATATTTAATGAATTAATGTATGGTAGAAAATATGGCATGAATCTTCCTTAACTAAAATAGCCCAAATATATCATTATATGATGATGGACCACCCACAACCATAAAGAGATACTTTAACTACTTTATGCATTTTTTGTGTCCCATAACACGTCTAGTTTCAGTTCATCAAGCATAAATTTGAAGGTGTCAGAGGTGTTATATTCCATATTTGATCATATTCCTTTTGGAAACGGATATATTTCAGTGTCAATGAGTATTCTTTTCATCTCAACTCCAGCGGTCTCAACAACAATGACCATTGCATCTTTATGAAGCCCAACCACTCTTTTTAAATTATTGTTATTGAAATATATGGTATTGTATGGGTTTTTATAAAGTTCGAGCGAAGTTAGATTGATCTTATTAAACCTTTAAATCATGAATGTAGTGTATTCTTGAGGAGCTCGTTATCCTAGAAAGGTAATATTTTCCAACAATAGACTCGTCTATTCTATTGTTTGGTCAAGGGTCTAAAAATCCACTTAATTTGTAAAGAAGCGTTATTTATCTTGTGTGGAGTGCTTGATTTTTGTATTTTACCAAACATGGATCAATATTAGATGTTTGATATTTTTTTTATGGATGGGTTTTTAAGGTTGTGGTAGCCCATCATCAATGAGACTCTTGATCTCATAATTTAAAGTTATGCATTTTTTATATGATCTCCTATTTGATTGTGGTATTTACACTAATTACGAGGATCTATTTTCCATCTCGTAGTCTATATTTTTTTCTATTTGTCAGTAATAAACTATATTTTTATTTCGATCTTAGACGGTAGCTATGTTTTCTATGAGTTTGGTATATTGTATGTTTGAAACCTAATTTTTCTTATTATCGAGTCTAAATTTCTTAGTATACTGGTTTTTTTTTGTGGTTAGTTACGTGGTTACTTATTTCATTGAACATAAGAAACAAAAAGGAGTTTGAAATGATTATAAGCATGTTCATGTGTAAAGTGATAAGAATATTATAATTAGGTTTACATGGTAACCTTATCCGTATGGTTTTATCCACTTGTATCTGTTGTGTCACTTGAGCCAAGAGTTTTCTGAGCTCAAAATTTTCACTTCATGATTTCCTCAATAAGTAGTCTTATGAGGACTTTTTTTACTAAAAGCAACATCGGGAATGAGATTTGACAGTTTTTTATTTTTCTTTTTGTGCGACGAAGCTTTTTATGTACTCATGGAGGTTTTGATTGGTCTATTGCTTGCCGTTGATGATGTAGTCTTTATCACATAAGATATCCTTTCGAGTAAATTAAATATCATTTTAATTTAGTTGTTTTTCTTTAACTAAAAAGTTGAGTTCAATTATTTTTCAAAATAATTTACGATCTTATTTGTACCATCATTTCATACTCGAGAAACACTTCACCATATTTCCACAATACACACATACCCTATAGAAAGAATATTTCCACAACCTAATGACCCTTTATATTTATTAGCAATCAAAATTTAACCTTTGTTGAGGTTGGTATGAATACCTCAGCTAAAGAACCAATCAACAAAGTTGCTATGGATACCAACTTTGACTTGTTAAATTTTGTTGATTGGTTCTTCAGCTGAGGTATTGTCAGGATGTGAGCATGAAAAAGTAGTAATCCCTCTCTTAAGAACCGTATCTTGGTTGGTCTTAAGGAATTATTCCCTTCAAATCTGCTAATTTATTTTCTAAGATTTATTTATCTCTTCTAGTATAAAGAGATAAAAGTCACACACGTTCTGTGGTTGCAAGTCAAGTACAATTTATCTCTTTATTTTTCACTCTTTGGGGGATTTCGTGGATCTAGGTTTATTGTATGACTTCATGCCTGGGAATAGGATCCCATATAGACCTCATTGGTGGAGGGTGAAGACGATCATAACTAAAAATGTGAGTCCATAAAAAATGATGACAATAAATTTTTTGCTAAGAGCCCGTTCTTGCTTCTCGTGACGATGTTGGCTAAAAAAAGACCCAATGTGCAATGTCTACTTAATATTCTTTTCATTTCATAATATGTGTCGTTTAAGATTTTTTCATCAATATTAAAAAAAAGTAATAATGACTTTGAAAAAAAAAAGAAGGTAAATGTGATGGCAGAATTAATCATTTGTTAAAAAAATAACTATTTTATTTGTTGAAAATAAAATATAGATAACCAATGTTGTATTGGAACACATATTACGAAACAAAAACACATATTACGGAACAAAAAAAATACTTTTTGGTATTCGGTTTAAAAGATTGAATGCGAGGATAAAAAATCTATATTTTATTTATTTTTATTTGGCTACTAAAATACGTGGACGCTCCAAAATAAATGTTGATAATTTTATCTCACTTTTATATTTTCTTCTCGTTTTATGTGGCACCTCAAAGGTGTACCAGTCTGGAAAAGGCAAAGGATCCGTTAAACAATTGAGATCTACTGAAAACATAAAGTTATGCCTATAGGACCAATTTTGTTTTGCCCAGAATTGTAATAATTGGGCTCAAAAGATAGACACGCAGATTAGTGTGGCACATCGCATGCTTGATTATTCTTTGGACATGGTTAAAAATGTTATAAAGCTGACGGAAGAGGGTCTACCAAAATTAGCATCTCACTAGGGTGTCGTGTTTCATGCACTTATTTAATGATAAAAATGGGCATGTTTAATGTCGTGTTTCGGATTCTTATTTAATGATGAAAATATTGTATGCGTTCAAGTAATTATATAACTTTGTTTTTCTCTGTGGGTTTGGCCAATCCGTAGCATAAATATATTAGCCAATCGTTATATTTACTAATATAGTGTGTAGTCAACCATGTGGTGCAACTTTCATCATTTTGTTTACACAGTTGTATCCTATGTAATTTTGTAGTGTTTGAAAGAGAAAATATAATGACAACAATTATATTAATCGGTGAAACATGATACTTCATTAAAAGTTCCTAGTGTTATCGGGGTAAGAACGCGTACATCATCTAACTAAGTAAAAAGTAGATATTGATGGGTTTAGATTTTGTTTAGAGAGGTGGAATGAAATCCCAACAAAGAGATTTTTAGGTTTTAAGTTACTTTCGGTAGCTAAATAGATATTAACAAAGACGAATACAAATAAAGAGAAGATTGAGATCCCAACAAAGATTATTACGGTTTTAAGTTATTTTCGGGAGCTAAATAGATACTAACAAACACGAATACAAATTAAGAGAAGAATGAGATTCCAACAAAGATTATGAGGGTTTTAAGTTATTTTCGGGAGCTAAATAGACATTAATTAAGACAAATACAAATAAAAAGAAGAATAACAAGATAGTTTGATGAATAATTCAGAGTACGTAAATTGTTCAGTCACGTGTAAGCAATTGTCCATCTTGAGATCTTAGTTTGGAGTTCTCAATTATAGTTCGGTTACAATTGTAGCAGTTACACTAATTACTAAAATAAAATAGTTGTTGGTCATTGTGTCACAAGTTTACTAGCATTACTAGCTAAATAAATTACTTGCTCCTCAAACGCATTTAGTTTCTTTTATAAACTAAATTTTGGTCACACTAAGTAGTGTTTTACCCGACCTCCTTTTTATGGTAAGAATATAGCTCATATCATTAGCTAATTTAGTCATTACTAAATGAAATAAATGATGAGTATAAAATAAACCGACTTTTCATCTTGTATAATTTGAGTTTGTCGTGGCTCTTTCTCATAATTTATTTTCTCTTTGAATATTTCTAGGCTAAATAACTAGCCTAGAGAGCCTTTGATTTGAGAGATTTATACACGACATTCTACTATCGCCTAATGATGCGACCAATTTACTCTAGCGAAATTGCCTTTGCTTCAGAGAGTTTGGTTCATGCTGATCTTGTTTCTGCTTCTTTAAAATCCCTTCTTCAGCCAAACCTCCCTTGAGGAAGAAAGTTTATTTTTCCTAAAGAAAAAGAGTACAACTTGATAATGGCATAAAATGTCAAGATTATTATGGGGTATAATTGATAATTAGAAAAGCACATAAGGGCCTATTTGTAAATGTTGGGTAACATAGAAAACAAGTGTATTTAGGAGGGCCAAAATGTAATTAATTAAACATGGCATGTGTGAGTAGAGCTCGTCACTAACCCTATATAGTAATATCCATATTTAGGAGAAGGGTACTTTTTAATGATTGGTACTTTGATTTGACTATTTTCTCTCTCTCTACAACTTTGTACTTACTCATCTCACATAATTCCACTATATAATTTATTTAATATTTAGCTCCAGATATTTCTAGAACCATCATTGGCACAGTCTGTGGGAACGTGTGATACCCGGAGATCAAGTTCTCCAAAATATCGACCCAAGGAAAAACATAAATTCGAGGAATGGATACGGAGGCTTGAAAAGGAAAGGCAAAAGAGAGAGGCTCTGATAGAGAAATTTCTTATTCGGAGGATCGACGCTCCGAGGAGCAGTACGATGATCATGATCAGAGTAACCAAGGTCGAGGCAAACGTTTGACCGTTATCATGACCAGAAAACACTTACTGGACGACATAGCCAAGCTTAATGCTGAGAAAAGAGCGGCATTGGCTGAAAAGAAGTATAGACTAGACAGTCGAGGAGAACGATCGTGCGAAAAAGGAAAAAATGTGTTATTAATCAGAACGAGACTCATTTTTATAATAGCAAACTTGAGTGCGAAAACACGATGATATGTTGAGGAAAAAATCTAGACTGCGAGCCAAGCGAGACTATGATTATTCGACCGAGGAAAACTTATATGAATCATCGTCTCTAGATCGGGAAGCCTGATGCTTTAAAATGGACAAAAGAATTATTCGGGAGCGAGAAATTTGAAGACGTACGTCGCGTTGAGAGAAAAATAAAAAAACCTCAGGGGGATCACGCCGATAAGCCAGTTCCCTAGTTTCAGTTTCCATCGGGAAGCCAAACTTACGGGTATAGGATCGGAAGCCAGTTTGCTAACCCACTTGAAAAAGGGCTATACGCAACCCACACAGAAAGGTTAGATACTGGAGCTTTCGGGTTCGGGCATAACTGGAGATCATCTCCCCTCTCGGATGAGATTTTTTCGGGAAATCTCCCGAAACGATTTGAAATTTCTAAACGAGAAAAATACAATGGAAAGAAAGACCCAGATAGCCATTTGGAAGCATTCAAAAACTTCATGTTAAGTTTTGAAAATGATGATAAGTTAATCTGCCGTGCTTTTTAGATGACATTTAAGGATCGAGCGTCAAAATGGTATAATCGGCTGCCTTAGGGATGTATTAAAAACTTCGGTATGTTCTCGCTGATGTTTAGACAACAGTTTGTAGGAAGCAAAAACTTCAGATCCAATGGTGACACAATTGTTAATTGTCGACAAAGGGTCGGGGAAAGTTTGAGGGACTACACCCGATGCTTTATAGATGCAAAAACCGATCTTGATTATTACGATGAGAGTGTGGCTTTTGGTTTGGTTTATTTTTGGCTGGGGATAGTTTGGTAAAGTGTTTTAGTAATTTTTAAGTATTTTGTGTTTAGTGTGAGGATTAGTGAGATAATTAAGTAGTCTACTTGTATTAAATGTTGATCATCCTCATTAATGAGAGTGGTTGGGGTATTTATACTCTTAATTCAATGACCCATGGGCTTACGGGTCAAGTTGTGAAACTGGGTCAAGTTGAAGGACCCATTAGTCTCTTAAGTAGATTACCAAATAGCTTAGTCAAAAGGTGTTTCCCATTTGTCCTGTTCGGATATTTTAGTGGAGTGTTATGGTCCGAATTACCCATGTCCGGATTAAGAAGTCAGTTGTGTCTAAAGTATCCAAACTCATCAGTAGCCCCTTTTTAAGCCTCACAAAATCATTTTGGTACGGCTAAAAAATCGACCAAGTCAGTATCAACTTTATCAGATCTACTCGTGTCGTCCAGACTAAGAAGTTTATTTTCAACACCAACCCAGTTCGAAATTCGTTAGAACTGATTTCTCTTCCCAGAATTCTAGGAGTTTTCTTCTTGGATCATGGGACACGTGTCATTATTTGGTTCGACCTACCAGCCGTTATTTTCCCTAGACCGGCGCATTTACTAAGTCTAGAAAATTACCTAAGCTTTTGATTCATCACACATCTGCACAGTATTTAATCATTGCAAAAACCCTCTTCAACTTCACCTAGGTAACTGTTATTTTTTACTGTTATATCAATACCCTATTACTATTTCATTGTCTTCCACACTCAAATAATTATAGAGAGATTCCCATCTTTTCCTTCAAATCGTTTTTGAGAGGTTTTGTGTTCACAGCCATAAACACACTAGTTAAAGACGGTTGGTTATATTTGTCAGAGTTAGAACGAGGGGTAAAAAACACCAGTCGTCCTTCACGTTTGTCATTTGTAACAAGTTGGTCCATTTCCTTTGAAGCTGTAATAAAGGGGTCCATCATGTTTCAGGAACCAGAATAAAACCATCCTTTTTTACTCAAGCCCAACTTTTGTACCCTTAATACCCTTTAACCAGCCACATCAGCCATCCACATAGGACGCTGATGTGGCAACAGTAAAAGAAAATAAAAACAAGCTTTACTTTTAACTACTCCTTTTATCTTATTTCCAAACCTTAAACCCAGCCCATTAAATATTATAACCCGGTTATCCCATTCAACATCTCTTAACCAGCCGAGATTTCACGATTCAAAATTTCAAATTTAAAAACACATACATCAAATTCAAAACACAAATTTCCCTTTTTTATTCTAATAAATTTTTATTCTTTCGTAGAATCTGTCAACATAAAGAGAAGATATAGAGAAAGAAATCAAAATTAAGCACAGAGCAGAGAGAAAATTCACGAAGTTTTCCTTTCCGGATAATTTTATCGAGAAAATGGACTATTTTCCGAGAAAAAAACGACTCTCAATCTTTCCCTCTTTAAAAATTTCTCAGATTCATTTTCTTGCTCAAAACCATCAAAATCTCCCAAAACCTTCGATAACGGATCTATTGGGCTCGGTAACGTTACTGCTATCACTGATGACGATACGTTATATCACCTCTCATTTGTATCCGCTACTGCTAGATCCCTGAAATCGAATTTGATTCTGAAAGTATTATCTTCAAATCTTGAAACTAATTTAAAACTCTGACTGAATTTGAATACTGATGAGTTATTAGAGAGTTACTCTTTCCTGATCGAAAATCCAGTTTACTTTGATGATGATGTTGCGGTTTTTAATCTTTTTTCTTCTAGAAAAGAGTTCGAGGTTGTTGATTACTTGAATTGTTGCTTTCTCTGCAAAAAGAACCTTCACGGACTTGACATTTTCATGTATAGAGGGGGGAAAGGATTTTGCAGCAGTGAATGCCGCGAGAAACATATTAGAAAGGATGATTCCAAAGAGAAATGTGGGTCTAAAGCTAGAAAAGAACTAGATTACTCTTTTGGGACGTCGATATTTTATGTTGGAGTTGCTGAAACTCGAAGAAATTTTCGTTCTGATTTGGTAAAAAAAAAAAGAAATCAAAATTCAGATAAAACAGCAAAGAAAGTAGTAATTCAAACGAACTTAGAACCCAAAGATCCAAATTGCAAAACCCAAAACAATTACTAAAATTAAAACCCTAGAACATATAAAACCCGCAATCTAAACCCAGAACTAAACTAAAAAAGAAAATGGAGGAAAACAAAAACGAACCTCAATGAAAAGAAAAAGAAAGCTCATACTCAACTATGAAAACCCAAAAAATCTTTGTTTAAATCAACCACACTCAATACCATCTGTTTAAAAGTAACCCAAAATTGTAAAAATTCAAACTTTGACGAAATCAGAAATTACTCAAAAAGAAAGATAGAGAAATGTGGGGTTTTTCTCGTTTTTTATGGGAAAGTTCTAAAGAGAGAATAAACGTACATGATAGAAGGAGGAAGTCCGTTTAGAACTGTAGAGAGATAGAAACACGAGAGAAAATCTGGTTAGAAACTAGGATGGGTTGGAAACTGGGCTGGATAAGAGATGTCGAATGGGCTAATCGGGTTATAATACTTAATGGCCCGGGTTTAAGGTTTGGAAATAGGGTAAAAGGAGTAGGTAAAAGTAAAACTTATTTTTATTTTTTTTATTGTTGCCACATCACTGTCCTACATGGATGGCTGATGTGGTTGGTAAGAGGGTATTAAGGGTACAAAAGTTGGACTGGAGTCAACAAGGATGGTTTTATTCTGATTCTTGAAACATGAGGGACACTTTTATTACAGCCTCAAATGAAAGGGACCAACTTGTTACAAGTGGCAAACGTGAAGGACGACTGGTGTTTTTTACCCATTCAACATCTCTTAACCCGGTTTTTTCTTTTGAGGAACAGTCGACCTTTTAGCAGCATAAGTCTAGCCTCTAGCCGACTGCTCTGGGGGAATGCTTAGAGATATTGAATAATGTTTGGCATGTTATTTTTTATTTTCCTTATACTGGGAAGCTTATTGGTCCTTTGATCCACAATGGTGGTAGTTTTCTTCACAAGTAACCTATCCTCGGTATGCAAACATATAACTTTAAATTGCAAGATCGATGTTTGTTGCTAGTTTCTCCTTGGGACTACCCAAAGAATGAGTTCTCAAAGCCAAATACTGAGCAATAAATGAGGGGGTATCAGTCGAAATGGAGTGTCTGTTAAAAGGGAATGTGCCTCCATAATAAAAGGTTTGAAATGGTTGTTGGTCTTTCGGGTTCTCGAAGACTATCAACTTTTCTAGCCTTTTTCTTCGCTTTGAATTTATCTGACAAACACAACCAATTGGTCAAAGAGGTGGTAACACTAAACATGCAAATCAAAAGACAAGGTGTCGCTGGAAAATTCTTTGACAGTGGCTACTGGACTAAAAAACTTGAGGTTTAGTGGTAGAAGTTTATAATTACTCTCTACATCTCTAGAAATTTCTAAATAGTGAAGTGAAACTAAGAGGGGGAAGTATTTACAAAGAAATTCACGAGAGTCTAATATAACATTTTCACAAGCCCAATAGGTATAAGCCTCAGGAAGTATCAAAGTCTCATCTAACAGCTATTTTATTAGAGAATTGGAATCGTTTCAAAAACGTTATCACGTTTCACTGTTTAGAAGAAATTTCGTTGGTTGAATATTTACATGACGCGTGTACAATACTAGAGTTCCAAGTAAAACTCTCTGAAGCATATACATAACTATATTATGAGAACTTCATAAATTACTCAAGATTATATTTCCAATACATGTTCGGATCCACTTGTTCAAGTGGAAAGTGTTGAGTATTTATGTGACTTGATATTAAGTTCCAAGTTTTAGCATGGTTTAATCTTAAGTAGCTACAATCTTAAGTCCTCCTAACAAAGCTTTACAAGGACTAGAGGGCTACTAATAATGACCAAATTCTCTAAAGAACAAGTCAGACCTATGTGTTACTAAGCCAAAGTTTACTTTATGATGTTGATGTAATAAATTTTTAATATTATGGATTTTGTATAAATATGGGAATTGACTTATATTTGGCCTTGGGTTACCGAAATGGGCTTATAGACCATGTAAGCCCGCTATGTCCATTTCGTCATATATAACCTTATTTGAATTAATGAAAGATAAAAAAACATTTACTTACTAACCATTCTGTCAGAACTTCTCTATGTATACTTATACCAAGAAACTAAATTATATCTCTAAATTCTATCCAAAGTTTAATTATTTTCTCCTTTATTACAAAAATATCGTCCAAAAATATTTGGCACTAGTACTTAAAGTCTTTACGGTTAAGGTCTCTAAGAGCGAATTAAAGGAGGTTAAGTTTTAGGGAAACTAAATTTATACCATCTGTGAGGGAGAGAAGATTCAAGCTAGTGGAGATAATATTTTTTAAATTAGGGTAAGATTGCTACATTTACAAATAAAAAAGGTTTTTTGTGGCGTTTATGGGGGTTGCAAATGTTAAGAGTTACAGTGTTGTGGTCAGAGGAACGGGAGAATCTGTAATGGACTACAGACATGGGGAATGACACATCCCAATCGTTGGTGTGCGACTATGACTATAACAAAATCAATATTTGAGAAGATATGGTTAATGGGCTTTTTTTTGTGCGAGGTAAAGAAGGAACCAGTGGAGTGGAGATCACTCAGTTTGCAATGATAGCAGCAGTTTTTTAAATCATCAATAGCAAGAGACCAGTTATCCGAATGAGTCGATATGTTTTTATGGTTTTCAAATAGCATAGACATCCCTAAGAGTGATCGAATGGATACCTTGGTCTAAGGCGTAAATAAACTCAAGATCCTTCCAAAAAAGGATACGGTCGGGCCCATCATTAAAAGCATAAATGACAGTATAGCGAAAGAAGATCCGAAAGTTATGGTGTTTTGGTTTACATTGGATACGTTGATGGGAGGATGAAATAGTGAGAATAATGATAATACTAGGGTTCTAAAGGTACAAAGGGGATGAGAATCATGGTTAGTGGCATAGTGCCAGATATGGGTGTTTTAATAATGGACTCGA
Source organism: Limnanthes douglasii subsp. nivea (assembly GCA_036936605.1). NCBI lineage: Eukaryota > Viridiplantae > Streptophyta > Magnoliopsida > Brassicales > Limnanthaceae > Limnanthes > Limnanthes douglasii. The sequence goes on along the minus strand of JAUPFV010000003.1, from coordinate 56,794,730 downwards.
ATTTGTGGATACGAACTTTGGGTTTAATGAGGATCATGATAGTGATACTATTACTCAAAATAAAACTAGTTATATCTCTTTACCTAACATGGTCGTTTAACCCACACACGTTTCAAAAAGCAAAAAACATAAAAATAAAATATTTACGGACGGTTAGATAGTGGCTCTTTAGTGGTCACCTTGGATGAGTGAGGCTTGTTGAATGAGAAGTTTATCTCCTTGCCACTTTCAACATCCACAATCGTAACCATGAGACTATTGGGAATATTTTTCTTTAAAGTAGTATCAAGATCGGTGGGTACAATTCTAAAAAATAGTTTTGTTTAGTCGTCATGGTACCATCGATACCGAAAAAGAACATTGACACATATGTTTAGTATTTTCATTATAAAATGATCGTTGAGACTGATAAATCATATATGAGTCTTTACTTTGAAACCCAACTACCTCACCCTATTTCCAAGAGTTAAACTCTGTGAGAGCATTTTCTGGCGTCTGGAGTACAAAATAAATTTAATTATAATGAAACAACCAAATTTTCCAACCTTAAATACGAATATAAAGATACAGTCATAACTCATACACGTCTAATATAAGTAAATGAATAGTGATCAAGATCCATTTTACAAACCTATTATTGATCAAGATCCAACAAATTTAAGCGTGTGCACATTCTATATAAATTACCCTTCTATATAAAACTATCAAATACGTGTACATGTTTTCTTTCTTTTATTTTCTTTTTAAATTTCAATTTTTAAGACTTCGTATCTTTTAAACCGTAACTTGGGAAAACAAATCCGAAAATCCCATTGGTTTTGTTATATATATATTACATATCTTTCTGATTATATGGTTTAACATCTATCATAGTTGGCTTGGTTTAGCATCTATCTTAATTTGCATGGTTTAGCATATATCATAGTTGACTTCGTTTAGCATCTAGCAAAGTTGGCATGTTTTAGCATTTATCATAGTTGCCATTGTTTAGAATTTATCATAGTTAGCCTCGTTTAACATCTATCATAGTCTGTATGGTTTAACATTTATCATAGTTGGCCTGATTTAGCATCTATCACGATTTGCTTGGTTTAGCATTTATCATAGTTAACTTGGTTTAGCATTCATCAAAATTGGCCTCGTTTAACGTCTATCATAGTTAGCCTGATTTAGCATTTATCATAGTTTCCATGATTTAGCATATTTCATAGTTAGCATGGTTTAACATCTACCATATTTGGTATGGTTTAACATCTATCATAGTTGGCACGGTTTAACATTTATAATAATTGTCCTAGTTTAGCATCTATTATAATTGGTCTAGTTTAGTATCTATCATAATTGGTCTAGTTTAGCATTTATCATAGTTGACCTAGTTTTGCATATACCATACTTGACGGGGATTAACATCTATCATAGTTGGCCTGGTTTAGCATCTATCATAGTTGGTCTGGTTTAGCATCTATCATAGTTAGTATGGTTTAATATCTATTGTAGTTTGCCTTATCTAGTATCTATCATAGTTGGCCTAGCTTAACATCTATCATGGTTGGCTTGGATTAACATCTATTACAGTTGCCCTAGTAGAGCATCTATCATAGTTATCTTCGTTTAACATCTATCATAGTTGGCCTCGAAAACAATCCGAAAATATTATTGGTTTAGTATTCCAAGAAGTTTTTTTATCAATATTTTCTAGCGTAGCAATGTAACATGATGTTATATTTAATCAACCATCTTAAGTACACATTCGATATAAGATACCCTTCTACATAAAATTATCAAACACGTGTACACATTTTCTTTTCTTTTCAGTTTCAATTTGTAAAGGTTTGTATATTTAAATCGTAACTCTTGAAACAAAACCAAAAATACCATTGATTTTGTTTTTTTAAGACAAACACAACTAGATTTAATTATGATATATTACGAAAAAATTAAAACATATATATTTTACACTGGTTTCTGATTATATAGTTTAGCATCTATCATAGTTGGATTGGTTTAACATCTATTATAGTTGGCATGGTTTAACATTTGTCATAGTTAGCTTGGTTTAGCATCTATCATAGTTGGCCTGTTTTAGCATTTATCCTAGTTTGCATGGTTTAACATCTATCATAGTTAGCCTTGTTTAGCATCTATTATAGTTGGTTTGGTTTAGCATCCATCAAAATTGGCATAATTTAACATTTATCATATTTACCTTGGTTTAACATCTATCATATTTGACATGGTTTAATATCTATCATAGTTGGCCTAATTTAGTATTTATCATAGTTGGCCTGGTGTAGCATCTTTCATAGTTTGTATGGTTGAACATCTATCATAGTTAACTTTGTTTAACATCTATCATAGTTGGATTGGTTTAGTATCTATCATAGTTACCCTGTTTTGGGATCTATCATAGTTTACATGGTGTAGCATCTATCATAATTGGCTTGGTTTAGCATCTATCATAGTTGGCATGATTTAACATCTATCATAGTTGGTCTGGTTTAGCATCTACCATAGTTTTCCTCATTTAGAATTTATCATAGTTTGCATAGTTTAGCATTTATCATAGTTAGTCTGGTTTAGCACTACCGTAGTTTGAATCGTTTAACATTTATCATAGTTTGCCCCGTTTAGCATCTATTACAGTTATTCTGGTTTAGCATCTATCATAGTTGGCCTGGTTTATCATGTATCATAGTTAGCCTGGTTTATCATGTATTATAGTAGGCATGATTGAGCATTTATCGTAGTTTTCATGGTTTAACATCTATCATGGTTGGCCCCGTTTAGCATCGATCATAGCTTGTATGTTTTAGCATCGATCATAGTTGACCTAGTTTAACATCGATCATATTTGACATGGTTTAGTATCTATCATAGTTCGCCTGGTTTAACATCTATCGTAGTTGCCTTGGTTTAGAATCTATCATAGTTGGCCTAGTTTAGCATCTATCATATTTCGCCCGCTTTAGCATTCAGCACAGTTTTCTTGGTTTATCATCTATCATAGTTGGCATGGTTTAACATTTATTATAGTTGGTCGTGTTTAGCATTTATCATAGTTTGCCTAAAAAATCAAAAAATATTATTTGTTTACTATTCTAAGAAGTTTCTTTATTAGAATTTTGAATGTAGCAAGCTAACATAATGTTATATTCAATTAACTATCTTGATTATGCATCAAAGTTAGTATGAACTATTTTATTGTTTTTTATCTTTAACGACGATTTCTTATATTTTTTAATTTGTTATAAGTGTGGTAATGAATTTGTGTATTTGTTAGTTTGTAGATTTCTATTGATTTGTCAGAAATGAGAGTTATTTATAATTCAAGTTAAATTTTATTTAGTTTTCAATTTGTTACAACTTGAATAATGTCTAGACCAAGACCAACTTTAGAGCCACCAAAGTTGATTAAAATATTATTCGAAATGCAATCATGTATGGACTTTTGTTCATTTTACACGGTTCCCCCACTGCTACAGAAACAATTTGTTCCCTAAAACACACACAAAAAAATCATTATTATTTTTCTCTAATTTTTATATCAAATTAGAACTTACATAGATAAACCAATAGGGTATCCAATAGCCACACCAAAAATATTTTGATAGTAGAGTATTCTGGTTATTATAAAAAATGGGATCTTAAATGGTAAATAGAGAAATTAAATAAATTTTTGTTAAAGATATACGAAAACACATGTAGTAAGTGGATAATAGTTTAATTTTTTAATCTTAAAAGGTACAAAACTCATATTTAAAAAATTGCATATAATAAAAAAACATAAATATTTTAATTAAACGGCTGAAGCCAAACAATATATAAAACTTTTCATTAGTTACTTGAAACCCAATCAAATTAGGTTTACCCAAAATTAGAACATAGAGGAGTTAGTAGGGTTTAAAAACGCGCATCGTCGCACCAAGGAAAACACTGTTATTTTGTTAACATGCACCACACGAACACAGTATCAAGAGTGATGGGAGAGAAAATCTTTAAAAAACCTCTAACACACTCTAAGATAACAAACAAAATATCATCGATTCCAACTATAATATCCACTGAGGATCGACTATTGCAGTGTAAAACATCCTTTGACGTCGAGACCATACGAATAAAGATGGAAAAAATGTGATTGTCCGCCCGATCCGGTCAGGGTTTATCTGTCCCAAACTCATAACTGGCTGAGTACGGATATTTAACTTGAAGTCCGTAAACGGATTGGGTTTATATATTAATATATATCCGACTGATCCGGTCCAAAAATAAAATATATTTTTAATAATTATATATAAAGGTTGTAAGTTGTAACATATATATATATATTTATATATGTATATATATATATATATAAATTAATACACTGTAAAAATAAACGAATTAAACTTAAATACCTAACTTTACTAGTGAGCCGCTGCAAGAACTTCGATTCAAGCAACACCTTTTTTTCAATTCTTTGACTTTATTGTTTTTTTATATTTTTGTATTATCGAATTCGATTCGAACATTTTGTTTTCTCTGGTTTTGTCCAAATCGAATTCGAACAGATCTCTCTATTAAATGATTTTTTTTTCTTTCACTTTATATGGTTATTCCACTATTTGTTTAAGATTTGATTCATTCACTAAAATTTGTGTGTCGATTATTCTTAGTTTATTTCAGTTTATTAATTACGTTGGTGTTTGCATTGTGCTGGAATTTGTTCATCAATTAAAAAAAGTGTTATTATGATGATAATGAACTTTTTTTTTATTTGGTGGGATCATATAGGTCTGAGGATAAGTATTGCGTTTACAAAAGTGTTTGTTTATCGTTTCTAAAAGTCTTTTTCTGTTTAGTATTTCTTTAAATCCAAGTTTGGTGACTAGTATAGTCGTATGTTTTTATTTATTTTTGTGTTACCTCCTTAAACTTTTAGATGATGTCTTACTAATGAGAAGTTAGTCGGTCAGTTATAGACTTTTATAGTTGTATGTATATTAATGAGTCCGAATTCTGCACGCTTCCCGGACAAGGACAGATTGGTCCAAGGCCTTCGGACCGGACAGATCACTTCGAGCACTTAGCCCATAGGACTGTTCGAACTATGACAAAAGTACTAAAAAACCTAAACACTACTTGACTAAGCTACTTGCTCTCCTACTTAGAGCTCATGGGTCTTTAAACATGACCCGGGTCCATTAAACATGACCCGAAAGCCCATAAGGGCCCAAACATTAGGGTATAAATACCCAACCACCTGCATTAAGTGTGGGTAATGAGAACTAACTGCAACAAGCCAGCTTAATTATCTCTATACTCTCTACTTTAGATATAAAATACCCCCATACTTCTATAAAATACCAAAACAAATTACAAGCCTACCCTCAGGTGATAACTATCCACACCAAATTGGCGACCACAGTGGGAGGAGAAGGTGCCTGAATCAAGCATTCAAAACCAGCTAAGAAAGTCTGTCCGAATGAATCCGGACAATCCAAAAGTACCACCAGCTCTGCTCGAAGTGGTGGGAGAGAACGATGAGTACACTATCGAAGAGCGTGATATGCTAAAGGGTGAAATAGAAGCTCTCAGGGCAGAAAAGGCTAAGATGGGTATGAAAGAAAAGTCCAAAGCATCAGTTGCTCATCACACCGACAACCCCAGAGAGCATGAGTCTTCAAAGACTCATGTGAGCACCAAAAAGACTCATGCTAGCTTCAAAAAGTCCCACCGGTCTAAGCCAGTGGAGAGTTCTAACTCAAGTTCAGAATCTTCTGATAGCTCTTCGAAAAATGAAGGAGTTGAAAAATCTTTATCCTCTAGCAGCGATGAGGGTCGAACTAGAAAGAAGCAAAAGCAGATTAAAAAATATTCAAGAAAAAGGGATAGACATGGAAGGATGAAGAAGAATATTGGTAAAGGGTCATCTCACAGCCGGAGGCATGTGGACCGGATGCTGATGGATCCCTTCGCTTTTCACGATGAACCAGGTATCTTTGCAACTCCCAATGAGGATATTGTGTTCAGTCGTGGAAGAAATTGGAGGCAATCTCATTTATCTTCTAAAATTCTGTCCGGAAACCTCCCTAAGAGGATTGACAGCACCAATATAGAAAAGTACGATGGCAGTACTGATCCGGACAACCATTTGGAAAAATTTAAAAACTTCATGATGAACTTTGACGACGATGATAAACTCTTTGTAGGGCATTCTCCCAATCATTTACGGGGAGTGCTCTAAAATGGTACAACAGCGTGCCTCAAGGCTGTATTAAAGATTTCGATACTTTTTGGGTAGCCTTTCGAAGGCAGTTTGTAGGGAGTAAAGAGCTAAAGGGCAATGGAGACACAATAATCCATTGTGCCCAGGAACCAAATGAGTCCTTGAAAGAATATATAAGCCGTTTTGTGAACACCAAGAATGGGTTGGCTGATTGCTTTGAACAGGTAGCAATAGCATCCCTAAGACAGGGCTTGAACCCTGACAACTTGGCTGACTCAGTGACCAGAAAGAAGGCCATGACATGGGGAGGGTTGCTGAATCAGGTTGGAAAACAAATTAATGTTGATGAAACGAAGAAAACCAGGGTGCACAGGCAGGTGAGGTCTACCCCGGTGGCACCAAATCCCAATCAGAATCAGTCCGGAAACAAAGCAAGAGAGACCGGACAGGGGCATGGTAGGGCAAAAGCTCAGTCTCAGCCAGCTACTTCTGCTCAGAGTCAGCAATCCAGAAACAAGAGAGGGCCATGGGTCCAACCGGAGTGGTTCGCAGAATTAAAAGAAAGTGTGGCCACCATTTTTGATAAAACAAAGGAAGAGGTGCATTATCGGAGACCAGCCACATTGCAGTCTCCCAGAGAACATCGCAATAACTCTTTTTGCCAATATCACAATGATATTGGTCATACCACTGATGACTGCATAGCATTGAAACAAGAAGTTCAGAACTTGATTGAGAGGGGAAAACTGGGAGCTTACGTCAAAAGAAGAGGAGGTAACAGGCCTGACAACACTCACCGGGTTGGTCCAAGTAATGCTGCTCCGGAGGGAGCCATGGTTATAATTGAGAGGTTTGATGTGGAATCTGAGTACTTGGATCATGATCCAACTCGAAACAGAGTGGGTACAATTGAGGAATGTTCTAGGTCGGTCTCCGGACTCATTAAGTTTTTTGAGTCACTTACAATTTTCGGAGGGGACACTATGACAACTCCTACTGTTTCTTCGAGGAAGTGGCACGTTCATACTTTAGCCTCCCAGCTAGAAGGAGGCATGACTTCCTATCAGTCACAAAATCTATTCCCTTTCATTGTTTTTTATGAAGATGATTTAAGAGATATTGTTGGTCCTCATGAGGATGTTGTTGTCATAGGAGCATCTATTGGGGGCAACGACATAAGACAAATTTTGGTGGATACCAGAAGCTCAGCCAATATCCTTTTCTTAACCACATACAAGAGAATGAAAAATCCAGCTGTAATTTAGAGTTCGGACAGATCAATTGTGGGCTTTACAGGCAGCTCAGCAGATGTGATCGGAGAGTTCGAAGAGGAAGTTCTATTGGGCAAGGGTCCTTTCAAGAAAATGGTCAGAATACTTTTTATTGTGGTAGATTGTCCCTTTTGCTATAATGCTATTCTAGGGAGGTCTTTGCTCTCTAGGATGCATGCAGTGGCTTCGACAGTCCACCAATGCTTGAAATATGCTGTTCAGGGACAGGTTGGAGTCGTCTGGAGTAGTCAAAAGATTGCAAGAGAGTGTTATGCTACTGCTCTGGCACCCCGGACGCTGGGGGCAGTTCGCATCAACGAGCAATAACAGTTTGAGGGGCTTTCTAGGGGTGAGGGTGAAATTGATGACCCCAGAGAGACCCATAGAGTGTTGATACCGGTCGAAGAGGTAGAGACACACTGTTTGGAAGAAGGAAGAAGTGTTAAGATAGGCTCCAAAATGCCACCCGATCTGAAAAATGAAATGTTAAAGTTTTTGAAGAATCATCAGCACGTTTTTGCTTGGTGCAATGCTGATGTTACTGGGGTTCCAGCAGAAGTGATATCACATCACTATCCGTCCGGAGAGACGTAGCACCAGTGGTTCAAAAGAGAAGAGCTTTTTCTAAGGAGAAGGCTGATGTCATTGTGCAAGAGGTTGACAGGCTCACAAAGATGGGGCACATCAAGGAGTCTCAGTATCCTTTGTGGACTGCCAATCCGGTTCTGGTAAAGAAGAAAAATGGCAAGTGGCGCATGTGCATTGACTTCACAGATCTCAATAGAGCTTGCCCAAAAGATTTGTATCCGGTCCCCCAGATTGATCAGTTAGTAGACTCCACCTCTGGGAACAAGTTGCTTTCCTTTATGGATGCCTTCTCCGGATACAATCAGATTCAAGTGGATCCGAAGGATCAAGAACATACCACATTTGTCACTGATAGAGGTCTCCATTGCTATAAGGTAATGCCGTTTGGGTTGAAAAATGCTGGGGCTACTTATCAGAGGTTAGTAAAAAAGGCTATCGCTGATCAGATTGGAAGAAATATGGAAGTATACATTGATGACATGATGGTGAAGAGTGTAAACGAGGAATTGCACTTGTCTGATCTCCAAGAAACTTTTGCCAACTTGGTAAAAGTGAATTTAAAGTTAAACCCAGAAAAATGCGTGTTCGGAGTGCAGTCCGGAAAGTTTCTAGGCTATATTATAAGTGAGCATGGGATACAGCCCGATCCGGACCAGCTCAATGCTCTATTCCAGATGGAGCCACCTAGAAATATTAAAGAAGTACAGCGGTTAATGGGGAGATTAGCTGCCTTAAATAGATTTATCTCGAGGTCTTCGGACAGGTGTGCCCCCTTCTTTCAAACCTTGAAGGGTGCAAAGGGATTCGATTGGACCCCACAGTGTGATGAGGCTTTCAATGAGATCAATAAGCACTTGTCCTCCCCCAAAACTTTGTTTAAACTAGTTGATGGGGAGACACTCTTCGATGGTCATCCCCATCCAGTGTACTACATCAGCAAAAGTTTGATAGATGCAGAAATGCGTTACTTGAAACTCGAAAAATTAGCATTAGCCCTGGTGATAGCTGCCAGGAAGATGAGGCCTTATTTCCAGGCTCATCCCATCATCGTCTGGACTTCTTTTCCCCTGAAGAATGTCCTCCAAAAGGCAGACATTTCAAGCAGGATGACTAAGTGGTCAGTAGAGTTGGGGGACTTCGACATAGACTTTGCTCCTTGAACAGCAGTCAAGGCCCAAGTTGTGGCAGACTTTTTGGTTGAACATATGGTGGATCTAGCACTATGGGATGTGGTGCAGGGGTGTGTTTAACTTCTCCATATGGAGACAAGATGTACTAGGCTATTTGTTTTGCTTTCAGAGCATCTAATAATGAGTCCGAATACGAAGCAGCTATAGCTGGTTTAAAGTTAGCCTACATTTGTGGGGCTAAGAGGGTCAGGCTACTAAGTGACTCCCAGCTTCTTATCCACCATGCTCAAGGCCAGTCTGAGGCTAAAAGGGAGCATCTTGTGAAATATTTACTCCTCCTTAAAAATGAAGCACTCAAGTTTAAAGGTGTTGTTTATGAGCACATACCCCGGGCAGAAAATGAGCTAGCAGACTCGTTAGCAACCATAGCATATACAGAGTCATATCCATGGATCCATGTGCTGGAAAGCCCCTCCATTCAACTTAGTAAAGGTAAAGAAGAGGAAATTTTTGAAGTACAAGTGAAACAACCTCAAGACTGGAGGTTTCCTCTCCTGCAATATCTCTCCGACGGTATCGTGCCTCCGGATAAGTCACTAGCCAGAACATTGAAACACAAGGCTCGTGGTTTCATCATATTGAGAGAAGTGTTGTATAAAAAATCTTACAGCAAACCTCTCATGCACTGTTTGGAGGATGAAGAGTCTCAAATAGTCCTCTCTGAATTGCATGATGGTGAGGGATCAGCCCATTGTGGATTCAGGGCTTTAACAAGAAGAGTTTTACTGGCCGGATGCTATTGGCCATCTATCATGAAAGATGCTAAGGAATTGGTAAGAAGGTGTGACCCATGCCAGAGGTACAGCAATGAAATTCATGTCCCAGCCATTCCTTTAGAATCAATTTCTAAGCCTATTCCTTTTGCTCGATGGGGGTTGGATTTAGTAGGACCTCTACTTGTGGCGTCTGGAGGACGCAAAACTATAATTGTTGCCATAGACTACTTTTCGAAATGGATTGAAGCAGCCCCTTTAGCAGGAACAACATCAAAAGCTGTTATAAAATTTATTATGTCCAACATCTGTTGCAGATTTGGTGTCCCACGGAAGATAACAACAGACAATGGGCCACAGTTCGACAACAGGGAAATGGAGAGCTTCTGTGCCTCAAGGGGTATACAACATTGCTTCTCTTCACCTTTCCACCCACAAGAAAACGGGCAAGTTGAAGTGGCTAATAGAACTATACTGTCTGGTTTAAAGAAAAATTTGGAAGGGGCTGCTGGGGAGTGGCCTAGTTATTTACAAGAGGTCTTGTGGGCCTACCAGACAACACCTGGGGCTGCAACACAAGAATCACCCTTTGCTTTGGTCTATGGGATGGATGCAGTAGCTCCCATAGAAGCAACTCTCCCATCATTTCGTGTTCACAACTTCTCCGAACACGCTAACGAGGTGGCAATCAGAGGTCAACTTGATTTGGTAGAAGAAAGACGAGTTAAAGCTCACCTTAGATTTGCACACTATCAGGGCTTGATGAGAAGCAGGTTTGCTTCTAAAGTTAAAAGAAGAGATTTCCAACCAGGGTACAAGGTATTAAAGAAAGTCTTCTTACACACTAAAGAAAATCTGTTCGGAAAGCTGGCCCCAACTTGGGAAGGTCCTTATATGGTTGTTGAAAGGCTTAAACCTGGAACATATTGGCTATAAGACAAGGATGGAAGAGTTTTGACTCATCCTTGGAATATCAAGCATCTCCGGATGTACTTGGAATAACATTTGTGTAAATATTTACTTGTTTAAACATTCATGTAAATATTTGGGGGCATACTCTTTCCTCCCTGGTGGCACGTGGAGGTTTTAACGAGGTGTCCGGGCTTTTAATAAAACTTGATGCCTTCTTAAAAAATTTCTAAAGTATTTTAAGTTTTGTCCTTTGTCATACTATCCGGACTGAAATAAATAAGGGCTATTTAAACTCTAGCCGGAGAATTTAAACACTCTCACTATGAAATAACTAAGGGTTATATAAACTCTAGCCGGAGAATTTAAACACTCTCAATATGAAATAACTAAAGGCTGTTTAAACTCTAGCCATCAAAGTTGGAACAGACTATGAAAGAAGATGAGAATTGCACAAAACTAAGATATTCATTAAAAGAACTTAAAATGCCTTGGCCTTCCAAGGACTTTGGAATTGTCAAAACAGAACAAAAACCTGTCCGGTCAGATACCGAACACAATTACAAAAAAGAATGCTTTGGCCTTCCAAGGACTTTAGTTTGGATAAACAAGTAAAAACTGAATCATGAATTAAGGCTGAGTCTTTGAAGATGGCTCACCTTCATCTGTCTTTTCCTTCCCTTTGAGATCACTTTTCTCTTCGCCAGGTTTCTCCCCGGTGTGTTCTTCGTCATCTGAGGAAGCACTGGAGTAGCCATACCTGTCGCCTTCAGCCATTGTATGATACGGGAGGTCTTTAGGCTCAACAAAAAGCCATAATCCCACAGGTTCCTCTTCGGAAACTTCTCATGGAAGAGTAGGACCATGTCAGACTTCACTTTGGCATACATCTCCTCATGAGTGTCGATCATATTATTGGCATAAGCATCGATCTTGGCTTGAATCTTGACCTTGGATTCCCCCTTTGAGGTGGCAAGATCTTTCTCTAGTTCGGACAGCTTCCGCCGGAGTTCTGCGATGGTGTCTTCTAATGTGGTGACTTTTGTGGTGCTTGCCTCTTGATTTCTCTTCAACTCCACATTTTCTTCCTTTAGAATGGCAGCATTGGAAGTGGCAGTACAAAGGTCATCGGATTTTTCTCTTTGTCAGACATAAGATCTTTGATGATGTCTGCCTGAGTTCGGACTTGTCTCTCCAACGCAAGTACGAGCTGGACATTGCTTAAAAAAGAGTGGGCTATAGCATCCTTTTCACTAGAAACAATAAAGGTCTTACCATTGAAAGTGATTGTGTTTGAGGTGCTCGGAGGGAGATAAGGTCCGGCAAAATCGTCTCTGAGAAGATTGATGAAGTACTCACCAAGCCCACCCAGACCGGTGATGTCAACCCCATCAATATTGATATCTCCTCCCTCGACCTCATCGATATGAAAGTTACCTGGTATCTCCTCTGCATGCGTTGGGTCAGCAGGATCAGTTTGAAAGGAAGGCTCCGGAGACCGGAGAGAAAGCTCGTCTCATTTGGAGGTCTTTTTCTTCTTGGCCTCTCTGTCCCTGCTTTTTCCTCCCCGTTTACAATCTCTTTTGGAAACTCTTGGAGGATCAGGGAAGGGCACGCTCCCCGGACAAGGACAGATCGGTCCAAGGCCTCCGGACCGGACAGATCACTTCGAACACTTAGCCCATAGGACTGTTCGAACTATGACAAAAGTACTAAAAACCTAAACACTACTTGACTAAGCTACTTGCTCTCCTACTTAGAGCTCATGGGTCTTTAAACATAACCCGGGTCCATTAAACATGACCTGAAAGCCCAAAAGAGCCCAAACATTAGGGTATAAATACCCAACCACCTGCATTAAGTGTGGGTAATGAAAACCAACTGCAACCAGCCAGTTTAATTATCTCTCTACTCTCTACTCTAGATATAAAATACCCCCTACTTCTATAAAATACCAAAACAAATTACAAGCCTACCCTCAGGTGATAATTATCCACACCATATATTATAGAAATCGATAAGAGTTAGTCAGTTATAGACTCTTATACTTGTATGTATATTGTAGAAATCAACAATTGATTCACGAGTAAAATGCACAATTCAGGTGCATATACATTTACAAAAATACATATTTCGATTTTATACAAATAGTTACAATGTCCATTGTAAAAGAATTGTTAGGTTTGCTATTTCCATGTGATGTAGTGATGCATATATTTCTACTTCCAAAAAGAGAATATTAATTACTTTAGTATTTGCATTATGCTGGAATTTTATTTATTACTTTGGATTGTATTTCTAAGTTTTACAAACATAGAAAAAACAAATGTGAAGTTGATATTGTTTACTTGATTTTTATGCTTTAATAAATTTTAGATTTTTAATAATTTTTCTCTTTTGCATCACATTTAAGTCTCTACTTCACATTTAAGTCTCTACTTCACCATGAAGTCTCAATCTTCCCAAGTACAAAAAAAATATAAATATCGATTCTTTACTTAATTTGGATGAGCACCACCATGAATCTTTTGAGCGATTAATTGAAGAAAGATGCAACCTTTATACGAACAAATAATTTTTCAATTCCAATTTCTAGTGAGGACACATAATTTAATATTTAGAAAAGAGAAAACGGGGCTATAAGAGTTGATTGCAAATATTGTTCAAAATCATTCGTTGCAGATTCTAAAGTAGGAACAAATCATCTACAAATACACGCTAATAATTGTACAAAGCCCACAAATGTTGACATCCGAAAACAAGTTTTGAATTCTCAACAAAGCAAAGTAGATAGTAAACAGTTTTAAGTACTCATAGTTTTGATCAAGACATATAGAGAAAGCATCTTACATGAATGATTGTGATGCACGAGTATCCTCTTTCTATTGTGCATCATATGAGATTTATAAATATTTATCTCACATGTTCAACCGTTGTTTAAAATAATGGTTGATACCATTTTAAACAAAGGTTGGACACATGAACTAAATATTCAAAATCTCAAATGGCCCACCATAGAAAGAGGATACTCGTGCATCACAATCATCTTTGGAAGATGCTTTCTCAATAAGTCTTTATCAAAATTATAAAATATGTTATCATCTACTTTGCTTTGTTGAGAACACAACAACTTGTTGCCGAATGTCAACAACTTGTTGCCGAATGTCAATATTTATGCGCTTTTCATAATTGTTACCGTGTATAAATAGATGATTTGTTCCTATTTAAAAATCTGCAGCAAACGATATCGAACAATATTTACAATCGAACAATATTTACAATCTGCTTTTATATCTGCTTTTATATCTATGTTTTCTCTTTTCTTTTTAAAACATTTTCATACGTTTGATATCGAACAATATTTACAATCTGCTTTTATATCTGCTTTTATATCTATGTTTTCTCTTTTCTTTTTAAAAGATTTTCATACGTTTGATATTATATGTGAAGTGTCTATTTCTACGTTCTCCTCAATAGAAATTGGAATTGAAAGATCATTTGTCTGTATAAGTACTGGATCTTCTAAAAGTAGTGACTCAAAAAAATTATTCTGAGTGTGGAAATTTGGGATGTAATGGCGAAATAGAAAATTTGAATATAATACAAAAAAATATTAACCATCAAAAATTCATTAAAGTATAAAACAAATCAACCATATAAATTTGAGATTTGTTTACTTCTGCGTTTATGTAAAACTTAGAAATAAAATAAATCAACCTAAAACTCTAAGGCCAAAATAATAAAAAAAATCAAGCACATTTATGTAGTGTTTTAGGACTGGGAAACAACAAACCCAACAGTATTTTTATATTATAATATATATATATAATATTACTATAATTTATATTAAAAAAATTATTTGAAACTAAATATCGGACAAAACCGACGAGATCGGGACAGACAAAATTTTGCCATGTTAGCAATTCTTAATAAAATTAGAAAAGTAAGGAAAACTTACTTCTTTTATGAAGAATATTAAATTGGTTGTGGTTTGTTTTGCACATCCCTGAAATCAAACAAAATATTGTTTAATGACGACTAAATTTATTTTGTCTCAAAAATAGTTGTTTTTTTTAAATAATATAAAATCCTACCTTTTTAAATAAGTCCTCAGTTAACCAGTGCAAACACAAAACATACAAATCATTAAGAGAGTCCTTACTTGTTGGTGCTGTCTTCTTGTTGTCATTAATCATCTCATCAAGAACAACTATGAGAAGATTCATATTCTTATTGCTCCAACGGATTTTCTTCAAGGTTTTAGGATTTGTGATTTTATGCAATTTGGTACCACTCGCTTCACCTCCTTCTGACGATTCCTCTCCTAAAACTCAGTTCCCTTAAGACTCGCGTCGCCGAAGATCCGTGCTTCCTCGGTTGCTTCCACTTCCGGTCAGACTTTGCTAGCAATTACACAATCGTAGATTGGGTTTCCAAACACAAACTTGTTTGGTCTTCCGACGATGCGAACACGCTACGCTTGGCCGGGGGCGGAAGCGAGTAGGTGTCGATATCGATAGAGTTGTTGTCATCATAGTGGGGGCGACAGCGGCAGCGGCGAGCTTGCATTTTAGGGTTTTGCGGGAACAGGAAATTGACTATGCAAGCCACTTATTTATCCATTCTTTTTAACCTTGGGTTTAAATGGGCTTTAGGTTTGGAAAAATTGTATAGTTTTGTTTATACATAGTCTCGCGACCAATATTTTTTAATATAATCTGTTGGCCCTCCGTCCCTAGGATCTAGGGGTAAAATCGAAAAAAACCGAACCGTTTTTAAAAATTGAATTTTGAATTCCGTTAATAAACTGAACCGATCGATATATAATATAATATATAATTTTGCTAATATATAATTTTGTTAGTGGTTATAAAAAAAAGCTCTATCATCCTTTACCCACTTCGTCCTCCTCGTCCTTTCCTAGGGTTGCACTTGTATTTAAGTTGATAAAATTTTAATTATTATATGCATATTATTATAATTATTATAATTATAAATATTAAGAATTAATATATTTTTTTTCGGAGGGAACCCGCAGCATATTATTATAATTATTATAATTATAAATATTAAGAATTAATATTTTTTTTTCGGAGGGAACCCGCAGCCGCTATTCAAAGTGCAATGAGTGCGCACAGGGTAAACCTTCAGACTGACGCGATTGCCTGCAAACCAACGCCAGAAGGTAAACCACACAAGGTGACAGGCTCAGCCGAGAAAACGTATGTAGAGGGACTCGAACTCGTGACCTTTTGGTCATAATAATGTCATACTCAACCAACTCGGCTACCCATTGCGGGCAAGAATTAATATTTATATGTATTACACTGCGTGTAATATTTTGTCTTATTTAAATTAAGAATTAATATTTTTTTATATTAATTTTAAAAAATAATTTAATCATTTTTTATTATAAAAAAACCGAACCGATCGAATCGCGCCGACATTCAAACCGAGAAACCGATCGAAACTGAAAAACCGAAAAAAAAAACCGATTTTTTTTCATGAAATCGGTTTAATAATGTACAAACCGAATTATTTCGGTTTGGTTTAAAAATTTATAAAAAAACCAACCGAACCGACCGAATCTCACCTCTACTTGGATCTCCGCACTTACTCTTTCTCTGAGTTAAATTTACTAATCTAATTTTTAATAACTAAATAATCTAATTTTATTTTATTTTATTTTTAAGAGTTGAAAAAACATTATCACAGTTGAAATATGGACGTTTTTTTTAGACAAAGATTCTTTTTGCGGATAGTAAATATTTATCACATGGAATGTAAATTAAACCCACTTATGAATTGATATTAAGACATTGATGCAAGTTCTTCTCTTCTGATGCAAGTTCTTCTCTTCTGAATCAGATAGATGCATATCCGAAAGAGGTTTATAATAAGTTTCTTCACAATGGATCACTATCTCATGTTGCCACCAAAACCTACTATTTTTCTAGAAAATCTCCTAGTTGTTCGAGAGCAACTAGAAAAAGATTTTTTAACCATAAAGAATTCAGTTCAGATGTAGGATATCTATCGAGAAGTTTTCGCAACTGAATCATCTATCATGGAATCATCAAAGATTTGACTTTTTATTTTGATAAAAAAATTCCTTAAAATTGGGCTTTTATTATAATTTTGAATTACAATCGGATGGACCCACCTATTTCAATTGTTCTTTACATATTCGAACGAAAACTAAAATAAGAAAAAACTAGGCGCCTAAAGCCAAAATTATGCTGCCATTACTAGAAGCTTTCTCCTTCAAGCTTAAAGACAACTAAAACCATTAGGTGAGAGAAAATTGCCAAAGTTTGCCACCAAATTTAATAAGAGGGAGATACGAATCAGATAGCCAAAGTTTGCGACAAAACAATGATGGAGAAACAAAGAGCTTTAGTATCAAATACCATGTAAGTTAATCTGGATTTTCAATTCTAATATACCCAGTTCCTAGACTTTCTGTAAGAATAATCGCC
Source organism: Limnanthes douglasii subsp. nivea (assembly GCA_036936605.1). Classification (NCBI taxonomy): domain Eukaryota; kingdom Viridiplantae; phylum Streptophyta; class Magnoliopsida; order Brassicales; family Limnanthaceae; genus Limnanthes; species Limnanthes douglasii. The sequence continues at coordinate 56,777,375 of JAUPFV010000003.1, read as the reverse complement.
ACGAGTCGATTATGAATAAGGTTAATGTCAAGGTTTAGGTCAGAGCCTATTTTTAGAGTAAATTTCGTGGTCCAATATGCTGCAGCATTCTCTTCACAATAGATATGAGAGATGTTCATTGTAGAAGTAATCAGAGACCTGCAACATTTGATGATATGATCCAGATACCAAGGAGAGTTACCCTTTAGAATCATCCCATTAAGTTGGACTGAGTCAGTTTCGATATCCAGGATAGTTATTCCTTTGCCATGACATAACAAGAGCTCGTCTAACAGAGGTCTGCACTCTACCACAATAGCAGATTGTTTACAGTAAATTCTCCCATAGCCAGCCACTAGATTACCTTGATGGTCTCGAATCAAGCCTCATTCACTTGCTTCTTTCGTATAGAAGCTAATAACATCTATGTTTAGTTTATATTCTTTTTCTTTAGAAAAATTTTCATTTCAGAGTCATGGCTATTATGGGTTTATTCATGTGGTTTGTATAGCCTAAATGATGGGCAATCCCTGCGTCTTTCCCCCAGCGCTTTCTTTTCAGCATATGAGCTTGATCAAGCACATCAATTATATGTATAACTTGATCAATCATGGATTTAGTAGATATAGCTTGACCCAAGTGATTATTTTTATTCCTAGATGCCCACATAATCAATGAGATAACAATTGATAGAATTGTTCTGATATGAGTGTCTTTTGTGGAAGACCAAAACCAGAATCTGAGCATGTGAGGAAAGGTCATGTTCCTTCTGATAATAATGTTAAACATGGAAGTAATGAAAAAACCACACTTCTCAAGCTTTGATACATTGAATAAATGTGTGATTGACAGTTCCAACATTTTCGCAATGCTGGCATTTCGATGCCATATGAAAACCTTTTCTCTGTAGATTGGAATCAGTAGAAAGCCATCCATAAATAGATCTCCAAACCAAGAAAGAACACTTTTTAGGTGTGACAGTGTTCCAAATCTTCATGAAAATATTTTATTTCTTAAATTTATGTCTAATAAACTTCCACGTGTCTTTAGTGCTGAAATTTCCAGTAGAGGACATAACCCATTTGATAGAATCCTTGGATGAGTTTAGGGATATTTTATTTATATTTTCACTTGTTTCAGTAGTAAAAGCACCTTGAAGTCTATTCATTGACCATTGTCCGTTAATCGAGTCATCTTTAACTTGAGAAGAGCAAGACCATGATCTTTCATAAAGTTAAACAAGGTGAATGGGTTTGGAGAACACCAACGATCAAACTAGAAGTCCATTATTCATTCCCCAATATTTCAGTAAATGCAGGGTTGAGTCTTGTCTTTGATGTTGAATAATCGTTTCCAAACCTTAGAACATCTGGATTGTTTAGGAGTGGTGATTTGATGATAAGTAGAACAATAGATTGATGTCATGAGTCTTGCCCATAATGATTCATGTTTCGTGAAGTTTAACCACAATTTGTATGAGAGAGAATCTTGGATGTCTTCAAACTTTCTTAAATTTAACCCTCTCTTTTCATAAGACCTTCATAAGACCTTTTATTTTAGGGAAAAGTATCGGTCAGTACCTTTTCAAGTATGATATTCTGTTTCAGTACCCAAATACTAGATACTATTTTGGACAAAAATAACCCTGAGGGTATATCGCGTTATGTTTAAAATTGTAAGTCGTAAATCGCGTGACCAAAATCTCATGATCTGTTACACATAAATCTCATGATCTGTTACAGACAAATTGTATGATCTGTTTTTGCGCATAAATCTCATGATCTATTACACACAAATCTCATGATCTATTACACATAAATCTCATGATTTGTTACACATTGCATGATCTGTTTTTACACATAAATCTCATTATCTGTTTTTACATATAAATCTCATGAACCGTTACACATAAATCTCATGATCTGTTACACATAAATCTCATGATCTGTTACACATAAATCTCATGATCTGTTACACACAAATCTTGTTACACATAAATCTCAAGATCTGTTTTTACACATAAATCTAATAATCTGTTACACATAAATCTCATGATCTGTTACACATAAATCTCATGATCTGTTACACATAAATCGCATGATCTGTTACACATAAATCTCATGATCTGTTACACATAAATCTTATGATCTGCTACACATAAATCTCATGATCTGTTATATACAAATCGCATGATGTATTTTTACACACAAATCGCATGATCTGTTTTTACACATAAATCTCATGATCTGTTACACACAAATCTCATAATCTTTTACAGATAAATCTCATGATCTGTTTTTACACATAAATCTCATGATCTGTTACACATAAATCGCATGCTATGTTTTTACATATAAATCTCATGATCTGTTACACATAAACCTCATGATCTATTACACATAATAAATCGCATGATCTGTTACACACAAATCTCATGATCTGTTTTTACACATAAATCGCATAATCTGTTTTTACGCATAAATCGTATGAATGATCTGTTACACATAAATCGCATGATCTGCATGATCTGTTACACATAAATCGCATGATCTGTTGAGGGTACTTTAGGAATGAAAATATAAGTTGAGTATTAAAAAAGAATTACTTTGGTGAGATGGGTGTTTAGTAGATATAGAAAATAGTTTGGGTACTAGATGATAATAAGTTTGGTGAGAAAGTATTTAGTGTGACATTTCCCTTTATTTTAATATGATATTTAATTTCTAATATTAAATATTAATTTATTTTAAAATATTTAAATGATTCTAATTTAGAATATCGATTAAACACTTAAAAAAATACTATTCCTTATTATAGAAATTATACATTTATTTTTATTAGATAAAAAAAATTATTCGCAGATGAGAGAAAAAATCAGTAAGTAGAACTAAATGTTACAATATTGCTTTTATGATATATAATTCATTACAAATAATCATTTTCAATGAAATATGCTCAATGGAATAACTTTTCAAGAGTATAACCACCTCCCAATAAAATATTAAAATTCTAATATTCAAAATAAAAAACATTAACAAATAACAAACTGTTTCAGAGTGTGCTGGTACGCATCTGAACAAATAAGGCCATCTCTAACCGTCGGTCCGCACTAGAATGACGGTAAGGAATGGTTTCTAATAGCAGGTCTCGGTCTCTTAACGTAGAGACCGAATCACTGTTCGGTCTCGCTCTTGGTCTCTGGCGAGCGCGAGAAGGAGATCGAAGGAAAGAGAAAAACGAGAAAGGGGTAGGAGAGAGAAAAAGCATTTCACTCGCAGCTTAAGGTGTAGGAGAGAGAAAGTTTCTCCAAAACAATAGCGTTTAAATACCATTTATATATCAAATATGGATAAATATGGATCTGTTTTGTTTTTTTTATGCTTCATATTCACATCTATTACAAACAAATGGATATAAATCAAAGCATACACCCATACACAATTGGATTGTTTTTTTTTTATTAATCAAAAGGGCTTATTGAAATAAAGAAGGAATACAAGCCTTTAAAGAAAGAATAAATATGGATCTGTTTTGTTATCTTTATATTTTATTAATTTTTTTAATTTAAAAATATAATATTCAATTTGTAAATTTTAAATGTAATTTTAGTATTCAATTATAGATTAAAATTCTGAAAGTTTATTTATAAAAAGTATTTTAAAACAAATATATGGGTAAAGTTTTGTTAATTAAAATTTGTACTAAATTAATATTTATTAACGATTGATAATCTAAACTAAATTCATTTGACATTTTTAGATTTAATTGAAATTAAAATTTTTAAAAAAATCATTTATAATAAATATTTAAATTTAGAAATTAAATTTAAATTTGTAAATAGTCTCTACAGATTCATTTATAATAAAAACTTAATTCATAAATTGCGAAAATCAAATACATAGTTGTATTAATTTGTTCGAAAATAAATTTTCGAAAAAATAGCAACCGAAACTTGAAAACACACATGCAAAATAAATAAAAATACAAGAAAACACAAATAACAAAGAAACAATTACGATACATTACATAGTGAAATTATTGAAACCATAACTTCCACTTGGTCCATCATTTCCATAATCCGTTCCGTCGTTAAATGAAGGTCGATATGTAGCGCGCTTGATGCGTTCACGTATATTTTTCTTTTTTTTGGTCCAAAAGCTTTTCGAGTCCAGAGTCATATTGGTGGTATCAACATTCATGATGCTACAATCATTCGCCTCTTCCACCAATCTATAAGTATCTTGCATATGTCCTATCTTAGTCCGTGTAAGATCATTCGCCTCTTTCATGAGTGCGTTAGCTTCAGCTTGCATTACTGGAATCTTACCCAAGCCTTCAGTCCTTTCCGCAGATGCATCACTATCACTTATCTTTTGTTTATTTTTGTTCCGACGAGCATGATTTCTACCCATGAGCCTATTAATATTAGTAGCGGGTGGATCGGTATCAACTCCGAGATCACAATAAGGTTGTGATTCCGTAAACTGTTGTTCGGAATCCGTATCAATAGGACGAGGTTGGTTGGTTTGAGAAGTATGAGAATATTAATATCAATTATTAATTAACAATATAGGTTTAATTATTTATTATAGAATTAGTAAATGTAGGAATTTAATGTAAATATTGAGAGAGTGAGATAGAATGAGAAATTAAGAGAGTCAAATGAATAGTTAAAAGATACATATTATTTTATTGTAAATAAAAATTAAACACAAAAATTTATAACATAAATTTAAAATAATTAATCTTGTTAAATATTAATATCAATTATTAATTAACAATATAGGTTAAATTATTTATTATAGAATTAGTAAATGTAAGATGATAATGTAAATATTAAGAGAGTGAGAAATAAAGAGAGTGAGATGAATAGTTAAAAGATAGTGAGATGAATAGTTAAAAGATAGTGGAATTGTTTGGATTGAATTGTTTATATTAAAGGTCTGTGAAATAGTAAAGTAACGGTGTGGCAGATCTGTAAATAAATAGAGGTCTCTGAGGCTGGACCAGGTCTCCGGAAAGACCTACGGTTCGAGATGGCCTAAAATATTATGGATTTGAAATTGACTACTTGTTCGATCTAGAATGAATTATAGATCTAAAAAAAATTCTAAAAAATATCCTATCCTATCCATAATCCCACACATGCATACTATATTACCTATTAATAGTGAAATACAAAATATTTTCTAATTATCTCGACATCAATATAGTATATTTTGAAATATATCATTTAAAATTTAATTATGATTATTAATTTAATTAAAAATAGTTTAGTAACCTGTACCAAAATCATGGCATTTCTAATATATTCAAAACCATATATACTATATTTTGAAAAATGTCATTTTAAATTTAAATAGTAAATCTTTTAAAATATGTTTTCTTTAATAATAATGACATTAATTAAATTTTAAAAAAGATATACCAGTTCTATTCGGATGATTTATTTATCTCCTTCTTCCTTACCCTGCAAGGATATAGAACCTATTTCAATCAACAAACATCCAATATAATCAATATTTAAAAAAATCACTATAAATTAATTTAATCCAAATAAACCAAGTTATATATTCCTTTTGAATTTATCAATTGAACCAAACTAAAATTTTATAATCATAATCATTCGGTCCTTAAAAATTAGAAACTCAAAATACCATTTATGTCTTAAAAGAGGCTATTCGACTTGATGAAGTGGATCTGAATCCAGATTTGAATGGACTTCTTTCCCCTCACCAGGGTCAGAAAAAAAAAAAAAAAAATTGGAGGAGAAGCCAACTTATCTAAACGACGAGGCCTACGCCGAAATTTCTTGAAGAGGTAGAAAAAATCAGACTTAGGGTCGGACACCGCATTCAGTCCCCGGTCAATAAACTCCGTTATAGATTGAGACTGAGGGTTAATGATCAAATGCAATTGCCGTTCAAGGGACTCAACTATCAGTCGAGACTTAGCAGTTCAGCCTTAGTCTTTTTCTTGTTCCCTTTCCCTTTGTTATTATGATTATTATAGTCTAACTGATTCTGCCTCCACTCTAGCTTCCCAATACCCTTCTTTATCTTACCGGACTCCCTCAATTTGGCATTCACCGCTGTGACGTGAATCTATAAGTTTAGATTCGTCAACTGTGTCCAAAACTTTCCCTAAATCACCGAGATCATAACACGAGGCCACACTGGCTTTCTTCTTTGATTCGGGTTTCATGTTTCTTCTTTGATTCGGGTTTCATGGTTTGAGAAGATAAAAGAAAAGAAGGATTTATATAATGGTGTTAATAGGAAAGGATTCAACAATCTCAGTATCTATAACATAACAAACGTTTTATCATATTTTATTTCCATATCAAAACGGTTAATTGTTTAAATATTTAAATTATGGAAGATTTCAATTATATTAAACTTGATGTGGTTTATAATTTGATGAATATACATACAATCATTATTTTGTAACGTATTTTTCTAAATTATCAATAATTTTCTTAATATTTACTTATTTATTTTAATTTTATTTTTAACTTTTATTTTCTCGTAAAAAATGTATATATATATATATACATGATTCTTAAATCTAGACGACCCTCTGTATTATATTCGGAAATGAGGAACTTAGAAGTTTTATAGTGCACTCAAGAACAATAGGATGTATGATTCGGACGAGTGCAATCTAGAGAATAGAGAGATACAACATTCAGCCAGACATAATTAATTTGTTAGTGGATAATAACAAATCTAGGAATAAATAGCTGACAACATTCTGCAAGACATAATTAATTTGTTAGTGGATAATAACAGGAATAAATAGCTTGAACATAGTTTTGAGATGGTGTTATTTTAATTTTATGGTAGGTATTGTGAATCTTTGTCTTCAATTCTATATATTTTGTATATTAAATGTTCAAGTCTAAGTTCCAATAAAATTTATAACATTAGTTTTGGTGAGAAACAAAAGATTATATATACACTAAATAGTTCCATGTATTTTTCAAATTTGATTTTAAAATTAAGAATATTTTGAAATAATTATATAATTTGACATCTAAAAACTATGATAAACCAAAGTGGTTATTTTAAAAAGAGGTACTAACTATTTTGAGTTTATTTCAACAAGTAAATTTATATGAACATTTATACTCTTAAGGTAAAGTTATTGGGTATTGTCCCATTAAAACTGAATTCAGTATACAAATACATTATTCTCTCATTGTCATTAACCTAGCATAACATACTAAATCATAAAATAAAACTAAAATAGAAATCAAAACGAAATAATAATAATAATAATAAAAAAAAAACAAATACAACCCGTAGGCAAAAATAAAAATCAAACAAAAATTAAAGTAATTTTTATGGTGGGAGCGAAAGCCATAGAAATGAGAACAGAAGGGCTCTGAAAGATGAAATCCGAATTGCAAAGGACTTCATTGTGAAAACACATTTTTCGACTTGTGGAGTGTTGGTCCTGCAACTGATATAACTTGTGGATGGATGGTCCTGCAACTGATATGATGAAATGATATCAGCATTCTACACCGGATCGGGTTACAATTATTTTTTTATATTTATATTTACATTTAAATTTTATTTAATAAAAAATTGAAATAATACTTTTTTCATATAAAATAACTTAAAATATAAATGTAAAATAATTTAAAATAGAGAGTATTTATTTAAATTAGATTTATTGTCTAATTTAAATACTTATTTAAATTAGAAATGTACTCATATTAAAAAAATTGGTAATAGGAATATTTATTTAAATTAATTTTGTTTTTCATATATCTAAATAATAAATAGAAAATAAAATTTAAAAATAATTTAAAAATAAATGTACAATAATTTAAAGTACATATACAGGTGCGTCTTTCCTTCTAGGCAATCCATTTTTTAAATTTTCTTTTGCTGTTTTTTTGTTTGTGAAAGATTGGGTTCGTCATTCGATGTTTTATCTTACAGGATTGATCCTTAGTTCTGAACTCATTTTTTTTCCACTAAGATTTTGGTGGTCCAATTTTAGGATGCTTAATTTTTAATTTCTGATTTTTCCCGCTTTATATTTTGTGTTTGACAATAGTAATTTCTCTATCGTGTTTGACAATTGTAATTTCTCTGTCCCAATCTAGTTGGTGGACTTAAGACCAAGTTGTAGTATTTTTCTAATTAATATATTTCCCAGTAAGGTGAGGTTCACTAACTAATTGGAAGTATCCTTTAGAGAAAAGGGTCTACTACCATAAACTAGGCCACCCATAAAAATTTATACGAAATCTGCGGCGAGAGAAATAACTAACGAATCATTATATTGACTAGGTTTGATTAATAGTTCTTCAAATAGCGGCAAACAAGCCAATACTACAACAATTGTTAAGTAAGATCTTGAGTTAACCATCCAAGCATTAGATCTAATAGACACCCCAGAGACTCGCCATAACCTGCATGCATAGCTTACGTATCTCAGCGACCGAATTTTAATCAATCACTCTGGTAAAAAATTAGTCTGAGGAATTTTAAATATAATATTCTTTTAAGAAAACTTACAAAACTATTATCAATCTTTATTAAAGATTAATCTTATAATAGAAAAAAAGAAGAATTCATTACTGACAATTAAACTATAGCTCGAAGCGCAAGAAGTAACCCAAACAAGCACAATTAAACTATAGCTCGAAGCGCAAGAAGTAACCCAAACAAGCACAATTAAACTATAGCTCGAAGCGCAAGAAGTAACCCAAACAAGCACGTACTATATATAACAAAATATTAAGAGTAAATACATTGAAGTAACCCAAACAAACACGTACTATATATAACAAAATATTAAGAGTAAATACATTGAAGTAACCCAAACAAACACGTACTATATATAACAAAATATTAAGAGTAAATACATTGACTACAAATTGTGTGATCCGCTTAAAAATAAAACTCATCATACTCAGAATCAAAATTGTGATAATACATATTAAATAACGTTGATACTATGTCATAAATTTATATGATATGAATAAGTATTAAAACTTAATAATATATACTCAGTTACGATTCTGATTCTTTTATTTTATAATTGTTATTGGTTTTATTTTAACTTGATTATATAATTATAAATTATTTGTTTTATATTTATATATTCATGAGTTATAATATTTTCGTTACAAACTCACCTTAATCATTTATAGTTATTCGTACTTTTTATAATAAAAAAGATGCTTACAATTTTAAAACGTAAGATTATTTGATATTTTGAAGATACCGGATTATTTAATGCTTTTTAGACATCATATCATTTATCGTATGATATTTTTTTAAGTCTAAATTTTTTATTAGGACATAATTGATATGGTTACAAAAACTGAGGACTTAATTAGAAGTCCTTAGGAGTTCTTGAACCAACAGAAATTGATCCAAAAAATAGAATTCAACGCCAATTTTTTGGTTTAAAATTTGAAATTCCCTCCATCTTTAATTTGGCTTTAGAGAGATGATTTCGATTTCATTTTAGCAAATCAATAGCTAATTCAGACCTTGTTATATCACATTTGATGATTTCTTGATTCTTCTTGATTTTTAACCTCTATTGAAGAAGTCATCAAACAGACTCACTCTATTTTGGGAAGAACACTCTTTGAAGCTTTGATTTGCTCCAGATTCATCAAGTCAACCATTTTAGCAGGGCCAGAATCAGCTTCCCTGAGATCACGAAAGGTAAATTAGTCTTCTATTCTAATATAGTCTATGTTTAGACTTTCCAGCAATAGTATAGCATCCAACATAGCTGGAGCTTTAAAGTCCTTGTAATCTAACTTCATCTTACATCTTTGAGTTCATCGAGCCAACCAATCAGCTCCTCGATTTTTCTCTCTAAAGATGTGATGAATCGTCATTTTACAAGTTAAAAGCGATTTTATACTATTAAGAATTGAACTTAAGTTTAAAGGAAAATTTCCAGTAGAGAACGGAGATACAATTATTTTACAATCGGTCTCTACATCAACTTCCCTTAATCCTCTTATTCTGCACGGTTGTAGTCCATTATGGATAGCGCGTGCTTCAACTTGGAGAGGAGTTAGCATTTCATAGTTGTTTCCATAGCCCAAAATGAGTTTGACTTGATGGTCTCTGATGATTACTGCACCGCTGGCTTCAACCTAGAGAGAACAGCTAGCATATGAGTTTATTTTGTATCTTCCATTACGTGGAGGAGTCCAAGTGAGGTAAGTGATCTTCCTTTTGATACATAAGTGATTAGTGCATCCAAGATTAACAGCAACTCTCTCACAATGCTTCCAGTGTTTTTTTTCCAGTTGCTTTGAGTAGTCAAGACTGATCGGCATGTTGGTGATGTATTTTATTGCTGTGTTTGTGGAAGGTTTATTTGAGTTCATCTTCGTTTTGTTTCTCTGTTACCATATGACCCAGCTAATTATAGTTGGTATAATTATTTTTATGTGGATTTTTCTTGAGGTAGACCAGAACCAGACCAAGAAAACGTGTTTAACAGTCATGAACTTTTATATTTCCACCTTTAGAGCACCTGCAAAATATGACCAAATTTCCCAAGTAAAAGTGCAGGATACAAAGAGATGATTTGTGGTCTCTGAGTTAAGACAAAACTGATATTTTGATACTAGGGTTAAGTGCTTAGATTGTAGTATAGAATTAGTTGGTAGCTTATTTAAGATAAGTCTCCAAGCTAGGAAGGAACACTTCATTGGATTGGTTCCACGTATTACCAAATAAAGTGCCATCTTTAGCTAAAGTCCATGTGATAGTATCATTAGCTAGAGTATTAATTCTTAGTTTAGTAACTAAGTTTATATTATAGTCACTTAAAATAGACATAAGCTTATTCATGTTCCACCCATTATCTTCTCATAGAGAATATACCTTATTACCTTTAAACCATCTATTATTTTGATTAGGACTTAGATTGATAAGAGGAAGCTTACTAAACCAATTTTCTAACCATATATCCATATTACCACTGCCAAGCTTGCATCTGATGTGGGATTCGGGAAATTTTCTGATTTTGGCCAGTCTGTTCCATGTTTGAGAGCCTTGATTGGAATCAACTTGAAAAGGATGCTTATCCTTGCAGTAAATGTTGTGAAGTAATCTAGCCTAGAGAGAATTGGTTTCTCTAAATCTTATCCACAACTTGCAAAAATGCTTTCTGAATGTCCATTAAGCTATTAACATTAAGTTCACCTTCCTCAAAAGGCTTGCAAATGGATTACCATGTAACCCAGTGAGCTTTTTTGCTTCTCTGCTGGATTCCCACATAAATCTATTCATTAATTTCTCAATTTTTGTTATAATTGAAGTAGGAAGCCAATAGCTCTGAACCCATTAAATAGGTATTTCCATAAGAACAGAGTTCACCAGAGTCAGACGCCCACCAAATGAAAGCATTTTTCCTTCCCAGTTTAAGATTTTGTCCTTGATCTTTTCAAGTAAATGTGTGAAGTTAGTTAATTTGTTGCGAGGACTGAGTGTTACACCTAAGTATGTTGTTGGCATGAGTGTTGTGTTAAAACTTGTTTGAATACTAAGACAATTCCTTCTTTCAAGAGGCATACTAGATGCTGTTATGATCTCTATTTTCATTTTGTTAAATAATTTCCCAGAGATTTCTTGGTAAACCTGCAAAAACTGAGCTACTTTCTCTAGGGAAACATTAGAGTCATTAGTAAATATTAATACATCATCAGCAAAGGCTAACACTGGTATAGTTATATTGCCTCTACTTAAATATTTTAGCTTTTCATTAAAGAGAAAAAGGTTGTTCATCCCTCTAATCAACGCTTCCTCAACTAATATAAAGAGGCTAGGAGACAATGGATCACATTGTTTCGCACCTCTTTTAGCTTTAGTAACCAACTTCTTTCCCATTTATGAGTATGGAGATATTGATAGATCTAATTATGTTATTAGTCAGCTTAATGACTTAATAATTAAATCCAAACCTCTCTAGAACCTTTATTATAAAGTTGTGTGATAAATTTTTGAAAGCTTTGGATATATCGACCTTGATAACCACATTTCTTGCCTTTGTTTTCCTTCCTATATCATGGATTAACTCATTTGCAATAAGTATATTGTCATGTATGGATCTTCTTTGAATGTAAGCTCCCTGCACTTCAGATATTACCTTAGACAAAATTATAGAGAGTCTATTGTTAATTAGTTTAGACATAATTATATATGTTAGAGTACATAGACTAATGTGTCTATATTGGTCCAACTAGAAGGATTAATTATCTTAGGGATTAGGCAAATGCCAGTAGTTAGTATTCATTTAGGAATATCCTGGCCAAGTATGAATGATTTAAGAGAATTGCAAATATCGGTTTTTATGATATTCCAGCAAGTAGTAAAAAAGCATTTACTGAATCCATCTATCACAGCAGCTCCAGTTGGATTCAAGCTTTGAATAATAGACAAAATTTCAATTTTAGTGGGCTCAGCTAGCATTAATTTATTATTAGAAACATCTACTAGTTTAGGTATGACATTAAAGACATTGTTATTCATGTATTTAACTCAATATTATTATTAAAGTAGGAAGGAGAGGAAAGAATATCTGTAAAGTATGCTTCAGCTGAGGAGTTGATGACATCTTCATCTGCATTCCACACATTATTGATTTTAATTCCATTAATTCTGATTTTCCTTCTTTTATTTATCATATAGTTATGGTAGGTCTTTGTATTCCTATCTCCATGATTTAACCAATTGGCATAAATTTTTTATCTCCAGTATTCCTCTTCTATGGACAGTGCTACCAAGTGTTCTGCAGTAGCTTCCGAGAGATTGTTTTTGTCTTGAATACTGCTTGATCTTCTATAGTTGTCTTTACAGATCATTAGGTTATCTTCAGCTTGTTTAATATTATCAAACAAATTACCAAAATATTTTTTGTTCCATTATTTTAGAGCAGTCTTCAACCTTTTCAACTTATTCTAGAAAACATGAAGAGGATATCCCATCATTGGAATAGTCCAGTTAGTTTCAACAAAGCTTAAAAAAGCTTTATCCATAGTCCAGATATTTAGGATCCTGAAAGAATTACTCTATTTCTTGCTGTCTTTAGTTATTGTGATGCAAAGTGGAGTATTATCTGAGCATGTACGAGCGAGATGAATAACTTTAGTTTATGCAAAATAATCAGATCATTCCTGATTGAATAAGACCCTGTCTAATCTTCTCCACCTTGTCTTATTTGTCCACGTGAATCTGGTTCCCACAAATCCTGTATCCTCCAAGTGACAGTCTTTAATCATGTCTAGGAAATCATTTACACTTTGCTGACAGAAATTAGAGCAACCAAATTGTCCAGAAGGAGATATGATAGAGTTAAAATCACCCAGAAGCAGCCATTCCTTTGTAGATGACTCAAAGGATCTAATGTTATTCCAAAGCTCCATTCTACTACTTCTTTGACATTTTGCGTAGACACATGTGATATTGGCGGCTTTATTTAACAGAGAATATTTGATTTCAATGTGACTGCACTAAATATTATCCACCAGTATCTTAATTTCCAAATCATCATGCCATACCACCCAGATTTTTTTTTGATACATTGGCAAAGGTGTGAGGAAGATTAAGCTTGATAGAAAGAGCAGTAATTTGGTCACAACTTATCATAGGTTCCTGTAAGAACAATATTTGTATACCTTCTTTCTTCACTATGGATTTAAGTCTTCTAACAAGAGATTGATTTCTAAGTCCATGTATGTTCTAGCTTAAGATCTTTATCATTTGAGGCTGTTGAGTGAGGATCTTTAAGTCTTTTCAAATTATAGAGATTTTATAATTATTAGTTTCTTTCTTTTACTTTTTCTAGTTTGTTTGAGCTTTTGGTCCAGTATTCTTTGGAAACTAGGATCAACTTTCTTCAGTTTTAGAGCAGGAGATGGTGGAAGACTTCATGTGTTTTCCTTTGTATGAGTTAATTTAACAATAGCAGGTGTAGTTTCAAGCTAAGGAAAGTATGTGATGTTTTCAAGGGATTTGATAACATCTATTATGTCATCTTCACGTTGACTAAATTCTTCAGTTTCATTAGCCATTCCTAATTATTTCTTCTTTGTTCTCTGCAAGTATTATGACTTGCTTTTCAGCAATTTTGTCATAGACTACTTGTTCAAGATTCTCATTCTTATCCATGGAAGGGTTAGCAGTTGCAATATCTTTGATGTTCATTTGGTTAGATGTGTTCTTTTGCAGAACAGGCAATTTTGTTTTGGTATTTTGATCAGCATTGTTATCATTCTTTCTATTACAGGTTGAAGAATCGTGTCCAATATGAAAACAAGAGTCTCAGTATCTTGGTACATCTTTTTAGCTTAATGAGATCCAAACACCCTTGTCGCTACTAAAGCCAAGCCATATGTGATGCTGAAACTTTCTTGAGATGTCAATTTACACCTATGCATAACACGCATTGTACATAGCCTTGTTCTTGGGTGGTACCCAGAACTTGAGAGGGGTGCCAATTGAAGAAGCAATGAAGTTAATGATATCTTCATTATACATTTGTTTAGGTAGTTTTTTTATTCTCATCCATATGGGAACAAGAGGGCATGCCTTCTTTACATTGAATGAAGGTAACCATTTCAGAATTCTCATGGAGTATTCACCAACTGTTCAAACTCCACGCGACCAGATTTTACCTGATATTTTCTTTGAGTAAAAATTCAAGAAACAAATGTCTTGAATCCCAGTTGGTGTAAGTGAAATTACCATTGAAATTTCTAGCTTCAAAGAATTTATCAAGAACAACTTTCTTAGGCAGACCTTTAGTAAATTTGCCTATCAATGTATATGATGTAGACTGTAGTAAATTATCATGAATTTTTTCTTCAAATTGGAGCTAGTCAGTCAGTTATAGACTCTTATAATTGTACGTATACTATAGAAATCAACAATTAATTCATGAGTTATTCAGGTATAGACTCGTATAGTTGTATGTATATTGTAGAAATCGCCAATTGATTCAGGAATAAAATAGACAATCCAATTGCAGATACATTTACAAAATACTTATTCTTGTTTTATAATAATAGCTACATTGTACGTGGTAAAAACAATTGTCGGGTTTGTTGTTTCCAGGTGATGTAGTGGTGCTTATATTTCTACCTCCACAAAGATAATACTAATTACTTTGGTTTTTGCATTGTACTGGGATTTTATTTATTACTTTGTTTTGTAGCTTTACTTTGATTTATTTTAATTCTAAATTTTATAAAAACATAAAAGAAAACAAATGCAAAGTTGATATAGTTTGATTTGTTTGAATTTAAGAATTCCATTATAGCCACCTGGACCAGCTGCAGAATTAGGATTCAAATCCTTAACAATATCATAGACTTTAGACTTAGTAGGAATACTCACCAACCTAGAATTGTCCTCCTTCTTTACAAGCTTAGGAATGAAATCCAACAAAGTGTTTGAGTTTCATGGGTTAGGTTGATCAGATAGAAGGTCTTTAAATTGATCCATTGGAGAATTCCCAATAGCTTCAGAATCCTCCAGCCAATTAGCTCCATCCCAAATCATGACAATCTTGTTTCTTTTAATTCTTTTCCTCACCAAATTGTGAAAAAACAGTGTTTCTTCTTCATTTTTAATCCATAGAGAGTGAATATTTTATGTCCAATATTCTTCTTCCTTGTCCAACAAACTTAGGTGAGTTTCTTTAGCAGTTTCAAACAGCTTCTTATCCTCAGTAGACTTAGTGTTTTGATTGTTGATTTCCCTGCAAATGATCTCCTCTTCTATCTGTTTAATAGAATAAAAAATATTCCCAAACACTTCCATATTCCAACCCTTTAATTTAGCTTTTAACCTTTTCAGTTTAAAACAAATTTTTTGAATAGGAGAACCCTGACAACCAACAACCCAATTAGCTTCAACAACTTTATAAAATCCATTGTGAAGAACCCACATGTTCAGAAATTTGAAGGATGATTTAATCTTTGTAGAACTAGTAGTAATAGAGACCACAATAAGAGAATGATCTGAACAGGTTTGAGAAAGATGAGTCACATTAGTAGCTTCAAAGTAGTTCATCCATTTGTCATTGTATAATACCATGTCTAGGCGGCTCCATTTTCTCCCATTGGTCCGAGTACATTTATTTCCTGAGAAACCTGCATCATTCAAGTTACAATCAAAGATAAAGTTATTGAAATCATCCATACTAGAGGCACAACTAGCAGACAAGTGAAGTTGCTCATCAGGATTAGCTATAGTGTTAAAATCACCAAGTCAATCCATTCCATAGAACCATCATCCATAGCTCTCAGATTGTCCCATAGGATGCTTCTCAAACCCTTAGTACATTTGGCATAGATCACCGAAACCATGAAGTCCTTCATCTAATCATTGTGTTTTACATTAAAATGAATGAATTGTTTATCATCTGAAATAACATCCACCTTGAAATCATTTTTCCACATAACTCAGACCTTATTGTTTATGTTGTGGCAGTAACCATGAAAACCCAACTTCTTTGAGATAGTCTGCAGTTTAGAATGATTGACCATAGGCTCTTGAAGAGCCAATAAATCAGGCTTTACAGATCTTTTTAAAAATTAAAGCCTTTTAAGAGTATCTTTGTTTTCCAAACCACGAACATTCCAATTTATTATTGAAATGGTCATTTTGATGGTTTAATATGTTAGCAACACCTTTATGTTGCATTTGTTTTGATTTGATCAAATCTTTTGAGTTTATAATTTTCATTTTCTTAATCTCTTTGTTGCTTTTAACAGGTGAAGATGGCAAGCTCCCTGTGATTTCCATTGTTGCAGAAAAGACCTCATTGTTGGTGTCAAGAAGACCATCATTGATATGATTTTAAGAACCCATATCAATCATATGCAATGCTTCAATAATTTCAGCCTTATCCACACCCAAAGATAACTGATTTTCAACTATTGTAGAAGGCTTTTTATTATCATTGTTCTCCTCTTGAAATTCAGTGTTTTCAGTAGTTTCATTCTCAGTATTTTTTTTCATTTAACATGTCTTTGTCAGCAATAACAACCACTGACCTTACTTTTTAAGCAGATGTAATCAAAGGGGCAGAGTCATTCAATTTCTCAGAGGAGTTTATTTGAGGTGCCGTTAGATCTTCACCAGTGTTTGATTTATTGACTTTCTTGCATACATCTTCAGAGTGCCCAAGATGGTAGCATTGCTTACAATAGTCAGGGTAGTTTCTATACACTAGATCTTTCCAAAAGCCCTCCTGACCAAATGATATCCAATTTTCCTTTGGCATGGGTTTAGACACATCTATTTCGACCCATAACCTGCAGAAAGTTAAACCCAGCCCGATTTTTAGGTGGAACCCATACACTTAGAGTAGACCCCAGGCTCTTAGCTGCTTCCTGGATAGTTTCATCATTAAACATGAATTCAGGAAGGTTGGGGAGGTTGATGTATACATGTGTGACATGATTTTCACATTTACGGTTAAAATAAGGACCCCAGTTCAGTAAGCGCATTGTTTTATTCCCTATGCCTCATACATTTCTTCTCCAAAGCTTCTTTAAGTCTTCTACCAAAGAAAACTCTATGAAAATGTTCCTGTAGTTGAAGCTGGTGATACTAAACTCACCATTAAACCTACACCCATCAAAGAAATCCTTAAGAGAGTTATAATTGGGTTTTCTTGTAGCAAACTTGAACATCAAATTGTGTTTTGACACTGCTTTAAGTTTTTCATTGTCACTTGCTTGAAAAAATAGCTCAGGGGATTCTTTATTACAGTTTCTTTTTACATTCTCATGACATATCTTTGGTAATTGTGTTTAAATAGATCTGCATAGGTCTTGTTGGCTGAATCGGAATTCCTACTCGTTGCATGTTCAAAACCAGGATTATTTCTTATCTTAGGAGGATCAATTCGAGCTTTCTGCAAGAGGGGGAAGTTGATATTGAAATCAGTTGATCTACAAGCTGGAGAAGAGCACACTCCTTCTATATTCAAGCTAGATCAGAGATTGAAGATATAAATTAGTTTGTTAACTTTCTTGGAGAGAAACGTAACTAACTTTCTGATTTTAAGTTCCTCTCTGTCTCTAAATTAGTCTTAAATTAAATTGATTTTATTTATTGATAGATTTTTTCACTACGGGATAATAATCTGGAGTTCTATATTTTTTTAAGATATTTTTCAAATAATTTATTGTCAAAATTCTTTTGTGTATTCTTATAATTTTCAGAAAACATAATCATTAGTTTCTAAGTAGAGCTTATAAAAATATTAAATTACTTTTACACGATAAAGTTATTGGTTATTATCGCTATAAAACTAAATTCAACATACAATTAGGCATACATTATTCTCTCATTATCATTAACTTAGCATAAGATTCTTTTTAAACATATGAAACCAGTGATCGAAAATGAAACTAAAACAAAAATAAAAACCAAATTAAAAGAAAATATAACATATAGTGAAGAAAAATAAAAATAAAATAGAAATTAAAACCAAATAACAATAAAAAAAACATATACAACCATCAGCCGAAAATGAAATTGAAACAAAAACCAAACCTAAATTAAAATACATTTTTACGGCGGAAGCAAAGGACATAGAAATAGAAATAAGAACAGAATCAGAATTGCGATTGTGAAAACACAGTTGTCGTGGAGTGTGGAGTGTTGGTCGTGCAACTAATATGATGAAATGATATCAGCATTTTTATACCCGACCTTTTTCTACACCGGATCGGGTTACAATTTTTTCTTTATATTTACATTTAAATTTTATTTAATAAAAATTTGAAATAATTCTTTTTTCATCTAAAATAACTTAAAGTATAAATCTAAAATAATTTAGAGAGTAATTATTTAAATTAGATTTATTAGTCTAATTTAAATACTTATTTAAATTAGAAATGTACTCATATGATGAAATGCGGTGAGACTATTAAAAAAATTGTAATATGAATATTTATTTAAATTAATTTTGTTTTTCATATTTTTTTTAGATTAAAAAAAATACTTATTAAATTAGAAAAGCCAATTGTACAATGCTGGATATGTATGGAGAGAAAAAACAAGCATCCTTAATTATGCCATCCTTAATTATGCCAAAGTAAAAACAAGTGCCTGTCTTAACGTACCAGAGAAAAAAGAGGAATCAGTAGGACTTTCCACAATGTATTAAACTCCCAGCACCAAGAAAAAGACCTAAAATTGCTGCACTACCCAGTGTCGTTTGCCCTATGTATCTAATCTTCATCAATCCTGGAACCTTGAATCGAACGGCTTCGTAAGTGCCATAAACAGCCCCAACTGCGCCTCCAACAGCACCGCCGACTGCAATTCCGGCAGTGATGCGAGCCAAACAACCATCTCTTGCCAGTGCCATGTTCGACGGATTTTAATTTTCTTGTTCTTCCAAAGGTTTGTGAGCACCGTACATATATTTTGCCATCATATATCTAAATAATAAATAGAAAAATAAATGTACAATGATTTTGCCAGTTTTTTTATTTTCTTTTCTGCTTTTTTTGTTTATGAAAGATTGAATTCCTCATTCAATCTTTTATTTTTGCAGAGTTGTTCCTCTCTGGTTTTAAACTCAATCTTTTTTTCTGAATATTTTGGTCTCTAATTTTAGGATGTTTAGTTTTTATTTCTAAATTTATACGTTTTATATTTTGTGTTTGACAATAATAATTTCTCTTAATTTCTGATTTTACACGCTTTATGTTTTGTATTTAATAATAACAATTTCTCTATCACCACCAAGTTGTAATATTTTTCTAATTAATATATTTTCCAGTTTTTTTATAAAAAAAAATGTAAGGTGAGGTCTACTAATTGGAAGTACCCTTTCGACAAAAGGGTCTACCACAATAAACTAGGCAACCCATAAAAATTTGGACGAAATCTGTCGGCGAAAAATAGCTAACAAATCATAATATTGACTTTAGGTTCGATTAATAGTTCTTCAAACAGCGGTAAACAAGCCAATACTACAACACCTGTCAAGTAAGATCTTGAGTTAACCATCCAAGCATTAGATCCAATAGACACCCTTAGAGACTCGCCCTAGCCTGCATGACCGAAAATTAATATTTCTCTTAATATTTTAGTCAAAATTAGAATAAATCTTGAGTTAATCATGGTAGAAAATTAGATGGAGTAACTTTATATATAATATTTTTTAAGAGAACTTACAAAACTGTTATATACTCAGAATTGTGATAATACATATTAAATCACGTTATATCATATCGTGTATAAAATTATATGATATAGATAATCTTATTAAAAATTAATAATATATACTCAGTTACAATTCTGATTCTTTTATTTTATAACTGTTATTTGTTTTATTTTTACTGATCATATATTTATAAATTACTTGGTTTTATATTTATATATTCATAACTTATAGTATTTTCGTTGCGAGCTGACCTAAATAATTTATATTTATTCGTATTTTTTATAATAAAAAAAAAATCTAATAAAAAAAGTATGGTTACAATTTTAAGACATCAGATTATCTAATCTGATACCTTGAAAACACCAGATTATTTAATGTTTTTTTTAGACATCATAAATATGACACTTCATAAAAGAAAAGTAATAAAATCATATATAATTGATAATTTTAATTTTTTAACCCCAATTCAAACCTTGCTCCGCAAGGACACTCTCCGGTCTCCACACGTTTAAACATCACCTTCTGCTATGTGCTTTTAAAATAAACCAGGAACGTAAAATAATAACTTTCGGGCATTTTTTCTCTATAAAAAGTTAGAAAAATAAGAGTTATGAAAATAAAACTAATTTCTAGAAAATGAGAGGGTTTCATTGAAGAATAACGAAATAAATTCAAAAAAATAGAAAAGTTTTAAATGCCAATCTTTGCTTTAATTTCCGTAGAGATATTTTTAATGTTGAATGCTAAAGTCTAACTTCCCATAAAGACTTATTAAGTTTATAAACGTATTAAGTTTATAAACTTATTAAGTTTATAAACTTGGTAATAGAATTGATAGCATATCAAAATATGATAAAACATTTATAAATTTATAAAATTCGTTTAATATTAGATTATATTACATTAGCTTAAAAGATTGTATGGGTCCACGCATTTTTCGAAGTCAACTTAAAATTAAGAATATTTTTGAAAAGATAGAGCAAACTATTTTGAGTTTATTTCAAAAAGTAAATTTATATGATGATTTGTATTTTAAAAACGACCACTATTTTATCTAATACTTTTTTATGGTTATCTATTATTAAAATTTATACTTTTTATTTTGTATTAGAATAGAAATAAAAGTTGATAATGTTATAGACGAGTTTTATGGATTAAAATTTGATTATTTGTTTGAAATTTGAGTAGCTTTTTCATATATCAAACTATAAGACTATGATATTATATGAGGATGATAGTTTAGGTATATTTAGACATATTTAATCTCAAACTATAATTCAAGAGAAAATTTTGATCCTTTCTGTTATTATGTCAGCAAAAACTAAAGAAATTTAGAAAATGGTTTAGTGGACCAATTTAAACCGATTCAATAGGGTATCCATGCTGGTATTCGATATTTTCATCAATATTATCAATTGAGATTATGAAATGACTAATAATTAATTTTATTTCTCTCCAATTGGTTGGGTTAATTTTGTTTATAAGTACATTTTGTTCAGGTACTGAATAATAAAAAGGGTCAATGTTTTATAGTTTTTTAAAATATTTTTTCAAATAATTTATTGTCAATAGTTTTTTATATATCTTCTCTTTAACTAAGAAAAACTCCCAAACACTTTTATAACGTTGTTTCTTATATCATTTTCATGGGAAAACTTATTTATGAATAGCACCTTTAGTAGCTAGTTCATAGTATTTTAGAATTTTCAGGAAAATGTAAACAACAGTTTCTTAAATTAGTAGAACATAAAATATTGAATTACTTTCCCATGGTAAGGCTTTCTCCCATGGTAAGGCTTTGGTTACTGTGGCATCAACACTGTATTCAATATACAATATGTAATTACATTTTTCTCTCAAGATAAATGATTCTTTTCATAACTACTCATTAAATCTTAGTGACCAAATTTTAATCGGTTACTCTACTGGCAAATTAGTCGGATTAATTTTATATATAACATATTTTTTAAACTCATATTGTTATCAATTTTTATTAAACTTTTTCTTCATAATAAAACAAAATTATTTTTATGTTATAATAAGAAATAATTTTTTTATTAAATACATAACATTATCTATTAATAATAATAAAATTGTTATCAATAATTTATACATTAATAGGGTATATATTCAAATCTAAATTTAGAGATTTGTGTTGATGTTATATATGGCCAAAGTTTTCGAAAACAAATATTAAACTTTTATTTATAATAGTTAAAATAGAATTCAGGATAATGTCTAAAGACCAGAGGTTATTACGTAGGAGGATAAGTATGATCCTTTCAAAATATTATTTGGCAACCATCTTGATAAAGAAAATGTTAGGGAGCTTTAGCCAGACAAGTAGGGGTTTAAGTCTAATATATTAAAAACACATATAATTTTTTTTCATTCATCTCGTACTTTTAACTAATTTTTTTATGGTTTGTTTGAAAATGTTTATAAAAAAAATCCTTACATTTTTATTGATTAAGAAAATCATTATCATTTATTAAAACTAAATAATAATAATAAAATAAGTTTTTTTTACATTTGATTTTACATATGAGTTAGTAACCGTATTTATCATAGAACTGTATGTTGTTGGGATATGTTCTTACTTATTTCTCGCACATAACAAATTCTACCTTTTTACCTCCTTTCAGTTGACTTACCTAATGCTTACTCTAATTAGGTTGACTTATATATGTTGACTATGAACATTTTATCCATTCAGGTGGATCTAGAGGAGCATTTTGGGATTGTAAAAAGATCACAGTACACTTACTAATCTTTATGCCAAATTTTTAGATTTGTGCAGCTGTTAAAGTATTCCAGAAGGCAGACATCCGTCCTAGCCAGCTGAATCCCAACGTTGGACATTTGTTGATTACCATGATGGTTGGGTCTGAACTCGTCTATCAGTTCTTCCAAATGAATACTCTTTTTTTGTCTATACTTTCGTTACGATCCAAAGAATCATTTATTACTACTTCTTTCTTATTGACAGATATAAAGTCGTATATGACTTTTCGTACACCAATAACGGTTGGATAAGGTTTCTCATTTTTGTTAGCCAAAATTGGAGAGCCGGGAAAGTTGAGTAGGAGTTTTTGGCCCATCGGAACCGGTACCTTTCAAGTAATTATAGTATTTTTTTTCTTCAAAGTAAGTGTTTTACTTCAACTAGAAAGTCATCCTCCATTGTTGTGTTTAAAGAATCACACTTCAATGTCGTATTTAATGTGCTTATTTATTGAAATATAATTTCTCACCAAAGTTAAAACCTCACATTGTCTCGTGTTTCATTTTCCTTTTTACTGATGGATTTGGATATGTCAAAGCTACTTAAATGATAGTGGGTCTGTTGAAGCTCGTATGACACCCTACTAGCATGTTTCAGACATTTATTAATTTGTAATGGGTTTGTCAAAGCTAGTATCACACTCCCGTCTCGTGTTTCATACGCTTATATAATAAGCCTACTAACCAAATGAGGTGATTAATGTGAACGTAACGAGGTGTTTTGGATATTTTAATGGGTTTTTCGTGGTTGTGTTTGGCCAACCCGGCGCATAACCACTTTAAACGATATTATCGAATGATTATATTTACTCATGGAAGGTTATGTTTTCATCATTTTGTCCATGTTGTTTATAATATGTAATTGTATAGTTTTGGTTAATGTTGAAAGAGGAAATATAACGGTAACAATTGTATTAAATGTTCGAAATAATTGTGCATTTTATAATCTTCTCGAATTTATATACTATTTAACAAGTAAATAATGGTGTGTCTGGATATATTTAGACTAGTAAAATGATTTTTGAACATTAATTACTATAGTTTTAAGCTAGTTTCTAGAATTGAAACAAATATTAATATAAATGAGGACGATGGAAATAAAATTATAGTTTGATGAATCATCCATACGTGAATCGGACTTTTCAGTTGCATAAGAGTTCGCCCATCCTGGGCTCTTAATTTGAAGTTCTTGATTATATTTAGGCTAGAAAAGTAGCAATAATACTAATGATATTAATTAATGACTACTATGTTACAAGTTGACTGGATTAATAACTAAATAAATTATTTTTCACTCAAACGCATTTATAAACTATTTATAAACTAAGGTTTGGTCACGATACATGTAATAATGTTTTATCCGAGATTTTTTATAATACTAATTCTCATGTAGGTTACATTTTAAGCTCGCTAACAACTCGAGTTCCGATATGCCACATATTTAACCTATATCAGTAGCCTCTTAGTCATTGAGAAATAAAATAATGTGGAAGTATAAAGTGAATCGAGTGTAGTCACGTTGGCATCTTGTATGATCTGAGTTTGTCGAGCCCAAGTGTGTGGGTTATGAGACCAACTGAACGAGTTGGCCTCTAATTTTGTAGTTTGCGAAGCTCCAGTGACTTCGAGCGAGATGTTATTCTCTATCTTTTTAGTTTTCTAAGATGATTGATCCTCCTAGAGAGCTTTTAACTTGAGAGATTGTATGTGACGTGGTGCACTCACTCTTTTACGGGTTTATTTTGTCTAGCCAAATTTTTATGGATTTAGAGAGCTTAGTTTATGTTGACCTTGTTTCTGGCTCGTTAAAAACCCTTCATCGACCAAAATATATCCCTTTAGAAAAAAAAACTATAATATTTTCAAATGGAAAAAAGTACAAGAAATGGAGTAGGATGTTAGAGTCTTTGGTACACTTTTCCAAATCCAAAATACTTTATTGTAAGTTATCTTAAGTGGTTAGATCTCTAGTACTTCAAGGTAAAGACAACAAGAGTACTATTAGCTAAAAAATGAATTTGACTAGTAGGAAAATGACATACTAGTATATTCGGGGTTTCCCGATCATGTGAGAAAGTCCATGAAGAAGACGAGACACTGCAGTCGCCCAATATGGAGAGAAATAATTGAAAATGAAGGTAGACCCTACAAGTATCTGAGGCTGTAGGTGAAATTGAAAAAGAAATAAGACCATTTAAGTTCGTGAGCTCGTAGTCATGATCGAAGAAAGATCGGTCTTTAAATTATATAAGCTCATAGGCATGATCAGGAGGGAACCCTAGCCCTTAAGTACTCCCTCCACTTTAATTCATACCAACTAGTTCTAATTTGATGGTATGCTCAACCGCCAGTGTAAGGTGGATGTTGGTTAAAAGTCCACTAAGATACCCATTCAACCGAAGATGGGTGGTAGCCCATACTAAATGAAGATGTTTGTCATGGATTTTGAGTGTGATCCCATATTAAAAAGGCTCATCGATGTGTCAGATAAATCAATGAGTATATGATCATATATTGATGGGAAAATGGGATTTCCTAGTCAAATGGCGAATATATGTATAGTTGCTCATTGTCGGTCGACATAGAGGCAAGGCAAGCTCAGTCCATGATATGGAACACAGCAAAGGACGGCTCCCTCACTTATGGTATGGTAGTAAGTTATTCCAAGGACGGTTTACAAGAGTGATATCCCCAAAAAACATGGAATTTACTCAGTTGGTTGTTAGGAAAAAGTCATAAATTGAATTGAAAGATCGTAAAGGTAAAGAAAGCCCCACATTCCAAACGCAATGAATATCTAGAGAGGGTAAGTATCTTCCTATTATCTTTTATGCGGTTCATCAGAGAGAAGATACGCATATCGATCTCAACTTTCAACAGTGTATGATCTCTGCAAGAATAGGAGAGGTGTTTTTCCGATCGTTAGTGTGCTTACCATAACACAACATAATCACCAAGAAGTCAAGAGAGTAGGATGCAGCCTGACAAGTGGAACATGAACTTGAGATTATATTTTATTTCCCTTCTTTATAATGTTCTTTCACTCTTATGCTGCATAACTAAACTTATTCTTTGTCGCATCAAGGTATTTTTATGCCTTCATGATATTGTCGGGAGAGTGTAAAAATGGTTCTTCAATTTCGAGTGAGTTTTGGAAGTTGCATTCAACACTTATAGGGTCGTTCGATACTGAGGCTCCTAACTTGGGTGTGGTTGCCTTAGAGCCTAATTCTGATTAAAAGAAAAGGACAACCTTGTTAGGCAGGGTTGTACTGATGATGGGTTGGTATGAAGAGAGGTTAGTTGGATGCAAACAACTGTACGCTAGAGTTGAGTCATTCGAAGAGAGAATCCTTCTGTTTGAATGTTAGTTATGGGGTAGTTGTTTAAGGTCACTACTTATAGTATGTTTAAGGTAATTGTTTTACTATATTTTTCATGGATATTTTTTTTAGCTTCGTTGTATATGTACATGGGCTGTCCCAACAAGGCAAGTTATGGGGTTGAAAAATACTTATTGCATAAGCAAAGTTTGTTATTTAGTAATCATATAATTGCGTGTTAGAAATTTGGACATATATGCATATTTATTTTATGCTCGTTGGTTGTTTGAAATAAACCTTATGATTTAAGAGAAGTAATAGGATCGGCATACACCTGTTTTCATAATGGATGTTTATTGTAAATTGTACCAACACTTGAATGTTAGATGTATCAAAATATACAAAATTTACTCGTTTTTTGTAAGACTTTCAGCTCGCTAATTGAAGCAAGAATTTTAGCTTGGATGACGTTTAATAAGAGAGGCTAGCATTCTCAGCCTTCTATATGTACATATCAAGGATATTTTAGGTACGTCAAAAAGATTAAGCGAATTTTCGTTTGGATGTTTTTACGTGGTTTTACAAAACATCATATAATGTCGCACCTCCTTAGTGTTTGGATTAGAAACCAGGTGTTAAGTCCGTGCACATGGTCTTTAGACTTGTTTATCACGGAATAGGATGCTCGTACGTGAAAGAAGCACGTTTGATGCATGGGAACTAGGTCTTATTAAGGCATAGTTTAACGCTCAAACTCGGATTCCATGCAGTGTTATACTCAAATCAAAAGACACATGTTTGATGCATGAGAATTTGGTCGTATTAAAGAATGATTTGATGATCAAAATCAAAAGCCCTACTGCGCAATACTAAATCTTAGATGACGCGCATACATGGGAAGTTGGCCCCATTAAGACGTAATGGATGCTCGAGAATTAAAGCCCTGCAACATGTTGAGTGCTCATTCTTGGAAGAAGCACGTAGGATGTATGCCTACTCGGTCTTATTAAGGTACAATGGATGACATATATGTTTATCAGACAATATGCTTGGTATCAAGACTTAAGATTCAAGTATGTTGTTGGGACGCTCGTTAACCCAACACAATTCAATTATATAGATTATCATTCTCATATAAATTATGCTCTGTTATCATGTAGCACATTTAAGAAGTCAAAAACTTGTATTCGCTTGTCAGAAGACGTGCTAGCTACTTTAAAAGGTCTCGTAAACATTTATTAGTAGACAGTGTTTATAGATAGAATTACGATTGGTAGTCTTCTAACATAGCCGAAGTAATTCTTTCTAGTATAGTGATTGAACTCAGCTGAAAAGGGTTTGGATATTGTTGAAATTCATTTTCATTTTACACTTTAAGGTCTATTTTGCTAGCCAATCGACAACTTTATTTTGGTCTCTCAAAATGTGCACAATCGTCATTGAAGGATATATAAGGCGTTTGCACTAATTAATATTGGCTCAAGAGGCCAAGGAAAACTTCCAATTGAAAGAAGATTTACCAAAATTTAGGAGTTTAATTCAATATGAACATTAGCCAAACCTTTGTTTTTATAGATTTAGGAGAGCTCTTGCCTCACCCATAATCGGGGTAAGCTTGTCGTATAAATTACCAAAGTCTTGGAAAATTTCTCATTTTTTGTTCCTAATGATAACACCACTGATAGCCTCAGTGTTTGCTAGACAAGACCCATAATCGGGGTAAGCTTGGGTAAGCTTATTTCTATCTTTTAAATAGTTATAACATCCTAACTTTATAGCAATAGAACCATCTCTAGTCCAGTGTCTTTTCTTAAAGAGATTAGATTGATCAGTATTGGTTAAGATATGTTTGATGTAGTTTACAGTAAAAAAAAATATGATTTTATTTGGTATTTGAATTTAGTTATGTTCCTTGATTGCCATATTGCCCATCATATGATAGGGGGCAGAATAGAATGGATGTGAACTTCATGTTAAGTAGACCAGAACCACCTCCTTGTCATGTGAGAAATATTCATGAATATTCTAATGTTAACTTTGAATATAGCTTCAAAATAGGACCAAATAGCCCAAGAGTAATTACAAGACACAAACAGGTGATTATGGGTCTCAAAATTATTGCAAAATTGGCATTTGGAAGCCATAATAAAGTGTCTCTTTTGAATTCTAAAATATATAGGTAACTAACTGTTAAGGATTCTCCATTGCAAGAAGGAGCATATTTTAGGAGTAATGTTGTTCCATAACTTGCTGAATAGGCTAGATTTATAGTGTTTCACTTTGATGTGATTTCATGTGTCTTTTGTGTTGAAGGTGCCATTTTTAGAGAGCAGTCATAAGATAGTGTCTTCCTCCTGATCTTTAATAGATAGCTTTTAAGTTTGATGAATTTTATTAGCTGAAATAATACCTCTGAGCTTATTCATGTTCCAGGTATTGTTATCTTAGAAAGTCTTAACCTTATCAGAACTGTACCAGTTGTTGTCAGTTTTCTCATCAAGTTTACTTAGAAAATAATGCATATACCAGTTATCCAGCCATAAATCCACATCTCCTTTATCCACATTCTAATTTTTATTAGGTTCAGCTTTATTCTTTATCTTAGTCAGCCTTTTCCAAGTCTGAGAGCTAGTCTTAGAAAAGTTGGCCTAAAGTGGGTGTAATTATTTGTAGTAAATAATGTGAAGGTACTTAGCCTAAAAAGACTTGTTCTCTCTGAATCTGACCCATATTTTACAAGAAAATGTTTATTGTAAATATTTTAGATGCCTAACATTGAGACCACCTTAACCAAATATCTTACAAGCATTAGACTAATCAGTCCAATGAACTTTATAAATATACTGAGTAGATCCTCATAGGAAGTTGTTAAAAGTTCTTTCCATTCTAGTTATTATTCTATTATGTAGGAAAAAACTTTCCATCCAATACATTGGGATGGCCATCAATACATCGCTTATTAAAGTAAGCCTTCCCCGTATGATAATATTTTACCATCCCACTCATTCTTGTTCCTAATTTTGTTCAGTAGAGGATCATAATTACTGATCATGTTGTTAGTATTTAAGGTTATACCTAAGTAGATAGTTGGAAGATTGCTAGTGTTGAATCCAGACTGGTTAACTAAGGTGTATACTCTAGTAAGATGAAAGTTGGTGGAGGTTATAATCATTGTCTTGTTCTTGTTGATGGCCTTACCGGAAATGTCCTGATAATATTGTAGGAAGTTACCCAGATCAGTTATAGTAGATTTAAGATCATTGGTAAATATTAAAATATCGTCAGCGAAGGCAAGACATGGAATTTTTATATTACTCATATATGTAAATTTAATAGTCTTATTTATATCAAATAACTTGCTAAGACCTCTAACTAAAACCTCTTCAACAATGATAAATAGACTATAGGATAAGAGATCCCCTTATATGATGCCTCTTATAGTTTTGAAATAGCATTTAGCCTCTTCATTAATAAAAATGGATACATACGCATTTTTTATCATCTTTTCTATGATGTTTACAAACCTTGAGTTAAAACCAAAATCTTGAATAACTTTTATGATGAAACTGTGGGACATTCTGTCAAAGTCTTTGCACATGTCCACCTTGACCAATATGTTACCAGCTTATGTCTTTCTATTCAAATCATGAATGAGCTCTTTAGCATTAAGGATATTATCCTGAATAGACATGTCCAAAACATAGGCACCCTGAAAATCTGTGATAAGTTTAGCGAGAAGTGTAATAAGCTCGTTGTTAAGGATTTTGGTCATAATTCTGTTCATTAGAGTACACAAGCTATTCAGTATGTAATCATTCCATATATTAGGGTTACAAGACTTGAGGATAAGGCAGATTTCCGTGGCCAAGATACCTTGAGGAATGTTTTGACCAAGCATAAATGAGACCATAGCTACACAAAAAATATTTTTGATGATTTTCTAACAAATAAGGAAAAAGTAGCTATTGAATCCATCCATGTATGGAGCGTTGGTGGGATTGATGCTTTTGATGATAGTATAAATCTCTTCTTCTGAATGAGGAGCCATGGGTAAGTTATTATCCTACTCAGTAATCAACTTAGGAATATAGTTAAATATGTCATCATTCATTTTGTTTGTCTCTTCTTCATAGTTTGGATAAGGAAATTCAGTTAGTATGTCCTTGAAGTAATATTTGGTATATATTCCTAAAAGATGTTCATTTGTAATCCAATTAATACCATATTTAATACTTAGAATTTTATTTCTTATTTTTTTCATCTTAACATAACTATGATAAGTTTCAGTATTCTTATCCCCATCTTTGATCTATTTGAATAGCATTTCTGGTGTCAGTAGGATTTTTTTAAGATACAGGGCCTGCAGATATAGAGTATTAGATTTGGAATGGTTGATTTTATCTTCCATGCTATTAGTTTCCTAAAGTTTTATTTCTAGTCTCTTAACAGATTCCTCAGCCTCAAATACCTTGTCAAAGATATTTCCAAAGCATTGCATATTCCAAATTTTAAGAGCCACTTT
This sequence comes from Limnanthes douglasii subsp. nivea, assembly GCA_036936605.1. Taxonomy (NCBI): domain Eukaryota; kingdom Viridiplantae; phylum Streptophyta; class Magnoliopsida; order Brassicales; family Limnanthaceae; genus Limnanthes; species Limnanthes douglasii. The sequence goes on along the minus strand of JAUPFV010000003.1, from coordinate 56,746,577 downwards.
GAGTCTCTTGATCTTGTTCCAAAAAACATGCATTGGGTATCTAACCAGCTCTTGATTCCACTTATCCTCCATTATGTTAAGAAAATTATAGTTTAAAGACCACATGTTCAAGAATTTAAAACCTTGCTTTGAAATATTCTTTTCCTGGGGTATGGTAATGCATAAAGAGGTATGGTCAAAACATGTTGTGGCCATGTGAAGAACCTTTGTATTGTTGAAATAGTGTGACCAAGCTGAGTTTTATAACACACGATCCAAACGTTTCTATTTTAGTTTTGTTAGACCATATAAATTTAGTGTCAACATATCCAACATCCTCGAAAAAGTAGTGTCTGATGGATGCATTAAAATATTTTATACTATTAAGACAATAAGGGGAATAACCCAGCTACTCATCAGAGGGCAAGATTACGTTAAAATCTCTCATTACAAGCCATTCTTTGGTTGTAATTGATATTGTTATGAGAATATTCCAAAGATCAACTCTATTCTTCTTTGACATTTAATGTAGACAGTAGTGAGTAAGAAAACTTTAACCATTGATGCATGACTGATTTCAACATGAATAAGTAGTTGATAATCCAGTATGATGTTTACTTTAAAATGTTCATTCCATAAAAATCATATTTTATTTGTTATATTGGCAATGTAATTCTTGAAACCTAATTTAACTACAATGGTATCTAGTAATTTCACTTTGATAAGGGGTTCTTGTATCGCAAACAGCTTAATCTTCTTCTTGAATATAATACATGTTAACCTTCTAAGAGAGGCCTTATTTTCAGTGCCACGAATATTCTTGTTTAGGAGCTTAATTATTATGTTCTATAGCGTTCGAAGATTTTTTGGTCCCAAATTGAGACTTGATTACCATGTTTCTTTTTTCTTCTTGCCCTTTGCTTTTTAAGTTTTTGTTAAGCATTTCCTGCAAACCTTTGTCAACTTTCCCTTTCTTAAGTATATGAGTGGTTGGAAGGATTCCTATGTTTTTCTGATTTGGGGTATGATTTTCAGTTGCTAAGTTCTCATAATAAAGGGAGGATGATAATGCATAACCATATTCAAGCGTCTGGATGGCCTCAATGGCATCTACTTCTCTATGATTTTTTATGTCATTCTTGTAGGTAGTCTTTTTATTTTCAATAAAACTCTATTTATGTAGCTCTTGTGTAGTCATTATTTCCTAGGAATTAATTGTTTCATTTTATGGCTAAGCAAACCTTTTGTCATGAGCAATATTATAGCTTTTGGAATCATTAGTGGTAGCTTTATTTCGTTCCTGCTGAGGTTTAACTATTATCGACTTGACTTTATGTTGCCCAATCTCGATTGTGTTAGAGTCCATGATACTAGTAGTTTCAGACTTATTTTGAGTCTCAATCTTTCGGGCTTTCATCTGATTTTTCTTACAATTATCTTGTATGTGATCCAGATGATGACAGAAGTGATAGTATTGTGGAAAATTTGTGTAGCTAATATCAAGTCAACACTCATTTTTATCTTTGAAGCCAACTCATACATGATACTAAATTTTCTTTGCCAAATCAAGTTAAACCAATGCATCAATGGATAAAGTCTTGTAACCCTAAAATACTCACCGATTGTCCAAAGATTTCTTACCCATAATTTGCACATAAGGAGAATCTTATCATGGCATGTCTTGTGTTCCAAATGGAGACATTTTATTCCCCTACAAATTTCTTAGCATTCAAGAATTGTTTAAGAAGATTGAGTTTAGGCATACCTTTAGAAAACTTCCATATTAGTGTATATTTTGTTGTAGTTTGGAGTATTTTTTTTGTCTTGCATTGTAAACTGCATTGAAATATGATATTTCTTTTCTTGAGCTTCAACTGGAGAGAAAACTGAATGTAAACTTGTAGATTTGATCATATCAACGTATGATTTTGGTGTTTTTGAATTGTTTCCAGCTATAGAAATTTTATTTAGATCATTTCTAGAGATGTTACTAGTTTTGTTTTGGTTTCGAGAACTTTTTGTTTGTTGAAGGGCTAGAAACTCTTCATCTCTAACGGTTGTCTTCACTTGCAAAAATTCTGGAGGATGATGATCTTAAAGATAAGTCCAAACCTACATTAATACTTTGATGAAGAAGTTTAACTAGTGGTGCTTCAATTGTGTCATCTTTATCAATTGGCAAGCAACTAGTGACCACGTGAGGATGGTGAAGGCGGTGCTCAGCCTTTTAGGACTTCAAGTCTGTTTTTTAAAAATCTTGGAGAAAAACTTAACCCGGTTTTTACTTTTTTCGTGGTTTTGATAATTTTTGTATGAATAAATATTCTTTATTATTTTTAATGATCAAAATATTTATATTTTCTAAATAAATTTATCGAATTTTAAAAAAGTAATGGATTTTTGTATCTTATTTAAAATTTTGAAATTTGTATTTTCAATATAAAATATTTTGAAAAATATAATTAACAAAATGTTGAAAGTTTTATGAACTAACCTGTAAATTCATAAAGTCAGGGATAAATTAAATTTTAAAAGTTAAAAAACTATAATAAAATTATAAATTTTGAACATACCTATAGAGTAAATAAAAATATCTACCACAAATGTTTATGAACCCGCCCCTAAACAAACCATGGCCATAATTTTCTTAAAGACACTGAAACAACTTCGTCAATAATGCAACACACTTAGAAGGAATTTTGAATTTTGGAGACAACTAAAATTTAAAATGTAAAACTAAAATAAAGTTATATAATTTTTAAAAGCTAAAATATAATCTAAAAGAGTTTAGAGACAAAATATCTTTCAAAAAATAAAGATAAAAAGACTAAAATGCGTTATCAAATTTTAGAGACCAATGCTAGTTTTAATAATATAAAAGTTAACACATGGTTTTTGAAAGTTTAAGGGCACGTAAATTTAAGAATTAGGGTATTTAATGTATTTTTTTAAACGTTTACATACATTTAAAAAGTTGAACATTAAAACGATTGAAACAAATTTTTGAAATTTAGAAACTGAAAACATTTATTTATTTTTTCGAAAGCTGAAGTTTGCTGTTATATTCTTTTAACAGTTTAGAAAGAAAGATATATTTTTTGAATGTTTAAAAATTAATATGCAAATTCAGAAATAAAGATTAAATAGTGAAATATAACTATAAATTTAAGGGTTTAAAATGTAATTTTGTAAAGTTGTAGGTTAAATCATTAACGGGCTCTAACTATTTTTTATAAACTTTAATCAAATCAAATATTTATAACTTTTAATTTAGTGACAGGAACAACCTATTTATTTATAAATTTTAATAAAATCAAAATATTTATAACTCTTAATGAACTTAGTAGATAATTTATAGGAAATATTTACATTCCTCAAAACAAGACAGACAAAGATATTAGATAATATTTGTGGTAGGCTAATTTGAGTGTTGGATGTGGATAAAGAATTAAAGAACCTACTGTTTACATAAAGAAATCTGGAGATTGATAATGCAATTCCTTTTACAGCATTTTATTTATATTGTTTGGGCGGCCATATAAGAGGACCGAAATGTATTACTTTTTACACCATGAAAGACGAACGTGAAACAGAAGAGTTTTTTTCTGGTTGTAATTCGATAGACAAATAACCTCATTTGCCAGACCCGAACCAAAACCAACCAGACCATTTGCTACCTAGTTATAAATCTCAAAATTTTCAAGCGCAAGCTGCACTTTCTTCGGATTTAGCAGTATCTGTACACACTTTTCATGTAAAATTTATTATGAAATTAAATTTATTCAGAACAAAAGAGGGCTAAAACCAAAACCAATACATACACTAATCATCCAAATTTGTTTCTTTGCATTCATAGACAAATTTGGGTTGCAAAAACTTTAGTAAACATGATATAACTTAGAACGACTGCTATTCAGAAAACAGTTGAGGAACTTATTATATAAAGTCTCCACCACCAAAATGCTCTAAATCCGGGTGGATACCTCCTCCTCCACGCCTGGGTGGATTCCTGCGTATACAACACTGAACTGTCAAATTCTCATGGAATACCATATCAGGATGGTGATCTACACCCCAAATACTAGTCCACCAGTATGGTGATCTACACACCAAATACCAGTCCATGTTGTTCAATAAAGATGATGAACTAGTACAATATGACAAGTATCCAACAGCACAGAAAAGTCCAAGAGAAAGCCAAAAAAACAAAAAGTTTATGTTCAGCACAGAAAGGTCCAAGAAAAAGCAAAATTTAGAAAACATATAATGGAGGTTCTGTAGTTCTTTGAATGCCAAAACTTTTACTTTTTCAAATTGTGAATAGGAAGTAAATTTTTCATCGAAATTTTATTTCAAACCTTTATTTGGTATTTCTATCTTTGCTTCTACATTTTTTGCAATCGAACATGAAAACAAGCTTTCCCAAAGTATTTTTCCTCCAAAAAAAAGTTATCAAGCATCTTAACAGACAAAAGAAGAATTTACTCTTATATGCAAAAGAACACTTATCGAATGTTTTCCAAACTTGTATCCTTGGAACTTTCAGATATCCCGACAGAGTTTGAAGCTTGCATACTTATATAAATACGATAAGAATGAAGTGCGCTAAATCTTAGAAAAAAGAACAAAAAATACACAGTTTCTTCTATTTCCTAGCACTATACCCATTATTACTAAATTGGAATTACCTGGTGAAGCGGTTAGGCTCGAAGCCTGGAACACCAGGTGGACCAATGGGATCAAAACGAGCACCGGGAGGAACACCCCTGTAACAGAAATTAAACCCAAAAGATAAGATGACAATGACAATGATGGCAAGGAGAGAAGAGAGAAAACTCACGGAAGTTGTCCACCAGGGAAAGCAGGATTTCCACCAAGCCAACGGGGATCATTCGGTCCTGTTTCCAATAAGACAATTAATAACCTCACAAGGGTTACTAGGAAGCACGGATCTCACATCCGCGTTGAATATGCACCCACATGTCAAATTCTTGGGTGCTCTAACCAATGATGTTAACTTATAATTTTCACTCTATCTCAACTTTAAAAAATCGAGTTGTTACTTTTACCATAAATGATATTATATTTTATAGGTGCTGCATATTTTATACATGAAACTATTTATTTAAGTAAATATGTCTAATCAGTAATAGTTTCTTATAAATATCCCAAGGCATCAACATCCTAAATTATCTGAAATCTGCCGAATCTTGCACAACCGAAGTCGTGTTTCCTAGAAGGGTTTTAATATAATTTCATCTCAACAATCATAACACAGTGATACAAACCTAGAAGCATGCCTCCTTCGCTGAAGGGACCCCTGGAAACAGTACATATATAGTATTAGTTGCAGAAAAACAGCAATAACGAATTTATTTGTGAATGGCAAACATAATTGCAAAGTAACTACCTGGAGGGGTAAATTCCAGCACCACCGAGAGGAAATCGATCACTATCACCAAATGGAGGGAGAGGTACTCTACAAGAAAACAAGAAATATTTATGAATCATTAATGTCAGATCATAAACATTATATGCTAGTAACGATACAGCTCAAGTGTATAGAATAAGTGGTAATCGGATAACATATACAATTAGATGACAGCCTACATCAGACACAACAATTTGTTCTTAGCAATTCTTACAAGCTTACGTGGACTGAAAGAGTAAACTGTAAAAATTATATGAAGTAAAAAGAAGAAGAAACATGTAATGGTGTAAGATATACCTCAAGGGATGATGCTGAGGGTCCGTCGAATCGAATCTAGGACCAGGTCTGATTTCATCCAATCGAGATCCGCTGCCAGTTTCCACACTACAGAACCCACACATAAAAAATCAACAGAATTTTTTTTTTTGCAAACGACTACTATTGTCAGTCCCTTTGTTCGGTCCAAACATTACACAGAACAAGAAGGCAAGGTATGCCCCGATATTAGTGAGGGAAGTCACTTTAATGGAACATTAACAGACTCCCTGCAATATTTTCTTATCAATATTTCATCTGTGTAAATTACTGGATTAGCACTTAAACTTGCATGCATGCCTTACTGAAGCAAGCTTTAATAACTACAATTAACCAAAACTATTTTAGCGTCTTTATACTTTCTTTTTCTCTGTACAGTTTACTACATTCAAAACAAGCTATCTCAGATAACGAGTCTCAATTTCTATTTCTCCTTTAATTTTTCTCTACACAACAAAAAATCAAGGCATATGCAAGCCTGGCACTAAATGCTTGCACATATGCTAACTCAGATAATGAGTCTCAATTCCTATTTCTCCTTCATTTTCTCTCTACACAACACAAAATCCAGGCATATGCAGTTGACTAAACAGTAAAGAGGTAAAACACCAGCATCTTTACAGGCAATTAGCAAGCCAAAATATGCAATGAGCTCATGATCCTCCCATGTGGTACAAAATAAGAAAGAAAGTTAAGGTTAAGTAACATTTCCCAAATAGGTATTATTTGGTCAAATGATGTATTATATATGAGAGATCAATCATCCATTACTATTAAAAAGGAATAATCAGAGATTCATCCATGGAATGCAAATTCAATTCATTTCGTAGTTATGTGCAGAAGATCTTCCGAGAATCCAAATAGCTATTTGCAAAGTTTTTCAATTGAAGTTCTATAAATTACCCTAAGTTGTTCAAACAAGACAACCTATAAATAAACACGCAAAACGAAGAAGATAATAAAAGTTTTGGTGACCTTATCGTGCAACTACGGTTAAACACAATACTCCTGCATATCGCCGGAGTTCAAAAACAAATCTAACACCAGGATACTGGCAACGAAAAAGTATATTCACCAAGAACATAAACTAAATCACCTTGATGGACCACTTAAGGAGCTGGATTCAGCTTGCCCATTGAACTTTGACAAAATAGCCTTATCTAGAATACTGACTAGCTCGCTTAGATCCTTGTACTGAGCAGAATAATTGGCACCCCCATTTTCGACAACATGATTTCCAACACTGCCACGCCCAAATACACAAAACTAACATCATAACCTAAACTCGAAACACAAATCATAACATTCAATAGCTAAATTATACACATACTCTATCTCCAAATGAGCTGGGTTCGCTTCACCATGGTTGACTATAGCATCAACAAGCAATTTATCGCTCATTACTAAACATTTCACCAACACTTTCTGTGAATTCTTTTCCGGATTTACATAGACAAACGCGTACTGATCATCCAATTCATTCCATCCATCAATCCCTACCTCATCTACACAAACCCGCAAAATTCGAACATGCCCGTGATATCAGAAAAACAAAATAGGTCACAACACAGAGTACAAAACAACGATTAAGAGACAAACAAAATGATTTACCAGTAGATGAAGAAGATAGAGCATCATTTTCCATAGCAGGAAGTCCGGTGGCGACAAGCACGTAACCGGAAGCCAAGAAAGAGGCGTGAACCGCAAAAGCGAGTTTATCGTGGTTGTTTTTGAAATCAGGTCTACTTGCTCTGATCACCGCCGTAACTAATTTTTCGTCCGCCATGATCGTCTCTGGTAGAGTTTCGTGGAGCACAGTCAGCCTTGTTTAGGTTCGTCTTAGACTCGAAGCTAGAAAGATCGTTACTGTATATGAATGGCCGACTCTAAATATATATTTTAGCCTTTGCTTAATGGGTAAGTCTTATGGTCTCTATCTCTAAACATTGTCGCACATTCGTCCGGTTATAAAAACAATTCCCCGTGACGAATTCACTTTGCCAGAGTTTTTACCGCGATAAAATTTGTCACTCTAGCCCTTACATTAATTTTTTAATATTTTTATTAAAAATTAATTTGTATCCTCTAATCTAATCCAACAAAATATATTAAGATAAATATATCCTAAATAAAATATTTAAAATTATTATTTGATTTTTTAGTTTCATTTAATTGTTATAAATAATTTATTAAATTTTTCAGGTGAGCGTACGGGGTGAGAAGGGAGGCGGGTGTTGTGCTATTTCGGGCTTGATTCAAACGAGACCAGTCAGAACCCTCCTATCGCCGGCTGATTCGACCGTCGGAGAACACCTTTCTTCGAATCAGAATGAGATAGAGTTTTCAGGTGGGAACCCTAGCCTGCCTTCATCTGGTTCGAAACCGTCTGTTTCATCTAGAGAACGGATTCCGACCGGCGTGCACCAACCGACTGTTTCAAGTAAAGATCGACTTCCGACCGGCGAAAACCAACCGTCTGCTTCTTCTAAAGACCGGATCCCGACCGGCGTGCATCAATATGGGTTCGCATCAATCTGGATTCCGACCGGGTCTTTTGCTGCCGTCCTCTCTTCATCCAGGCTAGAGAGAAAGAATGGAGAAGATGATCCTCTGTCGAACAGATCTGGTCAGACAGCATCGGTATTCTCAAAGGGAATCGACTTACTCGTTCTGATTCCCTTGGGCCCTAGATCTGCTCCGGTTGTTGGGCCGAACTCAAGCCCAGTCCGGTTGGGGCTTAACAGATCTGCTATCCAAGCAGATCCTCCCAACGGGCTGGGTTCAAACTCTGAAATTAAGAGTCGGTCCAGTGACCAGAATCAAGTCAAAAAGGGTATTCCATCGGGCCGGGTTTCAAAAGTAATCGGGTCTTCACAGATTCTGTCTATTACTAAGCCGGGCCCAAATAAGAGTAAAGGATTAATAGGAGGGGGTAAAATGGAATTTTGGAATCGCGGGTAAAGGGCCGACAGGAAGAAAATACAAGATGGCCCATGCAAATCCTCCTTCTCTTAATTCGCAAAAGGACTTTTCAAGAGGTCATAGTGATAACCGATCACCGATGGTAATTGGCATTAGTCATATGGAAAAAGTGGGCGACGACCATGCTAAAGGCAAGGGCTTAATGGTATTATCCCCCGACGGGATCAACGACTAACGCACTGTAAGTTTTCTTTTATGAAAATTGGTCATCTTCAATCGATGATTTCAATAATTGATGTTATCAGTGCGAACTCAGTGATCTCCGATCTACTAGGTTCCCTTTCACCTGGATTAACAAACAGCCTGCCCACCCAATTCTTTCTAAAATAGACCGTGTCCTGGTCAGCCCGGATTGGGATGATCTTTTCCCTATGTCCAAAGTCCACTTTGGGTACCTCCGAACGTCTGACCACACAACTGTCACTCTCAACTTTGGGCTCCCTCGTCAGAGGAGGAAAAAACCCTTCCGTTTCTTCAATATGTGGCAATCCCATCCCCAGTTTAAGGACATTGTCTCTTCGAGCTGGAATAACCCCTCTTCAGGCTCTGGTATAAGAATGGTCTCCGAAAAGTTAGCTTGTCTTCAATCTGACCTAACTACCCTAAATCGTAAGGAGTTCAGTGACATCTCCTTGAGAGCCTCTAATGCCCAAAAAGTCTTGTTTGAGGTTCAATCAACTCTATCCTCTGACCCTCTGAACCTTCTTCTCATCACTAAGGAAAATGAGGCTTCTGCAGCATTTATTTTTCTTAGTCGAGCGGAGGAATCCTTTCTAAAACAGAAATCTAGAGAAAATTGGATCAAACTCGGGGACAGAAATACAAAATTCTTCCACAAAAGTATTAAGGCCCGACTCTTCCGCAATAAAATTATCTCGACCACCAATAAGCAAAGAGACACTATTTCTTCGCCGGCTAAGTCTTCTGGCCCGGACGGCTATAACTCCAGCTTCTTCAAATCCACGTGGAACATCGTGGGTCCGGACTTATGTAAAGGAGTCCAAGAGTTCTTCCTCTCCGGATCCTTGTCCGACTCTTGAAATGCAACCTCCATCGCCCTAATACCTAAAATTGATTCTCCTTCTGCTCTATCGGATTACAGACCCATCGCTCTTTGCAATGTGGTCTATAAAATTATCTCTAAAATAATGGCCAATAGAATCAAAGCATCTTTTCCCTACCTGGTCGATCCCTCTCAGTCGGCTTTCGTTCCGGGAAGAAGCATATCCGATAATATCCTTCTCTCTCAGAAGCTTCTTAAAGGTTATAACAAAAATGGTATAGGGAACAGGGTTGCCCTTAAAATTGATATAATGAAAGCCTTTGACAGTGTTCGATGGCATCTCATTCTTGACATTTTAGTGGCAATGCAATTTCCTGAGAAGATGATCAATTGGATTATCAAATGTATCTCTTCCCCGTCTTACTCTATAATTATCAATGGTGACCTTCAGGGAAATTTTAAAGGGAAAAAAGGTCTCAGACAAGGGGACCCTCTCTCCCATTTCCTCTTCGTACTTGTTATGCAAGTACTCCCAGGCATCCTCAAAGAGAAAAGTAAAGATGGGAATTTCCGTTTTCATTGGAAATGCCATAGGCAGGAAATTATTAATCTCTGCTTTGCAGATGACTTAATGATTTTCTGTCATGGGGACCCTCTTTCCCTCAATCTCATTAAGGATGCTCTGGAAGAGTTCTACTTCATCTCTGGTCTCAAAGTTAATCCTTTGAAAAGTCACATTTTTTTCTCTGGAATTGACCAATCCCTCCGGTCAAACCTTCTTCCTATCATGAATTTCCCTGAAGGTACCCTTCCTGTAAAGTATCTTGGGGTCCCTCTCATAACGGGTAGACTTTCTCACTCGGACTGTCGTCCCCTCCTGCACAGAATCACTTCCCGAATTGATTCTTGGAGTACAAAGCACCTCTCCTATGCGGGTAGACTCCAGCTAATCAAATCGGTCCTGTTCGCGGGACAGGTGTACTGGTCTTCGATTTTTATCCTTCCTTCTAGGATAATTAAAGAGTTAACCCAATATCTTCGACGATTCCTTTGGTCTGGATCGTCAATGAAGATTTATGGGGAAAAAATAGCCTGGTCTACCGTATCCACTCCCTATAAAGAGGGCGGCCTTGGGATCCTAGACTTAAAAATCTGGAATCAGGCGGCCGTCCTAAAGCATCTCTGGTCTATTGTTAGTAATAAAAATCACTCAATCTGGTGTGAGTGGATTAGAACTGAAAAGATAAAAAATAAAAGTTTTTGAGAAGTTTCTCTTGCCTCTTCTTCTTCATGGATTTGGAGGAAAATTCTCCGGCTACGGCCTGTGGCCCGTAATCTGTACAGGGTATCTATCGGGAATGGTTCGAACACTTCTTTCTGGCATGACCCTTGGATTCTCTCCTTACCACTATTAACCACATGTTGCTTGCGAAACCACCATTAAAGTATTTTCATGCCCAAAACTAATCACCGGTCATTTGAAGAAATAATTGTTTGCGGTAAATACGATCATTTCGCAATTAACTGTCTACATACATTTGGTTTAATTTTTTTAATATTGTACTTTTACTTTTAACATTTTTACTAATTTACCGTTTGTTATTTACTATTTACCAACCTACCTAATTTACTAATTGAACCCGGTCAATCAAATTTAAAATGATTCAGTCCATTTTACACTCAAATTTAAAATGAAACAAGTAATCAAAGCCTCCAATTTGTGATCAATCATGTAATATTTTATAATTAACCATCACAAATTGGAGGCTTTGATTACTTGATTTTACAAGATCTTTAAGTTTGAATTTGGTGTTAAAGAGAAAAAAAAGAAAAAAAAAATCATTATTGATTTTTCTTTTATGTTCAGTTTTGTTGTACCTCTCTTATATTTATACTATTATATTATCCTATGTCTATTATAGAATAATATTTTTGCCTAATATAATAATTTTATATTATAATAATATTTTTTTCTAATTGAATAATATTTTTAAATCAAGAATTATTATTCAATATTTTTCCTAATCTTTAACATTCCCCTTCAAGTTGAATAGTCGGATTTTCAATACTTAACTTGCTCAAAATTCTAGTGAATATTCGTCATGTTACATCTTTAGTCAGGATGTCTGCTAGTTGATCATCTGATCTTACATGATGAAGTTCAATTGTACCATATTTAACTTTTTTTTCTTTTTAAAATATCGATCTACTTCCACATGTTTAGATCTATCGTGTTGAACAAGATTTTCTGAGATATTTATTGATTTTTTATCGTAACACTTGAGTTGACTCGGAAGGGATGATCGAAATCCAATTTCAACTATTAATTTATTGATCCACGAGATTTTGGTTACTCTTTTAGAAATTCCTCGGAATTCTACCTCAGCACTCGAAAGTGTCACTACTTTCTACTTTGTACTTCTCCATGCTACTAAGTTTCCCACAACTAGCGTAAAGTAACCTAATTTAGACCTACGATCATTTGGGTTATCAGCTCAATCTACAACGGTGTATGATTTAATATTTAGATCTCCATTTCTTTTGAACATAATTTCATTCTCCTTCGTGTCTTTTAAATACCGTATTATCCTCGTGACTACTTTCATATGACCCAATTGCAATTTGTGTATAAACTGACTTATAACCCCAACCACACAGGCTATGTATATTCGAGTATGTGAGAAGTAAATTTGTTTTCTAAGTAGTCTTTGATATCTTTCTTTTTTGTCAGGTTAGCACCTTCAACCATTTTGAGCCCATGAGTAAACTGCATTGAAGTCTCGATTGTTTTATAATCAATCATTCCTATTTGTTATAAATAAATCAAGAATATACTTTCTTTGAGATATACAGATCCATTTTCTTGAACGTAAAACCTCGATTCCTAAGAAGTATTTTAACCCTCCTAGATCTTTCATCTCAAATTCTGTGAACAAGTTCTTCTTTAGCCTTGCAATTTCTTTGGTGTTGTTTCATGTGATGATCATGTCATCTACATAGATTATTAAGCAAGTGATCATGTTATCTCTTTTTTCAGAAATAATGTATGATCAGATTTACTTTGTTTGTATTTGTGTTTCTTCATTATCATAATAAAGCTTTCAAACCATGTTCGTGAGGACTGTTTGATCCCATACAACGCACTCAAAGCCAACATACTTCATCTTTTAGAAACCATCAGAGAATCCTGGTAGAGACTCCACATACACTTCTTTTTGCAAGTATCCATGGAGTAATATATTTTTACACCGAATTGGTGAAAGTGGCCAATTTTTATGTGCTCCAACTGAGAATAAAACTCAAGTTGTGTCTGTCGCTGCCACTGAAGAAAGTTTCAGAATAATCGATTTTGTAAGTTTGTTTACCCTTTTGCCACAAGTCGAGCTTTGTATCGCTTTATGGTTTTATCAACTTTGTGTTTGATAGTGAAGACTCATATATATCTTACCGAATTTTTATGTTAGAAGTTTGCATTTCTCCCTAATTCCATTCTTTGAAAGCGCATTTATTTCGACATTCATGACCAACCTACACTCTTTCTTTTGTGTTACTTCTTTGACAATGTTTGGAATTTCATTGGTGTAGAGAATTTTAGTAAATACCTTGACCTCTTTTGACGTGTCCCTCTAACCAAGTTTCCCATAGGATATCTATTGGCTCGAGGAACATGGTTGGATGATTAATGTGTAGGTTGGACTCCACGATTATTCCTGCGAGGTAAAACATATCTAACTTATTTGGACACTTCTCCACTAGTGTCAATATTTACTTAATGACTAATTATATGGGATGTAATTGGACTAAGTGGCTCACTTAACTCTTGTAGGACATTATTTGAAGGTTGATCATTAGTAAGTATGAAATAATTGATCATTTCTACATTGATGAATGACTCTGTAGATACAATATCTAGAATATTCAGGGAACTTAACAAACATAATGAGTCACTTGTGTTCTCCTTCTGAATAAGAGGTTGGGTAAGGTAGTAGAAATCTGTCTCAAAGAAATTGCAATCCATTGTGACATAGATCTGATGATTAACTGGATTATAACACTAGTACCCTTTTTGATGAACTGTATAGCCCACAAAAATACATTTTATGGAATATGATCTAGTTTAGATCTATCAACCTTTGGAACATGAAAAAATATGGAAAAACCAAATATACAAGATGAGAGAGTTAAGGTATGTTGTATATTTTCTCGGGGTTTCCAGGATTTGAAGTGGGGTTTTATGATCAAGAATATGTCTTGGTAAGCGATTAACTAGATAGGCTGATGTGGTAATGGCTTCAGGCCGAAATTGTTTGGGAACATTAGACTCATTCATTATAGCTCTAGTCATTTTGAGAAGAATTCAATTTTTTCATTTCGTAAATCCATATATATATGGGCAAAAGGTTTGATGAATAAAGCCATTTAAAAAAAAGAAAGTTCTCATATGATGGTTAATATATTCTCCTCCATTATCAGATCGAAGAATTTTGATTTTCTTGTTGAATTGGGTTTTGAATCATTTTAGAAAAAACTAACAAATTTCTCATACACTTTAGATTTGTGTTTTACAAAGTATACCCAAGTCATTTGAGAGAGGTCACCAATACAAAATATTAAAAACCATTCTTATTTGAGTATGGTGTAGGCCCCCACACATATGAGTGTACCAAAGAAAATATAGACTGAACTCGAATATTACTTGGGTTGAAAGTAGTTCAATGACGTTTTGCCAATAAATAAGTTTTCCATGACAAATGAGAATTATTTTGGGCATTATTATTTTAAAAAAAGGCAAGAAATAAAATACGAAGATAACTAAAAGAGGGGTGGCCTAAGTATCGGTACCACAACCAAATATTTATATTATATGTCTCGTGAGAAAGTAAGGTTGTTCCATTATGAACCACTTCATCAACATAGTAGAGACTTCCGCGCTCAGTACCACGCCCAAAGATCTTTCCTGGAATTGCTGTATTGTCATTCTTCTTTAAAATAATCAGTTTTTCTTCTTTAAACATAGAACTTATTTAATCAAGTACATCAAATATTTTAACACAAAAAATTGGCGACCACAGCGAGGTGGATTGCTTCACGAACCGTTGAATCAATTATTGTCTCCTCTGGTTCCATTATAAGCAGCACTGTCAACTATGTATTTTCTCTTTTCGGATTTTAGATGTGTTATCTAGGTACCAAAATCTTCTCACTGTGGATAAGAATACTAACTCTTTCTCTTCTCTCTTTTTTAGATAAAAAAGACTAATCATTTCTCCACTCTTTTAAGAGAAATTCCTCATCTGGCTAACAAAAGTAAAATTTAAAAATTCAGAGAATAAGATCTAAAAACATATGTTTTCACCCTTTCCACTTTCTCTTTAATAAATAAATATTATAACACATCTATCTATAATGTAAAACTTAATTCTGTTTTTCTTTCTATAACCCCACGAATTTTCTAGTGAGAACAGTCATGTGTCTAAAATTATTGACTAGAGAATAAATAGAAAAGTTTCATTGTATTTTTAGCTTGTTTTTCTAATGCACAAATGATAAGAATATAATATTAAAATAAAAATTTGTATGCTTCTTAAAAAATTTAGGGTGGAGCTATTTCCTTCATAAGATCTATTATTTCCTCCATTTTAAAATTTTAATAAAACACTGAACATTTGTTTTTACCTTCTTGCCCTTTATTTACGTTCTAATTTATAATTTGATGCCACTATCCACTATTAAACCCTTATTACAACAAACACATCATTGAGATAAATTACAGCCAACATATATGATTTAACTTCTAAAATTAAACCCTAAGAACATAAAAACTCAATTATTTTTAAGATTAGTCACAAAATTACATGTTTTTTTTAAAGAAAACATGTAGTTCTGAGACAACCACTCCGAATAACATTTTTTTTAAAGCATGTGATTTTAACTTCAGAATCACGTATAATATTTAAAAAAAGAACTCAATCAACACACACTAATCAAACCATAGAAAATTTATATTTTGGACTCAATATACATGAAAGAAACAATTAAAACAAAAATTGATATTAAAAAACGATTAAACTAGTAACTCAATATGTAGGAACTGGATTAAACTACGAACAAGTTTTTTTTTTTCTGCATATAGAGTTCCTATAACTCATTATGCAAAAAAATCATAGATTTAAAAAGAGATTTTATTCGATATGTCAACCCATATATTTAAAATAAAAATAATATTAACGATAGATTTTTATCTTTGGAACTCCAGAAACTGCTTCAAAATTGTTTGGTGGCTAGGGTTTTTAGGGTTAAAAGAGAAGAGGTGAAGGTGGATACTTACTGTAGAAATTTGGATTTTTGGTGTAAAATTAAAATAAGGATAAATTAGGATTTTCCTTTATGGAGGAAATAACAAGATGGAGTTTTTTATGAACGATGGAGGAAATAATAAATTTTATGGAGGAAAAATTTTCCTCTTTAAGCTTCATCACGTGTCTAAAATTATTGACTAGAGAATAAATAGAAAAGTTTCATTGTATTTTAGCTTGTTTTTCTAATGCACAAACGATAAGAATATAATATTAAAATAAAAATTTGTAAGCTTCTTAAATTTTTTAATAAACTAAACTTTTCCTCCTTAAGCTTCAGTAAATAAAAGAGAAGATGAATGAGGAGGAAGAAAATATACAAAAAAAAATATGAGAAAGTTGGTTTGAGAAGATAAATATATATTATAAGATTTTGAGATCACAAATTATTGTAATCTTGACACTTAAACAAAATATGACAAGCTTATATTAGATATATATGACACAATTATTTTAAGCTTGACATGTAGGAAAACGTGGCCAACTAAAAAAGGATAAGAAAACCTAAAAAACACGAAAATTATTTAAAAAAAATTCATAATAAACTATATATAATTAAATAATAAAACATCAGATATAGTTTCATATTTAGTACTTGAAGCTAGAATTTGAATATAAAAATTTAAATTTCTAGAATATGATTTTTTCGGTTATTAATTTTGAAAATATATTTTTTTTGGAATATTACTTTGGCCTAAGCTAGCTCACCGAGGTTATCCACCAGAGCTAGGGTGGAACCATCATGTACTACCGTCGTCCAAATATTACCCACACGAACCACAAGCGGTCAATTAGTCGAATCTCGACGGATAAGGCATCAGGCATTGGCATGCAGCATGCCAAAAATAATCCAAATTTGTCTAAGAGTCAAACATATAACATTATTGTCTTAAGCGTCAAACATATGGCATTATCGTCAACTTTCAACACTCATAAGATCGACAAGTTCAATAGAAAGGTGACTTTGAGAATTAAAGTAAAATTTTTTAGAAACGAGATGCTATGATATATTTGGGAGGGTACGATGGATTCAAGGATATACAAAATCAAAATCAATTTGAATTCACGGTTTTACCAACAAGACTGCTGCACTGTTCCAGTTGCGATTTCTCCCAAACCGTAGCACTGAATCATAATCCGACCGGTCATATTGAAGCGTTGGATGTCCCGAACATGCTCTCCAAACTTCAATAAAAACGGACATCGTTTGACTTTCAATCAGACCGTTTTATTGGACCTGCACACAGCAGATCTGAAAACCGAAAACTATATCTATTCTGACGAAAGGCAGATCAAAATATCCAACACAAATCCAATCGAAAAACAAGATAAAAAATTTAGAAATCATGCAAAAGCAGATCCAAAACAATATCAAAGTCCAACAATAATATAACTCTCTATTGGATTTTAACATGCTCTGTCAAGATCAATACCAATACATAATCCAAAAATTGTCGAACAGATCCAAGATTTCCAAATAAATCCAATTCCAAATCGAAATCCAATACTACTACGAAATTGAATACCTGGTAGATCTACAAAACATGGGGATCACGACGGTTCCCCGATCAGATCAACGTGGCTCTGATATTATGTTAAATAATGAACAAAAGAGAGAAAAGAGAACGGTTATGGTTTTGTATTAATTAGAAAGTGTGTATTCCATAGAGTCTAAATCTATTATTTATAGATAAACTATATTTTTTTAAACAGGAAAGCGGCTAAGGTTTCTCATTATTATTTAGAAAGTGTGTATTACATAGAGTCTAAATCTATTATTTATAGATAAACAATATGTGCTAATGGGCTTAGGCCTTATATCTCTAACATGTTAAATAATGAACAAAAGAAAGAAAAGAGAACGGCTAGGGTTTTGTATTATTTAGAAAGTGTGTATTACCTAGAGTCTAAATCTATTATTTATAGATAAACTATATGGGCTAATGGGCTTAGGCCTTATATATCTAACACCCTCTCTCAAACTCGCAATGCTTATTCTTGTATTGTGAGTTTGTTACACAAAATTAAAAAAAAAACAAAATTGAAACATCAACGAATCAAAACAAAATATCAAATCCAAAATCGAAACGTCAAAACCTAAAAATCAAACTCCAATCTTCAAGCTCCAATCTTCAAAGTCCAATCGTCAAGCTCCAATCTCCAAACTCCAAAACTAAAAACTAATCCAAACGAAATTCAAACACCAAACAAATCTAAACGAAGCCAAACAAAGCCAAAACAAAACCAAACAAGTCCAAACGAAGCCAAACGAATCCAAATGAAGCCGAACCAAGCCAAACGAAGCCAGAACAAAGCCAAACAAATCCAAAACAAAGCCAAATAAGTCCAAACGAAGTCAAAACGAATCCAAACGAAGCCAAACTAATTCAAACGAAACCAAACGAATCCAAACAAAGCCAAACAAAGCCAAACAAATCCAAAACAAATCCAAAACAAAGCTAAACAAATCTATAAATGAAGAACGACATTTAAACACCAAAACGAAACAAATCTATAAACGAAGAACGACATTTAAACACCAAAACGAAATCCAAACGAAATCTCAATCCCAAATACCCAAATTAATATCCAAAAAAACAAACTAAATTCAATTTCTAATTTCTGATTGCCAATTTTAAATTTCCAAAATCAAAATCAATTTGAATTCACGGTTTTACCAACAAGACTGCTGCGCTGTTCCAGTTGCGATTTCTCCCAAACCGTAGCACTGAACCATAATCCGACCAGTCATATTGAAGGGTTGGATGTCCCGAACATGCTCCCCAAAATTCAGTAAAAACGGACATCGTTTGACTTTCGATCGGACCATTTTATTGCAGCTTCACACAGCAGATCCGAAAACCGAAAACTATATCTATTCTAACGAAAGGCTGATCAAAATATCCAACACAAATCGAATAAAACAAGATAAAAAAAATTGGAAATCACACAAAAGCAGATCCAAAACAATATCAAAGTCCAACAATAATATAACTCTCTATCGGATTTTAAAATGCTCTGTCAAGATCAAGACCAATACATAATCCAAAAATTGTCGAACAGATCCAAGATTTCCAAATAAATCCAATTCCAAATCGAAATCCAATACTACTACGAAATTGAATGCCTGGTAGATCTACAAAACAGGGGGATCGCGACGGTTCACCGATTAGATCAACCTGGCTCTGATACCATGTTAAATATTGAACAAAAGAGAGAAAAAAGAACGGCTAGGGTTTTGTATTATTTAGAAAGTGTGCATTACATAGAATCTAAATCTATTATTTATTGATAAACTATATTTTTTTAACGAGGAAAACGGCTAGGGTTTCTCATTATTATTTAGAAAATGTGTATTACATAGAGTCTAAATCTATTATTTATAGTATATAGGCTAATGTGCTTAGGCCATATATCTCTAACATATTAAATAATGAACAAAAGAGAGAAAAGAGAAAGGCTAGGGTTTTGTATTATTTAGAAAGTGTGTATTACATAGAGTCTAAATCTATTATTTATAAATAAACTATATGGGCTAATGGGCTAATGGGCTTAGGCCTTATATCTCTAACACCCTCTTTCAAACTCGCAATGCTTATTCTTGCATTGTGAGTTTGTTACACAAAATAAAAAAAACAAAATTGAAACATCAACGAATCAAAACAAAACATCAAATCCAAAATCGAAACGTCAAAACCTAAAAATCAAACTCCAATCTTGAGGCTCCAATCTTGAGGCTCCAATCTTCAAACTCCAATCGTCAAACTCCAATCTTCGAACTCCAAAACTAAAAACTAATCCAAACGAAATTCAAACACCAAACAAATCTAAACGAAGCCAAACAAAGCCAAAACAAAACCAAACAAGTCCAAACGAAGCCAAACAAATCCAAACGAAGTCGAACCAAGCCAAACGAAGCCAGAACAAAGCCAAACAAATCCAAAACAAAGCCAAATAAGTCAAAACAAAGTCAAAACGAATCCAAACGAAGCCAAACTAATTCAAACGAAACCAAACGAATCCAAACGAAGCCAAACAAATCCAAAACAAAGCTAAACAAATCCAAAACAAAGCTAAACAAATCTATAAACGAAGAACGACATTTAAACACCAAAATGAAATCCAAATGAAATCTCAATGCCAAATACCCAAATTAATATCCAAAAAAACAAACTAAATTCAATTTCTAATTTCTGATTGCCAATTTTAAATTTCCAAAATCAAAATCAATTTGAATTCACGGTTTTACCAACAAGACTGTTGCACTGTTCCAGTTGTGATTTATCCCTAACCGTAGAATTGAATCATAATCCCACCGGTCATATTGAAGTGTTGGATGTCCCGAACATGCTCTCCAAAATTCAGTAAAAACGGACATCGTTTGACTTTCGATCAGATCGTTTTATTGGAGCTGCACACACCATATCCGAAAACCGAAAACTATATCTATTCTGACGAAAGGCAGATCAAAATATCCAACACAAATCCAATCGAAAAACAAGATAAAAAAAATTGGAAATCACACAAAAGCAGATCCAAAATAATATCAAAGTCCAACAATAATATAACTCTCTATCGGATTTTAACATGCTCTGTCAAGAACAATACCAATACATAATCCAAAAATTGTCGAACAGATCCAAGATTTCCAAATAAATCCAATTCCAAATCGAAATCCAATACTACTACGAAATTGAATACCTGGTAGATCTACAAAACAGGGGGATCGCGACGGTTCACTGATCAGATCAACCTGGCTCTGCTACCATGTTAAATAATGAAAAAAAGAGAGAAGAGAACGGCTAGGATTTTGTATTATTTAGAAAGTGTGTATTACATAGAGTCTAAATCTATTATTTATAGATAAACTATATTTTTTTAAAGAGGAAAACGGCTAGGGTTTATCATTATTATTTAGAAAGTGTGTATTACATAAAGTCCAAATCTATTATTTATAGATAAACTATATGTGCTAATGGGCTTAGGCTTTATATCTCTAACATGTTAAATAATGAACAAAAGAGAGAAAAAGAACGGCTAGGGTTTTGTATTATTTAGAAAGTGTGTATTACATAAAGTCTAAATCTATTATTTATAGATAAACTATATGGGCTAATGGGCTTAGGCCTTATATCTCTAACACCTATCTCAAACTCGCAATGCTTATTCTTGCACTATGAGTTTGTTACACAAAATAAAAAAAACAAAATTGAAACATTAACGAATCAAAACAAAACATCAAATCCAAAATCGAAACGTCAAAACCTAAATTAAACTCTAATCTTCAAGCTCCAATCTTCAAACTCCAATCGTCAAGATCCAATCTCCAAACTCCAAAACTAAAAACTAATCCCAACAAAATTCAAACACCAAACGAATCTAAACGAAGTCAAGCAAAGCCAAACAAAACCAAATAAGTCCAAACGAATCCAAACGAAGCTGAACCAAGGCAAACAAATCCAAAACAAAGCCAAACAAATCCAAAACAAAGCAATATAAGTCAAAACGAAGTCAAAACGAATCCAAATAAAGCCAAACCAATCCAAACGAAACCAAACGAAACCAAACTAATCCAAACAAAGCCAAACAAAGCCAAACAAATTCAAAACAAAGCTAAACAGATCCAAAACAAAGCTAAACAAATCTATAAACGAAGAATGACATCTAAACACCAAAACGAAATCCAGACTAAATCTCAAATGCCAAATACCCAAATTAATATACAAAAAAACAAACTAAATTCAATTTCCAATTTCTGATTGCCAATTTTAAATTTCCAAAATCAAAATCAATTTGAATTCACGGTTTTACCAACAAGACTGCTGCACTGTTCCAGTTGCGATTTGTCGAACAGATCCAAGATTTCCAAATAAATCCAATTCCAAATCGAAATCCAAAACTAATACGAAATTGAATACCTGGTAGATCTACAAAACAGGGGGATCACGACGGTTCCCCGATCAGATCAACCTGGCTCTGATATTATGTTAAATAATGAACAAAAGAGAGAAAAGAGAACGGTTAGGGTTTTGTATTAATTAGAAAGTGAGTATTCCATAGCGTCTAAATCTATTATTTATAGATAAACTATATTTTTTTAAATAGGAAAACGGCTAAGATTTCTCATTATTATTTAGAAAGTGTGTATTACATAGAGTCTAAATCTATTATTTATAGATAAACAATATGAGCTAATGGGCTTAGGCCTTATATCTCTAACATGTTAAATAATGAACAAAAGAAAGAAAAGAGAACGGCTAGGGTTTTGTATTATTTAGAAAGTGTGTATTACCTAGAGTCTAAATCTATTATTTATAGATAAACTATATGGGCTAATGGGCTTAGGCCTTATATATCTAACACCCTCTCTCAAACTCGCAATGCTTATTCTTGTATTGTGAGTTTGTTACACAAAATAAAAAAACAAAATGGAAACATCAACGAATCAAAACAAAATATCAAATCCAAAATCGAAACGTCAAAACCTAAAAATCAAACTCCAATCTTCAAGCTCCAATCTTCAAACTCCAATCGTCAAGCTCCAATCTCCAAACTCCAAAACTAAAAACTAATCCAAACGAAATTCAAACACCAAACAAATCTAAACGAAGCCAAACAAAGCCAAAACAAAACCAAACAAGTCCAAACGAAGCCAAACGAATCCAAATGAAGCCGAACCAAGCCAAACGAAGCGAGAACAAAGCCAAACAAATCCAAAACAAAGCCAAATAAGTCCAAACGAAGTTAAAACGAATCCAAACGAAGCCAAACTAATTCAAACGAAACCAAACGAAACCAAACGAATCCAAACAAAGCCAAACAAAGCCAAACAAATCTAAAACAAATCCAAAACAAATCCAAAACAAAGCTAAACAAATCTATAAATGAAGAACGACATTTAAACACCAAAACGAAACAAATCTATAAACGAAGAACGACATTTAAACACCAAAACGAAATCTAAACGAAATCTCAACGCCAAATACCCAAATTAATATCCAAAAAAACAAACTAAATTCAATTTCTAATTTCTGATTGCCAATTTTAAATTTTCAAAATCAAAATCAATTTGAATTCACGGTTTTACCAACAAGACTGCTGCACTGTTCCAGTTACGATGTCTCCCAAACCGTAGCACTGAATCATAATCCAACCGGTCATATTGAAGGATTGGATGTCCCAAACATGCTCTCCAAAATTCAGTAAAAACGGACATCGTTTGACTTTCGATCGGACCGTTTTATTGCAGCCTCACATAGCAGATCCGAAAACCGAAAACTATATCTATTCTAACGAAAGGCTGATCAAAATATCCAACACAAATCCAATAAAACAAGATAAAAAAAATTGGAAATCACACAAAAGCAGATCCATAACAATATCAAAGTCCAACAATAATATAACTCTCTATCGGATTTTAACATGCTCTGTCAAGATCAAGACCAATACATAATCCAAAAAATTTCGAATAGATCCAAGATTTCCAAATAAATCCAATACCAAATCGAAATCCAATACTACTACGAAATTGAATACCTGGTAGATCTACAAAACAGGGGGATCGCGACGGTTCACCGATCAGATCAACCTGGCTCTGATACCATGTTAAATATTGAACAAAAGAGAGAAAAGAGAACGGCTAGGGTTTTGTATTATTTAGAAAGTGTGTATTACATAGAATCTAAATCTATTATTTATAGATAAACTATATTTTTTTTAAAGAGGAAAACGGCTAGGATTTCTCATTATTATTTAGAAAGTGTGTATTACATAGAGTCTAAATCTATTATTTATAGTATATAGGCTAATTATTTATAGTATATAGGCTAATGTGCTTAGGCCATATATCTCTAACATATTAAATAATGAACAAAAGAGAGAAAAGAGAACGGCTAGGGTTTTGTATTATTTAGAAAGTGTGTATTACATAGAGTCTAAATCTATTATTTATAGATAAACTATATGGGCTAATGGGCTTAGGCCGTATATCTCTAACACCCTCTTTCAAACTCGCAATGCTTATTCTTACATTGTGAGTTTGTTACACAAAATAAAAAAAACAAAATTGAAACATCAACGAATCAAAACAAAACATCAAATCCAAAATCGAAACGTCAAAACCTAAAAATCAAACTCCAATCTTGAGGCTCCAATCTTCAAACTTTAATCGTCAAGCTCCAATCTCCGAACTCCAAAACTAAAAACTAATCCAAACGAAATTCAAACACCAAAAAAATCTAAACGAAGCCAAACAAAGCCAAAACAAAACCAAACAAGTCCAAACGAAGCCAGAACCAAGCCAAACGAAGCCAGAACAAAGCCAAACAAATCCAAAACAAAGCCAAATAAGTCCAAACGAAGTCAAAACGAATCCAAACGAAGCCAAACTAATTCAAACGAAACCAAACGAAACCAAACGAATCCAAACGAAGCCAAACAAATCCAAAACATAGCTAACCAAATCCAAAACAAAGCTAAACAAATCTATAAACGAAGAACGACATTGAAACACCAAAACGAAATCCAAACGAAATCTCAATGCCAAATACCCAAATTAATATCCAAAAAACAAACTAAATTCAATTTCTAATTTCTGATTGCCAATTTTAAATTTCCAAAATCAAAATCAATTTGAATTCACGGTTTTACCAACAAGACTGCTGCACTGTTCCAGTTGCGATTTCTCCCAAACCGTAGCATTGAATCATAATCCGCCCGGTCATATTGAAGGGTTGGATGTCCCGAACATGCTCTCCAAAATTCAGTAAAAACGGACATCGTTTGACTTTCGATCAGACCGTTTTATTGGAGCTGCACACAACAAATCCGAAAACCGAAAACTATATATATTCTGACGAAAGACAAATCAAAATATCCAACACAAATCCAATCGAAAAACAAGATAAAAAAATTTGGAAATCACACAAAAGGAGATCCAAAATAATATCAATGTCCAACAATAATATAACTCTCTATCGGATTTTAACATGCTCTGTCAAGATCAATACCAATACATAATCCAAAAATTGTCGAACAGATCCAAGATTTCCAAATAAATCCAATTCCAAATCGAAATCCAATACTACTACGAAATTGAATACCTGGTAGATCTACAAAACAGGGGGATCGCGACGGTTCACTGATCAGATCAACCTGGCTCTGCTACCATGTTAAATAATGAAAAAAAGAAAAAAAGAGAGAAGAGAACGGCTAGGATTTTGTATTATTTAGAAAGTGTGTATTACATAGAATCTAAATCTATTATTTATAGATAAACTATATTTTTTTAAAGAGGAAAACGGCTAGGGTTTCTCATTATGATTTAGAAAGTGTGTATTACATATAGTCTAAATCTATTATTTATAGATAAACTATATGTGCTAATGGGCTTAGGCTTTATATCTCTAACATGTTAAATAATAAACAAAAGAGAGAAAAAGAACGGCTAGGGTTTTGTATTATTTAGATAGTTTATTAGATAAAGTCTAAATCTATTATTTATAGATAAACTATATGGGCTAATAGGCTTAGGCCTTATATCTCTAACACCCTATCTCAAACTCGCAATTGCACTGTGAGTTTGCTACACAAAATAAAAAAAACAAAATTGAAACATCAACGAATCAAAACAAAACATCAAATCCAAAATCGAAACGTCAAAACCTAAATTAAACTCCAATCTTCAAGCTCCAATCTTCAAACTCCAATCGTTAAGATCCAATCTCCAAACTCCAAAACTAAAAACTAATCCAAACGAAATTCAAACACCAAACAAATCTAAACGAAGTCAAGCAAAGCCAAACAAAACCAAACAAGTCCAAACGAAGCCAAACGAAGCCGAACCAAGGCAAACAAATCCAAAACAAAGCCAAACAAATCCAAAACAAAGCCATATAAGTCCAAACGAAGTCAAAACGAATCCAAATAAAGCCAAACCAATCCAAACCAATCCAAACGAAACCAAACGAAACGAAACGAAACCAAACGAATCCAAACAAAGCCAAACAAAGCCAAAAAAATTCAAAACAAAGCTAAACAGATCCAAAACAAAGCTAAACAAATCTATAAACGAAGAATGACATCTAAACACCAAAACGAAATCCAGACTAAATCTCAATGCCAAATACCCAAATTAATATACCAAAAAACAAACTAAATTCAATTTCCAATTTCTGATTGCCAATTTTAAATTTCCAAAATCAAAATCAATTTGAATTCACGGTTTTACCAACAAGACTGCTGCACTGTTCCAGTTACGATGTCTCCCAAACCGTAGCACTGAATCATAATCCAACCGGTCATATTGAAGGATTGGATGTCCCAAACATGCTCTCCAAAATTCAGTAAAAACGGACATCGTTTGACTTTCGATCGGACCGTTTTATTGCAGCCTCACATAGCAGATCCGAAAACCGAAAACTATATCTATTCTAACGAAAGGCTGATCAAAATATCCAACACAAATCCAATAAAACAAGATAAAAAAAATTGGAAATCACACAAAAGCAGATCCAAAACAATATCAAAGTCCAACAATAATATAACTCTCTATCGGATTTTAACATGCTCTGTCAAGATCAAGACCAATACATAATCCAAAAAATTTCGAATAGATCCAAGATTTCCAAATAAATCCAATACCAAATCGAAATCCAATACTACTACGAAATTGAATACCTGGTAGATCTACAAAACAGGGGGATCGCGACGGTTCACCGATCAGATCAACCTGGCTCTGATACCATGTTAAATATTGAACAAAAGAGAGAAAAGAGAACGGCTAGGGTTTTGTATTATTTAGAAAGTGTGTATTACATAGAATCTAAATCTATTATTTATAGATAAACTATATTTTTTTTAAAGAGGAAAACGGCTAGGATTTCTCATTATTATTTAGAAAGTGTGTATTACATAGAGTCTAAATCTATTATTTATAGTATATAGGCTAATTATTTATAGTATATAGGCTAATGTGCTTAGGCCATATATCTCTAACATATTAAATAATGAACAAAAGAGAGAAAAGAGAACGGCTCGGGTTTTGTATTATTTAGAAAGTGTGTATTACATAGAGTCTAAATCTATTATTTATAGATAAACTATATGGGCTAATGGGCTTAGGCCGTATATCTCTAACACCCTCTTTCAAACTCGCAATGCTTATTCTTACATTGTGAGTTTGTTACACAAAATAAAAAAAACAAAATTGAAACATCAACGAATCAAAACAAAACATCAAATCCAAAATCGAAACGTCAAAACCTAAAAATCAAACTCCAATCTTGAGGCTCCAATCTTCAAACTTTAATCGTCAAGCTCCAATCTCCGAACTCCAAAACTAAAAACTAATCCAAACGAAATTCAAACACCAAAAAAATCTAAACGAAGCCAAACAAAGCCAAAACAAAACCAAACAAGTCCAAACGAAGCCAGAACCAAGCCAAACGAAGCCAGAACAAAGCCAAACAAATCCAAAACAAAGCCAAATAAGTCCAAACGAAGTCAAAACGAATCCAAACGAAGCCAAACTAATTCAAACGAAACCAAACGAAACCAAACGAATCCAAACGAAGCCAAACAAATCCAAAACATAGCTAACCAAATCCAAAACAAAGCTAAACAAATCTATAAACGAAGAACGACATTGAAACACCAAAACGAAATCCAAACGAAATCTCAATGCCAAATACCCAAATTAATATCCAAAAAACAAACTAAATTCAATTTCTAATTTCTGATTGCCAATTTTAAATTTCCAAAATCAAAATCAATTTGAATTCACGGTTTTACCAACAAGACTGCTGCACTGTTCCAGTTGCGATTTCTCCCAAACCGTAGCATTGAATCATAATCCGCCCGGTCATATTGAAGGGTTGGATGTCCCGAACATGCTCTCCAAAATTCAGTAAAAACGGACATCGTTTGACTTTCGATCAGACCGTTTTATTGGAGCTGCACACAACAAATCCGAAAACCGAAAACTATATATATTCTGACGAAAGACAAATCAAAATATCCAACACAAATCCAATCGAAAAACAAGATAAAAAAATTTGGAAATCACACAAAAGGAGATCCAAAATAATATCAATGTCCAACAATAATATAACTCTCTATCGGATTTTAACATGCTCTGTCAAGATCAATACCAATACATAATCCAAAAATTGTCGAACAGATCCAAGATTTCCAAATAAATCCAATTCCAAATCGAAATCCAATACTACTACGAAATTGAATACCTGGTAGATCTACAAAACAGGGGGATCGCGACGGTTCACTGATCAGATCAACCTGGCTCTGCTACCATGTTAAATAATGAAAAAAAGAAAAAAAGAGAGAAGAGAACGGCTAGGATTTTGTATTATTTAGAAAGTGTGTATTACATAGAATCTAAATCTATTATTTATAGATAAACTATATTTTTTTAAAGAGGAAAACGGCTAGGGTTTCTCATTATTATTTAGAAAGTGTGTATTACATATAGTCTAAATCTATTATTTATAGATAAACTATATGTGCTAATGGGCTTAGGCTTTATATCTCTAACATGTTAAATAATAAACAAAAGAGAGAAAAAGAACGGCTAGGGTTTTGTATTATTTAGATAGTTTATTAGATAAAGTCTAAATCTATTATTTATAGATAAACTATATGGGCTAATAGGCTTAGGCCTTATATCTCTAACACCCTATCTCAAACTCGCAATTGCACTGTGAGTTTGCTACACAAAATAAAAAAACAAAATTGAAACATCAACGAATCAAAACAAAACATCAAATCCAAAATCGAAACGTCAAAACCTAAATTAAACTCCAATCTTCAAGCTCCAATCTTCAAACTCCAATCGTTAAGATCCAATCTCCAAACTCCAAAACTAAAAACTAATCCAAACGAAATTCAAACACCAAACAAATCTAAACGAAGTCAAGCAAAGCCAAACAAAACCAAACAAGTCCAAACGAAGCCAAACGAAGCCGAACCAAGGCAAACAAATCCAAAACAAAGCCAAACAAATCCAAAACAAAGCCATATAAGTCCAAACGAAGTCAAAACGAATCCAAATAAAGCCAAACCAATCCAAACCAATCCAAACGAAACCAAACGAAACCAAACGAATCCAAACAAAGCCAAACAAAGCCAAAAAAATTCAAAACAAAGCTAAACAGATCCAAAACAAAGCTAAACAAATCTATAAACGAAGAATGACATCTAAACACCAAAACGAAATCCAGACTAAATCTCAATGCCAAATACCCAAATTAATATACCAAAAAACAAACTAAATTCAATTTCCAATTTCTGATTGCCAATTTTAAATTTCCAAAATCAAAATCAATTTGAATTCACGGTTTTACCAACAAGACTGCTGCACTGTTCCAGTTGCGATTTCGCATTGAATCATAATCCGACCGGTCATATTGAAGGGTTGGATATCCCGAACATGCTCTCCAAAATTCAGTAAAAACGGACATCGTTTGACTTTCGATCAGACCGTTTTATTGAAGCTGCACACATCAAATCCGAAAACCGAAAACTATATCTATTCTGACGAAAGACAGATCAAAATATCCAACACAAATCCAATCGAAAAACAAGATAAAAAAATTGGAAATCACACAAAAGCAGATCCAAAATAATATCAAAGTCCAACAATAATATAACTCTCTATCGGATTTTAACATGCTCTGTCAAGATCAATAGCAATACATAATCCAAAAATTATCGAACAGATCCAAGATTTCCAAATAAATCCAATTCCAAATCGAAATCAAATTCTACTACGAAATTGAATACCTGGTAGATCTACAAAATAGGGGGATCACGACGGTTCCCCGATCAGATCAACCTGGCTCTGATATTATGTTAAATAATGAACAAAAGAGAGAAAAGAGAAAAGTTAGGGTTTTGTATTATTTAGAAAGTGTGTATTACATAGAGTCTAAATCTATTATTTATAGATAAACTATATTTTTTTTAAAGAGGAAAACGGCTAGGGTTTCTCATTATTATTTAGAAAGTGTGTATTATATAGAGTCTAAATCTATTATTTATAGATAAACTATATGGGCTAATGGGCTTAGGCCTTATATCTCTAACATGTTAAATAATGAATAAAAGAGAGAAAAGAGAACGAATAGGGTTTTGTATTATTTAGAAAGTGTGTATTACATAGAGTCTAAATCTATTATTTATAGATAAACTATATGGGCTAATGGGCTTAGGCCTTATATCTCTAACACCCTCTCTCAAACTCGCAATGCTTATTCTTTTGACGGTTCCCCGATCTAAATAATTACATAGAGTCTAAATCTATTATTTATAGATAAACTATATGGGCTAATGGGCTTAGGCCTTATATCTCTAACATTTTTTACTATTGTTAAACGGTTTGTGAGACTATTTAGAAATTTAGTTAAATAAAATAGTCGTTGGATAATTGGATATCTAATTTGGCCAAATGGATATTTGATTGGTCAACAACTACTTCTTTAGATATTGTGATGAAATCAAATATCCTATTTTATTATAGTTTCAAATCGAATATATGATTTTATCCAGAGTTCTTTTTATGAGTTTATTCTTTATAAATAGAGAAGAAATTCATCTAATTCTCATTCATCTCTTAAATAGTCTCCCAAACAATATTCTTCTTCCAAAAATTTCAAAACCAAATTTTACAATTACTACTATAATCTCTCAAACCATTATTATATATTATTCTTCTACAATCTTTGATCAAATTTCTTAATCGATCAACTCAATCATGTTTGTTTGGCGGAGGAATATAATTACTGATTTAAGTGTTTATTATACTCTTTCATTTTATTTGTTTGTGCTATTATTTGATATTTGTTTTAATTAATAGCTTTATACTTTAAGAAAATACATAATCATTTTACTAATTTTTCATATTTTTAAAAATATATCTTTTAAATGGCACGAAAGCGAGGAAGTGTCCCGACTAACCGTTTTTGTAGTACTAATGTCCAACCTCGCCCTATGGCTAATCTTAACTTAGAATATTTTTATGATATGCACGATCCCGTAAAAACCTCACACTTCAAACCATATTTTTTCCATGTTAGTGCCGATATCTCTAGTAGTATTAACGATGGTATAAATTGTAGAAAATAAACATATTGGGCATAGGAATATTTGCATCTCATATCATACGCTTATGATAATGGTTTTGTTTTTTTATCCTTTTAAAAGTGGTTGATTTTTACCGTTTTTGTTAATTATTTCTATAAAGTCATACAACTTCTTGATGACACCTATAACCATGAAGTAAATATTCAATAAATTGATGTTTATGATTATATAATGTATAAAAAATATGTTGACAAATACGGGAGAAAATTAATATCTTCAAATATAGCGGGTATTGGTAGTAGTAATAGAGGGAACGACATAAGACGCCTTATATATGTGAAAATGCCAATGATAAATAGTGAGATGGTAAGAGAAACTCCTTGAGCTGATAATGAAATGACAAGGTATTTGAACACTTCATTTATGTTACAATAGTATGACGAGAACAACCCATTTGATATTTTAAGATTGTGGAAATTGAAAGAAGCTGAGTTTAATATTCTTTAAAGGTTAGCCAATAAGGTTTTTTCAATACCTATGTCTATATTAGGAAGTGAATGTGCGTTTAGTCAGGCCATACTGTAATACACAACTAAATGAATAACATTGATAATGTTTGTTGCAATCAAAGACTAGACTACGACGTATCAAAGGATTCAAAACGAAGAGTATATAATGGAAGAGAGTTTACTAGATATTTTCAATGAATTTGTAAATGATGCTGAAGAAGATCTTAAAAATATCTCATGGATGAAGCTTCTACGGTATTTAATGATGAAAAAATTGACGAGGATGATGAAACTTGACTAGATGAATGACATTTATAATATAGTTTTTAATATGGTAGTTCAAGTTGAGAACAATTGTATAGCTCATGGCCCGCAAAAGTATAAAAAATGAAAGATTTAAATCAATAAAATTTAATTTTTAATCGTTCAATCTCATAATATAACAACCTATCGTAATTGTTTTACCACTTATAAAACTATACACACTATACCAATTTATAGTATAATCAAACTATAAGACTATAGCCCTCAAGGGGGTAGCCGAGTTGGTTGGTCTGCGGGCTCCCTCCGAAAAAAAAAAAAAACTATAAGACTATAACAATTATTTTATCAATAGTAACCAATGGTCAAAATATTAAAATACTTGTATTGCTTTTAAATTATAATAAAACCATAGTAATAATCAAATTATAAAAATAAAATTATGATTAACCTTATACTAATTTAAAATAATAATACACAAATTATATAACAATTTGTTTATCAAACAAAAACAACACTTATATTATGTGTTACAATAAATATATAACAACAATTGTAGTACTTATAAATTATAATCAAACCATAATACTAATCAAAGTATAATAATAAAATTATAATAACTTCATATTAATTTAAAATTATTATATACAAACTGTATAACAATTTGTTTATCAAACAATAACAACCCTTATATTATGTGTTACAATAAAAATATAACAACACTTGTAGTACTTATAATCATAAATCATATGAATGCTACTCATATCATCAGAAACTGGTTTTGGAAATCTACATTAAAAGTTCACATTACCACTATCTTAGCTGCCATAATCACCTGAGTCATCTGGAAATTTAGAAATAGAGCTAAGCATAAAGATGAATCTTCCTCTCCAAATTCTGCTCTGAACTATATCCTGCAAATCCTTAGTGTCATCGACTAATCCAAACTCTTAAAGTACAAGCACTGGAAATTTATTGAAGAAGCTGATATTTCTCTGAATTATTTCAATCATATGAACCAGTCACGAACCTGTCACTACTTACTTGGAATCTTCCTCAAAATGGTAGACTCAAATTAGATACTGATGCTTGTTGTCATCATTCTGGTCCTTCCAATGGTGGAATAATTATTCGAGACAACAATGAAAATTTGATTTATGGTCCTAACAATATTTACGGCTCTCTATCCCCCACAAAGGTTTAGGCTAAAGTTATAATACTTTTAATTTTTTAAGTTATCTAATAAAAGTAATATTCTATAGAGCTAATAAAAATTGTTTATATTTTATGAAACTATGCGCGTTTCTTTGCGTTTTTTAAATTTCTAATAACTAAGTATGTATTTATTTATTGTCTTTTATAAACTAAATTCGTTTTTTATTTTTTTTTATTTTATTGTTACTGTTAGTTAAATCTTCTACTCTTTTTTACCAGGGCTAATGCAACTTCATCAATTCATAAACCTTGATCATAAAAATTAAATATATTATTAGCTTGTTTATTGAGGATTTCATTTCTTTTACATTTGCAAATTCTCGTGGCGCAATAGATTTTGGATTTTGTTTTTTTTTATTTCTCTTATTTCTTTTAGATTTATTTTTGGTGTTTTGGTTTTTCTGCTTTTGTTGTTATTATGAATTTAAAAACCAGAAAGATGAAAAATTTGTTCCCACGATAAAGATTTCAAAATATCTCAAAGTGTAAGAGGGTTGATTGGATAATTTTGTATTAATCGCATGTTTTGTTGGAGACGACCCGTAAAGGATTAACATGTTTGGTGACTTTATAACTTTATCGATAAAGCATAAGTACAAGTCTTAGTATCATATGCTTGATCCAAAATTAGACATATCTTTTTGTTGTAGAACAATATTTTGCTGTTGATATTAACTCCGTGTAAAAAAATTAAAACCCAAAACTATATGACAACAAAATACATTTTTAGATGAAATTGGTTATATGCACTGCTGGATAAACTTCCTTTTACAACACCCCCACTTTTCCAGTTGCGAATATGCTATAAATAGAAGCGTTTTTGCACCACTATCTGCTTTGATCCATTTAATGAAAAGTGAGTCTTTTATTACCGGGGGATTGCAATAGATGTTTTATTTTGTTGAAGAAATTTCTCGGTGGATATGGATTTGCAACAGTGTTGTTTTAATGTTTTTTTATAATTAATAAACAAAATATTTCCGTTGCCATGGGCCGTTACAATACTTAGACCGCTAACTAAATTTTTAGACTGCGCCAAATATTTACCCAAAATTAATCCCACCTATTTTTTACCAATCAATTTTAACCCGTCTTAAAATCAACCACTTGACTTCCCTCTCTTTTATCTATCTATCTATCTACCTCTTCCCTCTCTTTCTCATCTTCAATTTCTCAGCAAACCAAAATTAATTTTACCCTCTCTCATCTTTGAAACCCTTCAGACTTATTTATTGTTCTTTCGAAAACTCTAATTCCATCTCTCGCATCTCTCATCTTTCGGTGGTGGTCCTAATTTGAAGGTATGAATTATTTCTCTGTATTGTTAATTAAGTTTAATTTCTGCCCAATCCCTTTCTCTTTCTCTATTTTCTCATCTCTAAACCAGTGTACCATTTCAGCGTAAGGTTTAATTTTATTGTATATTAGTTTTTGTTATGTTCGATTCCATATGTATGTTTTCTTTCAATTTACGTGGGTTTATTGTTTGTTAATAGATTGGTGTCGTATGTTAACATTTAACTTGTCTGTTGCAGGAAGTTTTGTTGCAGCAAGGTGTTGATTAGAAAGAGTATTGACAACATGTAGTATTTTCCAGTGTGTTTTTAATGTTATTTACTACAGTTTGTTGATTAGAGTGAGTTTACATGTCTATGTCTTGTTGATTGTCTCTTTGTAGATCAGAAGTTTGCTCTCTAAGTATACAAGAAAAAAATACATTAAATAAGTAAGATTTATCATATGAGTTTTAGTATTAATCTTCAGTTATGCAGTAATGGTGAGTGTATTGCGTTTTATTTCAGTTTACACTTGTTTATTGTTTGTTAATATATTAGTGTTGTTGTATGTTAACACTATGCTTTTCTTTTGTAGAAACGTGGGTTGCAGCAAGGGGGTAAGGAAGGAGACGGTCTATCATCAACATGTATTGACTCTCTTAACCTATGAGTTTTAGTATTTAGCTTGATTTATGTTCTAAATGTGACTCTATTGTGTTAATACTCTCTTTGATTCCAAATTTATAGTTATAAATCTGCTATGGATATTGTATTGTGTTAATGTGATTTATTGATTTAGTGAGTATGTATTGTGTTTGTAATTTAGTGAGTATGTGTTAATATTTTGTTTGTTATTTAGTAAGTTTGTGTTAACACTCATGTATTGTGTTGATATTGTGCTTTATTTATTTAGTGAGTATGTATTGTCTTTTTGATTTAGTGAGTATGTGTTAATATTGTGCTTGTGATTCAGTAAGTTTGTGTTAACACTCATGTATAGTGTTGATGTTGTGAGTTAGTGATTCAGTGATGTTAAATATCATGTTGCATATCATATATATGGTTTGATGTTTTGTTTTTAGTTGTGTTTAGGCTGATGTCTATCTGGTATTTTCAATGTTATTTTTTATTATTATGTGGATCTACTTGAGTTTACATTTCTGATTAACTACATATCAATTTATATTTTTTATGAGAATGAGTTCATATGGTGGGAAGTCATTTATGCTTGTTGTTGTTATTGTGTTTAATGTTTCAAATTATTTATTTAATGTTTTCAATTGTTTTTGGTAGGTATGACCAGTAAGAAAAAAACCTAAAAGGGAAACAAGCCATGGTAGATAAACCAAAGAGGTTATCATTCGTTCCGGTGCCTCAAATTTGCAATCGTTCCCTCAGACTCTAGGATGAAAAATCCTCGCAACCCCCAGCTAGAAAGTCTATATCAGAGATGGTAGCTACAGTTTGTCTCCAAATAAGAAAAAATACCTACCTCAAACAAATTCTCATCCATACTCCCACTCTCACTCCAACTCCAACTCCCACTCCCACTTCAACTCCCACTTCGAATTTCAGTCCAACTAGGGATGTTTCTACATCTGGGACCTGTCTTAGCACTTCATCAGAGATAGAGTTTGGCGACTCTCCGTTGGTTCACAACCCTTCTGAACCAAGCATATCTTACTATCCTTCTCCTCGAAGTATAATTGAGGACTACGAATCTGAACAAAGTTCAGAAGGAGAGCAGGAAGATGCTAATGCGGAGGCCATCAACGAGGGAGAAGATGCTGATGAGGAGGTCGACTATCAAGTGGAAGTAAAGCAAGAAGAGGGTGGCGCCAATCAAGATAAAATGGAATAAGATGAAGCTGGCGACGTTCAAGAGGAAGCTAACAGACAGGACGTTGGTATTGATCAAGAAGGAGCGGTGAAATATTACAAATGCCGTAGGTATACTCTACTTAAACCAAAGCTCAGTCTAGACCGTAAATAGGTTATGATCTACGAGGACATGTAAGTTTCTTAGTAATGTACAACTAGATTTATTTCCATCTAAGTATTGTTTATTTTTTCCTAAACTGAGTAATTTTTCATTTCAGATTGCGGTCAGATGATATTCCTCGCTGGTTTGCCCTTAAAAATAAGGCTTCGGATTACAGGCTTATGGGAGACTTTTTAGAAGATACTCCCTGGTTTTAAGGTTGACACATGAAAGGCCTTCAAGATACTAAACGTATTATTATTTGTCTATGTATTAATTTTTAAAATTGCATAATTGATTTATTTTTGTTTTGTTTACAGGAATGCTACATTGTACAAGATATCATTCATGAAGCTGTCTACGGGATGTTCTTAGAAAAAATAAATAGTTGTTACAAGAATTTTGTGGCTAGAATAAAGGGAAGTTCCTTGATAGGAGAGCCAACTTGTAGTGTACATCACCCGAGTTTATCAATGTCTGACCACATTTCTTAACAAATATGCCAAGATTATGGAAGTTATGGGTTGATTTATGGTGCAATCCTAAGCATATGAAGCTTTCATAAACAAAATCGAGAAATTGCAAAGCTCATCATAATGGGGCGGGGAGTCATGCTGGTGGGCCGAGGAGCCAAACGTCTGTTTAAACATGGTTAGGTATCTTGGTAAGCTAAAACTCATGGTGACTTGAAAAACATATGTTGAAGGATTCATCTCACAAGCGTACCTTCTCAAAGAGGTGTTATCGTTTATGGGATGTATCGAGAAGAAAATTTGCAAACAAATAAGTAACAACCCCTAAGGAATGACGATGGAGGCAAAGTGGAGGCTGATGAATGTTTATCAATCTTTCGGTATCCTGACAGACCAAATAGAGGCAAGAAAAAGTCTGAATACTTGTCTAAAAATTATTCAAACATATTACACATATGTCTTAAAGAATACCCCTGAAATCTCCACTATTATTGAATGATTTTTTATTGATTTTCCACGATATAAAAATTGAAATACTAATGTTTATTTTGCAGATTATACAATGCAGAACTTCTTCAAATCAATCCCGCTTCTATTATAGCGGGGCTCGATCAATACTTCGTCGAGAGATTTGGTCCTTAGCTGGAAAAATATGTAATATACATTCTACTTGTTACTTCTTTGTTTAATCACCATTTTCTTGCTTGCATTGTTTTTAAGTACATACAATATCAAATTCAAAAATATAACAATGTTATGATATTGTATGTATTACATTCAATTCTTGAACTTGCTGCTGTTATGAACTCACTTTGTTTGCGATAGTAAATTTGATCTTGGTTGAAGTAGTTTAATTTAGTGTAAGAGTGAGATTTTGTGTATTGCAGCAGTTAGCTCCCTGTATTTCCAGCAATTATTGCACTGTCTTTATAGCAGTAATAGGTTGGATGTTATTTGATATAAATTAGTATGAAGTTCACGTGATGGGAGTTTTTAGAAGTGTTATAAATTACTTCATTTGAGTATAGGTTATAAATTAGTGTACGTTGCTTGTTTTTTGTGAGTGTTATAAATTACCTTCTTTCATGCTTATTCATAGGTTTCTACAAACATCGATGTATTGGGCTGCCATATATCAACATTATCCAATAGTCCATATTGTGAGATTCACAAGTTCGAGGGATATTACACCAATTGTTACCTCTTGACACCAAACGTAGAAGAGAGCATAAGACAAATAATAGTGGTGTCAGGGTTGAGGGGATATATGGTGTTGATATGGTAGAATACTATGGACAAATAGCATAAATTTGGGAGATGTCATATGGTGGGGGTGATGAAATCGATTGTATTTTTCAAATGCGATTGGTTTAGTAATGATAGGAAAACATACGAATTCACCATATAAATGGTTTGATAGAAATTCGTTGAAGAAGTCGGATGTCACAACATGTTTTTTATTCATATTGGCTGCTCAAGCTCGACAAGTCTATTATTTAGATTATGTATCGAAAGAAGAATCTTATAAAGAATGGGTAGTTGTATGCAAGATAAGGGCCCCAAATAGAATAGACTTGACATATTTTATTCTGTCCGAAAATGAAGAAGAAGCATTAGTTGCTGAAACAACACAACAAGGAGTTTTCTAAGAATCCAAAATGCCTCCGCCGGTGTCGTTACAACCCGATATGGACCTAAATGATTCTAACAATCTTTTTTCCACAATTACTATTTTTGCAACGAAATAGAAACCCTTGAGCAACGGGCTGTTAATAAGAACTACATTACTTACTTACCAGATATTCACCTCTTTTACACGAACTAATATTTAATTATTATACCTTAACCATAATTATGTCACAGCCTAATATAAATACTATTGCCTCACTTATTGTAAATCCTTAAATTAAAAACCTTCTTATCTCTTATCTTTTTACCGTTTGATATGTTCTCAATGAACAAATCTCAGCCGTTGCTCGAGTAACAATCTTTGGATTTTCGATGACCAAAGCTCAGTCTGGGTTGTTCGAGTAAAAATATGTATAAGGATTAGTAAATCTCGTCATGTATTTTCTCCTCGACTCCCTAAATAATACATATGCTAATCGTTTTTTGTTTTAAATGCTGTTTAGGTTAATGTTTATGCATCTATGTGCCTGTCAATCATTTGTTTTGTTCTAAATGTTGTTTAGATTATTTTTTATGCCTATATGCATATGTCGATCGTTTTTTTAGTTCTAAATATTTTTTAGGTTAATGTTTATTGATGAGTCAGGATTCCGTCACCACTTCGGACAGGGTCACTTCGGACAATGTCTACCTAACCGGACAGGGGCAGTTCGGACACCATCATCCATTGGGCTGTTCGAACAGAACTAAAGTACTTAAAACCTAATCACTTCTTGACTTAGCTGCCTGCTCTCCTACTTAGAACTTATGGGTCCTTAAACTCGACACAGGTCCATTAAACACGACTCGAAAGCCCATAAGGCCCAAATATAAGGGTATAAATACCCAACCACCAACATTAAATGAGGGTAATGAAAATTAAATATAACCAGGCTGCTTAATTCTCCCTCTACACTCTACCTAAACATTAAATACTCACAAACTTCCACAAAACTCTAAACAAAAATTACAAACTTACCCTCAGACAAAAATAAACCACACCAAATTGGCGACCACAGTGGGAGCACTACAGTTCCTGAATCTAACATTCGAAACCATCAGAAAAAATAATTTCGAATGAATCCGGACGCACCAGAAGTACCACCAGCTTTGCTCGAAGTGGTGGGTGAAAATGATGAATATACCATCGAGGAGCGTGATATATTAAAGGGAGAGATAGAGGCTCTGAGGGCAGAGAAGGCAAAGATGGGCATAAAAGAGAAGTCAAAGACATCAGTTGCTCATCATACCGACAACCCTAGAGAGCATGAGCCTTCGAAGACCCATGTGAGTGCCAAGAAGACTCATGCTAGCTCCAAAAAGTCTCACCGGTCCAAGCCAGTGGAGAGTTCTGACTCAGACTCAGAATCTTCTGGTAGCTCCTCGGGCGAGGATGGAGTTGAAGAGTCCTTATCCTCCAGCAGTGATGAGGGCCGATCTAAAAAGAAACAAAAGTTGATTAAAAAGTATTCAAGAAAAAAGGGATAGACATGGGAAGTTAAAGAGAAATATAGGCAAAGGATCATCTCACAGCCAAAGACATGTAGACCGGATGCTGGTGGATCCTTTTTCCTTCCATGATGAACCAGGAATCTTTGCAACACCCAATGAGGATACCGTTTTCAGTCGTGGCCGGAATTGGAGACAATCTCCACTATCTTCCAAGATTCTATCCGGAAACCTCCCTAAGAGGTTTGATAGCACAAAAATAGAGAAATACGATGGCAGTAAAGATCCAGACAACCACTTGGAGAAATTTAAAAACTTCATGATGAATTTCGATGATGATGACAAGTTAATCTGTAGAGCATTCTCCCAATCCTTTACGGGGAGTGCTCTGAAGTGGTATAACAGCCTACCACAAAGCTGCATTAGAAATTTTGATACCTTTTGGGTGGCCTTTCGAAGGCAATTCGTTAGAAGTAAGGAATTGAAGGGAAATGGGGACACAATTATCCATTGTGCCCAAGAACCGAACGAATCACTGAAAGAATACATAAGTCGTTTTGTAAACACCAAAAACGGGTTGGCTGGTTGCTTTGAGCAAGTAGCCATAACATCTTTAAGGCAGGGCTTAAACCCTGGAAATTTGGCTGATTCAGTGACCAGAAAGAAAGCCATGACTTGGGGAGGTCTACTGAATCAGGTCGGAAAGCAAATTAACGTTGATGAAACAAAGAAAACTAGGGTGCACAGGCAGGTGAGGTCTGCCCCGGTTGCACCAAGCCCCAACCAAAATCAGTCTGGGAACAAGACAGAGGCATAACAGAGCTAAAGCTCAGTCTCAGCCAGCTGCGCCAGCCCAGAGTCAACAATCTAGAAATAAGAGAGGGCCTTGGGTTCAACCAGAGTGGTTCGCTGAGTTGAAAGAAAGTGTGGCCACCATTTATGACAAAACAAAGGAAGAAGTACACTATAGAAGGCTGGTTGTACTACAATCTCCTAGGGAACATCGTAACAATTCATTTCGATCAGTACCATAATGATACTGGCCATACCACTGACGATTGTATTGCTTTAAAACAACAACTCCAAAATTTAATTGAAAGAGGAAAACTGGGGGCATATGTCAAAAGAAGAGGAGGAAATAGGCCTGAAAATGCTCATCGGGCTAGTCCAAACAATGCAGGCACATCCGCTCCGGAGGGAGCTATGGTTATAATCAAAATATTTGATGTAGAGTCAGAGTACTTGAATCCTGATCCAACTCGAAACAGAGTGGGTGCCATTGAGGAACGTTGTAAAACAGTCTCCGGGCTTATTAACTTTTTTGAGTCACTCACAATTTTCGGAGGGGATACTATGACAGCACCTACTGCTTCTTCAAGGAAGATGCACGTTCATACTTTAGCTACCCAGCTGGAAGGAGGCATGACCTCCTAACAATCACAAATTCTATTTCCCTTCATTGTTTTTGATGAGGATGACTTAAGGGATATAGCTGGCCCTCATGAAGATGCTGTTGTCATAGGAGCATCCATTGGGGGCAATGACATAAGACGAATCTTGGTGGATACTGGGAGTTCGACCAATATCCTCTTTTTAACCTCTTACAAAAATATGAAAAACCCAGCTATAATTCAGCGTTCGGACAGGTCAATTGTGGGTTTCATTGGAAGCTCAGCAGATCTGATCGGGGAGTTCGAAGAGGAAGTTTTGTTGGGCAAGGGCCCTTTTAAGAAGATGGTTAGAATACTTTTTATTGTGGTGGATTGTCCCACTTGTTATAATGCAATTTTAGGGAGGTCTTGGCTCTCTAGGATGCATGTAGTGGCCTCAACAGTCCACCAATGTTTGAAATATGCTGTTCAAGGACAAGTGGGAGTTGTTCGGAGCAGCTAAAAGATTACAAGAGAGTGTTATGCCACAGCAATGGCTCCACGGACGCTGGGCGCAGTTCGTATCAATGAAGAATAGCAGTTTGAGGGGCTTTCTAGGGGTGAGGGTGAAATTGATGACCCCAGAGAGACCCCTGGAGTGTTAATACCGGTTGAAGAAGTTAAAACATATTCTGTGGGAGAGGGAAAAATGTTAAGATAGGGTCCAAAATGCCATCCGAACTGAAGAGTAAAATGTTGAAGTTCTTAAAAGACCATCAACATGTTTTTTCTTGGTGCAATGCTGATGTTACCGGGGTTCCAGCAGATATTATATCACATCACCTATCCATCCGGAGAGACATAGCACTTGTGGTACAAAAGAGAAGGGATTTTCCAAGGAAAAGGCTGATGTTATTGTTCAAGAAGTTGACAAGCTTACTAAAATGGGGCATATAAAGGAGTCTCAGTATCCTTTGTGGACAGCCAATCCGGTCTTGGTGAAAAAGAAGAATAGTAAGTGGCGTATGTGTATTGACTTCAAAGATCTCAATAGGGCTTGCCCAAAAGATTTATACCTTGTCCCCCTGATTGATCAGCTGGTGGATTCTACTTCTGGGAATAAGCTATTGTCTTTCATGGATGCCTTCTCCAGGTACAATCAGATTCAAGTAGATCCAATAGATCAGGAGCATACCACGTTTCTCACTGATAGGGGTCTTCATTGTTACAAGGTAATTCCATTTGGGTTAAAAAATGTCGGGGCTACCTATCAGAGGTTAGTGAACAAAGCCTTTGCTGGTCAAATTGGAAGAAATATGGAGGTGTACATTGATGACATGATGATAAAAAATATGGATGAAGAACTACACTTGGCAGATCTCCAAGAAACTTTTGCTAACTTATTAAAAGTAAATTTGAAACTAAATCTAGAGAAGTGTGTGTTCGGAGTGCAGTCCGGATATTCCTGGGGTATATAATAAGTGAGCAAGGGATACAGCCCGATCCGGACAAGCTTAGTGCTTTATTCCAAATAGAGCCTCCTCGGAATATTAAAGAAGTACAACGGTTGACTGGGAGGTTGGCTGCTTTAAATCGTTTTATCTCGAGGTCTTCGGACAGATGTGCCCTATTTTTTCAAACTTTAAAGGGTGCAAAGGGATTTGACTGGACTTCACAGTGTGATGAGGCCTTCAATGAGATTAAGAAACATCAGTGCTGTATTGGTAAGAGAGGTGGATAATTACCCCCGTCCGGTGTACTACATCAGCAAGAGCTTGATAGATGCCGAAAACGCTATTTAAAGCTCGAAAAATTAGCATTAGCCTTGGTAACTGCTGCAAGGAAGATGAGGCCTTATTTTCAGGCTCATCCTATTATCGTCCGGACATCCTATCCCTTGAAAAATGTTCTTCAAAAGGCAGACATTTCAAGTAGAATGACTAAGTGGTCAGTGGACTTGGGGGACTTCGATATTGATTTTGCTCCTCGAA
This sequence comes from Limnanthes douglasii subsp. nivea, assembly GCA_036936605.1. NCBI lineage: Eukaryota > Viridiplantae > Streptophyta > Magnoliopsida > Brassicales > Limnanthaceae > Limnanthes > Limnanthes douglasii. The sequence goes on along the minus strand of JAUPFV010000003.1, from coordinate 56,703,221 downwards.
CAGCAATCAAAGCCCAGGCTGTGGCTGATTTCTTAGTTAAATTCCAATCAGATAGAGATACAGAGCAAACGACTGAGATGAAAGATAAAAAGGTCTGGATCGTCCGGACAGATGGTGGATCAAGTACTATGGGATGTGGTTCAGGGGTATGCTTGACCTCTCCATATGGTGAAACAATGTACCAGGCTATATGCTTCGCTTTTAGGGCTTCTAACAATGAGTCCGAATATGAAGCTGCTATAGCTGGTTTGAAGTTGGCTTTCATTTGTGGAGCCAAAATGGTCAAGTTGATGAGCGATTCCCAGCTTCTTATCCATCATGTGCAGGGTCAATCCGAAGCTAAAAAGGAGCAACTAGTGAAGTACTTACTTTTTCTTAAAAATGAGGCACTTAAATTCAAAAGCATCGTTTATGAGCACATACCCCGAGCAGAAAATGAACTAGCAGATTCCTTGGCAACCATAGCCTATACTGAGTCATACCCTTGGATCCATGTGCTGGAGTGTCCTTCCATTCAACTCAATATTGGTAAGGAGGAAGAAATTTTTGATGTACAGATAAAACAACCTCAAGATTGGAGGTTTCCTCTCCTGCAGTATCTCTCCGATGGTATTTTGCCTTCGGACAAGTCGATAGCAAGAAAAGTAAAGTACAAGGCTCGTGGTTTCATCATACTAAGAGATGTTCTTTATAAGAAGTCTTACAGTAAACCCCTTTTACGATGTTTGCGGAATGATGAATCTCAAATAGTCCTCTCCGAATTACATGGTGGTGAAGGATCAGCTCACTGTGGATTCAGGGCTCTAACAAGAAGAGTTTTATTGGCTGGCTATTACTGGCCATCTATAATGCAAGATGCTAAGGAGCTGGTGAAAAGGTGTAAACCATGCCAGAGGTACAACAATGAAATTCATGTCCCAGTCATCCGTTTAGAGTCGATTTCTGAGCCTATACCTTTTGCTCGATGGGGGTTGGATCTGGTGGGACCTCTTCCTGTGGCATCCGGAGGACGCAGGACAATAATTGTTGCTATTGATTATTTTTCGAAGTGGATCGAAGCATCCCCACTGGCATGAACAACATCAAAAGATGTCATAAAATTTATTTTATCCAATATCTATTGCAGATTTGGCATTCCACAGAAGATAACAACAGACAATGGGCCACAGTTCGACAACAAGGAAATGGAGAGTTTCTGTGCCTGTAGGGGTATACAACATTGTTTCTCTTCACCTTTCCACCCACAAGCAAATGATCAGGTTGAAGTGGCTAACAAAACTATACTGTCCGGTTTGAAGAAAAAAATAGAAGGGGCTGCTGGAAAATGGCCTAGTTATTTACAAGAGGTTTTGTAGGCCTACCGGACTACACCTGGGGCTGCGACACAAGAGTCACCTTTTGCCTTGGTCTATGGGATGGATGCTATAGCTCCCATAGAAGCAACTCTCCCTTTATTTCGAGTTCACAATTTCTCCGAACACGCTAATGAAGTGGCAATCAGAGGTCAGCTCGACTTAATAGAAGAAAGAAGAGTTAAAGCTCACTTTAGACTTGTACACTATCAAGGTTTGATGAGAAGCGGGTTTGCTTCCAGAGTTAAAAGAAGATATTTTCAGCCAGGGGATAAGGTGTTAAGGAAAGTCTTCTGACACACTAAAGAGAAGCTGCTCGGAAAACTGGCCCCAACTTAGGAAGGACCTTACATGGTCATTGAAAGGCTTAAACGTGGAACATACTGGCTAGAAGACAAGGATGGAAGGGTTTTGAATCACCCTTGGAATAATGAGCATCTCTGGATGTACTTGGAGTACAAGCTATGTAAATATTTACTTGTTTAAAAATCCATATAAATATTTGGGGGCACACTCTTTCCTACCCTGGTGGCGCGGGGAGGTTTTAATGAGGTGTCCGAGCTTTTTTATAAAATTTGATGCCTTTTTAAAAATTCGAAGTGTTCTTACTTTGTTTCTTGTCACACCATCCGTATTGAATTAAAGGAATGATGACTACTTAAACATTTGTCATTGGAGAATTTAAACACTCTCGGTTTAGAATATTTATGAAATAACTAAAGGCTGTTTAAATACTAGCCACCAAAATTGAAACAAACTATGAAAGAATGCAAGAGTTGTGCAAAATAAATACATCCATTAAAATAACCAAAGTGCCTTGGCCATCCAAGGACTTTAAGTTTTCAAAACAAGCACATCTTTCCAAACAAACACCGGACATGGTTACAGAAATGCCTTGGCCTTCAAAGGACTTAAGTTTAATAAAAAAAAAACACACAAAAGATAATTGATATTCTAAGACTGAGCCTTTGAAGATGGCTCAACCTCACCTGTGTTCTTCTTCTTAGGGTCATCATTCCCCTCACATGGACTCTCCCCGGTGTTCTCTTCTTCATCGGATGAGGCCGCACTGGAGAAGTCAAACCTGTCACCCTCAGTCATTGTATGAAAGGGAAGGTCTGGATACTCTACAAAACTACATAAGTCTCCTAGATTCCTCTTCGGGAACTTCTCGTGAAACAACAAAACCATGTCCGACTTCACCTTGGCATACATCTCCTCTTGACTATCTATCATATTGTTGGCATAAGCATCAATCTTGGCCTGAATTTTGGCCTCTTGCTCCCTTAGCAGATCAGCTTTCTCCTCTGCAGCCTTGGACACCGAATTCTCGAGCGCAATCTTGTCATTTGTCAAGTTATGGATGACTTGGTCCTTGGCCTTTGCCTCATCTTTTGAAGAGCTGAGATCTTTCTCCAATCCGGACAGCTTTTCCCGGAGATCTTCGATAGTATTCTCTAAGGTGGCAACCTTTGTGGTCAACCCCTCTTGACTCTTCTTTAGCTCCTCGTTTTCTCCTTTCAAAACATCAGCATTTTGGGTGGCAGTAAGGAGGTCGTTGGACAGTTTTTCCTTGTCAGAGTTAAGGGAGGTGATGATTGCTGTCTGACCTCGAACTTGCTTCTCCAGGACCAACAATGGCTAAACGGTGCTCAGTATGGAGTGAGTTATAGCCTCTCTTTCAATTGAAACAGTGAAAGTTTTACCATTAAAGGTAACAGTGTTCGAAGTGCTTGGAGGGAGATAGGGCCCAACAAAATCATCTCTGGGGAGGTTTTCAAAGTACTCCCCAATCCCCTCAAGCCCCGTAAGGTCGACACCATCAATACTAAGGTCTCATCCTCCAACCTCTTTAGTTTAAAAATCCCCAGGGATCTCCTCTGCTCTTGTTGGATCGATGTGGTCAACAGGAGGGAGAGGCTCTGTAGGCCGGAGAGAAAGTTCATCACCCCTGGAGGTCTTTTTCTTCTTGGCGTCCCTCTCCTTGCTTTCTGCTCCCCGTCTCCGGTTTCTCTTAGGAACCCTTTGGGGTTTTGGAGATCCTGCTTTCTCCCTAGCACTCTCATGCTCTACCACTTTTAGCAGAGCAACATCGATCTGGCTTGGAGCTGGCCCCTCTGGGTTTGTGGGAGCAGTCTCCTCCACCTCGGCAGGATTAGCCTCACCTGCAGCCTTCTTGCCTTTCCTTTTTTTGCCTTTCATCTTACTTGGGGCCTTGGCTCGACCTGGCAAGTACAGTGACCCGTCCGGTGCATGTGTTCTTTTAAGGACAACATCCAGAGGGGGTGGAGTGGTAAGTTTTTCCCAGGTTAAGTCTCTCCGGCCAATAGTGTTCCAAAGATGAGACCTAACAAGATTGTCTCTGGTAAAGGCGTCATGAAAACGGTTCCCCCACTTTTCAGCAGCCCAAGTGTTGATCTTGGTACAAGTGGTCTGCCCGGTCTTTAAATAGTCATTGAAGTCTTTGGGCAGCTCTGTCAAGAAAAAATACAAAACCAGTCAGTTTAAACAAATCCGATAAAAGTAAAAATGAGAATGTAAGGTATGATCCTTAGGATCACTTCTCCATCTGCTGGTGAGGAGACTCGGGTTGACTCCAACTTTGATCCTCCTCCCATTCTCCCAAGCGCCACTTACGAACAAGAACTGAGTCCTCCAGTTTCTCTCTGACTCAAGCAGGTCATCCACTGCTTTATAATCATTACCGATGTTGAAGTGATAGAAGGGAATGTGGTGGTTTCTGCAGAGACTGGCCACAACTGCGAATTCCTCCATTGGTAAAGGAATTCCGGAGATCCTGGAAGCCATGATACATGCCATAAGAGTGTACCAGGCGTTGGGGCTCAGTTGACTAGGGCAGAGCTTGATAAGGTGGAAGTACCTAACTATCTCCGGGTCTAAGGGAAACCTTAGCCCCCAATTAAATAGCTCCAGACTGTTGAGCTTCAATACTTTCCTGAACTCTGGCCTCCGGCTGGGGCTCAAATGTGGTGGCTTCTCTTCGGAGGCTTGAGCTAGTGGCCTCCGGTCCGGACAGTCTGTCCTTAGGTACTTTTATGGGTGCCTCTGACCCTGTGTTGCTGTCCTTGGCCCCTGATTCTGAAGGGGTGCTTTTGGAAGCCTGCCCTTTTACCAGGCGACCTTTTCTCCGATCGACTAATTTGTTGGGAGAGATATCTGCATCTGACCCCATGGCTATAAATGGGGAAGGATTTTTGAAGTTGGTGACTGCTAGCCCTAGTTCAACAATGGGCTCTGATTCTTGAACCGAAGAGCCTGAAACAATTGGAGAAAGGTTGGTTTGAAACAATCTCCTCGGTTTGACACTTCTGGTTGAGGAGGAGCCCTGGTCAGGCTCTGTGTTTGAGATTACTGGTTTTTCGATGGGGGAAGTAGGTAGACCTGCAGCAATGCGCCTCTCCCGTTCAACTTTCTGTGCCTTTTCTAGCTCTGATAGATTAAGCCACCTGCCTTTGATTAAAGCGTTCCTAGCTGTGAACATAAACTCACAACCAAATAGAAGAATTTGTGTTTGAGAGAGAAAGCTCTGAAAATTAGCAAAGTAAATGTGAAGATGATGGTAAAACAGTGGAGAAATGATTAATTTATAGTAAACACCTAAAAATGTGCTTTGATTCCTAGGAGAATTCGAAAGGATTTGCAATGATTAAGGAACGGCGCTGATGCCATCTTCATTTAATGAAGAGGTTGCTTTTCAGAGAAGGTGGGAGCGAAATTCAAGGTGAAAAAACTGTTGAAGTAACGAACCAGAGAGAGACACGTGTCCCACGAGCTCTGACAAAAAAAAAAACAGTTTAGATTCAAAGAACCTTTTTCAGTCCAGATAAAGCTATAACACAATTCGAAGGCCCTGTCTGGATGTAACTGTCACTAGTAACATATTGTTTTTTAGGTCTTGCCAAAGGTTTTTGAACACCCCCTAAAAAAGGGGCTACTGATGAGTCCGGATTCCGTCACCACTTCGGACAGGGTCACTTCGGACAATGTCTACCTAACCAGACAAGGGCAGTTCGGACACCATCATCCATTGGGCTGTTCGAACAGAACTAAAGTACTTAAAACCTAATCACTTCTTGACTAAGATGTCTGCTCTCCTACTTAGAACTTATGGGTCCTTAAACTCGACCCGGGTCTATTAAACACGACCCGAAAGCCCATAAGGCCCAAATATAAGGGTATAAATACTCAACCACCAACATTAAATGAGGGTAATGAAAATTAAATACAACCAGACTGCTTAATTCTCCCTCTACACTCTACCCAAACATTAAGTACTCACAAACTTCCACAAAACTCTAAACAAAAATTACAAACTTACCCTCAGACAAAAATAAACCACACCATTTATATCTTTATGCGTATGTCAATCGTTTGTTTTGTTCTACATGTTGTTTAGGTTATTGTTTATACCTCTATGGGTTTGTTAATCGTTTGTTTTGTTTTAAATTTTGTTTATGTTGATGTGTATGCCTCTATGCGTCTATCAATTATTTGTTTTGTTATAAATGTTGTTTAGGTTATTGTTTATGCCTTTATTCATATATAAATCACTTTTTATTCTAAATAATGTTTAGGTTAATGCTTATACCTCTATGCATTTGTCAATCATTTGTTTGGTTTTAAATGCTGTTTAGGTTAATGTTTATGCCTCTTTGCGGTTATCAATTGTATTTTTGTTCTAAATGTTGTTTAAGTTCATGTTTATGCCTCTATGCGTAGTATTATCATTTGTTTTGTTCTAAATGTTATTTATGTTATTGTTTATGTCTTTATGCGTTTGTCAATAATTTGTTTTGTTTTAAATTCTGTTTATGTTGATGTTTATGCATCTGTGTTAATAGATATTATGTGTATGGTGCTGTTTTGCTTGCGAATTACTTCAGTTTATGCCTATGTGTTAATATGTTTTATGTGTTAATATATTATAGTGTACGCATGTGTGTTGGTTTTTTTTATAGTGGATGGTATTTTGTTTCGATTGTTACTTGGTCCGCTGATCTTGTAGTCTTGTACACTATAATTGTGAAGCCTTTAAATCACAAAATACATAATACATTGGGCTGAATAACAATTTATGCATGTGTGTTGAATTATGTTTATAGTTCATATTCCTGTTTATGTTTGTGCATGTGTTAATTGACGGAGAGGCCACATAATACACAATACATTTACCTATATTCAGGAAGAGGCCACTTGGACTTTGTTTCCTAAGTCTGTAATTTCATAAATTGTCACTGAGACTACTGATCTTGTATTCTCGTAGTCTTCAAAGGTTTAGCGATGAAACCGACAAATTATATTATCATTGGATTCATTGGCGATTTATGCATGTAAACTTGTTTTGTAGCCAATATTTTGTTTCATTTTAAGTACAGATCATCTCGTGAAGCAATGTGGGCACGCTTTGCATATGTCAGTTGTTGCCTGATAATGGGTGGCCTTTTTCTTTGTATTATTAGTTGTATATCCATTGTAGACTTAATTGACATATTTTTGTACAGGTACACCACTGGAGACTTTAAAATAGAAAAAAAGAGTATGTATGTATAGCTATCAATTTGAAATTATAACTGCACATATTATCGCTGAACCTAATTATCTTGTATTCTTAGAATCTTCAAAGGTTTTGAGCACCTTTGTAGACCACGAGAATACATGATAACTGGGCTGAAAAAACAGTCTTTGCAGTTGGTGTTTTGAGACCAGTCTAGGTTGTTTGTTGTTGAATATAGGTTACAATTTCTTAATTGTGTATCCACTGAAGCATGAATTGACTTATTTTGTACATGTATCAGTAGACACTCGAAGGGAGAAGAAGGAACATATCTATATGAAGGGAGAAGAATGAACATATGCATATGAAGGGATAAGAAACAACATAAGGAACAAATGTATCAAGTTGAAGCCATCAACTTATATCTATAGAAAACTATTAGGAAATGTAGTTGCATATTTTGTTGAAGTTTGAAACTGGAAACGTTTGTTTGAATGTCAATTTTATTTTCCAATCAATTTATGTATTGATGAATCGTATTTGGTAGATTGTATTATATTTTCAATTTTCGAATCATGAAATGTAGATGGGTAGCTATGCATCCGTTGCATAGGTAGCCATTTTTAAGATCTAACTATATTTAACAATGGGCATATAACGGAAGTGCAAAATTTGTTTTACAACAGTTGAGCACCACCTCTACAACAATAGAAAGTGGATGAGAAATTAAATTCAGATTCCTTGCAACATAAGTGTAACACTGTTAATGACTGCAACAGTCAATTAGCATGCATCAACCATGCAACGAATTTTGTGACGAACAAACTAATAGAATCAACCGTTTGGATAAATTGGTGTCACGCAACCGCAATGAATCTTGCAACGGCTTGACCCGATTGCACCCGGGTCAAATCTTGAAACGACCCCCCGTTGTAAGACTGTAGTAAAAGACTTCCGGTGACAATTGAGTTCGGTTAGTGACACCACTTAACACAACTGGCAGTTCCAGTCTTCAACCCGTTGCAAAGGAATTGTTGCAACAGTGTTAACACAATTTTCGTTGTTCTAAGGGCGTTGGTAAAAGCCCGTTTATACAGTAGTGATATTTTAATTTTTCACAATCTTAAAATCTACTCGATTTATTTGAGAATTAAATTATTCACATATTATATTGTATGTTGTTTAGGATAGTTTTGACATCTTATTTATTAAAAAATATATTTATTGTTTTTCAAAATTTATCTGGGAGTCTTTATTTAGGCTAGGATTTACAGATTCCTACTCAAAGAGTAAGAACATATGACACTCATGTAAATTTTTTTGCTCACGATATAACTCTTGCATTATTTTCTTTTGTCTAGTCCCTTTAATTACTCAAAAATATATTAATGTTTTCAGGATTATTTGGATGACACGATATGCGGATTCTTACTCAAAGACTAGGAACGTATGATATTCATGTAATTTAATTTTTTTAGCTCATGGTATAGCTTTTGAACTCATTTTTTACTCTTTTTAATATGTTGTCGTTTTGTTTACTCAATTCAATGTGTTTTTTTTAATTCACATATTTTTCTCAAATTCGTTCTTTGTAACTGGTGAAGTACTTTTTTACGGTCTTTGGTAAATACTTCTGGTATGACATTGCATATTTGGCAGGTACAAAGAATATTGGCTATGGAATCCAAAAAATTATTTTATATCCGTTTGATATGTGAATTGTTTTACTGTATTCTGTTAAACAGAAACTGATGTGAACACGTGTTTGGTTGCTGACTTGAAAATTATTTTCTAGAAAAGTCTGAACTCGTTATGAAGTTGTCATAGATTCTGCAATTTAGTGAATGTATTATATTGATTTCTCTTTATTTCATTAGTAATACTTTAGATTTATTTTGTTTGATTTAATTTGATTTGATTTGAGAGCTTTGACTTCCCGATCATTGGATCGTTCAACTTGGGTTCAACGGGCTTAGATTTTTTGTGTAATGATGTTCTGTCAGCATACGGTGACTAAGATAGTCAATAACCTCGATATTTATACCATTGAAACGTCATGATTGGAGCTAATAATGCGAGCAAGGTTAATATTAGATATAGTGTTTGTTCAATTCTTCCTTTGATTATGGTTTAATGCGTAAAACTGTTATTTCTGTGTCCTATAAGTTTTTGCTTATATCGAATTATATATTGGATTTTGCTAATATCAAATAGGCTACTATTAGTTTAATTAATCATTTGAGTTTAGTATGAATTTATTGATTGAGTGATTGTTTTATTTCAATATAGTTACTAATTTATAAGTTTGATTCTATATTGTTCCTCTTCAAGTGAAATGGAGAATAGATTTTTTATTTTCGAGTGAAGACTGAGTTTTTGTTATTTTATCCATCTCAGTTGATTTTTTTTTTTTTTTCTTTAAAATTATTTGTTTATATGTATTTAGATTTGTGCGGATTTGAGTTTGATTTTGATTTGGTAACTAGAGAATGGACTTCTGCTACTATATACAATTCAATTAAGATAGAGAACATATATATATTTACACTTCTCGAGCATAGATGATGATTTTTTTCTTCGATTCTTTTTTATTGATGTTTTTTGTTTAAATTGTTTGTTTTTGTTGTATTATAATGTATGTTGATTTGTGCTTGATTTGTATTATTTGTAATGATTTGTATTTTTTATCTACATAAAGTGAGTGAGATTTACTGAGGTAAGATATTATTTTATTGGTAAAAATACATTTATAAATATTTCATGTTAAAGTCTCAACACCATTAAGGTATTGTCTTTATAGGAAAAATTCATCCAAAAATTGACTTAAAAAATTGCTGAAATCTATTCATATCATATTCGTTCTAGGTATATAAAGAACGTATGCAAGTATTTCCTCTAACAAAACATGTTAAATGAGAAAATCTTCATATTTTTTAAGTTTTAAAGAATTTTTTTATTAGTAAATAATTTTTCTCAAACTGCACAAAATAATAGAAATGAGGACTATTATATCTAATGAAAGTATCACAATAAAACTTTCATTAATGACAATGGATACATCATTTTAGATATAAATTATTGATAATAATATTTTAATATACTTGAAATACGAATGTGAGACACTCATCCATATTGTATTATTTGTGAAGACTTTTTATTTTATTTTATATCAATTACAAAAATGTTATTGATTTTCATTTTATTACGTGTATTATCATCTTTAATTAATTTCAAAATATCATTAGTTAGAAGGAAACTCGAGCAAGTAACCATTTAAAAAAAAACAATGAAAGATATTAAACATGCAAAAAAAAATATGTTGAGTTCTATAAGTCGTCAACAACTTTTCCATTATAATTTAAAAGACATAATCTTACCAAATCAATTGTATACATGTTTAATTTATTAAATTTAACATTATTGATTACCCGCAACAACACGCGAGGATTCTATCTAATATAAACTAAAATAAAATACAAGTTACTTAATAGAAACTTCTATGGTGGTACACAGGTAATTGTCTTTGGCTCAACAAAATATTTGCCAACTACGCAATTCCACCCCAAGACCAACCTGGCGGAAAACACTGCCACCCAACTCGTCACTTCCGTCAACAATGCTCTGGAAAATAGAGTAGCTCTCCACGATGGCCCTGGTGTAACTGTAATCCTACATGACACAACTGAGGCAGTGAAGGAAGCCAAGACCGCTCGGAGAGCGAATACAGTAAATCAGGATGCACCGTCACTCCGTCCACCATGAAACTATTTAAGTCGCAGATCAAAGAGTTGAGGCAAGATCAATTGAGAATGCTCCAACTTCTACAGGATAAGGATCAGGAGAAGAAGGCTACGTTCACAAAGGTGAACAACGCGCTGCATCAACTAACTACGAAAGTATTAGGTTGATAATATGAGAATCAGGGGCCACTCGGGGAAGCGAGCAAGGCTAGTAGGGCTGGTAAAGGAAAATAACAAGTGGCGGTTGTCGAGGAAAAAAACGCGAGTGGGAGAAATAATGATGACCCTTAGGACAAAAGCGCACTACGTTTATAGATTGTGAGATAGAATAGCGGGTTAAGGCAGCGGAGGCAATACAATATGATTATGTGCACCCTAAAATGGCTACGCACATACTTAAGGAGTCCTATTTTGTACACAAGATCCTGAAAGTAGAGGTCCCATAAAAATTCAATCATTTAAGGGGGACGCTTACGACGGAACATGCGACTCAGAGCAACATCTCGAGCAATTCTGTAACATGATGTGCCGAGCTCTCTCTATGATCCTAAAAGGTAATATAATAGATTTGTTTAATGGTTTACCAAAAGGTTCTATTTTTAATTTTCGCAGGATTCTAGAGCGTGTTTAAAGATCGTTTCATCAGTAAATAACCAAAAAATTAGAGTAACTCAATCATGGACGTATACCAAAGGTGGGCGAGTCACTTAAAAATTACATTAAAAAATCCGTTTATACGATGAACGTTTTTCTAAACATAAAAAACCTGTAGTCGCTGGATATTTGAAACGAGAACTAGAAAGAGAAGGCACTCTATATGAAAACCTCGTAAGCTTCCCGGTTAAGTAAATGAGAGACCTCCAGGAAAGGGTGAGCCAGTTTAACTGGGTTAACGATGCCAAAAAAAGAGACTCTGATTATGCGTCTAATCTTGGGTCGTAGAACTCGAAAGAAGGCGGACGAACGACGGTAGGTGCAATGATAACTCGAAGACCTCCAGCATCAGACCGAAGGGCTCCTACTACGACAACCAAGTGAGAAAGTTTACACCAGTTAATACATATCCCTCCTCTACGACATGACTAAGGGTCGATCCCGGTACCAGCTTTCTTGCACCATGTTTTCCTCCAGCCACAAGAGATCAAATAACCCCTTTTTTTCCTACACAACGATCATGGCAATCCAACGGACGATTATTGGCAGTTCAAAAGGAGATCTAGAGGATGATTGGTAGCAGCGAATTAGTCCACTTCGTTAAGGAAAAAGTGGAGGAGGATTTCTCTGAGGAATAGAAGGGGACGATTTACCTGAAGAACGCCCAAAGCAGAGGCCTACCAAAATAAGGAATAAACAGTGTATTTTTACTATTTGTGGGGGCAAAACACCGTTGACGGCTGATCTCGTGTCAAGGAATTGCCATAAAGAGATTTGGAGGTTCAGTCGGTCGATGAGTCGTCTTACCACAACTATCAAGAATGAGTGGCGGAATTAACCTTCAATGATGATGATATGTGAGGGGTCGCGAGGCCCCACGAATACACCCTTACCATCAACTTGGATATAGGCAGCGTCATGGTAATATGGGTCTTGGTGGACGGTGGTAGCTCGACCAACATCATCTTCAAGGATAATTACAACCTGATGCTGAAGGTACCACCGTACAAGCCGACGCATAAGACTTTAGTGGGTTATAAAGGAAACTTGTCCAAATGTATAAGTGAAGTAGAATAATTGGTAACTATAGGTTATGATAACGCTAAAAAAAAATATTGACACTATTTCTGATATCCAATGCCCCCAGCTCCTACCACACTATCATGGGTAGAAAATAGTTTTATCGTATAGAGGCAACACCATGCATGTTTTAGCAATGTATGAAGTACTCAGTCGGCAATATGATCAAAATAATCAGAGAAAGCCAGTGTACCGTCTGAACTTGTTACGTATTCTCTGTCCACCCTTCAAAACCAACCATATAAGAACTAACTGGCCATGGGGGGGGGGGGGGTCGTCCAACAACAAGACTCTAACCTATTGTCACATGGGGTAGATGTACCCTGGGAGACGGACCAACTCACCCACACAGACGAAGAATTGGAAAAGAAAACTCTCTTTCGGGGCAGGAAGGTGAAAATATGTAATAAACTCAATCCTGCCTTTAAATAAGATTTAATCGCTTTGTTACAATCAAATATCAATGTCTTTGTCTGGATTGTGGATGATGTAACTGGGGTCCACTAGTCATTGATATGTCACAAACTTTCCATTAACTGACGAGTCAAGTCGGTCCGTCAAAAGAAAATGACATTCTCCCTATAGAAGACGGAGGTTATTAATAAGGAAGTGGATAAATTCCTCCGATTGAGATACATTCGGGAAGCTAGATACCCACTGTGGGTGGCAAACCCGGTTCTTATCAAGAAGAAAGCAGGTCAATTGCGTATGTGCGTCGATTTTATCGACCTCAACAAAGCATGTCCGAAAGACGCATTCCCCTTCCCCCATATCAATCGACTGGTAGAAGCAACATAGAGTTGTGAAATCTTGTAGTTTATGGACGTTTATTCAGTCTACAATCAAATTCGTATGCACCCCATAGTTGAAGAACGCACTATGTTTCAAACTGATAAGGGTTTGTATTATTATACAGTAATTCCAACAAATAGTTAACAATTTTTTTAAGAAGCAACTTAGCCACAATATGGAGGCTGTATATTGATGGCTTGCTCATCAAAAGTGATATCGAGAGACATTATATTGAAGTACCAAGAAGTTCATATCTCTTCCTAAATTCAAAATGGCCCTGCTCTTCAAGGCCTACCTTTCGATTTGCTTGACAAAAGGACTACCAGCGGGAGTAGCCTCTAATTTTTTCCTCGTTGCCTTCTTAAGATCCAGTTGTTGGAACATAGGTTGAAAGGGACGAAAATGTTGGATATAGTGTTAGTGAACAAGGCTAAAGTGGCTTTCGGGTCGGCGAGACACCATACCTATATCGGCAACACTTATACAATCAGTACGACCATCGTTTAACCTAGAAAATCACCATACTCCCCCTCACATCTAGATAAGAGGATGTGGACCATGCTACCCTAATTTCTCACTAATATCATGTCATCTTTCCCGCGTACTTTTTGATATTTCTTTCATTAATCCCTTTCTACGTTTGAAATTATTAAAAAGACTGGGGGAGCCCTGATAAGATAGTACCCTTCAAATAAGTTGTGACCCTCGTTAGCGGCAAAGTAATATCGTACTAACCCTCGCCTTGGGTGATACCCCTCGGGAAACCAATGATCAATCCGTGCAACACTAACCGAGAGGGATCCTTCTCAAGAAGATAAAACTACCGATCAGAATAACTGAAACCAAAAGGGTCATAACATATAGCTTCCTGAGCCTAGTTGTTAGCGAGACTATATGGTAGCAGCACAAAGGGGTAAGGATAATTTTTTCCTGAGGCCAAACATCGGTCAAAAGATAAGTTATCATCATTACTCCTACCAACAGACGTGATTAACGAACGTGGACATTAATTACAGCAGTTTTATTCCTCATATTAATTACCACTAAGTCACTTTCTAATAGATGTTATGTAATTGAGTAATGAACTTCATGGTAGAGACAACATGTATTAATAGATGGAAAGAGATAATGAGAAAAAGAGATTATTATGAGTAAAAGTTACCATCGTTCTTTCTAGATCAATAACTTTATTACTTTGGAATAAGTTTGTGAGTATTTACCCTAGCAATTAGATCTTCCAACTATTAGGTTTTCCAACTATATATTTAAGGGAAATGTCTCCAAAGGTACCAAAAGATAAACCTTACTTCCATCTAGTACTCAACTTTCATTATTATTAGCTAATACCCATTTTGTGTAAACAACTCCCATTCAATACCCAATTATTGAAATAATACCTCAAATACCCATGCTTCACGACCAGCCACGTAACCACTTCTCATTCTTGAACCAAAGCTTATATTTCTTACTTTTTCTTTTTATTTTATATTTTTTAAAGTCTCTATCTTTCAAATCGGAACTCGGAAAAAAAAAGTTTCATTGGCTTTATTACAACACTAGTTTCTTTGATGATTTTTTTTTAATTTTGTTTTTGTAAGTAACATGCGAGACCAAGCATAAAAAACATGTGAGACCAGTCATAAATAAAAATACGAGACCATACATAAATAACATACGAGACCACGTATAAAAAAACATGCGAGACCAGATATAATAAATCATATAAGACAAAATATAATAAACATGCGATACCATGTATAACAAATCATGTACGACGAAGAATAATAAATTTTTGAGACCCTTTCCTATAGGTTCGTCTTCTCTAAAAAGTCCATCATCCAGAAGACCCTTGGTTAGAAGGCCCTCGTCTCAAGAGACCTTCTCCTAGATGACCCTTTTCCAAGAAGACCCTGCATCACCAAAAAGATCCTACCTCGTCTTAGAATACATTGCCTCATGTAAAAGGATATGCATCATCTAGAAGACCCTTCCTCATCTAGCAGACCTAAACTCGTATTATAGACCATGCCTCATTTAAAAGTTATTGACTAATCTAGAAGACTATACGTCATCAAAAATACCTTGCCACGTTTAGAAGAAGCTGCCTCATCTAAAATTTTCAAAGGATAGCCAAATATCCTCAACCTTGACTTTAAATAGATGATGATACTAACTTCTCACAAACTAATGTGATGCTCTCTCCAATCTTGGTTTATTCTTCAATGAAGTTAATCAAGTCCACATAATGCTTAAACTTCACTCTAGGTAATTATTTGGCGAACATGTGCTAGATTTTCTTATGATACTACTTTTTCTATCGTGATTTCTTTTGCCTCAATCATATCCTCAATAAAATGAAACAGAATGTCAATATGTTATTTCCTTTCACGATACACCTGATGATTCACCAAATGAATGACACTCTGGTTATCATAACGTATCTTCACATATCCTTGACTAATATTCATATCTCCAATCATACCTTTCAATCATATCACTTCTTTGACGCCCTTTAACAAGGGCTATGTATTCTTATTAAGTTGTGACTAGGCTACAACCGACTGTTGATTGGCCTTCCAAGCAACTGTTGTTCCGAATAATATAAATACAAAACTCAATAAGGATTTTTTAGTTTCCATATTACTTGCATAGTCTGGATCCACATAAACCTCTAAAGAATTCGTACATAGATTTGTTCAAATGTACTTTAGACCATCCTTTAAGGACCTATTAATATATTTCAACACCAGTTTCGAAGCTTTCTAGTGAACTTGGCCCGAGTTTGCCATAAAACGACTTACCATACTATTTGCATAAGATAAATATGGTATACTACAAACCATACTATATATGATGCTTCCAAAGCCAGTTGCATAGAGAGTAATCTTTATATTGTTTTACATCCACATATTAAGGACATTGTTTAACTAATAACTTCGAATGATTGCCTAATGGAGGGTTTACTATATTATAATTTTTCATTCTAAACCACTCCACCAATTTCTTAAAGTAACTTTACTAAGATAAAAACAACTCATTTTCACTCCGGTCCCTCATAATATCCATCCCAAGTACCCTTCTTGTATTACCAAGATCCTTCATCTTAAATTCATCATTTAAATTCATTTTGAGCCTCTAAATCTCTTTCTTATCAGAAATTGCTATAAGTATATCATCTACATAAAGAAAAATCTATAGAATGACATTATCATATCTTTCCATCATGTACACACAATTGTCATAGTTGTTTCTCACAAAATCAGTCTTTAATAAGAAATTATCAAACCAACGATACCACTACCTTGGACTCTGCTTCAACTTATACAAAGATTTCTTTAACAAACATACTTTTGAGTTTTCTTCCAAAAAACCTTCAGGTTATTTCATGTAGATTATTTCATCTAACTTTCCATGTAAAAATGCAGTCTTCACATCCATATGTTCCAACTTAAGATCATACATATTTATAATTTTCATAAGATTTCTTATAGAACAATGTTTACCACCGATACAAATATTTTATTATGATTAATTATACCTGAGTTAAGCCATTTGGTACAAGTCTCGCTTTATACATTGGTGCTTTGACCCTTGATATATCTTCTTTCCTTTTGACCACCCACTTGCTACCAACTACCCTTTTGTTATTAGGTAAGGGCACAAGACTTCAAACTTGATTATTCTTCAATAAATGTATTCTCTAATTCATTGCCTTTATCTAGTATTTCCTACCATTGCTTTCGAATGACTCCTTCAAGTTCTTTGGTTCCAAGTCTTGAACCTCTTCACCTACATTTAAAGCATAATAAATAAGATCATCATAACCATATCTCTTAGGCGGAGTAATAACTCTCCTTTCCCGATGTCGTGCTAGCTGATAGCCCGGAGAAGTTATTGTTTGACTTCTACTTTCTTCAACTTCTTGAGTTTGATTGTCTTCTTGACTCTCATGAGTATAAGGCTCCACCTCAAACTGAATTTTCTTTACCTCTGTTTATGGTTTTATATCCATGTCTTTATACTTCATCCCCATCCGAGTCTTTTCAAAAGTAACATCACCCCTTATTATAAATTTTGATCTTCCAGATTCAATCTTCCACATATTATAACCCTTCATACCTTTTATATAACCAATAAAAACACATTTAATAGATCTAGAATCAAGCTTGTCTTGTTTGATATGGGAAGACACCAAAGCTTCAAATACTTTCAACTTAGATTAGTCTATCGGTCGGTCGTTTCAAACCTCCATAAGTTCCTTTAGATTTATTCATGTTGTTGGATATATATTAATCAAGTATGTTGCAATACTAAAAGCTTCTGCCCATAAACTTTCGGGTAATCCAGCTCCCAACAATATAAAACTCACCCGTTCCAACAAGGTCATATTCATTTTTTGTGCAAGACCATTCCGGTGTACTGTGTATACAACAATTCTATGTTTTTTTTATACTTTTGTTCTTGCAAAACTCATTAAACTTCTCTAAAAAACTCCAAGAAATTGCCAGTTCTCAAAATTTTCAGTTTAGTTCATGTTTGATTTTCTACAAGAGTATGCTATTCTTTAAAAAATTTGTCACCTTTATTCGTAATGACATGCACCATACTCTTCTAGAATAATCATCAATTATGCTATTGAATTTGAGAGATTGGCTTCCCCATCATTGTCGGGCCAACTCGGGTTTTGTTTCGTTTGATTTATGAATTCTTTACTTATTTTGTATTTTTGTTTATTGATTGATTTCTCTTCATGTAGTGATTCTCTCATTAGCTTACTTGATTTTTTAGGAAGAAAATGTCATCTTGGTGGATACACACTGATTTTTGCTTAGATTATCGGTTAGTTTCCTAATTTATTTTGATCATTCTTACTAAAAAAAATTAATTTATGCAGATTTGCAGATTTTATCATAAATAAAGTAGATAAAGATGGAAATATTATACGATTGACCTCTTTCGAAGTTTGCCCAGTTAGCTTTCATTGGGTTTCTATTGCATTAATTTGTCTAACTTATGTATTTGTGTGCATTGTTTTGTTGATGTTCAATGTTTAAATAAACATCAAGGTTTGTTTGACTTATGTATTTGTGTGCATTGTTTTGTTGATGTTCAATGTTTAAATAAACACCAATGTTTATTAAAACTAGGAATGTTGAAGATGAATTAAAGAAATTTGATATTTTGAATAAATGTTGTACTTTTGAGAATTTGGTCATTTAGACCACTTGCGGGTGAATCTGATACACAACAAATGAATAATTTTATTGGATAAATCAAATCGATTCTTGATAGTGATGTCTCACACATCATTCGAGAAAGTCCCACAAAACTGTAAGTTTAAGACTTTGTTGTTTGTGTTGTGTCCATGTTTGTTTCAACATGTTTTTATTAAAATAATATGACCTTAGTTATAACATTTTATATAATTGTTTAAAATAAATAAATAGTTCAAGTGTAGTTTACACCCTTCCTCCTAGCTATACCAAAAGTGATATTCTCAGAAAATCACATGCCGCGTGACCATAACGAGTAATGACCGAATAAAAAAATATCTAAAATTAATGGAGTAATGATTATAATTTTATTTTTAATTTTTCAGGTGAGATATCCTAATATGTTGATTGCAACTGTTCACACACACACATATATATATATATATATATATATATATATATATTATTTTACATAAAATTAAATTAAATATGGATATAAATTTTCTAATGCTCTCTGGTAAATTCCAAATTTAGTTGAAATTTATCATACTATGATGTATTTTGAAGCCTAATTTTATTGACATAACTTGAATCAAAATTGTTTTTCTACTATATTTTTCTATAGGTTGTCCATAATTGTTATAAGGACAATCACACTATTGATGACTAGAGCATCTTGGAAAACTTCTTAGGCATATAATATATAAAAAAAATGGTTCATGTTTCTCTCTCTATAAAATTTGCTTAGTTATAGCTTATTTCCTTTTTGTTTTAGTTCTCTTTGTGATTATGAGAGCTTAACTATTAAGCCCCTAGAAAATAATAAATTTTTCACAATTGAATCTTACTAAAGTATAACCGTTTGTTTGAGTCACTAATATTTGTTTTGTTAAAGTTATAAATGTAATAAAGTTTGGACTAAAAAACAATATTTTATTTTAGTATTTTTTGTGAAATAAAATATGAATGATGCTGAAACTATATGTGGAGGTTTCATCTTTATAAGAATAAAATGAAAAACAATGATAAGAGGCTTTGAGTGTGGTTGGAAACATGTTAGGCATCCAAATATTGAAATGCTTTATGCATTGTAACTTAGGTTTTTAGTTTAAAAGAACAAAATGTTATTATATGTTATGGTCCGGATTACAGTTTCGTTGCTATTTATAAAATGACGAAAATAAAAAAGTATGAAAAGGAACTGAATAGGATCGAAGCACCATATTACATAATAGAGGGAAACACATGTATGTACTATATCAACAGAGTCAACAAGGTAATAATATCTATTAATAATTTTTTTGGTAATAGTATTTATATTTTGTATTAAATTTTCTAAAAGTTTTAGATTATAAATATCTTAATTTAGTTGAGATTTCTTAGCGCGGTTTATAAATTTTTTGGAATAGATTATTGATACGCAGATAAACAATTTTGCAGAGTAAAATACTAATATAAAAAAAATGTTTTTATAAACATCGGATAATTTTAGCATGTATACAAAATAATATTCAATTTAAATTGAAGAACCAAATGAAGGTAGGTGATATTATTCATCATATACTATAGAAATAGTGTTATTGTTTTAGTTAATGTAAGAATGATTTTTATAGTTTCTTTTGATAACTTTTTATGTTATTTGTTTGTTTTCTTACTTTCAATTTATATATATATATATATATATATTAATATTACTCTCAAATAATCTATTATGTATAGGGTTAAGTACCATTTAAGATCCAAAAGCAATACTATTATCCACTTAAAACCCATATTTTCATTTATTTATGAAAAAGTCCCGTTACACTCAAATATTTACCATCTAACACTTAATAATACCCTAAATACCATTACTTAATCTTTTATGTTTTTACTTGACCACTTTCCCCAATTTACTTCTCTCTCTATTCTATTGGTTTCATCTCTATCTATCTTCTCGGGTCAATACCCACTACCACACCACACCTTATCTATCCGTTTCAAATCAATAAACTTTACTATTTTAGAATCAAGATTTGTACTGATTTATAATATTAGAAAATATTGCATTACAATCAAAACATAATCATCCGTTGTTATATAATTAAGAAAACATAAGATTGAGTTAATCAAACAGACGTAGAACCAATGTCAGACCTTGATTTAGGAAAAACAAGAAACAAACCACTATAAACACATCCAACCATCAAAGGGAAACTTTCCATTACCTGATCCGTTTTCTTCTCTTTTTTCGGAAAACAAATAGCTAGTTTTGTTCGTCTTAAAAAAATCAATGGTATTTTCGGATTTGTTTTCCAAGTTACGGTTTAAAATATATAAACTTTTATTTTTTAAAATTTATAGTGTAAGCGAAGAAGATGTGAAACCTTCTTTGCTTTGATAGATATAAAACTTTTTTTGTTTTGTTATATGCGAAACCTTCTTTGTGTTTGATAGCTGCGAAACCTTATTTGTTTTGCTACATGCGAAACATGTTTAAATAATTTACTGCTAAAGGAGAATTCAGGTCCACTATAATAGATGCTAGATGCAAATTCAGGCCCACTATGATAGATACTAGATGCAAAACCAGCCCACTAGATGCGAAACCATATAATGAGAAACATATGTAGAATATATTTTCTAAAAAAAAAATTAAAACATATCATGAATGATACTAGTTTTGTTTCCGATTTCCGGTTTAAAAGATACGAACTTTTCATTTTTTTTTAAATTTATAGTGTAAACGAAGAAGATGCGAAACCTTCTTTGTTTTGATAAATGAAAAACCTTCTTTGTTTTTCTAAATGCTAAACCTTCTTTGTGTTCGATAGATGTAAAATCTTCTTTGTTTTTCTAGATGCAAAACTTGTTTAAATCTTATGCTGCTAGATGGGAATTCAGGTCCACTATGATAGATTCTACATACGAATTGAGGCTCATTATGATAGATGTTAGGTGCGAAACCATATAATCGGAAACTTGTGTAAAATATATTTTCTTTAAAAAGAAAATCGAAACATATCATGAAAGTCACTAGTTTTGTTCGTCCTAAAAAAACAAAACCAATGATATTTTCGGATTTTTTCCGAGTCTCCGGTTTAAAAGATACGAACTTTTAATTTTTTAAAATTTATAGTGTAAACGAAGAAGATGCGCAACCTTCTTTGTTTTGCTAGATGTGAAACCTTATTTGTATTTGATAGATACGAAACCTTCTTTGTCTTGCTAGATGCGAAACCTGTTTAAATTTTATAGATGAGAATTCAGGTCCACAATGATAGATTCTAGATGCGAATTCAGTCTCAGTATGATATATGCTAGATGCAAAACCAGCCCACTAGATGCGAAACCATATAATGAGAAACCTGTGTAAATTATATTTTCTTAAAAAAAAATCAAAACATATCATGGCGGTTTTAGTTTTGTTCGTCTTAATAAAACAAAACCAATGTTATTTTTGGATTTTTTTTTCGAGTTATGATTTAAAAGATACGAATTATTATTTTTAAAAAATTTATAGTGTAAACGAAGAAGATACAAAACCTTCTTTGTTTTGTTAGATGTGAAACCTTCTTTGTGTTATGATAGATGCAAAGTCTTTTTTGTTTTGCTAAATACGAAACCTGTTTTAATTTTGTACTGCTAGATACGAATTCAGATCCACTGTGATAGATGCTAGCTGCAATTTCAGACCCACTATGATATATGCTAGATGCGAAATCAGCCAAGTATATGTGAAACCATATAATGAGAAACTTGTGTAATTTTTTTTAAAAAAAAAATCAAAACATATCATGAGTGGTACCAGTTTTGTTCGTTTTAAAAAACAAAACCAATGGTATTTTCAGATTTTCTTTTCGAATTACGTTTCAAAAGATATAAAACTTTAAAAAATTAAATAAAAATAAATGGTTCCGCTGCTTGTATATAAGATAGTATTTTAATATAAAATGCTTTAAATTTTTTGGTTGGCTCTTAAATAATAAATTTCCATATAATTTATTATAAATTATATTTATCTGTTATATATATATTTCAATAACGGTAAAACTGTAAAATTTTTTAATGTATAAAGTTTTCTTATATCTTTCTAAAATGTGGATAATATCATTTAACATAGAAAAACGAAACCTTAGTACCATAATCCCCCCATCGGGCAATATCAATTTTTATAACTAAATTGGTAAAACAATTAATGAAGAAATTGTGCATACTAGTTTTAAATTTATATCTTGTAAAATGGACAAGCGAAACCGATACTCCTCGGTGTTGTTTTCCTTAACGATTGGATTTAAAGTTAAATCAGAAAAGAAAAGGTGAGTTTTTTTTCTAATAGAAGTGGGAATTGTATATTTAATGGTTGTATCTACATTTTGAATTCACTAGTAGAAAATTAATTAAATGAAATTTTATTGAACTTTTTTCAAATTTTTCATTAAATTTGACGATAATTATAATCTTATAATATAAACCATAAAGGAATTGTTGATGACTTTATTGTTCATAACGAAAGACTCAAAGTTTCTGCATTTTGTGTTAAAATGTAATTTTTTTACACTAAAATAGTTTTTGAAGGCCAGTAAAATTAGATGACAATATGATTTTTGGATTTGAGCAAAATTATTTATTTTTCTTGTTAAAATTTATAATAATAAAAAATGGAAAATTTTCAGTCGCAAAAGTTGGTGCACGTTTTTATTGTTATAGAGTTTATGATAAGTTAGACTACTATTTCAATACCATAACTATATTTTATCACGTATGTCTATGTACTATGCAATAATATACCGATGTTATTGTTTGTATATGATTGAATTTTTTTGTGATAATTACTTTTACAATACGCTATAGAACGGTAGGAGTTTGAACCTTTAGGAATATATAGTAAGACAATTTTGAAAATTTTATAGAAAAAATGTAAAACAACACATAAAAGTTACTCTAGTGTATAGTTTTTAAGAAAGTTGAGCTTAAACCTCATCTGAATATTGTTGCAAAACAGAGTTTAAGAGCTACTCCACGTAGTAGGAATCAACGACATAAAAAAACAATTAATGGATAATAACAAACCTAGGAATCAATTTGTTGAACCCATAAGTAACTTATGGTGTGGAAGATGTGTCCTATTTTGGTATGTGATCAAGAACTTGGACACGGTTTGATACAAAATGAAAGTTAAACTTTGTAAAAATACATAAAAAAAATATAATTCATTTTAATTTATTTTTATGTATTCATTTTTTTTAAACTTAGTTGAGAGGTATTTTAAGTTGAATGTTCGAATGTATGTTCCTACACAAACATATTCAACTTCAAAAATTAATTTATGCTTCTCATTTTAAATGCTTTAATTTTTGGTATACAAATTAAACAAATTTATAAAATTCTAAGATGGACTACAATAGATATAGTACATTAGTTTACACTCCACAAACTCTTAAAATTCTATAGGGTTGGTTCAAGTGGTGTGTCCAAATTAAAAGTTAAAAATAAATTTTGTTATTAGATAATATATTGTTAAAGATAGATAACGTTTTTTTTTTAAATTGGATGTGTCTTCTTAAAATTTAATACAATTTATTAATTATATTAAGATTCAATGATTTTTTTTCTTTTAGAAATGTACCATAATAAAAGTTTACTATATATATCAATGTTTTTAAAATTATATAATATATATATATATATATATAAAATAACCCTTCAACATTTGCATCAATAATAATTTATTTATGTACGATGAATAAAAAAGTATAAGGACCCGATTTTAAAACTAAAATACTGATAATTACGAGATTTTTTTAATATTTTTTTTTAATATTTTTTTATCTCCTATATTTTTAAAAAATGGCATATCCTTCCAACATTAGTTTTAAAAATATATCCCAAAATATATATTAATCTACTGGCTGTTTTATTTTGGCATAGGTGATATACCCAATTTTTTTTTTGTAAAATTAGATTTTCTAAATCTAAAAATAATTTTTTTGTGTATATCACCTATGTTAATATATTTTTTTATACCATCTATGTTAAAAAGGTTTTCAAATTTAATAATTTTTAATCAACATTGAAAGCCAATTATATGCTGTATTTATGAAAACTACTCAGTATTTATTATCAGTTTTAAATATTAATGTTTATTATCTTTTAGTAGTCGTCATAATACCATAATAATAATGGTTAATAGACTCGGCCCATATAGATATGACTAAGTTACGAGAATATTTTAATGGACATGTATTTATATGGTATGCCCTATATCCGACACACACGTATTTTTAATGTTTCGTTTTTCAGATCTATTATGTCTTTAAGAATTACAGGTTGTTCTCACCTATTTAAAAATACAACTTTTACTGTATTCTCTTTTATTATAACTCTTTAGAGGAAGAATATCTTGTTCTTGTTCTTCTTTCTTCTTCCTTATTGCTACTTTCCTTTTATTAGGATGGAAGTTATTTTATAAATTTAGTTTATATTATTTTAGTTTTATTTTAATTTTTATTAGTAATTTTTTTTCATTGATCTTTGGTTTGCTTACATATATTTTTAAAAATCCTTTTTTCATATTCTCATCCCACATCTATTCAACCAATTTAACAGTTATAAAAAGTCAGCAGTTTATTATATAAATTCTTTCGATTGAATTATGGAGTATACATAAAAACAAAAATTATTAAATTTCAAAACCTTTTAAATTAAAAATTTTCTTCATTTATCATTGGTAAAATTTTAATATACAATTTTTTTATTGAATCTTTTTTTAATTTTTTACTAGGTGATATTATATTATCTTTTAATATAAAAAATTATTCATGAAATCTGATGTTGTAATTAACAAATTTTATTTCTCGAGGTATCAGCTTTTTCATCTTATCAAACAAAATTAGATTAAAAACATTGTATAACATTACCAAAACATATATTATAAATTTATATATTTGGTGTTGGTATTTTTTAAAATTTGTTTTTTCATTTAAATTTTTCAACAAAAACAAAATAAAAGTTAGTTATAAATAAAATCACAAGTGGATTTTATAAATTTTTAATATTATTTGAATGTAAAATATATTAAATTGATATTCTATATTTCATTTAAGAGTTTTGAGTTGGTTCTTATAATAAATATTACACATCCATTTTTTGTTATTACGATAGTATTTTTATTTGGTTTGCAATTTTTTCAATTTTTTTAGTATAATCCGATATATTATGGTATTATTTTATATCGTGAACTACATACTTTATATAGGATATTTTTGTTAAAGTAAATTTATATACATCTCGACGACATAGAAACAATATTTTACATATAGTTTTATATGACATATAATAACTTTCTTTTATATTTATGTTTGTATAGATAATAATAGCTTTTGTAATTTTGTTATCATTTTAATTTGTGTATAAATTATTAAGTTTAATATTATCCACGCACCCCTAACTCAAGGGTAACATTATGAATCCCTAATTTAAGGGTAACAAAAATTGAAATTTTCAGAGATAAAAATATATTATTTCAAAAACTTAAAATAACTTAAGGTATATGACGCTTTATATAAGAGCTTCTCAAAACCCTAAATTAGAATACAAGAAAACAAAATAAATATTCTAAATTAAATTAAAATAAAATCTTAATATAATTAAATTTGATTTGAATAATATAAGATATTTAAATAAAATAAAATAAAAATAAAAAAGTTTGTGTTTGGACATCATCCTCATCCTCCCTCACAAGAATTCTGACAAGAATTCGTCCTCGAATTCACAGCACCATCAACATCAACAACCAAAATTATTTTATTTTATTTTTTTCAATTGTTACGTTAGGAATTATAATGGCTGATCTTATCGGAATAAGATAAAATATTCTCGAGTGTTCCTTATTCGAAGTCACATTGAAGTTATCAAGTTGATGAAAAAAATTGGTTTCGAAAACCTTTTCATAGCCTGAAGACAACATCCCCCTGTCCAGTTGATGAAAAAAATGGTTTTCAAAACCTCTTCATAGCCTGAGACAGCATCTCGATAAGCAATTTTTACCTTGATTCGACGATTGGTAGCCAATTAAACTCCTTCGATAACCGATCAATACAATCGTCATTGAAACGGTTGGTATGCCCCCTCATACTCAAACGATCTTCTCGATCTTCATGACCATGTGTGTTGTTCTCTTCCTTAAACCTTGAATTTGAATAGTCAGGCTTTAGAAAGATGCTCCCCCATAACAGGAACTGAGGCTCTGAAACCAAAACTGATGACGCAACGGAAATAGAAAAAGAAACAACGATAGATGAAACCATAATTCAAGGGTAACATGATGAAATATTAATCTAAGGGTAACAAAAATTGATATTTTCAGAGAGAAAAATATATTATTTCAAAAACTTAAGAGCTTCTCAAAACCCTAAATTAGAATACAAGAAAACAAAATAAATATCCTAAATTAAACTCAAATCAAATCTTAATATAATTAAATTTGATTTGAATAATATAAGATATTTGAATAAATAAAAATAAAAAGTTTGTGTTTAGACTTTCTGGGCTACATCATCCTTATCCTCCCCTGGACAATAATTCGTCCTGAATTCACAACACCATCACCATCAACAACCAAAATTATTTTATTATTTTATTTTATTTTTTAAATTGTTACGTTGGGTATTATTATTGTTGACCTTATCAGATAAGATCAATTCTTCTCGAGTGTTCCTTATTCGAAGTCACATTGAAGCTATCAAGTTGATGGAAAAAATTGGTTTCGAAAACTTTTTCATAGCCTGAAGACAACATCCCCCTGTCCAGTTGATGAAAAAAATGGTTTTCAAAACCTCTTCATAGCCTGAGACAGCATCTCGATAAGCAATTTTTACCTTGATTCGACGATTGGTAGCCAATTAAACTCCTTCAGTAACCGGTCAATACGATCGTCATTGAAACGGTTGGTATACCCCCTCATACTCAAACGATATTCTCGATCTTCATGACCATGTGTGTTGTTCTCTTCTTTAAACCTTGAATCATAATAGTCAGGCTTTAGAAACATGCTTCCCCATAACAGGAACTGAGGCCTTGATACCAAACTGATGACGCTGCGGAAACAGAAGAAGAAGCAACGATAGATGAAATCTTAATTCAAGGATAACATGATGAAACCATAATCTAAGGGTAACAAAAATTGAAATTTTAAGAGAGAAAAATATATTATTTCAAAAAATCAAAATAACTTAAGGCATATGAGGCTTTATATAAGAGCTTCCCAAAACCCTAAATTAGAATACAAGAAAACAAAATAAATATTCTAAATTAAACTCAAATAAATTCTTAATATAATTAAATTTGATTTGAATAATATAAGATATTTGAATAAATAAAAATAAAAATAAAAAGTTTGTGTTTGGACTTTCTGGGCTACATCATCCTCATCCTCCCCTAGACAATAATTTGTCCTTGAATTCATAGCACCATCACCATCAACAACCAATTTTTTTTTTCAATTGTTATGTTGGGAATTATAATTGTTGACCTTATCGGAATAAGATAAAATCTTCTCGATTGTTCCTTATTCGAAGTCACATTGACGCTATCCAGTTGATGAAAAATTTGTGTTTTGAAAACCTTTTCGTAGCCTGAAGACAAAATCCCCATGTCCAGTTGATGAAAAAATGGTTTTGAAAACCTCTTCATAGCCTGAGACAACATCTCGATAAGCAATTTTTACCTTGATTCGACGATTGGTAGTCAATTTAAACTCGATCTTCATGACCATATGTGTTGTTATCTTCTTTAAACCTTGAATCAGAATAGTCAGACTTTAGAAACATGTTTCCCCATAACAGGATCTGAGACCAAACTGATGACGTGACGGAAATAGAAGAAGAAGCAACGATAGATGAAACCCTAATTCAAGGGTAACATGATGAAACCCTAATCTAAGAGTAACAAAAATTGAAATTTTCAGATATAAAAATATATTATTCCAAAAACTTAAAATAAGTTAAGGCATATACGGTTTTATATAAGAGCTTCTCAAAACCCTAAATTAGAAGACAAGAAAACAAAAAAAATATACTCTAAATTAAAATCAACTCAAATCTTAATATAATTAAATTTGATTTGAATAATATAAGATATTTGAATAAAATAAAATAAAAATAATAAAGTTTGTGTTTTGAATAATATAAGATATTTGAATAAAATAAAATAAAAATTATAAAGTTTGTGTTTGGACTTTCTGTGCTACATCATTAACGGTAATAGTAGGCTTTTATTTTTAGAACTAGAAATCCAAACCCAGTTTCCTATAGTTTTGTCACCTCAATCTTGTCAAAGAAGAGACCCAACCCTCTTAATAAAAAAAATTAAGATAATATGTGATCGTAAGAATTAAAATTATTTATGAATAACCATTTAAATTTTAAGAAACTATTGAAGGTATTCGTTTTAAAATTTTATTACAGATAATTATTTGAATTTTTTATTAATATCAATATATTTTTAGCTATTATTTTTTTCTATGTTTTTTATTTTTCTAGTGTCATAATTTTTATATATAGTTTGAACTTTATTTTAAAAAAACACTATTAATTTTTTCCTTTTGACAAACAAAAGTAGATTTATGAAAGATTTTTTTTAAATTTTATTTACTGCATTTCGTTGCGAAGTTAAGAGTAATCATATTGCGTAATTAAGAAGAAAATAGGTGTGCAATAAGATTTTGGTTGTGAAAAAATAATTGTGTTAGAGTTTTTTATTTTAAAAATACTATATCTATCAAACCATAGTTCAAAAAAATCCGAAAATATTATTGGTTTTGTTTTTATTAAGACAAACAAAATTAGATTCACGAATTTTTTTAATATTATTTTACAGCATTTGATTGTGAAATTAGAATTAATCCGGTTGCGTAATCAAGAATAAAAAAATCACGTAAATAAGATTTTTGTTGTGAAAAAACAATTGTGTTAGAGTTTTTTTAAATGTCATATCTTTCAAACCATAGCTAAATGAATCCAAAAATACCATTGGTTTTATTTTATAAAACGAGCAAAACTAGATCCATGAATATATTTTTTCAAACTTTTGTACTGCATTTGGTTGCGAAATTAGGAGTAATCGAGTTTTGTGTAATTAAATAGAAAAGAGTAGCGTAAATAGGACTTTGGTTGTGAAAAAAATAAATGTGTTAGAGTTTTTCTTTAAATGCCATATCTTTCAAACCATACCTCAAAAAAATCCGAAGTTACCATTGATTTTGTTTTTTAAGACGGATAAAACTAGATCCATGAGATATATATTATTTTGTTACTACATTTAATTGTGAAATTAGGTGTAATCAGGGTGCGTAATTAAGAGGAAAAAAGTCGTGTAAATAAAATTTTGGCGGTGAAAAAACAATTTTCTTAGAGTTTTTTTAAATACCATATATGTTAAAGCATAACTCCAAAAAAATTGGAATATATCACTGGTTTTATTTTTTTAAGACGGACAAAACTAGATTCATGAAAAGTATTGTTTTAGTGCATTTGGTTGCGATATTAGAAGTAACCAGGTTGTGTAATTAAGAAGAAAAGAGTTACGTAAATAGGACATTGGTTGCTCATAGTGTGGCGGAAGATTAGAAGAAGAAGACAATAGATATGAAACCCTAACCCTATGTTACTCAGAGACTAAGAGAAAAATCTCAATTTTTATTCATCAAAGTCTAAACGCAAAAGTTGGGTTTGAGAGGCCTTAAATTAGAATCGCTCAAATCTCTAATACAAAATATGGAAACAAAAGTAAGGGTAACAAAAGAATATTCTAAAACTAAAACATTTAAATACAGTTTGTTAGGTCTTCCGCCAACATCATCCTTCCCCGGTTGAAAAGAATTTGACCTCGAAACACCGAAAGAACGAGACAACACGCGGCTACAAAATTCTCCGACCTCCAGACCAGTATTCTTCGTTTTAAATATATATTCATCAGTTGTTCCCAAGTTGCCAAACCAAGGCCTAAACATGCCCCGCGGTGAATTACCTCTACGTCAATAGTGAGTGCGTAAGCTATATCAGAGAAACTGTTTAATTTCCTCGCCATGTTTGGAATGAATTAGACCCAGTTAATGTATATTACAATTCTGGAAAACAGCATTACCAAAGATGAAATCGACGGTCTCATAAGCATTGCTTTCGCATGAAAATTGACGGATAGAATGGACAGAAACAACGTCATGGTAGCCAACGAAGATGCATTGTTATAATGCCGAAAAATATGAGCCACTTCTTAGGAAACTGCTTGGTGTTTTGTTGAACCAGTTCTGTTTGGTATGGTTATGCCATTGTCTATAAACCCGCTGCCTACAATAGTGACAGCAGCAGAACTGAAAATAATCTAATTACCATTGTCAACATTCTGATATGCTTTTATTATCGTCTTCCCTGATGAGTCCGAAATCTGACTACTCTCCGGACAGGGACAGATCGGACCTAGCCCTCCGGACCGAACAGACCACTTCGAACACTTAGCCAATGGGACTGTTCGAACTATGAAAAATGTACTAAAAAACCTAAACACTTCTTGACTAAGCTACTTGTTCTCCTGCTTAGAGCACATGGGTCTTTAAACATGACCCGGGTCCATTAAACATGACCCAAAAGCCCATAAGGGCCCAAAAGTAAGAGTATAAATACCCAACCACCTGCATTAAATGTGGGTAATGAAAATTAAATACAACCAGGTTGTTTAATTCTCCCTCTAGACTCTACTCTAAATATTAAACACCCATATACTTCCACTAAACACAAAACAAATTACAAGCCTACCCTCAGGCGATTGTTATCCTCACCAAATTGGCGACCACAGTGGGAGAAGAAGGTGCCTGAATCAAGCATTCAAAACAAGCAAGAAAAGTCAGTCCGAATGAATCCGGACGCCCCGGAAGTACCACCAGCTCTGCTCGAAGTGGTGGGCGAAAACGATGAATACACTATCGAAGAGCGCGATAGGCTGAAGAGTGAGATAGAAGCTCTAAGGGCAGAAAAGGCTAAGATGGGCATGAAAGAAAAGTCCAAAGCATCAGTTGCTCATCACACCGATAACCCCAGTGAGCATGAGCCTTCGAAGACTCATGTAAGTACCAAAAAGACTCATGCCAGCTCCAAAAAGTCTCACCGGTCTAAACCAGTGGAGAGCTCTGACTCAAGCTCAGAATCTTCTGATAGCTCTTTGGACGATGCGGGCGTTGAAGAATCCTTATCTTCTAGCAGCGATGAGGGTCGAACTAAAAAGAAGCAAAAGCAGATTAAAAAATATTCCAGAAAAAGAGATAGACATGGAAAACTGAAGAGGAATATTGGTAAAGGGTCATCTCATAGCCGGAGGCATGTGGACCGGATGCTGATGGATCCTTTCGTTTTTCACGATGAACCAGGTATCTTTGCAACTCCCAATGAGGATACTGTGTTCAGTCGTGGTAGAAATTGGAGGCAATCTCCATTATCTTCCAAGATTCTGTCCGGAAACCTCCCTAAGAGGTTTGACAGCACCAAAATGGAAAAGTACGATGGCAGTACTGATCCGGACAACCACTTAGAGCAATTCAAGAACTTTATGATG
This sequence comes from Limnanthes douglasii subsp. nivea, assembly GCA_036936605.1. NCBI lineage: Eukaryota > Viridiplantae > Streptophyta > Magnoliopsida > Brassicales > Limnanthaceae > Limnanthes > Limnanthes douglasii. The sequence continues at coordinate 56,671,291 of JAUPFV010000003.1, read as the reverse complement.
AACTTTGATGACGATGATAAGCTACTTTGTAGAGCATTCTCCCAGTCTTTTACGGGGAGTGCTCTAAAATGGTATAACAGTCTACCACAAGGCTGTATCAAGAATTTCGATACGTTTTGGGTGGCCTTTCGAAGACAGTTCGTTGCAAGTAAAGAGCTAAAGGGAAATGGAGACACAATCATCCATTGTGCTCAGGAACCAAACGATTCCTTAAAAGAATATATAAGTCGTTTTGTGAACACCAAGAATGGGTTGGCTGATTGCTTCGAGCAAGTGGCAATAGCATCCTTAAGACATGGCTTGCATCCTGGCAATTTGGCTGATTCAGTGACCAGAAAGAAGGCCATGACCTGGGGAGGGTTGCTGAATCAAGTTGGAAAACAAATTAACGTAGACGAAACAAAGAAAACAAGGGTACACAGGCAAGTGAAGTCTGCCCCGCTGGCACCAAATCCCAATCAGAATAAGTCCGGGAACAAGGCAAGGGAAACCGGATAGGGGCATGGTAGGGCCAAAGTTCAGTCTCAGCCAGCTGCTCCTGCTCAGAGTCAGCAATCCAGAAACAAGAGAGGGCCATGGGTCCAACCGAGTGGTTCGCAGAATTAAAAGAAAGTGTGGCCACCATTTATGATAAAACAAAGGAGGAGGTGCACTATAGAAGACCAGCCACACTGCAATCTCCCAGAGAGCATCGCAATAACTCTTTCTGCCAGTATCACAATGACACTGGCCATACCAATGATGATTGTATAGCTTTAAAGCAAGAGGTTCAGAACTTGATCGAAAGAGGGAAGCTGGGGGCTTATGTCAAAAGAAGAGGAGATAACAGGCCTGACAATACCCACCGGGTTGGTCCAAGTAATGCTGCTCTGGAGGGAGCCATGGTTATAATTGAAAGGTTTGATGTGGAATCTGAGTACTTGGATCCTGATCCAACTCGAAACAGAGTAGGTGCAGTTGAGGAATGTTCTAGGACGGTCTCCGGACTCATTAAGTTTTTTGAGTCACTTACAATTTTCGGAGGGGATACTATGATAGCTCCTACTGCTTCTTCGAGGAAGAGGCACATTCATACTTTAGCCACCCAGCTAGAAGGAGGCATGACTTCCTATCAGTCACCAAATCCATTCTCCTTCATTGTTTTTGATGAAGATGATTTAAGAGATATAGCTGGACCTCATGAAGATGCTGTTGTCATAGGAGCATCCGGGGGCAATGCCATAAGGAGAATTATGGTGGATACTGGAAGCTCAGCCAATATCCTTTTCTTCACTACGTACAAAAGAATGAAAAATCCAGCTGTAATTCAGAGTTCGGACAGATCGATTCTGGGCTTTACTGGCAGCTCAGCAGATGTGATCGGAGAGTTCGAAGAAGAAGTTCTATTGGGCAAGGGCCCTTTCAAGAAAATGGTCAGGATACTTTTTATCGTGGTGGATTGTCCCACTTGCTATAATGCTATTCTAGGGAGGTCTTGGCTCTCTAGGATGCACGCAGTGGCTTCAACAGTCCACCAATGCTTGAAATATGCTGTTCAGGAACAGGTGGGAGTCGTCCGGACCAGCTTTAAACCCAGAAAAATGTGTGTTCGGAGTGCAGTCCGGGAAGTTTCTAGGCTATATTATAAGTGAGCATGGGATACAACCCGATCTGGACCAACTCAATGCTCTATTCCAGATGGAGCCTACTCGAAATGTTAAAGAAGTACATCGACTAACGGGGAGATTAGCTGCTTTAAACAGATTTATCTCGAGGTCTTCGGACAGGTGCGCCCCGTTCTTTCAAACCTTGAAAGGTGCAAAGCGATTCGATTGGACCCCACAGTGTGATGAGGCTTTCAATGATATCAAGAAGCACTTGTCCTCCCCCAAAAATCTATTTAAACCAGTTGAAGGGGAGACACTCTTCGTGAATTTGACAGTTTCAAGTTGTGCCATGAGTGCTGTGTTGGTAAGAGAAGTGGATAGTTATCCCCATCCGGTATACTACATTAGAAAAAGTCTGATAGATGCAGAAAGGCGTTACTTGAAACTCGAGAAATTAGCATTATCCCTGGTAATAGCTGCAAGAAAAATGAGGCCTTATTTCCAGGCTCATCCTATCATTGTCCGGACTTCTTTTCCCTTGTAAAACGTCCCCCAAAAGGCAGACATTTCAAGCAGGATGACTAAATGGTCAGTAGAGCTGGGGGATTTCGACATAGATTTTACTCCTCGAACAACAGTTAAGGCCCAAGCAGTGGCTGATTTTTTGGTTGAATTTCACTCCGACAGAGATTCGGAGCAGATTACTGACATAAAAGATAAAAAGGTATGGGTCGTCCGAACAGATGGTGGATCTAGCACTATGGGATGTGGTGCCGGGGTGTGTTTGACTTCCCCATATGGTGACAAAATGTACCAAGGTATATGTTTTGCTTTCAGGGCATCCAATAATGAGTCCGAGTACGAAGCGGCTATAGCTGGTTTAAAGTTGGCCTACATCTGTGGGGCTAAGAGGGTCAGGCTACTAAGTGACTCCCAGCTTCTTATCCACCATGCCCAAGGCCAGTCTGAGGCTAAAAAGGAGCAGCTTGTGAAATATTTACTCCTTCTTAAAAATGAAGCACTCAAGTTTAAAAGTGTTGCTTATGAACATATACCCCGGACAGAAAATGAGTTAGCAGACTCATTGGCAACCATAGCATACACGGAGTCATATCCATGAATCCATGTGCTGGAAAGCCCCTCCATTCAACTAAATATGGGTAAAGAAGAAGAAATTTTTGAAGTACAGGTGAAACATCCTCAGGACTGGAGGTTTCCTCTCCTGCAATACCTCTCCGATGGTATCGTGCCTCCGGATAAATCACTAGCCAGAACATTGAAACACAAGGCTCGCGGTTTCATCATATTGAGAGACGTTTTGTATAAAAAGTCTTACAATAAACCTCTCCTGCGCTGTTTGGGGGATGAAGAGTCTCAAGTAGTCCTCTCTGAATTGCATGATGGTGAGAGATCAGCCCATTCGGGATTCAGGCTTTAACAAGAAGAATTCTGCTGTCCGGTTACTATTAGCCATCTATCATGAAAGATGCTAAGGAATTGGTAAGAATGTGTGACCCATGCCAGAGGTACAACAATGAAATTCATGTCCCAGCCATTCCTTTAGAGTCAATTTCTGAGACTATTCCTTTTGCTCGATGGGGGTTGGATTTAGTAGGGCCTCTACCTATGGCCTCCGGAGGACGCAAAACTATAATTGTTGCTATAGATTACTTTTCGAAGTGGATTGAAGCAGCCCCTCTAGCAGGAACAACATCAAAAGCTGTTATAAAATTCATTATATCCAACATCTGTTACAGATTTGGTGTCCCATGAAAGATAACAACAGACAATGGGCCACAGTTCGACAATAAGGAAATGGAGAGCTTCTGTGCCTCAAGGGGTATACAGCATTGTTTCTCTTCGCCTTTCCACCCACAAGCAAATGGAAAAGTCGAAGTGGCTAATAGAACTATACTGTCCGGTTTAAAGGAGAATTTGGAAGGGGCTGCTGGGAAGTGGCCCAGTTATTTACAAGAGGTCTTGTGGGCCTACCGGACAACACCTGGGGCTGAAACACAAGAGTCACCCTTTGCTTTGGTCTATGGGATGGATGCAGTAGCTCCCATAGAGGCAACTCTCCCATCATTTCGTGTACACAACTTCTCCGAACGCGCTAACGAGGTGGCAATCAGAGGCCAGCTCGATTTGGTAGAAGAAAGACGAGTTAAAGCTCACCTTAGAGTTGCACACTATCAGGGATTGATGAGAAGCAGATTTGCTTCCAGAGTTAAAAGAAGAGATTTCCAACTGGGGGACAAGGTATTAAGGAAAGTCTTCTTACATACTAAAGAAAAGCTGTTCGGCAAATTGGCTCCAACTTGGGAAGGACCTTATGTGGTTATTGAAAGGCTTAGACCCTGAACATATTGGCTAGAAGACAAGGATGGAAGAGTTTTGACTCACCCTTAGAATATTGAACATCTCCGGATGTACTTGGAGTAGTATTTGTGTAAATATTTACTTGTTTAAACATCCATGTAAATATTTAGGGGCATACTCTTTCCTCCCTGGTGGCACGGGAAGGTTTTAATGAGGTGTCTGACCTTTTAAATAGAATTTGATGCCTTCTTAAAAATTTTCTGAAGTGTTTTAGTTCTGTGCTTTATCATACCATTCGGATTGAAATAAAAGAATGATGACCACTTAAACATTCGTCATCGGAGAAGGGCTATTTAAAATCTAGCCAGAGAACCTAAACACTCTCACTATGAAATAACCAAGGGCTATTTAAACTCTAGCCATCAAAATTGAAATAGACTGAGTAAAAGGATGAGAATTGCACAAAACAAAGATATTCATTAAAATAACTTAAAATGCCTTGGCCCTCCAAGGACTTTTGAATTGTAAAAAAAGAACAAAAAACCTATCCGGTCAGATACCGGACACAATTACAAAAAAGAGTGCCTTGGTCATCCAAGGACTTTAGTTTGGGTAAACAAGTAAAAACTAAATTACGAGTTAAGGTTGATCCTTTGAAGATGGCTCACCTTCATCTGTCTTTTTCTTCCCTTTGAGATCACTTTTCTCTTCGTCGGGTTTCTCCCTGATGTGTTCTTCGCCGTCCGATGAGGAAGCACTGGAGTAACCATACCTGTCGCCCTCAGCCATTGTATGATACGGGAGGTCGTGAGACTCAACATAAAGCCATAAATCCCCTAGGTTCCTCTTCGGAAACTTCTCATGGAAGAGTAGAACCATGTCAGACTTCACCTTGGTATACATTTCCTCCTGGGTGTCGATCACATTGTTGGCATAAGCGTCGATCTTGGCTTGGATCTTGGCCTCCTGCTCTCTTAGAAAAGTAGCTTTCTCCTCGGCAGCCTTAGACACTGTATTCTCAAGAGCAATTTTGTCATTGGTCAAGTTGGTGATGATTTGGTCTTTGGGTTTAGATCCCCCCTTTGAGGTGGCAAGATCTTTCTCCAGTTTGGACAGCTTCCCCCGGAGCTCTGTGATGGTGTCCTCTAATGTGGTGACTTTTGTGGTACTTGCCTCTTGGTTTCTCTTCAACTCCCCGTTTTCTTCCTTTAGAATGGCAGCATTTGAAGTGGCAGTGCGAAGGTCGTCGGACAGCCTCTCTTTATCAGACTTAAGATCCTTGATGATGTCTGCCTGACTCCGAACTTGTTTCTCCAACGCAAGTATAGGATGAACGTTGCTCAATAAAGAGTGGCTATGACGTCCCTTTCACTTGAAACGATAAAGGTCTTACCATTGAAAGTGACTGTATTCGAGGTGCTCGGAGGGAGATAAGGCCCAATGAAGTCGTCTCTGGGAAGATTGATGAAGTACTCACCAAGCCCACCAAGACCGGAGATGTCTACCCCATCAATATTGAGATCTCCCCCTTCGACCTCATCGGTATGGAAGTCGCCCGGTATCTCCTCCGCTAGTGTTAGGTCAGTAGGATCAGCTTGGGAAGGAGGCTCCGGGGCCCGGAGAGAGAGCTCGTCACCTTTAGAGGTCTTCTTCTTCTTGGCCTTCCTATCTTTGCTTTCACCTCCCCGTTTACGATCTCTTTTGGGAGCCCTTGGAGGGACTGGGGAGTGTACTTCTTGCTTTTCAGCCTCCTGCTCCACTGCTTCCAGGAGTGCAGCATCAATTTGATCGGGGACTGGCCCCTCCGGTTGTATGAGAGCATCCTCCTCCACCTCTCCAGGGTTGGCCACTTTCTTGCCCTTCTTCTTGCCTTTCATCTTGCTCGGGGATTTGGCCCGGCCTGGCAAGTAGAGTGTCCCATCTGGTTCATGGGTTCTTTTAAGCACAACATCCGGAGGAGGCTGAGTGGTGAGCTCCTCCCAAGTCAAGTCTCTCCGACCTGTGGTGTTCCACAAGTGAGACCTTGCCAAGTTGCCTCCGGTAAAAGCAGCATGAAACCGGTTCCCCCACCTCTCAGCAGCCCAAGCATTGATCTTGGTGCAAGTAGCCTGCCCGGCTTTCAGATAATCACTGAATTCCTTGGGCAGTTCTGCTGAGGCAAAAGTAAAACCAATTAGTTTAAACTAACTCTAAAAAAAAAGACAAAAGTATAAAGCGGGAGACTTAAGATCACTCCTCCACCTGCTTCTGAGAAGACTTGGGTTCACTCCGGACTTGATTTTACTTCCATTTTCCCAACCCCACTTACGAATAGAAATTGAGTCCTCCAGTTCCTCTCCGACTCTAGCAGGTCATCCACAGCTTTAAGATTGTCCCCCATATTGAAGTGGTAAAAAAGTATGTTGGGGTTTCTACAAAGACCGGCCACAGCAGCGAACTCCTCCATAGGCAGAGGAATCCGGGAGAGTCTTAAAGCCATGATGCTGGCCATGAGGGTATACCAGGCATTAGGGCTCAGTTGGCTCGGGCAGAGCTTTATCAGATGGAAGTATCTGACAATTTCAGGGTCCATAGGGAATCTAAGTCCCCAATTGAACAGCTTCGTAAAGATGACAACTTCGCTTAATTTGCAATCCATGGGAGTCTCTGGGTGTATGGGGATCCTAATCATCACATTCTCCGGTATTCCCCACTTCGTACGCATCCGGCCCAGCTCGGCTATGTGGATGAATGCGTAGTTAATTTTCTACAAGGCAAGGAGGTACTTGACATTGACCTTGTGAAAAGAAGGCCCCACCTTTCCTTCAAGACTCTCCGGAAGATCCGGATGCTTCAAACACAGCTTTTCTTTGCCTTTGTCTTTTTTGGCAACAGCAGCACTACTGGTCTGACCAGAGGGCTCATACTCAAATGGGGCCTCTTCGACAGAGTCCTCCATTACATCCTCCATAATTGTTGAAGGGTTTTCGGTAGCAGTAGTAGAGGGAGGGTTCAGCTCTGGCTCAGCCTGAACTCCGGACTGATGGGCTTCAGTGTCCCCTTGATTTCTGGCCTCCGATTGGGGCTCTGATTCAGATGCTTCTCTTCGAAGACTTGGACTAGTGCCCTCCGGACCGGGCAGCCTGTCCTTGGGAACTTTGATAGGCACTTCTCACCATGTGCTACTATCTTTAGCACCTGATTTTGAGGGGGTGCTCTTGGAAGCTTGACCTTTAACTAGCCGACCTCTTATCCGGTCAACTAGTTTTTGAGGGGAGTGCTCTGTATCTGACCCCATAGCTATGAAGGGGGATGGTTTTTTGAAACTGGTAACTGTTACTCCTGGCTCGACAGCGGGTTCCGATTCCTGAACCGAGGAACCAAAGATAATGGGGGAGAGGTTAGTTTGGAATAGCTTCTTTGGTTTGGTACCTTTTGAGGAAAAAGAACCTTGATCAGATTCTGTGGCTGAAGTTAATGGCTTGTCGATGGGCGAAACGGGTAGTCTTGCTGCGATACGTCTTTCCCTTTCGACCTTTTGTGCCTTTTCCAACTCAGAGAGGTTGAGCCACCCACCTTTGATCAGTGCGTTCCTCGCTGTAAACATAAACTGTCTGGGTGAATTTTTGCTTTAGAGAGAGAAAGTTTTAAGAAGTTGCAGAGTAAACTTGAGAGAGATGGTACAACAGTTGAAAGTGTTTTAATTTATAGTAAATCTGAAAAAAGGAGTTTTGATTCCTAGGAGAATTCGAAAAGATTGGTAATGATTAAAGACGACGCTGATGTCACCACCTTTAATAAAGGGGTTGCTTTTCGAAGAAGGTGGGTTCGAAATTCAAGGTGAAAAAACGGCTGAAGCAACCAACTATAAACCGACACGTGTCCCATGAACTCTGGCACAAAACCGTTTGGATTCATGAAGCTTTATCAGTCCGAACAAAACCATAAATCCAAACAGACCTGTCCGGATTAAAACCACCCCTGACGTCAGACTGTTTTTCAGGTTTTTGGCAAAGGTTTTTGAACCAACACCTAAAAAAGGGGCTCCTGATGAGTCCGAAATCTGACTACTCTCCGGACAGGGACAGATCGGACCTAGCCCTCCGGACCGGACAGACCACTTCGAACACTTAGCTAATGGGACTGTTCGAACTATGACAAATGTACTAAAAAACCTAAACAATTCTTGACTAAGCTACTTGCTTTCCTACTTAGAGCACATAGGTCTTTAAACATGACCCGGGTCCATTAAACATGACCCGAAAGCCCATAAGGGCCCAAAAGTAAGAGTATAAATACCCAACCACCAGCATTAAATGTGGGTAATGAAAATTAAATACAACCAGGCTGCTTAATTCTCCCTCTAGACTCTACTCTAAATATTAAACACCCATATACTTCCACTAAACACAAAACAAATTACAAGCCTACCCTCAGGCGATTGTTATCCTCACCATTCCCGATTCCGTCTCCGACAAACATTAGCATTGGCTTTTTCCTCACCACCTCAACATTCTCAAAATAAGCACCTAGTTTTATGTATGTCACAAATCTTGTGGCTATATTGTTAGGTGCAACTGGGTGCTCCACCTGTAGTCGAGGATTGAGCTCTAATAAATAGTAGTCACCCATTTCTATGCTATAAAGATACTCAACAGTGGATTTTCTTAGTTTATTAAAACAGTTATCACACACCCGATATGCTTTGTTGGGGTTTGGTGCCATAGAAGCTTTAAGGTACTTCTTACAGCTGCATGAATGACAAAAAATACTACGCCCTCCCACCGTAGGGAAAAGGTCCCTAAAATAAAGAAGCATATACAGTTAGACTTCATTTCAAACATCAATACAACGTTTTGCTTCTCATATAAAAGATACAAACAAATTGTTTGATCTTATTTAAATAACTAACATAATAGCTGATCTTATCTAAATAACTAACATTATAACTGATATTAACACATAACTGATATTAACACGTGTTTAAGTTCAATGTTTATCCAACATTTTCCCCCTTAACATTGAACTGACCTGATTTTCCTCTTTATCCGAAGAGTTCCTGAAGATCTTGTTGGCTATTACTTTGCCGTCTGCTTCTCTCAAATTGCCACCTGCGTAATCTTATTCAGTTTCCGTTTAGCACCTCCTTTATTCCAAGTAGATCACGTATTTGTTCAAACTTCACTGCTGGCATTGAATTCGTTAGGATGACATCTCGGTGCTCCTGTGTGTTTATGTGTTTATTGATTATCTCCCCTCTTTCAACATACTCACGAATAAAATGATAACGTATATCGATATGTTTACTACGCCCATGAAAGACCGGATTCTTCGCCAAATCAATCACAGATTTATTGTCTATGTAAAGAACTACTGGGCGAGGTTTTGAGTTTGTCAACTGACCCAGTAAATTGCCCAGCCACACACCTTGACATGCTGCTGCAGTAGCAGCCATGAACTCCGCTTCACATAAGGATAACGCCACGCACCTTTGCTTTTGTGATACCTAGGCAATTAGACTTTCATTTAGATAGAAAGCCATCCCTCGAGTACTTCTTCTGTCCTCAATGTTACCTGTTAAGTCATTGTCGGAGTACCCTGCTAGCATATAGTCTCCAGCTCCTTTGGTGTACATTAACCCATAGTGCAGTGTACCTTTGATGTAATGAAATATTATCTTTACAGCTCCCATGTGCAGTACTGTAGGTCTCTCCATGTACCTACTAACTACACCAACTGAGTGTGCAATATCAAGACGTGTATAGACCAAATACCTCAAACCTCCAACAAGACTCTTGACATATGTAGAGTTAATAGCCTTCCCATTTTCGTCTTTCACAATCTGAATTTTGGGCTCCATCAGATATCGAACAGAGTTGCACTCACTAAGGCCAGCCATTTCCAATAATTGTTTTTGCGCAAGCACTTTGCTTTAACTTGATGCATCCATCCGTCTGACTCACTTCGATGCCCAAGTAGTAGGATAGCTTTCCCATGCCGCTCATTTCAAACTCTGTCCCCATCTTCCTTTTGAACTTGATGATGTTGTCAACACTTGTTCCTGTAATCAACAAGTTATCGACATATACCCCGATGATCAGAATTTCACATCCTTCACGTTTGAAGTAAACAACATGTTCATAGGGACACTTGGTGAAGCCTAGATCCTCCAAACATATGTTCAACCTTGAAAACCAGGCCCTTGGAGCCTGTCACAAACCATAAAGAGCGTTCAGAAGCTTGTACACCATGCGTTCTTTACCTTCCTTCACAAAACCTTCAGGCTACGTAATGAACACTGTTTCCTGCAATTCTCCGTTCAAAAACACTGATTTGAAGTCCAAGTGATGGACCTCCCATTAGTTCCTTGATGCTAGAGCCTCAATAGTCTAACGGTCTCCATACGTGTAACTGGAGAGAATATTTCTTCGAAATCTATCCCAGCTTTTTGTTGCAGAGAATATGGGATGGTGAGATGTTTGGTAACACTTGTGCTTTCACAATAGGAGTTGAACTTGTTTGAAGTGAATTCACCCCCTCGATCAGTTCTGAAAGTCTGTATCTCCTTGCACGACTCCTTCTCAACAATTGCTCGAAACCTTTTGAACACCTCCAAAGCTTCGTCTTTCCTCACCAAGAAATAAATCCACATCATCTTGCTGAAATCATCCACCAGCAATAAAACATAGTTCTTTCCAGAGGCTGTAGATGGTGAGATTGGTCCGCACAAATCCCCGTAAACTAGTTGTAGCATCTGTGAAGCATGAAAATCTGTTTGACAAGGAAAAGCTTTCCTTGTTTGTTTTGACATCAAGAAGCATGTACACACAATTTGAGGATAAACATAATCTGGAAGGCCATATGCCATTTTATTTTTAGACATCAACAACATAGCTTAGAAGTTAACATGTCCTAATCTCGAGTGCCAACGCATGATAATTCCTCAGTTTTCAAAAGTAGACATACACCCTTGCTAGTTTCTATCACAATCTTATATAAACGATTTACAGATCGTTTAACATTCATTATCAGCTTCCCAGTCTCATTGTACACCCACAAATAATTACCATTCAACATTACTTTATTTCCAGTCTCAGATAATTGACAAAGACTTATGATATTATTAGAGAGAGTGGGAATGAAGTATACCTCACGAAAAAGTAATTCCTCTCCGGTTTTGCCTTTGAATATAATAGATCCATTTCCTTTGATTGCAACTGTTGAACCATCGCCAAATTTCACCAAACCTGTCAAGCTTTCATCAAGCTCTCGAAACTTGGATCGATCCCCTGTCATGTGGTTGATGGCACTATTGTCCAGGTACCACACACATTTGATACACCATAATTCTCTATAACGCTGATCAGCTTTGGCACAATCTCTCTTTCTACTACAAGGAGGGCGGGTTCATCATCTTGTATCTGAGTCAAGTTGAATTCTAGCTTCGATTCTTTGTCACGTCGTGGGCATCTACACTCAGCTGCACAATGACCCATCAAACCAGAGTTGAAGCATCGAACTTTACTCCTGTCTCGTCCGCCTAGATTGCTGCTACTTCCTCTATTTCTCAGGCCTTGGGGTTGCTCTGTCCCACATTTCTTCATTTTTATCCACTCTTCCCTTGTGAATAAGAGTTGTCCCTCAGCGTTTTCTCATTTCAACCGTTCCTCCTCTGTCAAGGGTAACTGTCCTCCAGTGTTTCCAACCTTTCCACGAAGCCTTTCTTCGTTTGATTTCAGAGATCCAATAATCTCTTCGACTGACATTTTCTCTAGATCACCAAAATGTTCGATAAATGAAATGATCTGCAAGAACCGTGATGGCATAGCCCTAAGGAATTTCTTGACAACATAATGCTCCTCAATAGTCTCGCCAAGTATTCGAATGTTCGTAACCAGAGTACTCAGCTTTATGGAGAAATTGTCTATGGACTTTGTTTCCTTCATGAGCAAATTCTCAAACTCAGCTTTTAAAGTTTGAACCTTAGCCTTCTTGACCTTGTCAGCTCCCAAACACAAGGTTTGTATTGTGATCCATTCTTCCCTTGATATCTTTTTTTCAGCAACAATGAGAAGAACATCTTCAGGAATGGCTTGATAAATTGCAGCCATCGCCATCTTATCTACCTTTACGTCAATCGTAGCTTTGGGGTCCTTCGGTTCAACAGCATCCCAAACCCCATGTGCTTGCATAAACACGCGCATTTTCAACAACCATGTCGTGTAGTTCGTCTTCGTCAGTAGTGGGTAGCTCAAACTTAACGTGCTTTATTTTGCCTTTGTTAGTTCCATTGTGTCTGGATTTCTCACCTTATGTCTGGGCATTCACCACACCTTTGCTCTGATACCAAATGTAGGGAAAAGGTCCCTAAAATAAAGAAGCAGATACAGTTACATATATATATATATATATATATATATATATATATATATATATATATATATATATATATATTAAGATAGACAACAAGTGTGGAAATATAACTTTTATTTCAAACATCAATACAACGTTTTGCTTCTTATATAGAATATACAAACAAACTGTTTGATCTTATCTAAATAACTAACATAATAACTGATCTTATCTAAATAACTAACATAATAACTGATATTAACACATAACTGATATTAACATGTGTTTAAGTTCAATGTTTATCCAACACTCACAATCACTGGCTTAATCAGTCTACTAAAAGAAAACGATGCATTAACAGATGGATGCATGAAGGAGGATTCAAGTTCATGTGCGATAGTCTGTAAGGACATGGCCTTTTCTATAATATGCTCCAAAGATCCATGGTCTCAGAAAAATTTAATAATATCTGGAGACATAAAGTCTCATTTTCAGTAGGAAGCAAGGATGACCTTAAGGACAAGATCATTGAAACAGCCATTCCGACGATTAATGCAGCCCCAATGGAATCAAGGATTCTAGAACTGGAAGTAAAATTACCTTCAACATCATTGGGTAAACTACTATTGTTTGCTGAAAATATTTCGTCCACTTTTTGAATAATATACAAGCCAACAATATACAATTCCTCACATATTAGCAGTGTTCAGATTAATCTGAGTTGCAAAATATTTAGGCTTGTACCCAAAAACAGTATAGAATGGTGAAAGTGATCATGAGGATAAACAAGGGATACAAGTTTCATCGTATCAGCACTACCTAACAGAGCTTGTGCAGTCTAGCTAGCCATTTTATTTGAATTTTTTTCAACTCAGTGGCCAAAACATCACCCCTCTATATATTCAACTTCTGCCTCCAATCAACACCAGAATATTTCGAATCGAATTTATTAAGGGCATTCAAAGTAAGATATGATCTTTGGTAATTAAGATCAACGACACTATCCAAATCACATTTAACACTTAAAAAAATTAATGTAGGGATCCTCAAGTCATTGCATATCCGAGAAAAGAATGAGCCCGTTAGCGGAAACATATGACTAATATTAGCTCCTATCAATTGCTCAACAAGTTCTGCACTTAGCTTTTGGCCAACTTGCAACAAGTACAACTCTGGGTTTTCAACAGCAATAACATAATCCAACGCTAGAGTACAACTCTGGGTTTTCAACTGGCAGAACATAATCCACTTTCTAGGTATCATCAACCTTTGATCTAACCTTGAACTTGGTGGTAGCCTCATCAACCTCCATCAAAATCAAGCAGTCTTCTTGACTTTCAAACGAACGATATATGAAGATAATGTCCAGAAGCTGGTCAAATATTTTGGTGAGACTGACAGGAATCTTCCTATGGCTTTTGGGAATTTTACCTGATCTTTCATGCATCTTATTTTCAGAAATTTGGAAAGGTTCATTAGAAGACTTGTTACTATCGAAACCTGTCACTAATGTAGGTAGAGTTTATTTGCCAGATCTTTCGAACATTTCATCGTACGCATTGCGTGCATCTTTGATGGAATCACACCAAATATACATATGAACGAGTTTTCTGCAGAGGAACGAGTTGTTATCAAGGTCATTGATTTGATTATGAGTGTGGGATTTCTTTCCATCTCCAGGTAAGACGAACTCTTTTAACTCCTCTAACTTCAACAAATCTTCCGGATGTTGCATTGGGGTAGAAAGACGACTCCCCCTCGTTTGTCTATGAATTGCATCAACAAAATTTGTGTCCGAAATAGTATTAGGCTTTCTGTCAAGAGTATACACTGTATTTGAAATTTCCTAAGACTTTGTTGGTAATAAAGACTTGGGAAAAGGTAAAGGGTTTTTTATGATGCTAAAACTTTCAAAATAAATATCCTCCACAGTATTGTTTATTTTTTTAAGTTTGAGTTATATCTTTTATGTTGAAAAATAGGATTTTTATCCACTAACTTAATTATAAAAGATTAATTAATCTTGGTTTTGATTTGACTTTGAGTTTTTTTATGAAAAAATTGGTTTCAAAAGTTTTAATTTTTCTAAGGTTTTTTAATTTTTTTTATCATCAACATTTTTATTCTCAACCTCATCATCATCATCATACTCGACGTAGATCGGTTTGTCAAACGCGGGTTCAGACACAATTTTAGCATCACAACTAAGATTGGCGGCTGGTGCAGTTTGAGCATGAAACTCCTTAACTGGTGGTGGTTTTGGAGACATCACTCTAGATGGAACCAATATAAACTTGCAACCATATTTTATGAAATTGTATTATTTCGTTCTACCATCATAAGTAAAATTATTCTTAAATCTCCATGGACGTCCTAAAACTAGATGACAAGCATCCATAGTAACTATGCCACACCATGCTGTATCTTTGTAATTATCAACAAAAAATACAATTAGACAGCGTTTAGAAAACCCCAAGGGGGTAGCTGCGTTGGTTGAGTAAGGCATGCTTGTGACCAAAGTTCATGAGTTCGAGTCCCTCTCCATACGCTTTCTTGGCTGAGTCTGTCACCTTGTGTGGTTTACCTTCTTGCGTTGGTTTGCAGGCTATTGCGTCAGACTGAAGGTTTACCCTGTGCGCACTCATTGCACTTTGAGTAGCGGCTGCGGGTTCCCTCCGAAAAAAAGACAGCGTTTAAAAACTATTATCTCAGTGTACTCTATCAGTATTGACGGTATGTACGGGCATAGAAGAGCTCCAGTCTTCAACGTCAGTTTCTGAACTGTCTCCTCTGAAATCAGATTCTCATAACTATTCGAATCGATTCCAAACTTGCACATTTTTCCTCCAATTGTACAGGTAGATTGGAATCAAACAATATATATGAACCTAGGTTAGAGAGTAAAAGAGACTCAGAGAAAAATCTCAATTTTTATTCATCAAAGTCTAAACGCAAAAGTTGGTTTTGAGGCGCTTTAAATAAGAATCGCTCAAATCCCTAATACAAAATATGGAAACAAAAGTAAACATAATAAAATAATACTCT